>OY728130.1:1595922048-1597158994 GCA_963277665.1 Viscum album | reverse complement strand
TTTCAAAATCCAATCCCCAAAAATATCATTAATCTCTTAGAAATCCATTACTTTAAACCACTGAAGGGGTGTCTAAGACTTTCAACATATAATCATACATAAACTTATAAACCATGATGATGTCTAAAACTCACAATAAGAACTCCCTTGAAAAATTAATAATATCCAAAATTTTCTAAACAATCCTTTGATACCAACTATAATATCCCAAGACCTGCACTCCTTTATCCTGAATTGAAATCCATAAACATAACATACGTGCTTTTATGAAAATAATTTTGACCCAAAGTTTTCATCTAAAACATATAACATAAAAAGGAAACCGTGGATCTCTTAAAACCTAAATGACCTTTTAGTATTAGAGTTTTAGATAAATAAGACAAAGATCTACATAAATATTTAAAAGGACATTAATAGATCATTTCACCCATGTTTTCTTATTTCACATTAGGCAATTCTCATTATCCATATGAAATACTTAATATAAAAAAAATCAATCAACCTTATTATTTATGAACTATGGAAAATGAAACATAAAAATGGTGATCTAAATTATCAGTAAGGTTATACAGAAGCATTAGTAATTCAATTTCACCAATGATCATAATAGTAAATAATGGTACGATGACATAATCAAAGTGCATGAGAGAATCATAAAGGAACTCATACCCATTAGTAACTTGATCATCAAGATATATAAAACACGGAAAACAAAAAAATCATTAGAATATATTATCATGAGCCATATAAAATTGTTATTAATCATGAAAAACATTAAGCCGTCATATTTATCAATTAAAAATCTTTTTTGGGTAAGGTAAAGCAACACTTTCATTTTACTCCTATAATCACTTATACAAATGGAATATCCATATAGTCAAATTCTATACCCAATGAATTGGAGATATATAATGGGTATCACACTTCATATAATTTATATCAGCCTCACATATTTCTTATTATCTATATTAGAGATTTACCCTTCATATATTCCATATCGGGCTCACTTGTGAGCAATAATGGGGCTCAATCCATTGTATAAGTTGTATTGGGATAACCAGTTTCATATAATTCTCAAGTGTCATAACATGAAAAAAAATAAAAATAATACACATAAAAACATGATAAACCCATCTAAAATAACTGGGATTCATATTAATTAATTTCAAACAAAAATTGGCCCATATAAAACTAATAGGTTTCATTAAAATCTCTTTTAAACAATATTAATCCACCCAGAGAAAGAATGAGGATGGTATCACTACAAAATATCCCAATTTGAACAGGAGAAACAATGAGGGTTGTTTATTTTGGTTAATTTAAATATAATGAAAACTCCATTAAATAAACATTGATTAAAATTCCCATTTCATTTTGAAAATCACTTTTTAAAACATAAATCATTTTGAACAACATTTTCTTTTAAAATAACCTTAAAAACATAAAAATATTGATTTTTAAATAATTATAAAAACTTTTCAAAATATAAAATGGTTTGGAAATATTTTAAATTTTAAATTTATCAAAATAACATTAAAAATATTTTTAAAACGTTTTTAGAAAACATTGTTTTGAAAAAACATATATTTTTTACCGAATAGAGAGTTGAAGTCAACATGTTATAAAACCATTTCTAAAAAATTTTGAATACCAAAGAGTTATATATTGTTACAATTACATGAAAATAAATTGAATAATCATAGGAAATTATATTTTATGAGATTTATAAAATTTCAACATTAGAGAGTTAATTATAAATAATCTCGACAAATGATGAGACTATAACAAAAGAATCTTACCACTTTTGTAACATTGAATCATAATACCCATAAAGTTATAACATTAAATGAAAAGTAGAATATCATTAAAAATAAGGATATTTTTTATAATACATTCAAACTTTAATTATATACACCTTATGAAATAATACGGATATATAACATAACAAACATCTCAATGAAGGAAAATTGTGACAAGAATTCTTTACCGCTTAGTAACATTGAAACTGTAATCATCAGGAAATGTTTATTATTAAATAGATATGTAAATACAAATAAATTTATGTATAAGAACCATATAATAAATCCTTGGCATATATATTCACCCCAAAACAAATATATGTGGTGAATATGACATGTATCTCACAGAAATAAAAGTGAGACGTGAAAAACCATTACAATGTTTCTATCATTGAGATAAAAATTAATCAGTGGGGTGATTCTGTGTAAAAACATTTAATATTTAAAATTATAAGTGTTAATACAATATAAATAAAAAAATATTTCACTCCACACATAATATTTACATAATATAATCTGTATAGTAGACATATAACTCAATGAATAGAAATTGAGTTATGGAATCCCTTACCTAGAGTTTCTCTTTATTTTTTCATACTTTAAAATCTTCTATAATAAGTTAAATAATTTTATTAACTAATTATAGAACTATATTAATATTTTTTATACCTTATGTGATGATTTTAAAAAATATTACTACCAATTAATTGAAAATATTTCTTTATTTTCATGGTTTTATGTTCGTTCATTTCATTGTTTCATGATATGTTCATTTGTGTATAACTATGGATGTTATTTAGAATTAAATATAAAAATTCATAAGTTACATTTAATGGTATTAATTAACTTAAAAAAGGTAAAATGTTAAAAAATATAAATTTTATTTACTACATGATGGTGATTCATTTGATAAAATGTTACTAATAAATGATTTGATTAATTTCATGGTTTTTCTCTGACCATCACGATATTTCTTCCTTTTATATAATATTATGTCAATATATTTTCCAAAGAACATGAAATATGTTATTATATAACTATTAAAATATTATTTAACCTTAATAATACATTTATGACTAGACATGAAGGTCGTAATGGAACACTGAACAAAAATCATTATTCACAAAGGCGATTAACCTGTATAACAGGGACAATATTTCCATTTCATTGAATAAGAGGATATGAGAAATGAAATTGTTATGAGATAATATAGAAGAATTATAATATTATCGTATACAAATTATTTTAGAGTTATTTATCATTTATGGATAAGTTAGGTGAGAATAATGTAAATGAAGAAAAGAAAGTAAGAGGAGAGTTTTGAGAGAATTACAATTTCAATATCAATTCTTTGGGGGAACCTTGGAGAACCATAGATTTGGTATTTTGTGATACTATATGAACATTGATGTAGGGATATTAATGTATATAATAGTGTTCTAGATATTTGGGGAGCCTCTTGGAATGTGGGTCGAAATGGTCTGGTGAGGGGTGGTATTTATACTTAAAGAGAGGTGTCTTTAAGTGATTAAGTAATGATTACTTTATTTTTATAGCCAACAACATTGAGATGGAATTAATTTACATGAATTTTTATGATAATTAAATTTTTAAAGAATTATTAAAGTCTATATAAACATAAAAAACCTATTAAATGTCATATTCTTTATGTATTTAAAGCCTTTACCATTTTACTTTAACCCTTTTCATTATTTTACCTATATTGTCATATATTTTTTATTGGGGTAAAGGTTTTCTCTCTAAAAATGAAATTGGACATAAAAATTAATTCTAAACATATTATTACAAATATGGTATCCATGTTACCTAATTAAAATAACATTATTATAAAAATTATACTAAAATTAATCCCTCAAACAAAACAAAAAAAGTGGATTTTTAAAAGGGAAGATTTCAAAAGTTTAAAATGTATTTATATCCACTTTCAATGTAAAATTAATTTAAATTTCCTAAATTGATTTGATTTATTTATAATTTAATTAATTATAATTTAAACCAATTTATAATCTAATATAAATATGTAAATAAATTATATGAAAATCATCTTTCAATTAAAATTTAGTATTTACATTATTCCTTAAAAAAATAAAACTTCTCCAAAAAACACCAGTATTTCCTGATAAAATAATTTTAATATTTGGATTTCAAAAATGAAGTTTATTTTTTAAAATAAAATTTATAATAGTGTAAAAGTTTTTGTTGAAAATAGGTAGGTTTTTAAAAGCGACAAAATTTCCTTTTAGAAAAAATATAGCCTTTTAGGATTTAAAATTGGATATATTTTTATCTTAATCCAATCAAACATATTGGATGAAAATAAAAACATTATATTGAATATATAAAATGTAAATTAAATTGATATCTTTTAATAAGTTTAATTAATTTAATTTATTATGTTTAAATTCCTTTGTGGCCATAATAATAATTTTTTATAAAAACACACCATTTATATTAAATTGTTTTTTATTTTTATTTCTAATTAACTGGTAACTAATGAAATAATTTTATAATCATTTTTCAATTATGGTTTCATAATTTAGTTTATCATAGTCATTACCATAATTCCAATAGATGGGTGATAATAAACACATTTTGATAATAATATTCAGTTGTTTGTTTAAGCTTGATGTGGCATATCTTTTATGATATTGGGAATGATTTTTTAAAATTTTGGTATGTTATATGTGGTGGGTATCTTGATTCTCTCATTCTAAAATGAAATTTAAGGAGTGGTTACACCACAATATCCATTTTTACTTAATTTTCATTTAGGGAGGTGTCTACTTCTTAGTATTTCTAGTTCATTTTCAGTTAGTGAATTCTAAATCCTTCATAGGTGTTTTTCTTGAGGAGTGGGTTATTTTTGTCATGTTTAATTAGAGTCAATGTTCTAGAAATTTTTTTAGTAATAAATTTCTCATTAAATTGATGGTTTTATTTCTATTCCAGCTTATTCTAAGTTATCTAGTAATTTCTAGGGTGATAGAGTGTCATGCTTGGGAAAATTATGACACCAAAAAATTCAATTTTTCTACTTATATTTTTGTGGCTAAATCTTCCATTATTTTTTGGGTGTCCTTGTGTAAAGTTTGAAATTTTTCATAAATATAATTTGGACACATGGTTTAGAAATACCTATAGTAGAAACTGTGCGACCATGGCATTTTGGGATTATAGTGATGGAACTATTTGTGATCAGTTTAGTAAATCATGTGACACAACTATGTGATGTGATTATGCTCATGTATTTTGGTTTGTTTAATATCATTTTAATTGGTTTTTCCTCCATTTTATTCCCCACATAAAACTAGCTGATCAAAAATCTTCTCCCATCTAACTCCTTTCTTCTTAAATCCTTCTACGATGGATTTTTGATGGTTTCTTAGTGATTATTCACATGAATTAGGGTTCTCTTATATTTATTATTTGTTTTTCACTATTTTCTAACCTTTATCTTTATCCCTAGTTTCTATGTTTTGATAATTTCCATACCTAGTTTTGATTTAAAATGTATTTCTTGGTTTCTATTATTTCTAATCCCAATCTTGATACTCAATGTTTTTGTTTTAATCAAAGGCGATATGATTCCACCAAATGAGGTAGGTGTTTCCATTGATTTTTTTATTTAATATTACCATTTTTTCTTGGATTTCTAAATTCATTATTATATTGATAAATATATTATATCATACATAAATTTGATTTATCAATGTTTTTATGTGACTTCTCTTGGTTTTCAATTGGCATTTTGGGAGGAATTTGATAATTGATTGTCACATTGATGTAAAATGGTATTTTATACGTTACTTATGTTTTATAAAAATAAAATGATGGATTTCATGATGAAAAATTATTTTCTTAATTTTTTCGATTAAAATAATCATAAATTATTATTCCCTAATGTCAAAAATATTTTTCATTGTTCAAATGGGTAAGTTTTTTGGAAATTATATTTTCATTTCAAAGATTGGATTGTGCTTTTGGCTATTTTGTTAATTTCTTTTACTTTTGATTGTTTTTGGCTTCCAAAAGGTGTTGTAAAGTAATTTCCAATTGGTTTTGTAAAGAATTTTCCAAATATATATCTTATATGTGAAAATTTAATAGTTTGGTTGGAATTTTGTGAAGTGGTGTTTCAATTATTTGTTAGATGTTCACCTATTGAGCCAAATAATTTTTGTTGATGATGCTTTTTTATATCCATGTGATGGATTTTTAATTTTAAATCAATATTTTATTATTTTATTGGTCCTTTTAATGTGTATTGTGGGTAGAGGAAATAATTTAATTTGGATTCTGGCCTCTCGGATTTACTATTGTCATGCATTCGATGTTGGTTATAAATCGAACCCCTCATTTATTTATTACATGAGGAATTATAGGACACCTAATAAGGAGTCAAGGGACATAACTTCTGATTTTATTACTTAAAAATTGTCTATTACCACCTAGTTTAATGTTTTATCCTATAAGGGGGTTCTTACCAAAGAGACTAGTTGAGAGTGATTCTGGTATTAAGATGTGTAATTGTTAACCTACTTGAAGTTGGTCCATGTATTCCTGTCTAGTAATTTCATTGTAAGTCCCAATAGTGTTTCCTCATGAAATTTTACTTTTGTTATGTCTCTTTATTATTTATTAGAATGTGTGTTTCTTATTTCTTATATTCATCACTCTCCATTATATTGATCTCTTTTGCAGTGTATCCTTGACATTTAATAGTTTTTCTCATTGCATTTATTTTCATTTTCTTCTAGCTCTTCATGGACTGTATTCATTTTCATGTTACCTCCATTACATACCCCTATTATTGGTATATGTGAGTGTTGGGTTTAAATATGAAAATATGTGATTTATTTAGATCTACTATTACCTTTTTTTGAAAATATTTCAATTCATGTGGTGGATTGTTTTTAGAAACAAAATTGTATTTCAAATAACAATAGACATATTTAATTGTTTTATTTTTAAATTAAATTAATTTTAATGTTTAGTGGTTGGTTTTTAAATTTTAATTCCTTTTATAAATCATCTTTATGGTGTGTTTTATAAATCGTGTTTTAAGAAAAAGATAATTTATTATTTTTCACTTTCCCCTTTATTAAATGAAAATGAAATAAAAAATCATTATATTTATATTGAAACCAATGAACATGATTTATTTTATAAAAGAAATGAAATTTACCCATGGAGGTATACCAACCTTTAAATCACACTCTAAATACTCAAGTTTTTTGGTATATATTTTTCATGACTTATTTTGGATTTTTCTAGTCATGGTTTCCATGTTTTTTTAATTTTACTTTCTTTAGTAAGAATATGGTTTTTGGGACCAAGGTAGTGGTTTGAGAGTTACAGGGAGAAGATGTTTGGTCCCTCTGTTTCACAGAATAAATGGTATTATATTGGTTTTCATCTACATTATACTTTTCTTCTATTGTAAGATTCATTTATTTATATTTAAAATCATGTTTTATATAATAGTTATTGGGAATTCCTCTATTATTATTTTTATAATTTTAGTATTTTTATGTCATTTTTGGGTTATTATAGTGGAAATTATCCCGAAAATGTTATTCGTGATACCCTTTAACCATGTCATCAGCCTGAGGGGATCATAGATGACCCTCTGGTAAGTGGTTGGTCAGTTTGGGCATCAGTTTGATCTGCGGCTAAATATTTTTCTTTAATAAAATAATGATATCAACTAAACACATCATTAATTAAGAAATTTATCAACTGTAATATAAAATTGCAAGTAAATAATCCCATTACCCTCATAACATAGACATCCCACCAGATATTTGTTAATGAATCAGATGCCCAAGGTCCATCACAAGATCTAATACATTCTTATTTCATGTTATCAATTCCCAAATAGTTATAAAAAAATAAAATTTGATTCCACTTTTTAAGACCCCATATAAAATCACACAAACAAAACGATATAAGGAGACATATATAACCATATTCACACCTCCCCATGTGTAAGAGTTTATTGACTTGTGGTGAGGGATTGCAACATACATTGGGGAGACTATTTCTTAAATATTATAACCATTAATAAAAAAAATTAGATTGTAAATCATCAACCAATATCACATATCAAGGTATTATAAATATATAATCATGTTGTAACAAATAATTATGTACCAATATATTCATACATCCCAACTAATCACAAACAAGGATGATCCCATAAACTAGAGAAGAAAAATAATAAAATATACAGAGGCTCCACCATAACCCCATGACTCAACTCAACCATATCTCTAGAAACCATTGATCCTTTCCATCCTAATAAACTATAGATTATATTACATAATATTTAGGTATAAGGTATAAAATCATGATGGGATTCCCATGTATGGTGTAGAAAAATGTATCTCAATAGGGTATCATCATGTTCTGGTAATATATTTCATCATATACATGGATACACATATGTAAAATAAATAAAGAATATATGGTATACAAGAGTGTGTGTCATGTTGTCATGTTATAACTAGAACCCCATGACACCAGACCCTTACTATCTCGACCAACATTAGAATAAAAAATCACCTTGTTCCACAAACTATGATTCATACCTTGTAAATAATTGAATTTTCTCTTACCAAACCACCACCGGCATAGTCTCACTCAAGGTATATCCTAATACAACCACACAAACTACATCTCATTCCTTAACATTGTGACTCCACCCTTCTAACTTAGGGTAGGTCTCATAACAACATCTTGGACCAATACCCTCTCACTCAGGGAGATTTATTTCAACATGCTATCATAAGGGAGAAAATTCACATCAATTCTATTCCATAACTTATAAAATACTCCCCTGTCACTCAAAGTGGACCTCATAATAAATTCCAAAACTAATACATTCTCACTTAAGAAAGCAAATTCTAAAAGCCTATAACTCATGGTAAGGCACTTTATCATGTATTTTCATCAACCATATGATTGTAGTCCATTAAACACATCAAAAAACTAAACATCACAAATCTCATCCCTAATGAATAACATGGCTCATAGGTTCATGATCAATCTATCAGCTAGTATATCGTGACATCAACTTGTCTTATACCAAGCTCAAAACTTATAATTAGTCTATCCTGACCTAACCCCTAATTTTGATGCACATATCATCATGTATATATCTACATGTCCTAAACTAAAAAACATGACCCTAACACATAATCACAAAATTCAAAACACACTTGTATCCACATATCATCCATATGGGAATCCACTAGGTTCCATAGACCTTACATAGTCTCTATCATCAACACCACTAACTCTAGTCACCCCATGGTGACCCTATATCCCATTGTAATTACTCACCCTTGGCCTTAAGATGATATTTTTTTATTTCTCTTCCAATTTACATGTCAGCAACTCAATTATGATCCTCACACTACATTCGAAACTCATTCCCTCTATACCACTTAGAAAATAATATCCCAATGGTCAGTAAAATTTCTATGACCCAAAAACTGTCTTATATCACATCTTCAATATAAGATCTCTTAATAACAACATGTGAATGAAATACTCCTCGACACACCACATCTATCCCGGAAGTATCTGTCCCTCCAATATCACCCTTCAAGACTATAATTCACCTTGAAGAGGGTACTTAAAAACATGAATGGGTTTTATGGGAATTTAACCAATCATGCCTAGGACTAATCCCTACATGCCATAGACACTGGTCTTGAGAATTCCAACACATTATAACCATATCTCATCTTGACCTCAAGACTTACCCCATGAGTTTGTAAACTAAAAAAAAACCATAACCCCCTATTATACATAGTCATTGGGAAGTTACATTTACTCAATGGTCATTAGAGAACCCTCTTTTAACCCATGTTGATAAACAACACCAAATTTATCAACATTGGTCACTCTTAGTGTAATGAAATTCATTGTTATGGAATTTTAAATTGTTAAGAAAGTTTATTTTTATGAAGTGGGGTTAGGGTGCCATTTATTTGATTGTTTTATATATATGGATTTCCACATTGTTATTAGGCTTTAATCAAGTAATAACATCATATCAAAAAAAAGGATTCCACATCATGAAGGCTCGTAATTCAATAGGACACATAATGACCATTCGGTGTCATAGTATTGTGGATTTTTGTGTATTTAGCAAAATAATAACTCTTATGTATGGATTTTATATAATGGATGTGGGAATCACATCATGATTATACAGTAGATTAAATACTTATTTATAATTTTTTGGGATATTATCTTAGATAGTTTGGTCACACTATGACCCCTATGGCCATACGAAGGTGAATTATCATGGGGAGGTGTCACAATATAGATCATGATGGTCATTTCATAAAATGAAAATTCTATGTTTTATAGGATTCCATGTCACGAAGGAATGAATTTTGAGATTTGGTTCTTCCTAAGAAATGTTTATCACATTGTGGACAAAAGGGACACACTATGATGAGTCCCTTAAAGGGAAGGGTTGTGTCGTAAGGTACTCGATTGCATAATCAAAGGAGGTTGAAGGTATTTTGCAATATTGTGACCCCTTGGATCATGCCATGACTAGAACCCAATTTGGGGTGTCATTATGTGATGCTTAGGTTTAAGCCATGGTGAGTTCCATTTCTTGTTTTTTAAAATCAAGGTTAGAACTATCATTTCTAGGCTACCCCCCTTTGAGTTTTAGGTTGAGGAACAATTATAGGAGGGTCATTTTGGATATCTCATGCCTCTATTTTACTTTCAGTGATACCCTTGGTAAGTAGTGACTATGGTGTGTCTTCATATATATATAAAGTGAGTTCTTCACATCAAGTGCCTTTTCCCCATTATTTCTCTATGATATGTGATGACTTGTTCCAATGGTTGTATAAATATTCAATCAAATCATGGTGGAATAACTCCAACATGATTGGGATCAATTCATAGGTATTAAAATTCAAAGACATGGGTTGTGGGTTTATCATTGTTTAATGTTTTGACAAATAGATGTTACTCTATGAGTTTTTTACTATTATACCTCATTGTATTAAGTTGGATAATTAATAAAAATGTAATAATTAATTTTTTTTTGGATTGACATATGATCTCAACAATTTTTATGATCTTGGTCATGGAATGTATGGGTTTTTTCAAGGATAAGTGGGATACAGTGATGGAGTTACTATGTTCTTCAGGTAGGTGGTGGGGGTTTTTTTAGTTCATCAAATGAACTTGGTTTAATAATTACACTCATATTAGGCCTAATATGTCCACGATGATATCTATATAAAATATTAATGAAGAATATAAACATCATCCACACCAATATAGTTGATATATTGGACTCTATCATTTAATGATAGAGAATAATGCTTTATTCAGTTCACCAAATAAAAATAACAAAACCATTCTACCTTCGAGGGAGGTACACTAGCCAATAGATTCAATTTAATAATTAGAGAACTCTAAAACACCCAAGGGGTGCTACAAACTTTTTTATCATGAAAATTAGTGCTTTATGAAGTTAATTAGATATAGAAAACATTTCTTTAAACTTTTTTTCATAATGCATAATTCTCCTCACAGACCTATAGGAAGGATTATATCCCTTTATAAGACTCCTAGATGATCATATTTTAATTCAAAAAAACATTGTGTAATACCCATACCCTAAAATTATATATTTATGTTATTAATTCTTTAAATTTGAATATATACAAGGGTTTAATCCCAAAGGAATTATCCATTTAGCAGTCTCAGAGAAAGGATCGCATACATTAACCATACATTATAATTCATAACAAAAAATACAATAAAGATAATTCTTTGAGACTACCATTATTCTCATATCTTAACACTGCATATAAATCATAATACACATCTTTTAATCCTTGGAAAATATAACATAAGAAATGGGTGGTCATAGAAGCTTATTAGGGGTAAATTATACTTCAAAATCTTTCATAAATAAGCTTGAAATTTTAAGGCAAAGTATCAAACTGAAACAAAAGTCTTTTAAACATAATCATGAGCATAATATGGGAACTATAAGTAAAATAATTTCATTTAAACATTCACATATAAACTTTAAAATAATAATAATCACATGTAATATCAATAACTAATATCATAATGAGGGAATACATAATGCCGGGCATCTGAAATATATCGTCGAGGCCTCATCCAAGACATCTGAAAATTAATGGCTAAGGCCTTGGACAAATCAATATCTTAAAATAAATGGTCAAGGCTTCATCCAAGTCAATATATATTTTGTCTTATGAGAACTATTGATGCATTTATGGGATATAGAGGGACCCACCCAACACTTACTATGTCCTATGCATTCCTCATATGAAATGGGAGAAACATAACCAACATACACCTTTTATTTTGAAATAATTTATTTAAAAAATGCATGTAATTATAAAAGGGAAATTTTCTATTGAAAATAACCTTTTATGTTTGTAATGGAAGAATATTAATGTTAATTCATCATTCAGAATAAAAAACTTCTCACTCTATATAAGTTGAAGAAAACTTTCCTCTCATACTTTGTCAAAAATGATGAAAAAGTACCAAATATTGTAAATAAAAAAATATTCATTTCATACCATTTTATAAAAAGTTGAATGGGGGTAAAATTGTATTTAATATTTTTTATAGAATTTTTCAATACCTTTTTAAGAAACATGGACATGGATGATAAATATTTCATTGAAATATTTACATATAAACAATCTAGGATAATAAAGAGATTGTGAAATTAACCCTTATATCATACATTACTTTAGTTGGATATGATTAAAAGTCTAGTATAATTCTTAGGAATATGTTATTAATTCATAATAGAACAATATGTATTTATTATGATATCATATATGATTCATTTATGACATTATATTACCCATCTATTAATAATTCTGTGTTTAAGAATTTTTTTAACTAATAAATGCTTTGTTAATTATATATGTTTGGACATTTTATGTTAATTATATCCTGATTTAATTATATCCAGAATGTGAAAAATTATTTATATGAAATATATATTCATTATATATAAATATTCTATGTTTAATGGAATACACCATTCATGGAGATGGTAGTTCGTATGTACACATGAACACTATTTCTATTTTCTTATCATATTGAATAGAAAAATGTAAATGAAATATATATATATATATATAGTATTTTAGTAGAAATAGTATGAATAAATTTATTATATATTCATTATATATATATTTATAATCATTCTTTAATGGTAAATGAGGAAGATGAATCTCATCGCATCTTGGAGATGGTAGGTCGTACGTACGAACAAGGGACAATATCATTTCCTTAATGGTAAAGGGTAAGGAAATGGACGGTATGTTAATTATAAAGAGTAAATATAATTTAATATTAATTATTTATATCCATTATATTCATCGTTATACACATCCAAATAAATTGGAAATGAAAAACAAACAACACCATAGCATGGAGATGATAAGTTGTATATATGCATGTATTATGATATTATTATTTGTTGGATATATAAAAGGAGGTATATAGTTTTCCAATAATTATAATAACATATATAAATATAGATGATACATGATTTATTACTTTATTATGGAAAAAAGTAAGAGTAAGTACAAGAAGAAAAGAAATTAAAATGAATTTGTAAAACAATTATCTTTTCTTTCAGTATCTCCTTTGGATTTGAACAAAAGGACTTTATAGGTTGGATTTATGCCAAAAATATGTATTCTAGGATAAATTGATGGATTTTTAAGGTTAAATGGTCTGGTTTTGGAGGATATAAATTCTATTATATTTTTGATTAAAAGAGAAGAAGGGGTTCCCTTTTATAAGAGAGTTGAGGGGCACTTTAGAAAACTATTAAAATATTAAATTTATATAAATTAATTTTCAATTGAAAATGGCCCCATAGTAAAGTAATTCTAATATAACATGATGATGGGTCTCAATAATTTTAAATAATGATTTTAATATAGATTTATGTCACAAAATAACCTTGTATTTTAGATTTTACCCTTAGTTAACCCCTTTAACTCTTACCATGACAACATAGATTTTTCACTCTTTATTGTTAATATTTTTACTATAAAATGACAAAAAACTCCAAATTCAATAATTTATGACATATATAACATTATCCTAGTTATTTGGATGAAATATATATTTTTATTATTTTTATTTCATTTAATAAAATATTATTTATTTTAAAATCTCATTTATATCAATTTTTATACTATTTATTACTTGAATTTTTACAAAAACAAAATAGTGCTTTATTTATTAAAAAATACATTAAATAATTGATAACTTGTCAAATTTATCCCAAAAAATCATGTTGGGAATAAAATATTTAAAATTGTATTTATTTTAATATTATTTATATTATTTAATTGATTCTTCCTTTAAAAACCAATTACTACAATATCATTATGTCACCTTTTAATTTAATAATTTATTTTCTAAAATTGTAAATAGATTTATGTAGATAATCATTTTATATTTCAAAATAATATTTATAGTGGTCCATGTAACTTATATTACCACATATTAAAAGCGATATAGTTAATAAAATTATGAGCATTCAGTGTTTATGTTTTCTTTAAATAAAATATAATAAAAGACTTATTCTTACCCAAGTGGCATAAAAAGATCATAATTTCAGACTAAGATTTAATTTGGTCAAAACCCACATATCCAATGAAATTATGAAAAGTGTTAGGGTAACTTTAAAATGTTATAATATTATTTTTTTCCTTTAATTACCTAATTTACCCTTAATCGTTGTAAATAAATAAAAATTTACTAAAGGTATTATTCACTGAAGAAATTATATTGATCCTATTTGTAACGCCCCGACCACAGTTACCTAGAGTCGGTTCATTATTACATAACATTGGCATGATCACAAGAAAGATCAAATCTCGAAAGACCGATTGGTTTAGTAGCCTTGGAAACACTAGATATATTCATAAAGTTTTACATTACATCATAAAGTGAATAACTACTACAACAACACAGTCTCCATATTCCACACTCATATCCCCACATAAAATTCCTGGAGGTCATTCATAACTTACTTCTTCACATCCTGGGAAAAATAAAACATAGAAAAGGGGTGATCTCAAATGCCCAGTAAGGATAACAATATAGTGGAAACTTTCAAAAATAAGCATAAACATTTAAGTCAATGTATAACTAAAACAAAAGCCTTTTAAACATGAACTTCAACATAGTATGGAAAAAGTAAAATGAAATAATTCCATTTACATATTCACATGGATATTCTACTAATCAAATAATCACATGCAATATCAATAACCACTTTCATAATGATGGAATGCATAATGCCAGACTATCAAAACCACATAGCCAAGGCCTCGTGCCAAGACTACAAATAAGATTTTTCCAAGGCCTTGTGCAAAGACACTAGTTTGTCTCATGAGACCTACCAATGCATCGAGGAGCTATAGCGGGCTCCACCCATCACATATTAAGCCCAATTCATTCCCATATGAAAAGGATTAAACATAACATAAACATTCGTATTAAAACTAGCATACGAAATGTCAATACTTTCACCATAAACTATGAACGGTATAAAAATAGAACATCCACAATCAAACATATCACAAAACCTTAAATACAATATAGATGTTTTGTATCATAATAAATCAACTTCAAATAAGCGTAAAATCCATCAAAAGATGTTGACATAGATGAAATCAAAACTATTTTTAGAGAAATATCTCTTTCTATTTTGAAATCATCTAAGAGTCTTATATTTATGAAATAAAACATTTTCTTTGAAAATATTACTATAATCTTGTAAGGGAAGCTTTGACGATTTTATAATGGCGGAAAATAACCGCACCTGCCGTATAAGATAAAAAAACATTCTTACCTTAATTCTGTCGAAAAGGTTAAAAAGCACCTTGTTTGGAAAACGACGGAAAGATTCCTTTATAAAACTCTTATAAAAATTCAAAAAAGGGTATAAATGACTTTAACCCATATTCTTTTAAATAGTAAAAATATTTTGAAATACATTTTTAAGAAACATGGATGTGGACGATAAAGAGATCCCAGTAGATTATTACGTATAAACAACCTCGGATAATGAAGAGATTGTGAAGTAATCCTTTACCTTGTACTTTTCCTTGGTTGGGGTAGGTTAACCTCCTATATAATGGTGAAATAATTGTTATTAAATTATACAATAATCATATACATTAATATGATATCATATATGATCTTTTAACATTGATTTGTTTGTAATATCTTAGTATTATCGTTGTTTCGGGTGTTTAACTTACTCGTTTTCTTTTATATGTTTTGTTACGTAAGCCATGTTTGTAATTGATAAGTTATATCTTAATCATATCCAGAATTATATCAAGTCCATAGATACTATTATCAATTTTCAAATTAGAATTATACTTGAATGGATACGATGGAGAATGAATCTCATCGCGTTCGTGGAGACGGTAGTCCGTACGTACGCATGAGCCACAATATCATTCTTTTGATATTAAAATAATATATATAAGGATGTTATATCATATATACATAATAATTAACATGTTATATTTATTATTTTCATTAGTTACACATCATTATTATACCCATCCAAATAATAATATATTGAATAACAATTACACCACGACGTGGACACGGTAAGCCGTACGTACGCACGTATGGTGACATGTTATTCAAAGGGTGGATAGAATACTGAATATAGTTGTACCATATTTATAATAACATCACAGTATATATATGATACTGGAGTTATTATTTTAGAATGGTAATAACAAAGAAAGAAGAAGTGGAAGAAGAAAGGAACTTAGAAAAGGGTGGTGAAATCATTACCTCTTCTTCGGGTTCTTCCTTTTGATTTGATCAAAAGGGCTCCTTAGGTTGGATTTCTGATCAAACTAAGGCCTCTAGGTTGTAGTGAGGGAAGTTGGGAGAGTATTTTGGCAGAGTTTGGCCGAACCAAAAGGCTATGAAGGTGTGAATAAATGAGAATGAAGAGTGCCCTTTTATAAGAGGGGTGAGGGGCACCTTTGGAAAATCTAGAAATATTATTTTATAATAAATTAATATTCGGTTTCTAATGGCTCCAAAGTTGATTATTAAAAGTTTAAGGTGGGGATAGGTCGAAAAACATTCAACCAATAGAATTTATACAGGTTTGGGTTACTATATTAACCTTATCATTAAGTATTAACTCTAAGTTAATTAGTTTCACTTTTACAATGTCTCTTTGTATTTTTATATTATATGGTTAATAAACTTACCATATACATCCTAGCGACCCCCAAGTGGTCCACTAATGATACAAATATCATGATATATGTCTCTTGGCCGAACATTAGTTTTTTATGAATTTAATATCAATTAATAATATAATATTTGTTTTAAAAACTCTTTTATGTCAATTTTGACACTATTCAATAGTTGATTTTTTTGAAACTTATAACAGAATGATTACTTCGAAAAAAGTTAATTAAATCAATCCTAATATGTCATATTATCCGAGAAAATTAGTTTAATTCATTAAAAGTCTCAAATTATATTTATTTGGGTATTTATAATATCAATTATTTTAATTGTTTACTATTATGGTAATTACTGCATCATCATTGTGTCATAAATAAATTATATTATATAGGAAATCGTTTTATCTTTCTAATGAATATTTATAATTGAATTCATCTTATATATAACCCTATATAAAAAATGTTTTAGAAAATAAACTTTGATATTAACTCTTTTAACTCTTCTTTGAATTAAATAATAATAAATGTCCTAATCTAATCCAAGTGGACCTAAATGATAATATTTTATTCCTAAGGTTGTTTTTGGTCGAGATACACTTGTCCAATAGAATTAGGACATGTGTTAGGGTAATATTAATATCATTTTTACCCTTAATTACCATATTTACTTTTAACCGTGGTAAATAAAAGTAAAAAGTTACTATTCACCAAAAATTATTTTCATCTCATTGAACCACATTTTACTTCTTGATATTAACCGTGTCTCTAGTATTTTTGAAATTCCATTCAAAGAAGCGGTAAAAATAAGTATTATGAAAAAAATCAGTTTTTTAACTACAACTTAGTAGTTTCACTATTCCTCAAAAATTGAAGTTTTTCAGAACAATGCCAAAATTTCACCCTAAGCTATAATTGATATTCCAAATTCAAAAATGATGTCTATTTTACAAAATTCCAAACATATAAGTTTCATTAATTAATTTTATAAGTAATTCCCGCTGCTACAACAAATAGCGTGTTTTTAAGAAACAATATATATCAAAAGATTGGCAATTGTTTATGTCCAATTTCAATGTGAAATTAATTATAATGAACACCATTGGATAAAATGGTAAAAAAATATTCTAATTATACTATAAAAACACTAAATAATATAATTTATCACTATAAATTATTTTGATTAAAAAATTTGTTTTTAAGTATTTTTCATTATTCATAAAAATATGAAGTTCTCAGAAAAATACCAAAAAATCATCTTAGGATAATTTCAATATTCTGAAACCAAAAATGAAGTCCATTTTGAAATATAAAATCTATATAATTTCAAAAAATACGTATTACTATTCATAATGGCTAGTTTGATTGGTTGTGGTGTGTTAGAACTCGATGTTGCGTACAACACACGCTATCACATTATTCAAAGAGAAGCGTACCGTAGAAGCTTGGGGTATAACATTCTCCCCTCCTTCAAATGATTTCGTCCTAGAAATTTCCCGAATACTACCGCATGAAAATACTCGGGAGGTTCTTCATCATAAGTTCCTAGAGTTCCCACGTTGCCTCTTCCATCTTATGGTTTCTCCACAAAACTTTTACCAGACGCGTCGTCCGGTTTCTCAGTACTTGTTCTCTCGTATCAAGAATTCTGATGGGCTCTTCGCAACAAGACAGATCGGGTTCCAGATCTAATTCCTCATAGGTGAGTATATGTGTTGGTTCAGGCATGTATTTCCTCAACAGAGATATGTGGAACACATCGTGAACTTTGGAGAGACTTGGCGGCATTTCCAATCGGTAAGATACAGCCTCAATTCGTTCTAGAATTTTGAAAGGTCCAATGTACCTGGGACTCAATTTACCTTTCTTACCAAAACATATAACTCCCTTCCATGGAGATACCTTCAGGAAAACATGATCACCAACTTGAAATTCCAAATCCTTCCTTCGATTATCGACATAGCTCTTCTGCCTACTTTGAGCTGCTTTGATTTGATTTTGGATTACCTTCACCTTTTCCATCATTTCCTCCACCAGTTCTGGGCCTACAAGTTTTCTTTCACCAACGTCATCCCAACATGTTGGTGTACGACATCTCTTTCCATATAACACTTCATATGGTGCCATCTGAATACTTGAATGGAAGCTATTATTATAGTAAAATTCTACTAGAGGTAAATATTGATCCCACATACCCTGAAAGTCAAGTGAGCAAGATCTCAACATGTCTTCAAAGGTTTGAATAGTCCGTTCTGATTGTCTGTCTGTCTGAGGGTGGTAAGCAGTGCTCAAATGAAGTTTAGTATCCAAGGATTTCTAAAGACTTTTCCAGAATCTTGAAGTAAAACGGGGATCACGATAAAAAACAATTGATAGGGGTACTCCATGAAGTCTCACAACTTCAATAATATATAGTCTTGCTAGACGTTCCAGGGGTAGATCTTCTCTTATAGCAAGAAAATGTGCTGACTTGGTAAGACGATCAATAATAACCCATATTGCATCATTCCTTATAGGAGTCTTTGGTAGCCCCATGAAAAATTCCATCGTAATATTGTCCCATTTCCACTCCGGTATGGGAAGAGGTTCCATGAATCCTCCAGGGTGTTGCCTTCCAGCTTTCACTTGTTGACAAACCATACATCTTGACACAAAATCAGAAATCTCCCTCTTCATATTGTCCCACCAAAAATGTTCCTTCAAATCTTTATAAATTTTGGTGCTCCCAAGGTGTATAGTGAAATTGGAACTACGAGCATCATCCAGCAATTTCCATTTTAGATCAGGTATATCGGGAACACAATGTCTCTTCCCGAATTTCAAAATTCCATCTTTATACACAAAGTCTCTCAGTCTCCCATCATTCGCAGCTTTAATATTCTTTTGAAATTCTCCATCATTAGTCTGAGAACTCTTAATCCTTTCTAGTAAAGATGCTTTGGAAACCATTTGAAAAATCATTGATGTCTCTCCTTCCCCAGTTATTCCCATATCCATCTTCACTAGATCCATGAAAATTGGATCCCTTTCAATTCTCATATTGTTCAAAACTCCATGATCTTTTCTACTCAAAGCATCTTCCACCTTGTTTTCCTTCCCTGAGTGGTAGTGTATCGTGCAATCATAATCCTTGAGTAATTCAAGCCATCTCCTTTGCCTCATGTTGAGTTCTTTTTGTGAAAAAATATACTTCAAACTCTTGTGATCAGTATAAATCTCACATTTTTCACCACAGAGGTAGTGCCTCCATATCTTTAAAGCAAAGATCACAGCTGCTAACTCGAGATCATGAGTAGGATAGTTTTGTTCATGAATTTTCAACTGCCGTGATGCATAGGCAATAACTCTATCATTCTGCATAAGGACACAACCGAGCCCTTTCTTTGATGCATCACTATAAATAACGAACCCATCATTCCCCGATGGTAGTGTCAATATAGGAGCATTGACTAATCTTCTCTTCAGTTCTTCTAAAAATTCTTCACACTATTTTGTCCAAATAAATTTAACCCCTTTATGTTTGAGATTCGTTAATGGGTTATCCAATCGGGCAAAATTATGGAAGAAACGTCGATAATAACCGGCTAAACCAATAAAACTACGTACCTTAGTTTTAATGGTCGGTGCTGGCCATTCTTGGATTGCCTTAGTCTTAGAAGGATCAACATAGATTCCATCTTTAGAGACAATATGGCCATGAAAAGAAGTCTCCTGAAGCCAGAATTCACACTTTATAAACTTCCCATAAAATTCATGTCTTCTCAGAGTCTTCAGGATAATGCGCAAGTGATTTTCATGATCTTCATAGATTTTGGAGTATACCAAGATATCATCAATAAATACCACCACAAATTCATCGAGATACTCCTTGAAAACTCTATTCATCAGATCCATGAATACAGAGGGTGCATTAGTCAATCCAAAAGGCATTACAGTAAACTCTTAATGCCCGTACCTAGTTCGAAATAATGTCTTCGGAATGTCTTCCTTCTTCACACACAACTGATGGTATCCAGATCGAAGGTCAATCTTTGAAAAGTATTGAGCTCCATGTAGTTGGTCAAATAAATCTTCAATTCGAGGTAGGGGATACTTTTTATTTATTGTTATAGCATTGATCTCCCTGTAATCGATACATAATCTCATAGATCCATCTTTTTTTAACAAAAACAACATGGGATCCCAATGGAGAAACACTAGGGCGAATAAATCCCTTATTACTCAATTCCTCTAGTTGTTTCTTTAGATCAACTAATTTACAGTGGCCATTCTATAAGGGGTCTTTGATATAGGCCTTGATCCAGGAATTAAATCAATGGAAAACTCAACTTCTCGTTCTGGAGGATGTCCAGGTAAATATTCCGGAAATACATCTACAAATTCTTTTACAGCAGGTACATCCTCTATTTGAACATTCTTTTCCTCACCCATAGTTATTTCATTCTCTTCCACCTCAATAATTGAATTTAGTTGAGCTACTGGGGGTGGATCTAAATAATAATTAGGTGGTGACGATTCTGCTCTAAAGATAAGGTGTTCCTTATTATCATCATCGAGAATCGTAATCTCTTTCTTCTTACAATAAATCATCGCATCATAGTCTGAAAGCCAGTCCATACTGAGGATTATATCAAACTCAATCATATGTATGATGACAAGAACAGCAAATAAAGAACATTTATGTGCTCTAATGGGGACTGATTCACAAAACTTTGTTGCAATGATACTTCCTTTAGGAGTTTTAACTGACAACTCCCTTGTTAAATCAAATTGTAAATATCTAATTTTCTTAGGAAACTGGGAAGATATGAAACAATGCGATGATCCACAATCAAATAATGCATTTTCTAAACTTGGGGAAACCATTAAATTACCTGCCACCACGTCTTTCGGAGCTTCTACCTTAGCAGTAGTGATAGCATAAGCTTGGCCTTGATCCCTTGGCCTTTTCTGAGGTAAGTTCTCCTGATGCTTAGGACATTCATTTTCATAATTCCCAATTTCCCTGTAATTGTAGCACTGAAAGTTGGTGGCTTCCTTCTTCCCCTTGCAATCACGAGCTTTATGGCCTTTTTCACCACACTTGTAGCAGACTCCCATTCCCTTCAAGCAAGTACCGGGGTGTTTCTTCCCACATTTACCACAAGATGGATATTCAACCTTTCCCTTCTTCCCCTTATTTCCATTCCCAGATTGATCAGAAGGTCTCTTCTTCTCTTTCTTTGCTTTAAATTCATAAGACTTAGAGAATTCCTTTTCGGTCTTAATAGCACTTGAGACAATGTCTTCGTACGACGAGAAGGATTGTGAGACTAATGCTCGATGGAGAAATGGTTTTAACCCATCAAAGAAATGATCAATCTTACATCTTGGGTTAAGTATATAATCTCCAGCATAACTTGCTAACCTTGTAAAGTTAGCCTCATACTTTGTGGC
Organism: Viscum album; assembly: GCA_963277665.1. Classification (NCBI taxonomy): domain Eukaryota; kingdom Viridiplantae; phylum Streptophyta; class Magnoliopsida; order Santalales; family Viscaceae; genus Viscum; species Viscum album. Next base: position 1,597,136,442 of record OY728130.1, on the reverse strand, counting down.
ATTCTCATCCTCCTTCTATCTCAGTATCATAAATTACATTTCCATATCTGCTCGATGGTCGTGAGGAAAGTATTTTTCTAAAAACAGATCTTTGAACTCCCTCCATTCCATAATTGATACTTCATCATCTTCCTTCATATTTTGAATCAATGAACACCATTGATCAGCATCTCCAGTGAGGCGGTAAATTGCCATGATAAATTTTTCTCTTTCACTACTCCCCAAAGCCTGAAATATTTTCTCTAGGTAAAATATCCATTGCTCAGCTACTAAGGGATTTTTACTCTAATTGAATTTTGGTTTTTGTTGCCTCATGAATCGATCTAACATTGATCCTCCATGCTGCAGATCAGGGTGCTCCATATGGGTAAGGTTATTATTCATAACCTGAGTGAGTTGTCCCAGTATGGTGATTAGCTGATCAGCACCAGTTGCATCACCAGCTCCACTATAATTATCTTGAGCAGGAGGGCAATCCCTACATGGAGTGCGTGCATTGATACGGTTTCCATTTCATCCACTAGGCTCCATTTCTAAATAATGACATAAACTAGATCAGTTTATGAATCAAAATACATAATCCCATACTTATAAAACACTTAACATAAATTTAACTACTTATGGATATAATCCATAATCATAAAAATGTTTTCTTTGAGGAATTATATACTCATAAACCCTTCATAATGATTTCTAAAGAAAATGGGAGTTATCCTAAGCATATACCCCAGGAGTGTCGTAACCGAGAGTGTAGCAAGGCCCGTTGTCGTGCACCAGTTCCCGTTCGAGTCTACCTCAAAGCAGTGTTTTCGGGTTTTTCCCATAGGTACAGCTGTGGTAGAGCTGCCTCTACATGCTCGTATCCAGACAGGGATGTATTGCTCGGAAAACTTACAAAATCTCTACAATACCAAAATTCTATGAAGTTATTCTATATTAATCCTCAAAGTTCATCTTAGGTATACATGCTATAATCAAAGTTTATCTAAATATAGCTTCCATGGTTTGTACTAAACTTCCTCTGATAGAAACTATAACGCCCCGAACCCAGTTACCTAGAGTCGGTGCATTATTACATAACATTGGCATGATCACAAGAAAGATCAAATCTCGAAAGACCGATTGGTTTAGTAGCCTTGGAAACACTAGATATATTCATAAAGTTTTACATTACATCATAAAGTGAAAAACTACTACAACAACATAGTCTCCATATTCCACACTCATATCCCCACATAAAATCCCTGCAGGTCATTCCTAACTTACTTCTTCACATCCTGGGAAAAATAAAACATTGAAAAGGGGTGAGCTCAAATGCCCAGTAAGGATAACAATATAGCGGAAACTTTCAAAAAAAAGCATAAACATTTAAGGCAATGTATAAATAAAACAAAAGCCTTTTAAACTTGAACTTCAACATAGTATGGTAAAAGTAAAATGAAATAATTCCATTTACTTATTCACATGGATATTCTACGAATTGAATAATCACATGCAATATCAATAACCACTTTCATAATGATGGAATGCATAATGCCAGACTATCATAACCACATAGCCAAGGCCTCGTGCCAAGACTACAAATAAGATTTTTCCAAGGCCTTGTGCCAAGACACTAGTTTGTCTCATGAGACCTACCGATGCATCGAGGAGCTATAGTGGGCTCCACCCGTTACATATTAAGTCCAATGCATTCCCATATGAAAAGGTTTAAACATAACATAAACATTCGTATTAAAACTAGCATAATAAATGTCAATACTTTCACCATATACTATGAACGGTATAATAATAGCACATCCACAACCAAACATATCAAAAAATCTTCAATACAATATAGATGTTTTGTATCATAATAAATCAACTTCAAATAAGCGTAAAATCCATCAAAGGATGTTGACATAGATGAAATCAAAACTATTTTTAGAGAAATATCTCTTTCTATTTTGAAATCATTTAAGAGTCTTATATTTATGAAATAAAACATTTTCTTTGAAAATATTCTTATAATCTTGTAAGGGAAGCTTCGACTATTTTATAACGGCAGAAAATAACCGCATCCGCCGTATAAGTTAAAAAAACATTCTTACCTTAATTCTTTCGAAAAGGTTAAAAAGCACCTTGTTTGGAAACCGATGGAACGATTCCTTTATAAAACTCTTATAAAAAGTCAATCAAGGGTATAAATGACTTTAACCCATATTCTTCTAAATAGTAAAAATGTTTTGAAATACATTTTTAAGAAACATGGATGTGGACGATAAAGAGATCCCAGTAGATTATTATGTATAAACAACCTCGGATAATGAAGAGATTGTGAAGTAAACCCTTACCTTGTACTTTTCCTTGGTTGGGGTAGGTTAACCTCCTGTATAATGGTGAAATAATTGTTATGAAATTATAAAATAATCATATACATTAATATGATATCATATATGATCTTTTAACATTGATTTGTTAATAATATCTTAGTAATATCGTTGTTTTGGGTGTTTAACTTACTCGTTTTATTTAATATGTTTTGTTACGTAAGCCATGTTTGTAATGGATAGGTTGTATCTTAATCATATCCAGAATGATATCAAGTCCTTAGATACTATTATTAATTATCAAATGATAATTATACTTGAATGGATACGATGGAGAATGAATCTCATCGCGTTCGTGGAGACGGTAGTCCGTACATACGCACGAGCAACAATATAATTCTTTTGATATTAAAATAATATATAAAAGGATGGTATATCATATATACAGAATAATTAACATGTTATATTTATTATTTTCATGAGTTACACATGATTATTATACCCATCAAAATAATAATATATTGAACAACAATTACACCATGACGTGGAGACGGTAAGCCGTACGTACGCATGTATGGTGACATGTTATTCAAAGGGTGGATATAATACTGAATATGGTTGTACCATATTTATAATAACATCACAGTCTATATATAATACTGGAGTTATTATTTTAGAATGTTAATAACAAAGAAATAAGAAGTGGAAGAAGAAAGGAACTTGGAAAAGTGTGGTGAAATCATTACCTCTTCTTCGGGTTCTTCATTTTGATTTGATCAAAAGGGCTCCATAGGTTGGCTTTCTGATCAAATTAAGGCCTCTAGGTTGTACTGAGGGAAGTTGGGAGAGTATTTGGGCAGAGCTTGGCCGAACCAAAATGCTTTTAAGGTGTGATGAAATGAGAAGTAGGAGTTCCCTTTTATAAGAGGGGTGAGGGGTACCTTTGGAAAATCTAGAAATATTAATTTATAATAAATTCAGATTCGGTTTATAATGGATCCAAAGTTGATTATTCAAAGGTTAAGGTGGAGATAGGTAGAAAACCATTCAACCAATGTAATTTAGACAGGTTTGGGTAACTATATTAACCTTATCTTTAATTATTAACTCTAAGTTAATTAGTTTCACTTTTACAATGTCTCTTTGTAGTTTTATATTATATGGTTAATAATCTTTCCATATACATCCAAGAGACCCCCAAGTAGTCCATTAATGATACAACTATCATTATATAAGTCTCTTGGCCGAACCATAGATTTTTAGGAATTTAATATCAATTAAGAATATAATATTTGTTTTAAAAACTCTTTTATGTCAATTTTAACACTATTTAATAGTTGATTTTTTTGAAACTTATAGAAGAATTATTAATTATAAAAAAGTTAATTAAATCAATCCTAATATGTCATAGTATCCTAGAAAATTATTTTAAATCATTAAAAGTCTCAAATTATATTTATTTGGGTATTTATAATATCAATTATTTTAATTTTTCACTATTATGGTAATTACTGCATCATCATTGTGTCATAAATAAATTACATTATATAATGTCTAAAAATTATAAATAAAATATCATTATGTAGGAAATATTTTTATATTTCTAATTAATATTTACAATCGAATTTATCTTATTTATAACCCTATATTAAAAATGTTTTAGTAAATAAACTTTGATTTTAACTCTTTTAACTCTTCTTTGAATTAAATAATAATAAATGTCCTAATCTAATCCAAGTGGACCTAAATGATAATATTTTATTCCTAAGGTTGTTTTTGGTCGATATACACTTGTCCAATAGAATTAGGACACGTGTTAGGGTAATATTAATATCATTTTTACCCTTAATTACCCTATTTACTTTTAACCGTGGTAAATAAAACTAAAAAGTTACTATTCACCAAAAATTATTTTCATCTCATTGAACCACATTTTACTTCTTAATATTAACCGTGTCTCTCGGATTTTCGAAATTCCATTCACTGAAGCGGTAAAATTATGTTTTATGAAAAAATTCAGTTTTTTAACTACCACTTAGTAGTTTCACTATTCATCAAAAATTGAAGTTTTTCAGAACAATGCCAAAATTTTACCCTAAGCTATAATTGATATTCTGAATTCAAAAATGATGCCTATTTTACAAAATTCCAAACATATAAGTTGCATTAATTAATTTTATAATTAATTCCCGCTGTTACAACAAATAGCGTGTTTTTAAGAAACAATATATATCAAAAGATTGACAATTGTTTATGACCAATTTCAAAGTAAAATTAATTATAATGAACACCATTGTATGAAAAGGTTAAAATATATTCTAATTATACTATAAAACCACTAAATAATATAATTTATCAATATAAGTTATTTTGATTTAAAAAGTTGTTTTTAAGTATTTTTCACTATTCATAAAAATTGGAAGTTCTAAGAAAAATACCAAAAAAAATCATCTTAGGATAATTTCGATATTCCAAAACCAAAAATGAAGTCCATTTTGAAATATAAAATATATATAATTTCAAAAAGTAGGTATTACTATTCATAATGGCTAGTTTGATTGGTTGTGGTGTGTTAGAACTCGATGTTGCGTACAACACACGCTATCGCATTATTCAAAGAGAAGCATACCGTAGAAGCTTGGGGTGTTACACTATTTGAATCTAAATATCATACTAATTAAAACATTTTCTATCCTTTTTTCAAAATTCTACTCACATGAGTGGCTAAATTAATTTTAACTCTAATGTGGTGAGAATGCAGGTATAAGAAACGTTTAAAAGTTCAGTAACTTTATATATCTAATTTTATTATAAAATATTTCCAATGACCTAAAATATATTAATATATATATTATTGAAATATTTTTACTTTTAAAAACAATTAATTTAAAATATTTATTTAAATGAAAAGGTAATTTTTTAACTACAATGTAGTATTTATTTCTATTCAGCAACAAATGAAACTTTTTAGAAAAATACAAAAAAATCATGCTATGATAATTTTGATATTATGAGTTCAAAAATTATGTCTATTTTGAAAAATAAAATTTATAAATTTCATAATATTGTTAATATTATTCATTACTAGTTTTTAAACGGTTGGTTTCATGGATCTTAGTGTGCTGGAACTCAATATTGTGTGTGGTGCAAGCTATTGAATTTTTTTAAAAAGAATCCTACCATGAAATTATAGTGTGTAACATTATCCCCTCCTTCAATAAATATATTCCTCATAATTTTTGGTTTCAGGTTTGGTATCCAAGGATTGACTATTCAAAATTCTTTTATTTAAATACCACATCCGAGCATGGATCGATAAAACATATACTATAACTAAAGAAAGGGAAGTGTGAAGGTTACCAGAGATACCACGTAAAAGAGTTCCATGTAGGAAAACTAGGAAATGAAAGAAAATTCTTGACATCAAGATCTAGTGGATAGTGATATAGAGCATGATTAAGATAAAGTTAACAACAACAAAGCTTTAAATATCCAATGATCTAAGGGACCATTTGATTCATCAGAAAAAATACTAGGATTGAATTTTTTTATTGAAAATATACTTTCTTAGAGTTGAAGAATTACATAAATTTGTAGATTAATATTTAAAGTAATCATACATAATTTACAAGTATAGTTTCATCCTTTAAATAGTTTCTACACCAAACTAATATTTCTCTCCAATAGATAATAAAATTAAAAAAATATTCAATTTATTTTAGTTGAATGGGGTTCCAAAAATGATATTTTACTTTAGCTATCGTAGTATTATAAAAAAGAAAACTATGTTATACTAACGAGGACATTCCATATGCTAGTGTTTTCTGATGAAACTCTATTTCCCTTTGGTAGTGGGATAATGTCTTACATCCCTCCTAGATGTGATGGATTGTCGCCGGAACTGCGGGTTGTCCTTTTTGAAAAAACATATTATTATAACATTAAAAAAATAACATTTGAAATGTTTTATCCATTAAAAATAATATATAATGTTCAACTAAATGTATTCCAAACTTTAGAATTATCTAAAATACTTACCCCCAAATTAAATGTTCAAAAATGTCTCTAAATTTTCAAAATAAGCCTTAACATCATATTTTCCTCAAAAAACATAATTTTTCTCTTATTGTCACATGCCAAATATATTAATAACATTATCATATTAAAACCTTGATGAAAACATTCATTATTACAAATCCTTGAAGAAGAAGTATTGTAGTACAATCCTTATATATCTCACGATTCTCTTAACAATAATATAAAAACATAACTTTTCCACTTAGACTATATTGATAGCATAAGATTAACCTTGATACCTTTGTTTATTCTAAGCTATATTTCCTTGATTAATTAAATAATAATTTTCATAATATACCATCTCTTTAAAATTATAGTATTTCAAATTTCTAGCTTCTTTATTTCACTTAAAATCACGAGTTTGGTAACCTTTCTCTGCACACTTCTAATATACTCCAATTCTTCTAATGAAAGTAATAGGGTGTTTATTTCCACAATCACCATATGTAGTAAAACAATTCATTCCATTCTTCCATTTATCCAATTTTTTCTTCCTATCCTTTTATTCTCATACTTCCCTCTAAATCCATAATACTTAGAGTACACTTTAACCACCCCTCTATCACATCATATTATGTCCTCATATGATTAGATTTTTTGGGAGACTATTTAACTTTGAAATATTGGCTTGATACCATAAAGGATATGATCATTCTTACTATCTGGATCATGTGCATCGGTGAAGTTCAAATTCCTTCTCATATGCACCATTTATAAATGATGATATGCACTAGGTTAGATCATATCGTAATTTATAATACAAAAACTAGAAAAATTATTAACATAAATTGATGTTTTATGAGTATATAGTCTCATAATCATAAACATGGTTTATTTGGGGACGTATTTACATTTAAATATTTTATAATGGTTTTTAAATAAAAAGTGAATTATCCTAAGTGTATCTTCCATGAGTGTCAAACTCGGTGCATAGTAAGTCCTATTTTTGTGTAACATGTTATGTTCAGTCAGGCCCTATACACCTTTTTGGAGTTTTTAGTCCTAGGTACATATGTTCCAGAACAATGTCCACATATAGTATATGGACAGAGACATATTTATAGAGATACCTAAAAAATATCGACCTTACTAAAATTATAGAATGTTCTTATGCACTTACACTCAAATAAATTATAAGGGTTTTCTTCCATATTCATTGTTTTCTAAATCTAGATTCCAAGCATGTTTCTAAAATTCCTATTATACCGACTGTAATTCCCTGTCCCAATAATCTCAGTCATTTTTTTAATTTATTACATTATAATATATACAAGTGTCTAATAACATAGGATTCATTAGTTTAGCAGTCTTTAAAAATAGATCACATACATGAACCATATATTATAATTCATAACATAAAATAAAATATAGATAATGATTTCATAATGCAATTATTCTGCTATCTTATCCCTATATATCAATCATAATAAAAATCTTGGAATCCTGGGAAAATAAAACATAAGATATAGTGACCTCGGATGAACATCAACGGTAAATAATATAGCAGAAGATTTAATAAATAATCATAAACTTTTAAGAAAATGTATGAAACTGAAACACACACCTTTTAAAAATAATCTTGATGATAATATGGAAAGTATAAATCAAATAAATCTATTTAATCCTTCACAATTATATTATATTATTATTATAATCAGATGAAATACCAATAACTGATCTTAAAATGAGGGAATTCATAATATTAAACATAAGAAACATGTTATAGAGGCCTTGGACAAAACATCTGAAAATAAATGGTTAAAGCCTCAACCAAATCCATATAAGAAAATAAATGGGAAAGACCTCAGCCAAGTCTATATTCACTTTGAATCTTGAGATCTATTGATGCATCTATGGGCAATTCTTGGCCCCACCCAATGATTTCTATGTCCAGTGGATTCCTCATATGAAATGAGTGAAACATAACCAAAATGCACATTTTTATTAAAAAACTAGCATACTAAATGTGAATACTTCAACCAAAAACCATGAATGGTATAAAAATAGAACATACATAGTGAAAATAATCATTAATATTTTAATAAAATATTATACATTGATTCATATGAAATCAAACCTTAATCAAATAGAAGATCCAATAAAGGAAGTTGAAATAGAAAAAAAAAATACTCAAATAAAATCATCAAAACATTTTTATAAAAATACCATTTTTATTTTGAAATAATTTATCCAAAAAGTCATGAAATTATAAAATAAAAATCGTATTTTCAAAATAACGTTGTAATCTTATAAGGGACGATTTAAAATATTAAGGAATCATGATAGAATAAACATCCTCTCATTTTATATAAGTTAAAGAAAGCATTATTATCGTACATTTTTTAAAAAGTAAATAAAAATTACCACTTATGGAAAATGAAAAAAATATTCTCTTAATAACATTTTATAAAAATTGGAACCCTGGTAAAAATACCTTTAAACTTTTTTAGATAATTTTTTAATATTATTTTAAGAAACATGGACATGGATGATAAATATTTCCTAATAAATACTTATATATATATGTATAAAATGGAAAAAAACCAAATTGGATCATTAATGAAATATTTAACATTATATGAGTTATTTGGAGGAAATATATATTTTAATTAATTTTATATCATATAATAAAATATTCTTTATTTTAAAATCTCATTTATGTCAATTTAGACACAATTAATTACTTGACTTTTTTTAAAAATCATAATAACTTTATTCATTTAAAAACACTACATTAACTCATCCTTAACATGTTGAATTAATCAAAAAAATCACGGATCACATAAAATATTTCAGATTATATTTATTTTAATATTATTAATATGTATTCATTTATTCCACCTTTAATAAATCAATTATTTCATCGTCATTTCATCATAAATTATTTTAATTATTTATTTTCTAAAATTATAAATAAATTAAAATGATGTAGATAAATATTTTATCTTTTTAAATACTATATATAGTTTACCATATCACTTAAATATCTTCATATTGAAAATGATATAGTTATTAAAATTATGACTATGACATTTTTAACATATATTTAAATAAAATATAATAAAATTCTAATTCTTACCAAAGTTGAATACAATGTAAAATAATTTTATCCTAAGGATGATTTTTTACAAAACCCACTTATACAAATAAAATATTACAAGTGTTAGGGTAACTTTTAAATATTATAATATAAATTTTTACCTTTAATTACCCTATTTACCCTTAACCATGTTAAATAAATAAAATTTACTTAAGTTACTATTCACAAAAATCATTTTATCCTATTAGAATAATATTATCATACTAATTAAAGCTGTGTAGTTTTGATTTTTCAAAATTCTACTCACAAGAGTGGTTAAATTATGTTTAATGCTAATGTTATGAGAAGGTGGGTAAAAGAGATATTTAAAATTTTTGTATGTTTTTATACATATTTTTAATATAAAATGTTTCCAATATCCTAAATTTGATTAATATATTTATTAATGATATATTTTGAATTTAGAAAATAAATTTAATGTATAATAATTATTAAATGAAAAACAATTAATTTTTAACTAATTGTAGTAATTTTCACTCTTCATAAAAGAATGAAACTTGTGAGAAAAATACAAAAAAATAACCCTAATCTAATTTTGATATTTAAAATTTTGAAATGAAGTCTATTTTGTAAAATAAAATGTATAAATTTTATAATATGGTTAAAACTAATCACAAGTACTTTTTAAAGGGCTAGATTGATAGATCATGGTGTGCTCGAAGTCGATGTTTCATGCATTGAAATCTATTGAAATTATTTAAAAACAAATATATTATGAAATCAGGGGATGTTACATATTTTCCATATTCAAGGAAACAAAATCATTTATTCCCATTATTATATCAATTAAAACTATTCAATTAACATTTCTATAGTGTTCAATCAATTCATACTAGATTAAACCGATGAAGACTATGTATGTATGATATAGAGAAAGTTCCAAATAAGAGCTCATACAATGTTGGTTTTTACATAGTGTCAACATACATCATGTGAAAATGAGACTGAATTGGAATTAATGTATATTTTGGATCATTCTTATGGATATATTGGTACTAACATATCCTTAAGTTATATTCATCAGCTGCATAGTATTTTTGTGAGCATCCAAAAATATCACACTCTCACTAAAATCCATATATATTTTAAACCAACCATCACAACTATTTTTGAATCTATCTAAAACTCATTTTAGATACACTATCATCGAACTCTCTTCATTATTGAACAAACACTTTATACAAAATAATTATCCTTATCCAAGGGCCAAAAAATGTGACCTTTTGGACATTATTATAATTGAAAATAAATACGAAATCCTTATTTCATAGATGCATGCAAAGATCGACCACTAGAAAATAATCAGTTCAACTCATTCTTCTAAGGGGTTAGGTTTAATCTCCATCAAACATGATCATATATCTATTGAAGCATATTCACACAAGATATATCATATACATAATACTTAAACAAATATAATTCTTATTTCCATGTCATAAAGTTTTCTCTAGACATAGATCATGTCAATAATCTATACTTCAACTCATGTTTTCCTATTGTCCAAAAAATGTCGACTGAATTAGTGAATACATCACATTTTATTCATCTAATAGATGATTACATCACATATGACGTATCCATGTATTTGAACACATTATAAGGGAATAAAATAAGAATATCCATACATTTACTAAGTCTAATTCAATCAATGTTCATAAGTCTTGTTTATCATACAAATTGAAACAATCCCATCATGGCCCCACTCCAACAGATGAAATAATGAACAATAGACTCAACCACCACCTAATTATCTATGTTTCATTTTACTTTTGTATTTAAGGAATCAGATTATGAATTTTCTCATGATACGTATCAATCTAACCTTATGTAATTGGAATTGATATTAAACATACATCCATAAGTATATCAATGATTTTATGACATTCCATTATGTAAAATTTAGCAAGTCAATCCCAGTAATGGCTATCAATATATTACCTTGTGAATATATTCTTCATATCTCATATAGTACCAATTTTAAAGGAGTATAATATTCTATTAATTTTAATCTTAACATATCACCACAACCCATACTACTCTATAATGATCGTCGATTAGGGATAACTAACAGTCATACTTTGGGGGTATACAATGATTTTATAGTTTATATAAGTTAAAATGAAACACATGGGAATGAATGATAAATGGAGGATTCATTTTAATTTAAAATCTTGAAACATTTATAACCATTAATATCTATCTCTCATGGGTTTAACACAAAGATATTCTATATGAAATAATACTATTTTTTGGTAATGGTTTCTTCAATGGATCTACTACATTATCCTCTGTAACAGCCATGAAACTCATTAAATAAACACTAGAATATATATATTTTATGATATGGTTTTTTAGAATGATGTGTTTGTTCCTTTGGTGAGACTGGGGTTCATTTTCCTAATCAAAGTCCCCATTGTTTTTATAGTAAATTTTGATCGCTCCATTAATTTTTGGAACCACCCCATTTTTAGAGATGAACTTACAGATCCAAATGGATTTCTTTATATAATCTAGTGTATTGATATACTCTACCACTTTTTTTGAGTATTCTATATTGTATTATTTGGAACTCTTCCATGTAATAGATCTACTATTAATGAAAAACACAAATATAGGTTGAAATTTCATATCATTTTTTATATTAGAAACTATAATATTTGTAACTATTTATGTAGAGGTTATCATATCTTCTATAGTCCAGGGATATATACATATTCATTCTTAATTAAATAATAATTTTCTTCACAATAATCTAATGACTCTCAATAATACTGGATTGGAATTTACTGGTAATTTTCAAAGCATTGGAGACATTACATCAAGTGCACAATGTTCCATACATGATAGATCCTATAGAGGATGCATGTGGAATCTTATCCATCCTTTATAACCCTTGATAAGTATCTTGAATATTTATATGATTCATTACATGAAATACAAGTAGACACCCTTTCATTGAGTTCCCCTTGCTAAACCCCTATAGTAATTTACCAGTATTACCATTTTGAATCAATCTAGGAAACCTCTTAGATAAATTTCAATAGATATTCATAGTGGGTATATAGGAATATTAACCCGTGTCTTTCCTTGATAATCACATACCCATACACAAATTCACATGGTTAAGTGTTGGGATTTCATTTTTGATAATAAGTACATCATCCACATACAATATTAAAAATGATATTGTTCTCCCACTAATTTTATTTTATAAACAATAATTTTCCACATATTTTATGAAACTAAAATCATTAATTTCACCATAACATTGGATATTAAAACTCCATAATTATTGATTTAATCCATAAATTCATCGTATATTTCTTAACAAAGGTGTTTTATTTGGAATTTTAAATCCTTAAAGTTATATCATATACACATACTTTGATGGATTAAAATTAAGGAAGGTGTTTTTGGTATCAATTTGATATATTTCATAATAAAAATAAGTTTTTATGTGAATTAATATGTGAATAAACTTTACAATCACAAGTGAAAATATATCTTCATAGTTAATATCATGGGTTTGTGTGTAACTTTCAGTAATCAATATATCTTTATAGTCAAAGACTCTACCATCGATGTTAGATTTATTATGGAAATACCACTTTCATCCCATGGGTTTTACCACATGATGTTCATTTAAAAAGTTCAAAACTTTGTTAGTGTGTATGGATTCCATTTCAGATTCGATGTATTTTAAACATTTCTCATGATTATAAATATTCATAGTTTCTCAGTAGGTGGTAGGTGAATAATCTATGAACATTACCCTATCATCTATGATATGAAAAACCCGAATTTCATGAATTCTTGATGAATCATACTAAATATTTTATGTTCTTTTACATCTTTATTCAGAACATTTCCCATGAATCATTGTGGAACCAGTTCAACTTCCATCTCATAAACATTTCCATATTATAGGCCTTGAACTTATCCAATTTAAACATTTCTCCCACTAACTCCACTAATAAATTCCCTCTCACTGATTGTAATAAATCTATACAGAAACACATTTTTTCCAATAGAGGTATAGGAATAATAACAGTTATCTTACTTATGAAAATAAAAAAATTATAATTTCTTAGACTAAATGGGATGTTTTTCATCATAAATCATCATATATGTTCCTAAATCTAGAAATACTCATAAAAAATTTAACAATACATTTACTAGTTCCTATCTCAAAGGGTATCTTTATGAGTATTTGAAGTGCACTGTGTTGCATTTGTTGTCAATGAGACATATTGTTGTCTTAGATTGAATGGATGTCAAGAATTGTCAAGATGTGAATGCCAAAGGTTGTGATGGTGTTGGTGGTGAAGGAGAATGGCCATGGTACTAAGATGCATGTCACTTAGGAGATTCACTAAGTGGTATTGGAAATATGGTTGAAACATTCTCCATGGAAATCTGACGATTGCTGAGCTGCTCTTTAAGTTCATAGAACTTGTATCCTGATGATACAAATTCACAACAATGTTATAAGACCATGCATTGTATTGACAATGCATGAGGAGAAGCAAGAGATCCATCCACAACTTCTAAGTGGATGAAGTGGATTTAAAGAAGACCATGCACTATCACTTAGTGCATGTAAATGTGAAAAAGTTCCAATTGATCTCTGATTGGATGAATGAAGCATATTGAAGAAATAATTGATCAAGTGCTTCGGTTGATGAAGAACCTTCTACAAATGTCTCATAAGTCTAGAATACATGATTGAAAGGAGTTGAGGATGTTTGTGGAAGAAGGATGAAGAAGAAATGGAAAGAATGGGTTAGAAGAAGGAATGGCATTTGAACTTGGTTACTTTGTTTTTAACAAAGTACTTGTTCTATTTACTTGCAAAAAATTAGCCATCTCAAGCCAGCCTTAAGGGTTCAACCCCCAAGGCACATGTGGGCCTAAGGCGCCACGCCCAAGGGGTGATCCCATGTGGCCAGCCCGAGAGGCAGGGGGGCCGTGTGTAAGCCTCGGGCCACGCAGGGGATCAGTTCCTGCGCAGCATGGGCGCCTGAGCGCGCGCCCGAGGTGCATAGTGGGCGCTAGAGCGCGCCCGCGGAGGCAAGAGTGGGCGCAGAGCGCGCCCGCAGGGAGAACACGGTGCGGGGCGGCACCGTGGAGGGGGAAGTTCAACTGGGCAGCTGAAGGGAGCGCCTGGTTGATAAGCCGCGAATAAACCGGGCGCCGTTTCGATGTGGGACGCGGATTTTTTCCGCGGGAGCGATCCTGGCCGCACGATCGATCGCGCGCCAGATCCGAGCCGCACATCTGATCCGCGGCGAGGCGATCTGATCCAGGCCGTCCGATGTATTTCGATCGCCCGATCCAACGGCTCTCGGCTCATCTCCTTCGTCGAGCCACCCCGAAGCCACCCGTGAGCCACCGCATGAACCAGAGCCTCCCGATGACTGCATTTGAGATTCCGGCCACCTCCGACGAAGATGAAGACACCATTGAGCTCGTCTGGACACACTGAACATATACATGCAATAAAATATGCATGCAAACATTGGATGGAGAATTTCGAGTATCGGCCGAGGCAAACAACGTTGCCGAGGCCTCGGTGTATTCGTGCTTTGCGTGGATTGTTTTTAAACGAAGGTATACATGCATTTTCATGCACATGCACGTGGAGGAAAACAAAGAAAAGGAACCCGCGTTGAAACAGAGGAAAGAAATCAAGATTTGGAAAATCTTGATAACCCGAAACTTTCGGGGATTTGAGATTTATCCCACGCGGAAGTTTTGAGGCCTCTCTGCCTATAAAAGGAGCTCCCGAGCATCATAGCCGCTTGCTGATATACTGAAAACTTGAAGTCCCGTGAGTGCTCCAAGCCTCGCGAAGTAGAAGCCCTGCGCGTACCACTCGCGCGGCAGAAGCCCGAAGCCTCCTGTTGGCTTCGTGAGTTCCTTTCACGCACACTTGCGTGAAAGAAGAAGAAGGGGGACCCCTGCGCTCCTTTCCCTTGCGCAGCAGGAAGACCCGTGGCCGCAACATCTTGCGCGCCCACGGTTGAAGCCCCGTGGTGTTGCACCTTGCACACCCGAGCGCTTTCACGGCCAAGTGCACCCTTGCACTTGCGCGCCCACGGCCGAGGTCCTTTGTGCCTTGTGCTTGCGCGACAGAAGCTGTGAATAGAGGAAGGCCGCACCCCTTGCGTGCCTATTTTGAAGGCGGAGTTCGGGCAGTGTGTGCACAAGGTGTGGGAGGCCGAGACCACACCATTGTGTGTGTGTGAGATAGTGAAGAAGTAAGTCGAGGCCAAGTGTATGCAAGTGGGTGAAGTGAAGACCACACATTTGTGTGTGTGTGCAAACTTGAAGAACCACCTACGCCCCAAGTGTGTGCAAGAATAGAGGAGTAGGCCAAGATCAAGTGTGTGCAAAATGAAGAATTTGTGTGTGCTTAACAAGTGACAAGTGAAGGCCGAACCTAGTGTGTGCACTAACAAGTGTGTATACACATAGAAGAAGAAAAGGGAGGACTCACACTAAAGTATAACACACCTTTAAGTGTGTGAACAAATTGAACAAAGTGTGTGAAGTTCAAGGAAGGTGTGTGCTTGAAGTGATTACAACCTTTGTGGGTCTACTGCACCAAGAAGAGGATAGGAGGAGTGCATGCATGCATGCATGCACGTGCACACGTGAACAAAGCTAAATCAGGTTGTGTGCATCTGAGTTGTCCAAGACAGAAGATCTTGAAGAATTGAGAAGGCCATGCTATCAGTACATGAGGATGAAGAGCTGCCATGCACTCAGTGCATGAAGTTGAGGTGAAGTGAGACTAGACCAGACTGAAGTTAAAGACATCATTTGTCTGAGCATTCAGTAGTTGAAGAGAGAAGCCAGGTCATCCTGAAGAAGGAGATAAAGCCTGAGCTAGACGAGAAGTCCTGATCAACCACAAGTGATCAGAAGAGAAGAGCAAGGCCAGCAGCCTTTATCCCAGGCTGCTGAAGTTACTTGAAGAACTTAAAGTGAAGAAGAGCTACTCGTGCGACTCGAGGAGCCAAGAGAAGACCCTGTGGGACTCAGGGAGAATAAGTCTTCAGTGGGATTCTGGAGCAGGCCAGTGGGACTCTGGTAACACTGTGTGAAGCAGTATAAAGACCCTCCTGTGGGACTCAGGAGAGATACGGTGGGAAGCTGTATCGACCATTGTAATTCTAACAAGTTATAATGGGAGAATCCATGCTGGGAGAGCATGGCAAGGATGTAGGCCTTTGGTGCCGAACCTTGTAAATCCTTGTGTCCAGTGCCTTTACATTTACTGCATCATTCGTGGAAAGGTGAGAGATACAAGAAGAGTGGATCGAGGCTTTAACCAGCCATAGAGGTTTAATTGATTAAGAATCAATTAGTAAAAAGTTTTAAGGGATCACTGATTCACCCCCTCCCCCTCTCAGTGATTCACACTGATCTGGGCACTTCAATTGGTATCAGAGGGAGGTTACCTCTACAAGATCCAAGGGAGTCTTTATGGAGTGCAGATTTGAGGAAATGAAAGAACAGCCTCAAATGGAGATATCTTCCAAGACTCTGAAAAACAGAATGAAGAAACAGGCAAAGAAGATGAAGAAGAAGGCTGGTGCAATCAGAGAAACTCCTTCTATGGAAAGAAATGTGAAAGTCACATCAGATGACAATTCCTTTTATCATTCTTCTGATGAAGCCTGCTCTAGCTGTGATGAAGATGGAAGGAACAATGATCTTCTAAATGCAATCAAATATCTTCAGAAGAGAGTCCCCAAGGAAGTTGCAATGTGTATAGCTGCAGGCCTCCTTGATCTTCAAGAAGAAAAATTACAGCTAGAAGATGAAGCCAATTCTCTGGAAGTCCAATTGGCAAAAAGGGTTGGCATAACCAACACTCTCAGAAAGCTGGTAAATGCCAAAGATGAAACAATATCTCTTTGCAATGAAAGATATGAAGACACTGCTGAAGAATTGCAAAGAAGCCTTTCTGAGAATGAATTCTTTAAGATAATGGTCAAAGAAGTGTTCCATGCACTGGAGCAGCTGCACAGAGTCTCAATGATTGTCAAAGATGCTCAACTAGAAGATAAAGTCAAAAGGGTGAAGGAGCTTGACAACTCAATGCTTGAAATCAAGAAGGTGCATGAAGACCAGTTAGAACAGCTGAAACAGAATTGGGAAGGTAGGCTAAGATTGGTTGAGGATGAGAAGAACTCCCTCAACATGAAATGCTTTGAACTGGAGGTGATATTGAAAAATCTGCAATCACCCAAAGCCAAAGCCTCCTAGTCAGCTGAAAGGAGAAATGTTGCTAATCAAGTATGCATTGAGCAGGATGATTCTAAGAGAAAGACATCCTCTAATAAAAGTTCAACATCTTCTAGAAAGAAGGTACCATCCATACCATCTTGTACTGATGCTTCTAATTGTGTTTCCACAAAAAGTGCAGGATGGAAAAATAATTCCAAACAAGTATGGATGAAGAAAATGAAGAAGCAAAGCTCTCCGGAAGCAGCACAAAAAATCAAGAAAACTACCCAGTAATCAGAAGGACTGAAAAGGTCAAGATTTGTGGGTCAATGTTGGTGTTGTAACAAGTATGGGCATTGTGCAAAGGATTGTTGGTACAATCCACTGAATGCCAAAGCACAGAGGAAGCCCATGACTAGGGGGAGCAAGCCAGAGGAAAAGAAGCAGCATCCACAGGTCCAGAGACATCTGTTTACTGCAAATAGATTTTGATTACTTGACAACATCTGGGATGATTGCAAAAGTGGTCAAATAGATACATGTCAATATCCAACTGTATCCAGAGCTCAAAAGAAGAAAAGATCACAGAACCTGGCTAAGAGAGATTCCTTGGGAAGCAAGAAGAAAGTAGAAAATGCTCCCAAGAAGTGTTTTATAAATAAAGATAAGTCCTTGGAGTCTGAGTCCAAGAAGGGTGATGCATCCAGAAGGACCACCAAGAAATGCTTCTACTGTGGAAAGAAAGGAGACACCATGGATCTTTGTGAACAAGCCATGGAACTGAATAGAGGCAGACTGGACTCAAACATACAATCAATCCAGAAGAAGCAGAAGGGATTGGTTGAAAATAAGTTGCCTAAGAGAGGTAGCTTAGCAGCATCCAAAGAACCATGTGGAACTTCCAAAACTGAGGCCACTCTTCCAAATGATTTACTTGTCATATGGCCACATCAGTTGCAACTTGCCAAAGAACTACAAAGAGTTGAAGATGAAGCTCTGGCAATTTCTAAAGCAAAAGGGAAGAAGAAGGTTTCACATGAAGATGTTTTGGGAACCACACCAGCACAATCATCAATGAAGATCAAATGTGCAAGTGTGAAGACTGGTGAAAATGGGACATCTCGGTTGAGAGAATCTTCTCAACCTTGTTGTTCACATTGATGAACCAAGGAGGTTCCATCTTATTCCCTTATACTATTGGTATTTACTTGTGCTGACATTGCAGGGAATTGAAGATGATGATCATTCTCATCTGGAGAGTGGTTTGGACAGAATGGAGTGCACCCCTTGAGGGGGAGCCAATCTGAAGAAGATTGGATTCTCAGATTAATACCATCTTGAATAAAAATGAAGGTATTCCAATCATACTTTCATCCCTTGTTTCTTAATTGAGTTTATCTTGTCAATTAAGGGGGATTATGGATTGAAGACAAATGGATGAAAGGGAGAGCTTTATCTTTGCACCTGAACTTTCTAATGAGTTTTGTGAAGTTGTGCAGGATTTAGCAAATTCATTGTTATATCTGAAAAAAAAACAATTTCAAACCCCTAAGCATGATCTCACATGTGTAAAGAGTTATGGACAGCTTTGAATTCCTTGGTCATATCACCCTTGTTTTCTACACCGGGTTAGCCCAAGTAGACTTAGAGTTGATCAACTAAAGGTTCTTTACTAAAGAAGAACATGTGACATCATCCCTCTCCTAGAGTTTTTCAAGAAGATGCTATTCGAAGGGAGGAAGAGATATTGTGGAAGAGAACCACACCACACCTTTGCATTTGATTTCCAATAAGGGGGAGAAAATATTGGCACACATATTGACCCATTCATATGTGCTGAAGAAGTGTATTGAAAACAAATACAAAGGGGGAGATTGAAGTGCACTGTGTTGCATTTGTTGTCAATGAGACATATTTTTGTCTTAGAATGAATGGATGTCAAGAATTGTCAAGATTTGAATGCCAAAGGTTGTGATGGTGTTGGTGGTGAAGGAGAATGGCCATGGTACTAAGATTTATGTCACATAGGAGATTCACTAAGTGGTATTGGAAATATGGTTGAAACATTCTCCATGGAAATCTGACGATTGCTGAGCTGCTCTTTAAGTTCATAGAACTTGTATCCTGATGATACAAATTCACAACAATGTTAGAAGACCATGCATTGTATTGACAATGCATGAGGAGAAGCAAGAGATCCATCCACAACTTCTATGTGGATGAAGTGGATTTAAAGAAGACCATGCACTATCACTTAGTGCATGTAAATGTGAAAAAGTTCCAATTGATCTCTGATTGGATGAATGAATCATATTGAAGAAATAATTGATCAAGTGATTTGGTTGATGAAGAACCTTCTACAAATGTCTCATAAGTCTAGAATACATGATTGAAAGGAGTAGAGGATGTTTGTGGAAGAAGGATGAAGAAGAAATGGAAAGAATGGCTTAGAAGAAGGAATGGCATTTGAACTTGGTTACTTTGTTTTTAACAAAGTACTTGTTCTATTTACTTGAAAAAAATTAGCCATCTCAAGCCAGCCTTAAGGGTTCAACCCCCAAGGCACATGTGGGCCTAAGGCGCCACGCCCAAGGGGGGATCCCATGTGGCCAGCCCGAGAGGCAGGGGGGCCGTGTGTAAGCCCCGGGCCACGCAGGGGATCAGTTCCTGCGCAGCATGGGCGCCTGAGCGCACGTCTGAGGTGCATAGTGGGCGCTAGAGCGCGCCTGCGGAGGCAAGAGTGGGCGCAGAGCGCGCCCGCAGGGAGAACACGGTGCAGGGCGGCACCGTGGAGGGGGAAGTTCAACTGGGCGGCTGAAGGGAGCGCCTGGTTGATAAGCCGCGGATAAACCGGGCGCCGTTTCGATGTGGGACGCGGAATTTTTCCGCGGGAGCGATCCTGGCCGCACGATCGATCGCGCGCCAGATCCGAGCCGCACATCTGATCCGCGGTGAGGCGATATGATCCAGGCCGTCCGATGTATTTCGATCGCCCGATCCAACGGCTCTAGGCTCATCTCCTTCGTCGAGCCACCCCGAAGCCACCCGTGAGCCGCCGCATGAACCAGAGCCTCCCGACGACTGCATTTGAGATTCCGGCCACCTCCGACGAATATTAAGACACCATTGAGCTCGTCTGGACACACTGAACATATACATGCAATAAAATATGCATGCAAACGTTGGATGGAGAATTTCGAGTATCGGCCGAGGAAAACAACGTTGCCGAGGCCTCGGTGTATTCGTGCTTTGCGTGGATTGTTTTTAAACGAAGGTATACATGCATTTGCATGCACATGCACGTGGAGGAAAACAAAGAAAAGGAACCCGCGTTGAAACAGAGGAAAGAAATCAAGATTTGGAAAAACTTGATAACCCGAAACTTTCGGGGATTTGAGATTTATCCCACGGAGAAGTTTTGAGGCCTCTCTGCCTATAAAAGGAGCTCCCGAGCATCATAGCCGCTTGCTGATATACTGAAAACTTGAAGTCCCGTGAGTGCTCCAAGCCTCGCGAAGTAGAAGCCATGCACGTACCACTCGCGCGGCAGAAGCCCAAAGCCTCCTGTTGGCTTCGTGAGTTCCTTTCACGCACACTTGCGTGAAAGAAGAAGAAGGGGGACCCTTGCGCGCCTTTCCCTTGCGCAGCAGGAAGACCCGTGGCCGCAACATCTTGCGCGCCCACGGTTGAAGCCCCGCGGTGTTGCACCTTGCACACCCGAGCGCTTGCACGGCCAAGTGCACCCTTGCACTTGCGCGCCCACGGCCGAGGTCCTTTGTGCCTTGTGCTTGCGCGACAGAAGCTGTGAATAGAGGAAGGCCGCACCCCTTGCGCGCCTATTTTGAAGGTGGAGTTCGGGCAGTGTGTGCACAAGGTGTGGGAGGCCGAGACCACACCATTGTGTGTGTGTGAGATAGTGAAGAAGTAAGCCGAGGCCAAGTGTATGAAAGTGGGTGAAGTGAAGACCACACATTTGTGTGTGTGTGCAAACTTGAAGAACCACCTATGGCCCAAGTGTGTGCAAGAATAGAGGAGTAATCCAAGATCAAGTGTGTGCAAAATGAAGAATTTGTGTGTGCTTAACAAGTGACAAGTGAAGGCCGAACCGAGTGTGTGCACTAAAAAGTGTGTATACACATAGAAGAAGAAAAGGGAGGACTCACACTAAAGTATAACACACCTTTAAGTGTGTGAACAAATTGAACAAAGTGTGTGAAGTTCAAGGAAGGTGTGTGCTTGAAGTGATTACACCCTTTGTGGGTCTACTGCACCAAGAAGAGGATAGGAGGAGTGCATGCATGCATGCATGCACGTGCACACGTGAACAAAGCTAATTCAGGTTGTGTGCATCTGAGTTGTCCAAGACAGAAGATCTTGAAGAATTGAGAAGGCCATGCTATCAGTACATGAGGATGAAGAGCTGCCATGCACTCAGTGCATGAAGTTGAGGTGAAGTGAGACTGGACCAGACTGAAGTTAAAGACATCATTTGTCTGAGCATTCAGTAGTTGAAGAGAGAAGCCAGGTCATCCTGAAGAAGGAGATAAAGCCTGAGCTAGACGAGAAGTCCTGATCAACCACAAGTGATCAGAAGAGAAGAGCAAGGCCAGCAGCCTTTATCCCAGGCTGCTGAAGTTACTTGAAGAACTTAGAGTGAAGAAGAGCTACTCGTGCGACTCGAGGAGCCAAGAGAATACCCTGTGGGACTCAGGGAGAAGAAGTCTTCAGTGGGATTCTGGAGCAGGCCAGTGGGACTCTGGTAACACTGTGTGAAGCAGGATAAAGACCCTCCTGTTGGACTCAGGAGAGATACGGTGGGAAGCTGTATCGACCATTGTAATTCTAACAAGTTATAATGGGAGAATCCATGCTGGGAGAGCATGGAAAGGATGTAGGCCTTTGGTGCCGAACCTTGTAAATCCTTGTGTCCAGTGCCTTTACATTTACTGCATCATTCGTGGAAAGGTGAGAGATACAAGAAGAGTGGATCGAGGCTTTAACCAGCCATAGAGGTTTAATTGATTAAAAATCAATTAGTAAAAAGTTTTAAGGGATCATTGATTCACCCCCTCCCCCTCTCAGTGATTCACACTGATCTGGGCACTTCAGTATTTTATATTGAACCTGATTTAGTAGTAGAGAAGAAATCTCTAAATGATTACCCTATAAAAATTATTCTGGTCACATTGACTCATCATCCTTGATCAAAATATATCTAACAACATATGATTCCTCCTATGAGACACAACATTCCATAATGGTGTTCCAAGATGTGTGAGTTCTGAATCACTTCGACAATTCCTCAAATGATCAATGAATTTTTGGATCATGTAGTCACCACCCTGATCCAATATGATGGTTTTTATACTCTTAGGTAGTATATTTTATACTTTTTTTCTAAATATCGTTAAAATATTAAAAATATTCATACTTGTGATTCATAAAAAACATGAAACCAATCCAGCTAAAGTCATTGATAAAGGCAATGAAGTACCTAAAGGAAAACTATATTATGTGTATATTGGTCCAAATACATATATATGTATGAGATAAAATTATCTACTATCCCTTTCCCCATTTTTATTAGTAGATTTTTTCTTTATATTTCCAAATAAAAAAGGGTAGAAATTATAAAATGATTCATTATTTAATGAGTCTATCCATTCATTTTTACAGAGTTTGTAGATGTGTTTCTCATTTAAATGTATAAGGAGAAATTACAAAGGAATTTTTGATTTTATAAAAGCCTAAAATTATTACTCTGAATTTTATACATAGAAATTTTTTTATCATTAATGTCTAAAAGGATTTACTATATCCCCAATTCCATAAAAAAATTATTACAAAAAATGAATTTACTATTTTTTAATGCCATTTTTTTTATGTCACTGCATGTGACATTGTAAATATATTTTTTACATAAAATTTTATAACCAATGAAATTTTTTCAAACACTAGTTGTCCTTGAAAAAATAATATAAAATGTAATTTTATATATCTTATATCATCAGTAGTTTGATTGGCCAACATGAAAAAAGTCCTTTCAGGTCAACTATTCAAATAAAAAACATTAAAGGCCATTCATAACATTTTTTTTCAAATTGTCTTTTTCAAAATAATATGTTTTCAAAAACATTATAGAGAACATATAATCCTTGATGTTTATATCAATGAATTAATAAATAAATTATGAGTTAAAAAAGTATTAGTTACATTATAAAATTTAAGATTAAAAATATAAAAAATTATTTCACAATAATAGAACTAAAATAAAAAAAATCATTAAAGAAATTATCATAGTAACTAGATATATTATACAAAAAATAGAATTTAAAAATAAAATTATTTTAAAAATGATATTTTTATGGATTTTACCTCTATCGAATATCATTGTTGAATATAATTTATTTCATCACTAATTCTATTCTCTGTCACATTTCATTGATTTTATATAAACATCCAAAACAAGGATTTTAATAGTGATTTAGAATCTATAAATAAGTAATAATGTAACATATTAAACATGTAAGTGAAATAGTTTGAACATAATGGATCAGATGATTGAAAATGATATTAATGTTTGTATTGGAAGTAAAAAAAGAGAGTCCGGCTTGACTAATTTCAATCTGTGAAGGAGAAAATGTGTGGGTATCATCCAAAAATATTATGTTTTCATATTTCGAATGATCGTTTGTAAGTGGTAATATATTTTTGTGTGGTTAATAGGTAAAAAAATTAATTTATATGTTAAGATTATATTTTTAACATAATTTATTCATATAGAATGTGTTAAAAATTCATAACTTTGGTTATTTCAATAAGTGATGTTTAAAACCCTTCATATCTAGATTTCTGACATTGATTATTAAAATAAACAATGTGAAAACCCTATATATGTTGTTTTTTAAATCATTTATATTTTCACATTAGTTGTATTAACAACTATTGTTGAAACCACCATATCTGGATTTTCATGGTAGTTAGTTAAACAACCAAAATGTAAACCATTCATAGCTAGTTTTTCACATTGGTTATTGAAATAAATGATGTGAAAACATATTAAAATTAGTTATAAGATAATCCATGTTAAAACAAAGATGTGAAATCAATATTTTCTTCTTGTGAAATTTCACCCCTATATATAGAAATGTTTCTATTCTTAACATATCATGAAAATCCATTATTATCAAAAAATGATATATATGTAAAGTAATTTTTTATGGAAATAATATATTAATAATTATCCAATTATATTATTAATCAAATTGGTAAAGTCATCTCACAAGTTAATAATTTTAATTTAGCAACTCTTGCTCTATTATTTTCATAAAGATTGAATTCACCAATCGTTAATTCCCTTTTATCTCGGATTCTATGTCTATTAGTGAAAATATATGTTGAACACCCATTATCTAATAACCATGATTTATAGAAGGTGAAATTAATTTCTATAACATTCATATTTAGTTTCTCAAGAAGCTTCTCATTGATAACACTTCTCAATCCTAATAACAAATCTCTAATTTTTTTATAGGTCAAACATATAGGTTCTCCAAATACTATTATTATTTAATATGAAATAATCTTGAAAAAAATATATATCATTCAGTGAGTATCATGTATTATATATTTTAATCAAGGTCTTTTAATGAATGTTCTCCCACTATATTTGATGACCTGATACATCAGATCTATTTATTGAGCCAAGATCATATTTTACTATGTAAAGAGTCTTAGTTAGAGATACTCTCACCGCTCAGTAATTTAGGTAATTATTCATCTCAATCATAAAATATTTGATTATTTCATAATTAATTAGGATAAAAATTTCCCAGATCCGACATATAGAAAAAATTAACTCCATTATTCTAGTATCATTCCCAATGGAATCATATATATGTATAGACCAAAGAAAATTCCATGAACATGTTAAAAAATAAAATATGTGGGAAATGTTCTTTGGATGTACCTACCTAAGGATGATCCAATTTCACCAATTAGTCGATTTCCTTATACAATATAATCTATAAGAACCCTTTTAAAAAACCTAAATGGTTCAATGATCAAGGTTTTGAAACATTTCAAATTGAAAGGAATCATAAACTTAGTATTTGAGAGTTTTTCCCATTTTAAAAGTCCCAACTATTTAATATATATCATATGAATATGAAATTTTAAACTATTTAATTTTATGAAATATTTATTATATCCTATTTTATTCCATTTTGCATTCATTCTAGTGATTATTTAGGTTTGGAATCTATATTCCATATACCCAATTAATGTGTCCACACCAAATTAATATGTATATCTTTACACAACCCAAAAAATTGTACTATTCACCCAAAAATAGAATCAACGTATATTCATACATATCTGAATTAATCTCATGCATAAGGTAGATTAAATTTTACTATAAAGGTGAATAATTACATTGAATTTAAAATTGTCACTTGTTTCATATAGGATCCACATGTAGCCAACCCCCACCTTTCTAGAATAAGGAATGTGCCTCCAAACTAGTGGAAAGTCTGGCCCAAAGTCCCTCTACCCTAGGATACTTTACTCAAGATAGAATTCAATTCATCATGTTTATAACACATAATATATAAAAACTATATTCAACAACTATTATCAATCTCATAACTCTAAAAACAAGATTAGGCCAAGATAGATAGAAACTAAATCTTATATCATAACTAGTATGAAATGAATAATCTTTTACCAAGTAGTAATTTATCATATAAATTCTCATACACAATATTTAAATATGACAAATAATTTACTAGACATGAATATTTATGGAATAGAATATTTTATTTATTTTAGACTCGAAAAATCACATTTTATAATTCTTAACACTTATCATTTACAATATATTTACAAACAATTAGAAAAATAAAATAAATATAGTTATTTTATTTATTTTATTTTATTCTTACCCTTGAAGTTACTTTTAAGCCAATTTATTTTGATTTTCTTTTCACATACTATGTTTTCTAACAATGTATTGCTGAGAGGGTGCCTCATACTACATTTTTCACATAAAATAGTGTCATGGTAGAATACCAAACTTGAAATTATGTTATCATAAAATGTAATTCAATTCCTAAACATCATATTACATTTAAACATAGTGTGACATCATGTAATCCAAATATGATACTCTATTTTTCTGGGTGTGGATACATGCTAAATCAACCTTTAAATGACATTGCACCTAGAATCTATATTACAATAATGGTTTAACATAGTTTCAAGTATTAGGGCATGATATATTGAATTAAAAATATATCTTAAATAACTATGTGAGGTTATGTTAACACTTAACATTATTTATAGGTTTTTCTACTCGTATTACAAAGTTTTACAAAGTATCCTCAGGTAGAGAACCACATAATACATTTTCACACAAAGTAACTATAAGAAGATATTTTATACTTCTATTTTATAAAATAAATCATTTAAAATAATTAAATAATCATATTGACAAGTTAAATAACATATATTCGATACAAATTATTGAATTTAGTGGTTCATCAAATAAACTTTGAAATTAAAGGGGACATATATTATTCCGGATCTATCAACAAAAATATCAACATGAAATATAAATGATGAAAATAAAAATAATGAAATCCTATAAATGTAACGTAATTGGCTCCGTATTTTAACACTAAAGGAAAACTATTAATATATATCACTAAAGAGGTAGAAAAAAATCCATCTACCATCAAGGGTGGTACATTGCCCAATGGACCCTATTTTGTAACTTGATGACTCTCAAAAATGAAGGGGTCATATTACTTTTCTATCATGAAACAATGTTATTCGATAATGAATGTATAAATAGAAAACATTTCGGGTAACTAATCATCATAATCACTAACGCTCAGAACACACTAATAAGAGGTATTAGATCCCTTTGATAAGCCTCTTAGACTCTTCTCTTTTAATATTGTGACGTATTATCTATATTAAATACATAATATTCATTTATTTATATTCATGGATATGTTTAACCTATTCAATAGATGTTCATGCAGTTTTTAGTCCATTCAAAATGGATTAAACTAGTGAAAAACCTATGGGGGAAGGAATAGTGAAAGTTCCAACTAAGAGACCATAAATTCTTCAGTCAAACTTAGCCTCATGTTAAATAACATAAAAATGATACTACATTAGTATCACTATATTATTTGGATTATTATTTGGGATACATTGGTGATATTGTTTCCTTAATTAATATGCATCACATGCCTATTATTTCAGTGCACATACAACATATGTTCTATAAAATATAAAATCATATGCATGTTATACATGATTTTTCATGTATACCTGATTTCATGGGACTTATAAATAATAATATATAAATATCACACTTGGTAAAGAATGAAAATTGTTTTGATCCTCCTAGGGTCGGTGTAAGTGGGCCTTCAAAATACAAAAATATTAGATGTTTATGATAACCCTGTCATTAAGGGGGGATGTTAGATGGCTTTGTGGGGGGAATAGTGATGAAGCATATTTTTGGTGATAGTAAAAAATTATATATTATCCACTGTTTATAAATTTTAAGATCACTATAGGTTTGTCTCACATATAACCAAGCCTAAATGTTCCATATTCTATATATCTTATAATAATAATTATTGTTTTTTTCTATGTTTCAAAAACAAATGTAAAAATATAGGAATTTAATGAAAATAGAAAAATACCTAAATATATAGAAGATAATGAAGTGATGTTAAAATAAAATAACTACCACTCGGTTAGTGATAATGAGTTCCCTACAAATCCACTTTTATTACTTTAATTATTACTCAATACACATGAACCAATGAATGCACGAACATCTATCTCTATAATTTGGAAGTGTGTATTCCTAATTTATCAAATAAAACATTAGTTCAATGGTTACCCAACTCTTTCACTATAATTAAACAAAAAAAATCCTCTTCCAAGAAATTACCCCCACTCACTCACATGGAACTATACTTCTCTTTATAATCCATCAAACCCAAAAATCCCATCAAACATAAGTTGGCTAGATAAAGTAATGGAATTAAATCACTCATAATAAGGAAAAATAAGATATAAAACAGGTAGTAGAGACAATATCACTAACCTCTTATCTATGAAACTTCTTGAGTTACTATAGATCAAAATGGGTAGTAAAAAATTGAAAGTGTTTGAGATCAGGTCCATATCACAACATATATCCTACAAACACCCTTGTATTGTCTCCCCATTATTAGAGATGTGTAGATCACAAAACCAAAATTAAAAAGGGAGAGGAGAAGGAAAAATTCATGAATAAATAGAATAAATATTTTTAAACTAAAACAATATGTATTAAATACTTAATTATGTTAATCTATAGATGATTTGATCATGGTTTTAATATTTTATTGAATTTTTAGAGGAAATCATATATAAGAATAATATAACCTCTTTATTCCTCCAATTATTCTGTTTTGAGAGATCTTATGATTCGTCCCTGGATCAGCTTCATTGTGGAATAGCCATGTGTCAATATTTCTTTAGGAAATACAGTCATGATGATTCCCCTTAGATATAATTTCTTCTCATTATATTTTTCTTCTTCAGATACTGGATTTGTTCTTTGTGTAATAGTTTTAGGAGCACCTTCCAATTTTCAAGACCAAAAGAATGTGAATTTATTTTAGGATGAACCCTATCCATTTATTTATGTATGCATATTTCATCACAAATGAATCTTATTTGTGGGTCTATATGATGTGTACATGTAACTTAGGGGTAGATATAACTCTTATATATGGTCATAACTTTTCAAATTTTTTGTACTTATTTATGGTTACTCTTATATTTAGTAATTTTACGATTACATATCTTAATGATTACTAATACTTTTATGAATTTATATCAATGAATCTGAAAAATAATATTACATGATATTAAATGAATCTTACAAAAAAATGTACTTAATTTAATGCATGGGAGAAGTCTAAAAATTTCAGCAAATGGCTTCAGTGGAATTTACACTTACACATGGGTAGAGATGAACCTTTTATTTTCTACTATATAGTATCCAATTGAAAAAATTATTTAAATAACTTCTTTAAATTCTACATCTGCTACATTCAATTTTTAGACATTATTCTTCTATTAATCAATCTCATAGATAATTATGAAATTCAAGAATAACTTATATTTAGATTTGGGAACATTCAAATTAATCTCAAAATGATAACATTAACAAAAGTATCATGAATATAATCATGTTAAATATTTCATTCTAGAATAAAAAAATGAAAAATATATAGATTTTAAATTAATTCAAAAATTATTAAAATGAATGGTATTCACGAATCAATCCAGTTAATAATTATTTTTTAGATTTACTAAAATATCAAAAATACATTATTTCACCTGGTTTAATTTAAATTATGGGGTTAATTTCCATTGAAAAACATATTAAATATTTATCTTCTTATCACACCCCCACACTGAAGCCATTACATGCTCTATAAATACAATGATTTTAAGAAAACAAATATCTTTCCTAGCTACAAAACTCAATCAAAAATAGATAATAACACATTAATTCACCGACGAAAATATCATGTTTACATTATAATTTAACTCATTATCCATTACATTTCACTCATTTTTTCAAAAATTAAATCATACCCATCCACATCATGCCTTACCTCACATAAAACCATTCCCTCTTTTACTAGAAACATTAAGATGTGGTTTCAAGATATTTTTCAATATTCATGTGTTCTCCCATATTTTTTCCAGTTTCATAGGTTATATAACATAAAAAACAATTATCTGACTCAATATTACTTTCAAAAGGTTTCATTGAGGTTCAACGGGTGGTAGAAGATGATGTTAAATGATTTTAAGGGGGAATATGTGTTTTTAATCACTTAAACATATTAAATGTTATATTTCATCTAGTGTAAAATAGTGGATGAAACTCACCTCAAAACATCACATGAATGTCATTCTATGTTTAATAATCCCCCGTTATCCCCTATGTGATGTGGGTTACATCCAAGATAGTAAAATCAGTTAACAAAACATAAAATTTTATATATTTTTAATGCATTTTTTTATTCTATTGATTTTTTTATGTTGATGACCATCTCTATTATTTTTATTATAAATCATTATTATATAGATAAAGAGGTAAAATTTGTTATAATTATATACATCATCTTGTGAACCCACTAGAAAAAATGTATTCAATGTCCCTCTACACTCATCCCAAAATATATTTCTTCTCCCTTTAATTTCCATTGAAATACCCTCTCACACACACTTGGAAAAAGTAAAACATGAAATAAAGAATAGATTTGGGTGGTCAGGGTTATAAACGGATTGTGAAATTTCTTATTAAATATGTATGTCATGACTTTTAAGGTATAAAGGGGGAGAAATTTTTATATTGGAAAAAAAAGAGGATTTCCAAAAGGGATTTCTAAAATTAATTATGGCCTCTATCATGAATTACACAGTCAAGCCATATGGACTCAAATGTGAACTAAAGAAAGTTTTCATTCTTCTAAATGACCCAAGACTCTAAATAAAGGTATTATATATATGATTATACAGTGATGGCTTAGAATGTATCTCGGGATAGGGATAAGAAAAATTGGTGTAGTAGTTAATGGATTAGAAAACCCTTTATAGGTTACTAACAAAAACTCAAATTCATGGAAATAGTTGAAATGACTCACATCAATAATATTCTACATTAAAAAATTTAAACAATACTAGTGTGATCATAAATACTAGAATTAAAATTTTTAGAAACCAGGCTAGCATTTGATGATCCACTTTATAACCTAAGAATATACCAATAATTAAAAAAACAAAAATAGAATATATGAATTACATTAAAATATCCTCAAATGGGCCCTAAAAATATTCTATACAGATTGGAATCCATTCATCTGCCTACTTATCGAACATTTGAAATTTTAACCCAGTAAAATACAAAAAAGTTTTGAAATGGATAAATAATGTAATAGAGGGGAAAACATTGTTTATTGGTCCAATAGCGGCATAGTTAATATCTTAAAAATAACCCATTGTTTCTCTTTGGATATATTTTATTTATCCTCCAAGATGTTATCTAATTTAAAAACTAACAAATATATAAATAGTTTTATATGTGTAATAAAAAAATATAGTATGAAAAATAAAAGGAGATGATAACATCGTTTACTTCCTATGAGGGAACTAGGAATTTCTATCCCAAGTAGTAAATTTAGGTTTTCACCAGAAATAAAAAGTTTTATGTGGTTTTTTTATTTCAAACACTTCATTTTCTTCATTTTTAAATGCTTCTCTCTTACACTGTAGGTGGATCACCCCTTTGATATAGTGATTTAACCCCCCCCCCCTCTTGATCATTATAGTGTATCTTTCAAATTAGGGTTGGAATTAAGGACCATAAAATACTTATTCAGTTTTATTAGTGGTTTCTACTAGAAATGTTATTTTTAATTGAGGATGTTTCTTCCCTTTTGGCTATCCATGGTTAGGTTAGTCTTTAATTATGCACAAATTTATACCATCATACGTTTCTATAATAGTGTTTAACACATCAAAATCCTCCACCCTCACTTCATATGTAGCCACCTCTCTCATGTAATTGTTTTAAAAAACCTCCAGGTCATGTAATCCGTTGTGTAAAAATCACCCTTAATATTTATCAGGCCTTGAATAATGACTATTTATTCATTTAATAAATGTAAAATTATTCTTCATCAATATATATATATATATATTATATTCATTGAAATATTGAATAAATATTTATTCAATATTCACATAACTAAATAAATATTTATTTTGTTACCACGTGAATAAACTATAATAAAAGAAATTATTTTGATGTAATTAAATAAATAATAACCTGGTGAATAAATGTTTATTATTTATTCAACTCGGATGTATATTCTATTGAAAATTGAATGAATTAATTTCATTGACCAAAAAAACATGAGTAATTATTAAACCATATGTAGGAATAATATTTATGGAACATGTTAAATTCATATGGAATGTAACTGATGTTTTGAATACACTTTGTGTGTGAAATTCTAGGCCCCTCTCTGAATGGCATTGGGCTAAACTACCTAAGGTTCAATTTTATCAACTAGAAACCTGCCAAGGCTCCCATATATAAATAAATTACTATTGAAAAAACTTATAACCTCCAATGAATATACACTATGTAATGTAGTCTCTCTATATAAATATCTCTATTAATGATTGTTTCATGGTAGTTACATCGACCTATAGCGTGGTGTAATTTTGTTTAAATTTCTATATATTAATTTCTTGAAAACACCACCATGTTCATGGACTTAATCAGGTAGTTCAATTCCCATTAATGGGCCTGAGATATCAACTTCCATTATAGATCTTAATGGATAAATCCTTTCTCAAATTATTAATTAATACAACATCACTCATGATGAATCACACTTATCCTACCTCTCTACGATCATATGTCATGGCTATTATTAGTACATCCAAGTACATGACTCATTCCATTTATTAATAATATTAATGAATTCTATAGATAATTACACACACCCACAGAAGGGAATATCCAGTTATACATATAAATGTATATTTTTTATTGGTGGTTCATGTACTCATAATCTCTTACACTAAAGATTACCAAGGGAGTACTCCATGAGAAAGTTCATAAATGTATTATGAGTCTTTAGCTCTGATAGACTATATCATTTTCTATCTTGTCAGCTGATATCATCTTGCTATATAACTTATATTTAAGATTATTATCATAGGACATTAGGTACTCATCATAGTGGAGAACTACTATAACATTTAATTGTGAAAAGTACACATTTGAAATTATTGCATATTATGTCATATATAAGAACAATCATTATGTGGTAAGATATTTTATTAAAATTATAAAAGAATATTACATTTAATCATAAAGTACATAAAATTTAGTTCTAATTGAACAACTCTAATAGACTCTCTCATTCACTAGATCCAAATACTTACAATATTTCGTCTACTAACTCCCACATTATGTTTATGCCTATGGAAAGATAAGGATTTAGTCAATCGATCTACCCTCTTTTCCTGTATGGATACATTACTCACAAAAACATCGCACCATTGAGAAATAAATCCCTCAATAAGTGATATTTATATAGTATGTGATTTTTTTTTATTCCCTTGGATCCTTTTCAATATCCACCACTAAAAAATTAGTTGAAAGTTGTGATATTATTTCCTACAAAGAGGTAGTAGTGATATCAGATATTTTGGGATGTCAAGAATACATAAACAATGATATGGAATCCATGTATAATATTTCATGGATTCTATCCATATTTCATCTTTTGAGCTCTCTAGTACCTTCTTATAGAAAATAATATCATTACTATCATCCAATATTGAATTTAGTGACTTCAAACCCATATCTTTTAGGTTTTATACCCTCTCTATTCCTCATACACGATACATTTTTTTAGAAAAAACATCTTTCATGGGGAGATGCAAAGAATTTTCTTATACAAAATCATGTTTATATTATGAATACACTTAATTGAATTCAATTTTTCACCCACTATCCTCATTGAGGATGTGTTCCCTCTCATGAAAAATGGATTATCATGTGATAGTCACCTTCTTATCTGAGGGGTTGTATATATAGTATATGTAGTTGAGATACAAAATGGAAAGAGGGGTGGTGAATTGCCTTTAAAAATCATAAATTGAAACTATAAAATTAAATAAAAGATCATAAAATAATTTTATTCATGCATATAACAATCAAATTAATGAATATACATAATTGAAATTAAAATATTTAGTGGAGAGGAAAATAAATTTTAGAAATTAAAAATTAACTCTTTAATAAAGAAGTTTATAAATTTCTCAAGAATAACTCCAAACGTATCCTCTCCTTAATAAGTCTTAAGAGGGTAATACTTATCCCTTATCATTAATAGAATACAAAGAACAATGAAGGAAAAACAATCCCTTCGTTTTAACAAAAATAAAGAACAAAAAGAAGACCATTGGTTTTAATAATAACAAATAACCTAGATCCCTCACTTTAATGGTGGTGAGCATAAAAATAATAAGATGATGATGATAATTTTTTTAAATTTGTTTTTATAAAGTAATCAATTCTGTCTCTAGTTTATTTAGAATAACATAGAATATTGAGAGAGAGAAGTTACAATAGAAATATTCTTAAGTAAATTACAACAAGAGACAAATTGGATTAATGATAAATAGGTGAAGAGAAAAAAGATTAAATCCATTTAATTGTAGATTAGCTTTGGATACATGGAAGAAACTTGATGATCTGTTGAAAAATAAATTAGGGGGCCAATTCAGATGTAATTAATCATAATAGTGGTCCATTGAGATTATTTTTTGATATTTAAGCCTCCCTGTATCACTATTTGTATCCTTCATAGGATCTAGGAGTCTCTAGGCTCAAACCAACATGTTAATGATTCATGAAAATTATTTAAATACTTGAAATTAATTCTTGTTGAATATTGTCACAATATTACCATGGGAACGTGTCCTGACTACCCAAATCACACCTCCCATAGGCTAGGGGATGGAGACTACCAGTAGAAAGATATATCACTATAAACGGGAAGGCATGGCCCTTAAACCTTCAAGAACACAGTCGAAGCACACAACACAATACAAGAATGAAGTGAACTATAAAGAAATAAAGTGAGTACTATAAGTAAAGGGGCAACAATCAAAACCCAACTGAAAATTACAAGTAAAACTAAAATATTTCTCCACCGATCATCCGCCAAGGATCCTACCTGAAGGGTAGGTACAACTCACGATCAATTATCTCTGCAGCATGTCACATAAAATATTTCACCTCGGAGAACCCTCTAGTCCTCGATCCCTCAGCCTCGATCAATGATGTATGTCTTCTCCACAATACACATTAAGTTGTAGGCATAGCCCAGCAACGATGAGTATAACAATACTTGCTAGGGACCCCGAGACCCAAAGGTCTCACAGAATCCAGAAAAGATAAACCACAAAGCAAGACCACAAACTCAATTAATGAAGCAACAGTATACCCTACAGAGTTATATGCCCATACATATACATAAGTTGTCAAATATACTCATCTCATTCATGAGGAATCATAAGGCTCCATCCTTTTATCCATTAGAACAAATGTTCCACGAAGGAAGGAGCGCCATGAAGGTAACACCACAAGGGTAAGTACCACAAAGGTAACATCACAAGTAAAACACCACAAAGGTTATAACACAAATTAAAGTACCATGAAGTTAAAGAATCATCTCACACCAAGTATAACTTAATTATAGAAGTACCAATGATTAGATGTATCGCTAGATCATCTAAATTCGTCAAGAATCTCTACTGTTGACCCACACAGGATTTGCATATGTTGACCCACAAATGATTCATAGAACTGGCCCACAAAGAATTCATAGAAGATTACTCACATAGGATTCATAGAAGTTTACCCACATAGGATTCGTATAAGTTTACCCACATAGGATTTGTATAAGTTCTTCATGCACAGCTAGCCATAGGGTTTTACTCACCCGATGTGCTCATGTTTTGTAGAAACTACTCCTCGAGTCATAATTCATACCTATAATTCCACTGATCGCTACAAAGTTGTGACCCAAAGGACCATTATGTCATAAGGGTCCCAATGAGACAAACGGCGCGTCAATCAGACGCTCGGTTTGAAAGTTATTTTCATTTTAGTGTCGAGGGCTCGATTGGATTCGAGTATGATCCAACCCATCCGTATACCAAATTTCATGAAAAATCAAGTGGAGTATACCAATAGGAATTTATTGATACAAGGATCCCAACATGACCAATGGTTCATCAAACGGACGTTCGGTTCTCACGATATGGCCCTCTAAGTGTTTCTGGGTCTGGTTGGGCCCGGGGCTGGTCCGACCCGGACGAACCGACCCAACCCGACCCAGCTGGGTTAGGTAGTAGTGGGCTTGACCCTTGGTCCATAGTCAAGCCCGACCCATAGTGGGAGAGGCCTAGATCACAAAGGGTGGCCCGACCATGTGAGGCGTGGCCTGCTATGGCGGGGCCAACCCTAGCCACCACCAGAGGGGGTGACACCCGGTTTTTCCCAAATAGTCGGGAGGACTGCTCAGCCTCCTCTACAGTAACGGCATCATGTGGAACTACACGATGCAATGCGGAACCCACTATTGTGGGTCCTGCCTCCCGTCGCAGTCGGCCGATGCTGGCCGCCATCTCAAGTGGCACGCGATGGTGCACTGCTCTGCCACCCGCATATGGCCGGTGTGTCAGTCGCCTCATTCAGTACACCGCAGCTAATGAGTTATGGAATGCATCCTCTAGTGGAATGTTGGTTGTTTCTCCCACCTCTTCCATGGACGGACGGTGTTTTGTTAGCCTCTTCTGACCGTCGTGGCTGATGAACCACGGCTGATTCCTCCAATGGCGCGGGTGCACCCCCTCCTCCCGCGCAGCCGGCCGGGGCCAGCCGCCGCCTTGGTCCCCATCAGTACTAGTCGCTGATACCACCATGTCTGTACCCTCTCTTGGGTCACAGGGTGATCTCTGGAGGCCCTTTTTTCCTTTCTAAGGCATCTTTGAACTTCTTGGGACATCAAAATCACTTCTAGCCCCTCAAAAATTAGGTTTCTTCCATCCCAAAGAAATTCCAGCAAAGAATGCACAAATTAATCAAGATAGAGGAGGGACTGGGCCTTGTTCGTTTGTCATGCGCCCTCTACATTAGCTTTCTAGAAATAGGATGAAGAGATTTAATAATCCAAATTTGAAATTAAACAATTTCAAATCCCTACCTTGAATCGTTTGAGAGCTTATGTAGTTGAAGATGACAGGTCGTCATTCGCCGTTCCACAACAAGCTTCTACGGTTTCATGAATGCCAATCCCTTGTTCATTTATTGGTGGATTTGTTCTTCCAAAGTCTCTCCAAATTCACTCCAATGTACTCTAAATTTTTCTCCTCCCAATTCAAATATTTTCAAATGAATGACTTGAAGGAAGGAGAGAATTTTTACTCATTAACATAGGTTAATGGTTTCTTTAACTTTTCATTAATGAGACTTCATTAAATGGTGGGTTTCATGGTTACACACTCTGTGTAACTGGGCATTTAATGCCCATAATTAAATGTCAGACCACCCATGTGTGGTCCCCACCTCCAATGAATTTAAAAGGATGGAAGGAGTTTAATAAAAATAAAACATTGGTTTTATTTTAATCCTCCACCAAAACCCACAATACCAGATCTTCCCCTCAACCTACATTGGTTGAAGTGAAGGCTCCAATATGTGAGTCTCGGCTCATCGAGTTCAATGATTCCCCCACATTTCAATTCTGAGCACCAGATCAAAATTTACGAATTCACGCTCGGTACGTTTACTAAACGTACCTTAATGAAAGTTTCAAAATTCATTCCAGCCACACCAAGCCTCAGAATCACATGCCATAAATTTTCAAAAACTCATAATAATTCAATATAATTTAAAAAAATCATGGAAAAATCTAGGTCTTTACATTCTCCCCACCTCAAGGAATTTCGTCCCCTAAATCCACAACACAAACTAGGGAAACAAGTGGTGTTATTGAGCATGTATCTGAGCCTCCTGCTCCCATGTGCAGTCATAGAGGTTCTCATGCTTCTAGTGAATGCGTACCGGAGGTATCAATCATCCATGAAGGATCTGCTCCTATCAGCCCTCCATATCCACTGGAACCTCCATAAACATCACCCCATCGTTGATGTCTAGCACTCCCATGTCAATGCCTTGGGATGGATCATGAATGTACCTCTTCAGCAGCAATACGTGAAAAACATCATGAACTTGGTGCATCTGAGGGGGAAGAGCTAGGCGATACGCCACCTCCCCAACTCTACTATGGACCTAAAAGGGTCCAATGAATCTCAGTGATGACTTAACGTCCCAGCCATATCTCTGAAAACCTCATCGAGGTGAGACCCCTATAAATACATGGTCTCTATCCTCGAACTTGAAAGGTCTATGTCTTTTATCAGCATAAGAATTTTTCCTGCTCTATATAGTCTTCATCCACTCTTGGATTATTTTCACCCTCTCTGTGGTAGCCCGTACCAACACTGGGTCCACAAGTGCTGACTCCCCTGGGTCTATCCAGCATAGAGGTGGTCTGCAAGGTCAATCGTACAAAGCCTCGAATGGTTCCATACCGATGGTGGAGTGACAGCTGTTGTTGCACGCGAACTCCACCAGATGAAAGTGACCCTCCCAACTATGGCCAGAGTCTAGAATGAAAGCATGATGCATGTCATCGAATGTATGTACAGTTTGCTCTGTCTGATCATCCGTATGAGGGTGAATGGCAGTGTTCAAATGTAGCTAAGTCCCAAAATCCTCCTACAATCTCTTCCACAAACATTAAGTAAAACGTCTGTCTTGATCAGAGACAATCATCGAAAGAACTCCATGAAGTCGTAAAATCTCTTGTACATAGAGTTGTCCCAAGACCTCTACGGATCACTGCTCTCAGATAGGTAGGAAGTGGGCCGACTTGGTGATTCGGACAATGATCACCCAGATGGAACCATTTCCCATGGACATACGTGGATTCTCTGTCACAAAGTCCATGGAAATACCATCCTACATCCACTATGGAACCTTTAGTGGATTTGATAAGCCTAGTAGAACCTAATGCTCGGCCTTCATATACTGACAAGTGAGGCATCGTGAGACAAACTCTACCACTACTTTCTTCATTTCTGGCCACTGGGGCTCTTGCTGGAGGTCCTGGTACATCTCTTCCACTCCATGATGTATCGCCTGAGGGGATGTATGGAACTCCCTCAACACCTCCCCTTATAATTCCAATAGTACCATGGTGCATCCTCTAAATAGGATGACACTCTCCCCAACTTTATAAAATCTATCAGGTGTATGTCCTGTGGATATATGAGCATGTCGTGCCTTGTAGCCAATGTCCCAAAGTTGTTTCTCCCAAACTCACTAAAGAAGTGGGGGACTGACACTCATAGACTAGAGGTAAGCTACTCCATCTCTATCGATGAAGGATATATGCATCACAACTAGTTCCTCTATATCCTCACTTACCAACGTTAGACCGGACCTCCTACTGAGTGCATCTGCTACCACATTCCCCTTCCCAGGAGTATAGACTATCTCAAAGTCATAGTCATTGAGGAACTCTAGCCATCGTCATTGTCTCAGGTTCATGTCCTAATGAGAGAAGATATACCTAAGAATATTATGATCAGATTAGAATACAAAATGTTTGCACATCAAGTAATGCTTCCACATCTTCAAGGCGAAGACCACTACTTCTAACTCTATGTCATGGGTAGCATAGTTTGGCTCATGTTCTCCCAGCTATTGCAAACCTTAAGTGATCACTACACACTCCTAAATTAGGACACACCCATGTATGGTCTCTGATGCCTTACAGTATACTACATACCCAACACCCTCTTCTGGTAACCTCAAGATGGGGTCACTCATCAGTCTCTGCCTCAACTCCTAAAAACTCTAATGGAAACTCTCCAACCATATGATGGGATATCCATTCTTAATCAACACAGATAAGGGATTTTCAACTCTTTAAAAGTCAGGCATGAATCTCTTGTAGTATCCAGCCAACCCCAAGAAACTCCACACCTCGGTCACACTCCTGGGTGGATCGCAATCTAGCATAACCTCTATCTTCACTAGATCCATTGAAACTCCAGCCTCTGAGAAAACATGTCTCTGAAAGTGAACCTCTGATATCTAGAACTGACACTTCTACATATTTCCATAAAGTTGGTGCTCTGGAAGTTTATCTAGAAATATTTGTAGATGATAGGAATGCTCCTCCTCCAATGCTGAGTATATCAAGATGTCATCGATGAAGACCACCACAAAGCAATCAAGGCAAGGCTGAAAGATACTATTCAAGAATCACATGAACACTGTTGGGGTATTGGTCACACTGAATGTCATAACCAAGAACTCATTGTTTCTATACCAACATCTGATGTTCATCTTCTACAAATCCTCATCTCATACTCTAAGATGATGGTAGCCTGATCTGAGTTATGTCTTCAAAAACCAAAGATATCCCTTCAACTGATCGAAAAGATCATCAATCCTCAGAAGTGGATATATGTTCTTCACGTTCACCTGGTTTAGACATCGATATTCCACACAGAGTCTCAAACTCCCATCTACCTTCTTGGTGAACAAAACCAGGACTTCCCATGGAGAAACACTGGGCCTTATGAACCCCTTCTTCTGCAAGATCTCCGACAGTACGTGTAACTCATGAAGCTCCACGGGAGCCATCTGATATTCTGGTCTAGATATTAGTGTAGTCTTGGGGTACTGGTCGATGTAAAAGTCTACCTATCAATATTAAGGTAGTCCCATAACATCATCAGGAAAGAAATTGTCATACGGGTCCACCACTACAGGAAAACTAAGACTCCTCACTTCAACTACACCAACGGTAAGTCTAGCCAACTGATTAGTGATCGACTGCACCATTCTCTATGTAAGTCCATCCAGTGCTTTAAAGGATCCCTACTGACCTGTGAAGGAAAACCCGGTCCTGTCCTTGCAGACACACTACACTTTTCACCTAATACAGTAAATCTGAGCATGGACTATGGATAACCAGTCCATTCCCAAGATGACATTGTATGGCCTCAATGATGCTACTAGAAGATCCCAGCTAAAGATCTCACCTCCTAGAGTAATCTCACACTACTGGCACCCATGTTTCATCATCAAATACTCTCCCATAGGTGTCTATAGAAATAATGATCGAGCCAATGACTCCATCAAGATATCTGAGCTCCAAATGAAGGTCATGGCAATAAAATAATGACCAGAACCATGGTCTATAAGTACTGCATCTAAGGTGAAGTAGACACATATCATACCTCAAATCATCTTTGGAGCACCGTGGTCATAGGCCTTAGCTGCCTGGAGTTGAGCTCATCCTTGTCCACCTGCTCCCTGTGGTCAGGGTGGACCACCTAGAGGTGGTGGTGGTAGAACCTCGAATCGACGCAAACTACCTATTACACGGACAAATCCCCTCCCATGTCCTTCTATTGCCTACAGACCTCCCCTATTAAACCTTTGCCTCTACCTTGGTGGTCCACCCACCATTTTTTTGTCGTTCATACAGCGGATCGGGTAGTCGCGATCCATGTGACCCTACCTGCCGCACGAGTAGTATTTCATGCCCCTCATCTATCCTGCTCTGTCTCATGAGCCCTGAACCACCGACCCAGTATCCTAGGGTCTTCCACCTGATGGTCTGGTCCACTTAGACCTCTTGTTCATCTGCCTACTGCCAACTTCAGATGAATCCATTACATGTCGTCTGGTGGGGGGTATCGCTGACGGTGACTGCTCCGTAAAGAAGCTCCACACTAAGAGTGGTCACTCTAAAACCACTACCTATGTCAGGATGCTGAGAGATATCATTGATCTATGAGCTCTCATCAGAGACCCTTCTCAAAGGTCTATGCCCTAAAGGAAAGGTCTTTTACCATGTCGTTGGATTACCATGAGAGGTCCCAAAGCATTGATGAGTACTGGTCCATGGTCATGTTTCCCTGCTACAAGTGTAAGAGATCTTGTATACGCACAAAGCGTAAGGTAATTGGGATGAACTCTAACCTAAAAGGCTCTTGAGAACCACCTAGATAAGGTTAACCTCATTGTGTATCTGGAGAATCATGTTCCACCATCTTTCTAAGGATTCTTGAAAAGGACTGGGTGCTAGGATTACCATAAGGTCAACTACTGTTCCAACCTGGCAGAAAACTCTAGCTACAGTCTCCAACCATTCCTCAACCACCTATGGATCTATCTCTCCTCGAAACCTCAGAGGCCTCCGATGATGGAACTCATGCAACACGCATTGTAGGAGTGCACTATCATCTGTTAGGACTGGTGGCAATGGTTTCCCAATGGGTAGTGGTGCCACTAGTACACCACTAGATGGTACATCTTCCATAAGAGGGCACTGCACCAAAGCATTGTCACTCGGTGGGCTGTTGTCACAAACATGACCTAGAACCCTAGATGGTTGTCTATGTGGGGGAATCCTAAAAGAAAATAGATTCACCACAATCAATAATTCATACCTGGTGAGCTGACTCAAAATAGATCACCAAGAAAAACTTTTCAAAACACTCGCAATCAGTGTTTTCATGCACTGAGTCAGAAATCAGAAGTCAGGGTCCCGGTGTATGGATACGTCAGCCACCGCACCAACACTAGATTCCCCAAACTAAAAACCACACTCATAACACTAAACACTATTGCTGAATTTAAAAGATCGGAGTTTTAGTACTTTAGTAGAACTGACTCCTCTGACACCAATTTGTCATGACCCGTCCCCTAGAGCACGTGTCGTGACTACCCCAAGCCTGCCTCCCATAGGTCAGGGTCTAGGTGACTAGCACTGAGAAGGTATATCCCTATAAATGGGAAGGCATTTCCTTTAAACCTGCAAGCACACAGTCCAAACACACAGTAGGATACAAGCATGAAGTAAACTATGAAGCAAAAGAGTGGGTACTGTATGTAAGGGGTCCAGAATACAAGACCAACTGAAAAGTACAAGTAAAACTGATAGACTACTCAAGTGAGCATCCACCAAGTATCCAAACTGAAGCGTAGGTACAGCTCATGATTGGTCATCTCTGCGGTACATCACATCAAATAGTCCACCACCGAGCACCCTCCCATCCTGGCTCCATCATCCTTGATCAACGTTGTCCACCGTCTTCATAATACACAATAAGGTGCAGGCATAGCCCGTGTAAGGGTGAGTATAACAATACTCAGAAGTGACCCCGAGACCATGAAGGTCTCTTAGAATCCATAAAGGATAAACCAAAAATTATGACCACAAACAAAAAACATGAAGCAAAAATTAACCCTACATAGATATAATCCCATACATATACCTAAGTTATCAAATATACTCATCTTATTCATGAGGAAACAAATGGCACCAAACTTTTATCCATTAGCACAACCGTTCCATGATGGAAGGAACACCATGAAGGTAACACCCCAAGGGAAAGTACCACAATGGTAACATCATAGGTAAAACACCACAAA
Source organism: Viscum album (assembly GCA_963277665.1). Lineage (NCBI taxonomy): Eukaryota > Viridiplantae > Streptophyta > Magnoliopsida > Santalales > Viscaceae > Viscum > Viscum album. The sequence continues at coordinate 1,597,092,515 of OY728130.1, read as the reverse complement.
GGTAATACCACAAAGAAAAGTAACACAATGAAAAATACTTAGATTACACTAGGTATAAATTAAGTACAAAAGTACAAATGATTAGAAGTATCGTTATATCATCTTACTTCATCGAGAAGCTCTACTGTTGACCCACACATGGTTCGTATAAGTTGACCGACACATGATTTGTAGAAGATGACTCACACAGGATTTGTAAAAGCTTACCCATATAGGATTCGTATAAGTTTACCCACACAGGATTTTTATTTGTTTACCCACACCAGATTTGTATAAGTTCTTCATGTATATCCAACCACAGGGTTCTCTGCACCCGGTGCTCTCCAGTTCTGTTGAAAATACACCTCATGTCATCTTTCATACCTCGACTGCCACTAATCTCCAAAAAGGTGTAACCCAAATTACCAACTTGTTGTAAGGGTCCCAACACAACATACGGCACGTCAATTGGACGCCTAATTAAAAAGTTATTAACATTTTAGTGCCGAGGGACCTATTGGATTTGGGTTCAATCCAACCCGGTCTTACTCCACCTTTCACTAAAAATCTATTAAAGTATAACAAAAGGACCATCTCAATCCAAGGATCCCAGCACCATAGATGGTTCATCAAACAGACATCTGGTTCTCAAGATATTTCCCAATAATTGTTTGTGGGTCCATTTGGGCCCAGGTCCGGTTTGACCCGATCATACAGAACGGGCCCGACCCGTCCCATTTCGGGTGACCCGACCCAGTTTGGGTCTGACCAAGCAGGTCTGGGTCATAGAGGGCTTTGACCAGTGGGCCACGGTCTGGCCCGGCCAGCAGGGGCATGGCCCGGCCCACACGGTGGCATCTTGGCCTGTATGGGTCTTTGCCAATTGGGTGCACGACCTGCTAGGCACGCGGTGGATGGGCATGCAGCCGGGCTATGTGAGACATGCCCCATGGCTGGGTGGACCGGCCTGCTATGTTTGGTCCACCATAGCCACCACCCGAGTGAGTCGCCCCCGGTTTTTCTCAAATAGCCGCCAGGGCCGTTCTGTCTCCTCCACAATGGTGGTGCCACATGGTGCCGACAGGTGTCATGCAGGAGCCACTTGAGCGGGTCCTACCTCCCTTCATGGTAGGATGGTTCCAGTTTCCTTCTATAGCTGCGCACATTGAAGCACCGCTCTTCCACCCACGGCTGACCTGTGTGTCAGCCGCCTCCTTTGGTCCCCCGCGGCTGAAGAGCCCCTGCCCGTGTCCTCTGGAGGCATGCTGGTCACGCCGCCCTCTTCTTCTGCATCCGGTCAGTGTGATGGTCACCTCCTCTAACTTCCAAGACTAGCAAGCCATTTTCGGTTCCTCTGGTGGTTTGTGTGTGCCGTCGTCTCCCACACGGCCAGCCGGTGTCGACTAACTCCTTGGTCCCCACTGGCGCCGGTCGCAGGTACCACCACACCGGCAGCCTTACGCGGGTCACCAGGTGACCTATGGTGGCCTATTTTTCCTTCCAAATGAATATTTGAACTTCATAAGACATCACCTTTCCTTTTATCCCATCAAAAAATATGTTCTTTCCATCTCGAAAAATCACCCATAAAGAACGCACAAATTAATCAAGATACCGGAGGGATCGGGCCTTGTTTGTTTGGCCCGCGCCCTCAGCATTAGCTTGATAGTAATAGGTTGAAGAGATTGAATCATACATACATGAAATTAAACAAGTTAAAATCCCTACCTTGAATGGTTATAGAGAGATCCCCAATGAAGATGACAAGTCGGCATTCATCATTCCGCAGAAAGCTCCAACGGTGGCTCGAATGTCGATCCTCTATTCGTTGCTTGGTGGGTTTGTTCTTCCAAAGGTTCTCCAAAGGCTCTCCAATGTTCTCCAAATTTCTCTCCTCCCAACTCAAATTTTACCAATGAATTACCAAGACAATGAATAGAAGCCTTACTAATTAACATAAGTTATTAGTTTCTTTAACTTATCATTAATGAGACTTCATTAAATGGTTTGTTTCGCGATTACAAACTTAGTGTAACTGGTAATTTAATGCCCAATATTAAATTCCCGACCACCCTCATTTGGTCCCCTCCTCCAATGAATTAAAAAGTATGGAAGGAATTTAATAAAAATAAAACATTTGTTTTATAGTAATCCCCCACAAAATCCCACAAACGATATCTTCCCATCGACCTACTACGATTGAATTGAATGTTATTTTAAGAAAATCCTGGAACTGCAAGTTCAACGGTGCCCTCCAATTTCAATTTCCATCACTGTTTCAGAAGTTAAGAATTCCTGGTCGGTTCGTTTACTAAACGTACCTTAATTAAATTTCAGAATTCATTCTAGGCATATCAAGCCCCAGAATCACGCGCTGTCAATTTTTACAAACTCGTAAAAGATCCATATATTTTAATAACAAAAACATTACATGGAAAATTCAGATCTTTACAATTATGATAGATTGATTCAACCTACTATCTTTCAGATTCCACCTACTAGATGGTAGTACTCCTCTTGACATCCACTACTATCTAGATTCCATCAGGTAGCTGTAGGGATTGAAAGAGATATAGGATCTACATCAAAAATACTGGATGGTTGGTGTTTTTCTAATATCTATTTAGTACTATTGGATGGACATATCACTAGAAAATTTGTTCCATTCTCATTTTGATTCCCTTGGTTGATCTATTTTTCCCTAATAATATGTTTAATCACTATACACAAGAAACACGCAAAAAATAATAAAATCACCTTATGTGATTGTGATCATAAAAAAGATCTCTATTTTTATGGTCATAAACACTCATTTAAGATTAAAATAAAATAATAAAATATAAGAAATAAGTAGAGAAGAATGATGAAATATGACCAAAGAAGGGGAAATATAAAGAAGGCAGATTTAGAAAATTTTATAAATATCCATTACCATGAATGAAAAAGTATCCTCATTGGAACAAGATCCTTTTCTTTGAATATCTTCCTCATTTTTTAATACAGTAAACCTTTCTCCACCACATCAAAACTTATCTCTAAAAATATTATGCAATTCTCCAAAAAAAACAATGAACTCTTCTCCCAAAAACCATAAACATTTCTCCCCGTTTTTTATTAGAAATAGGTCTTATAAAGTAAAAGGATTATATAGAAAATAAATATAATTTAATATAATCATGTTGATCATAAAAAATAATTTATATACTTTAAAACTCAGAAAACTAATATCAATAAAATCATGATTATAGGAAAGAAAACATATAAAATAAGTGATAAAGAAAAATAATTAATAAGATTACATACCTACATCCCCATTAATAAAATTAAAACGTTCAAAATCAACGTTTTTTTTTAATATATTGTTATATTAAAGATATATTTTAATACATTTTAACATGATATATCATTTTTAAAATTCTTCTCTAAAATGTGATGATGAATATCAATGTTCTTACTATGGGCACACTGAATAAGATTTCTATAGATACTTAAGGAAATGGAGAAATCGAATTTAATAGTAACATTAAAAAATGTTGTCCTAAAATCTCTTATAGTTTGTTCCATCAATATAATTTTGGTGCTACAACTCCCTGTTTCTATATATTCCACTTTGGTTATAGAAAGAGAAACTAAATTTTTATTCTTACTACTCTAAGAGATTAAGTATTGTCATAAAAGGTGGAACGTCCCACTTGAAATATTCCTTTCTAGTTTTCATTCACAAAATAATAATCAAAAAAATAAAAATATTAAAATAATTCCTTTAGGATACAATAAACCACATTTTTAAAACATTTTATAAAATAAAAAATCCTTTTAGTGATTTTAAATGAGATTCATTAGGATTTTATTGACAATCATCACAAACAAATACATTTAACATAATTTTTCTATGGGTCACATTAAGGTAATGTGGAATCACATTCCTACATTGAAAAATCTAGTAATCAACTAATTTACCATCACCATCCAATGTTAAATTAAAGAACATACTCATAGGTGTGTTAATTTCTTTATCATGATTCATACCAAAATGTTTTAGAAGTTTATTGAAGTATTTACTTTTTGCAAAAAAAGTTTCATCCTTATTTTGTCATAATTTATAACCCAAAGAATTAACTCACCAATAAGACTCATTTCAAATTATTTTCTTATAACATTTTACAATTCATTTCAAATAGATTTATTTTTTGATTCAAAAATTAAGTTATTAAAAAATATTTTAATGAATAAAAGATCATTTGAAAAAAAATAGAAATTATAATGGATCCTCTTTTCTCATTTTTAAATATATTATCTATACTAAAGATTATAATTTATCCTTCCAAATGTCTCTATCATGTAAATTCTACTAACATGGTCACCTCCCCCTGTCTCTCCTTAACTGCCCAGATTTTCACCCCTCTCCAAAACCATGATTCCTCATCTTCCTCCAATTACATAACATCTACCTTGGTATACAGCTCCACCTTCTCCTCATAATCATCCTCCACCTCATCTTCTAAATTGGCCTCAACCTCCACCTCCTCCTCCATATCAGACTATACCTTTGAATTGGCCTCAAACTCCTCCTCTACATCGGCCTCTGCCTCCACTTCCGACTCAGACTCTAAATACTCCTCCACCCACTTCTCCACCTCATCTCCTCCTCCATCTATTCCTCCTCCTCTTCCTACTCTTCCTCCTCGATCTTCACCTCCACCTACTCCACCTAGTCTCCTCCTCCACCTTGTCTCTCTTTCCACCACCTCCTCCTCTTCATATTCCTTCTATTGAGCATCCACATCCGCCTCTCCTTCTCCTTTACCTCCACATCTTCCTTCTTTTACACCTCACCTGTGCCTTAACCTCTGACTCTGCATCTACATCCACCTCATCATCCACCTCTACAACAGCATCCACATATACATCCAAATCTTCCACTACATCAGGTTAGTTTATCATTAATTTTTTAACTATCCTTAATTTCATCAAACCATTATATTTCATTAATTAAATTCCAAAATTTCATTTCATAGTCTCCAAATAGTATCCCATTGCATCTCATAGGTTGCAATTTAATACATTTTCAAAAAAAATATGACTTATTATTAAATTACATATATATATTTCAGAAAATCTATAGTCACATTTTTTAATCATATAATTTTTTATCTTCTCCCCCCTAATCTCTTCATATCATTTGATTAATATGTTCCAACTATTGAATTTCACCTTCTTCTACTTATGTAAGAAAATATATCATTTTTCAAATAGGAATAATATTTAAATTGGGTGTTTATAACTTTTTCCTCATTCTCTTCTAATAGTTCCTTTCACATTATTATTTACATTAACTTTTTTTGGAAATATAGACTTTTTTTTATTTTCAATGACAGTTTAGAAGGATGATGATTTCACTAATCTGTATGCTTTTCCTGTAATGTTTTATTTATCATAATTCCTTTTGTAGCCTTCATTGATTCATATAAGATCCGTGTAATTCCATATTTCAATATTACAATATGTATTCAGTTGTTCATACTGATAGCTTCTAGACCTGCTCCATCATTAGACTCCCAATCCCTAGATTTAGTTTATCTTCTACTACCTTCATGTCTTAAACTCCCATTCCCTAATTCAGGTATCATTGTTTCTATCATTTATTCTATTTTTATTCAATCTATTCAAATTTTATTAACTTTTATTTTATATTGTACTCCATGTTAATATTTATATGTTTTTCCCTTTTTAACATGTTTCAGTGTTGTTATCATTTATTCTAGTTTCATTTAATCTATTAAATTTATACTATTGGTTTATTTGATTATTTTCCTTCATGTTAATATTTTTACAATATCCATTATTTATGTGATGGTTTCCAATTAATTTTATTCTATTTATTATCTCTAATTCATATTTGTGGCCTTCATTGATTTATATCAAATCCCTAAATTTCCTAATTCTTGTCCTATCGGGTTTATTCTATTGTTCATACTGATATCTTCTAGTCCCACTCCATTATCACACTTCCAAACCCCCTCAATTTCAATTTACCTTCTACATACTTTATGTTTTAAAAATACTTTCCAAAATTTTGGTATCAATTAGGTTGTCATTTATTATATTTACATTTAGTCTATTCGATTTTTATTATAGTTTTATTTTATATTATACTCCATGTTAACATTTCTATGATTCATCCTTTTTATGATGTTTTAGTTTTGGCATTTATTTTATTATTATTCTGTCTATTAAATTTATACTACCTATTTATTTTATTATTTTCATCCATGTTAATATTTTAAAAATTTATAGTATTTAAGTGATTGTTTATAAATTATTTGATTCAATTTATTCTTTCTAATTCAAATATAACATAAATATTTTATAATATATTCTTAGAACACTTTGTAAAATAATCGTTCTATAATTTGGAATCACTGTGTGTGAAAATTAATAACCTAGAAATTTTTTTAAAAAAAATATCTTAGATAATAAATGAAATAATCATTTTTCACATATGTTTTGTCCTTGGAGTCATTCTTGACAAAAATAAATAATTGATTTATTTTTTACGACTCATGTTTCCAAGATAAAGTATGCAATTAGTTCTGTATGTTATAGTACAATGTTTGAAATTATATTGCATAGTATTCCTTCCTTATTTTAGGGTTCAAAATTTCTGTAACTCTAATTTCTGATTTTATATTTAAATTACAATGTTTTTATAATGTATAATGCTTTTTTCCTATAATATATTCATTTACTTCTGATTTCTTATTTCCAATAGCCAAATTCCCAATAAATTGGTTTCCAACTTTCTAATATAGTGTAGAACATTAGTAATTCACTGTATATTATATTGTAGTGATAGATCTGTTAGATAATATCTTGATCTAGGTATATGATTTCATATGAAGTATATTACATTGTATTCATTCTATGTATATGTTATTATTATATGTATTGATAATATAAAATTCTGCATCTAAATTACCTTGACAGTAATGGCTATATATTAAATTTACCAACAATCTATATTTATTAAAATAAATTTATCAATAAAAAAATTTGTATTTACATTGATTATTCCATTTTTTCAAATAGTAAAATATTTGTGAGTTACATTTCTATTTACTTATTTATCTATAGTGTGTTTCACTATAATCCTCTATAATGTGCTTATATATTTAGTATTGTATATTATTATGGATTATGAATTTTTATTCCATTTTTTTTATTTCTATGAGAATCTATATTTATTGATGTAAACCTTTATTCCTATATAATTATATATTTTTGTTTCTGATATATTCTAAAATCATAATTTTTTTAATTACACGTACATTATGAAATTTTATTATTGAAAATATTCAAAAACAAATTATCATGTGAGACAATATAAATCATACAAGGTTAACCAAAGGTAAATTCAAAATGTATTGATTAGAATTCTTTTACCTAATATTCCTCTTCATATTAATTTTATTTTTGTTCAAATTTTTTATTAATGAAAATTCATATTTTTACATTACTCATTCTCCATTTTAACCCACTATTTCATGTAGCCAAATCATTTCATTCTCAATATTTTCATTAAAGGTTTTGTAGATCTTATAATTATTTCAAAAATACATTTAAAGCATGATGTTTTTGACGATAATGTCACCGAATTATAACTACTTCTAGTCATGTTTTTATGTCTTTTCATTTTATTATAATTTCATTTTTATTAAATTTAGTTTACTATATTTTTAGGTATTTTTTATCATAGGTACTCACCACATAACCAGCCTTTAATTATAAACTCTTGCTTATTTATCAATGAAAATAAAATTTGTATAATGTGTTTCATGATGTTTTTTGCTATATTTTATCAATTGATTACTCTATCATTAATTTATTGGTGTTCACAAGGATTCACAAGGTAAATGATATCTAAAAAACATGAATTTAACCCAATAATATTTCTTTATTCATGAAATAAAGACGATCTGGAATGATTCAAGAGGGATCTTATTGGTACATGAGACCTTTAAGATTTTTTTCCTAGGAATTCATGTGTTTATATCTATTTTTCAACTTTTCAAGCCAAATATAAAACTTTTTATATGTACACATGCACCTTTAGTTCAACACTAACATTTTTTTCTAGTGATAAACATCAGACTCTAAGAAAATGATTGAACTCTCCTTTTCATTACTATTCAATAAGTGTTACTAGATATTCATTAGTATGTTATCATGTGACTGGAGTTCCCACTTTAATTATAGTGTGAAATTATATTAGTAATTTTGGAATGCGAAGCTGAAATGACCAATATCTCTTTAGATGAAAAAAATACTTAAGACTAGGAGTTCCCTATTTAGGTGTTGCATTGATTTTTTTAGTAATTTAGTAATACAAGGATGAAATAACCAATTTCCCTTTGAAGGAAATAAATCCATGAGACCAGGAGTTCCCCCCTTCACATGTAGCATGAAATTCTATTAGTAATTTTTGAATGGAAGGATGAAATGACAAATGTCCCTTTGAGGGAAATAAATCCTTGATACCAGGTGTACCCTGTCACGACCTGTCCTCGGGGCCCATGTCATGACTACCCCAAGCCCGCCTTCCATAGGCCAGGGGCTGGCGACTAGCACCAAAGGAGTAAATCTCAATAAAAGGGAAGGCATTGACTTTATATAATTAAAGAAACACAACAGAGTACGCAAGCTGAAGTAAACACTAAGTAAACGAAGTGCAAAAGTAAGTGATGAAAACTAAGTGGGCCAGAATACAAACATAATTGAAAGTACAGTACACCTAAAAAGAATGTACAGCAGCTGAAAAGTTAGGCAGCAACTACCATGTCGTCCTCTAGAATTCCCACCTGAAGGGTGGGTATAGATAATCTCGTCGGCTCCTTGGGTCTGTCCGTACTCTCCGTGAACATCCCGCCTAATAGACCACCTCCGGGTACAGTCATGCTCTAAGAGCCTCAACCACAATCAGTGATGTCCGTCGTCTGTAACCAACATAACATAGTATGGGCATATCCTTTGCAGGGGTGAGTATACGATACTCAGTAGGGGCCCCGAGACCCCCGAAGGTCTCCCAGAATCCACAAAGGATAAACCAAAAATGAATGACACAAACACGAAGTATCAACCAACTATACTTAGGTATATGCCCATACATATACCTAAGTCATCAATTTTTGCTCGGATCCAACACACGAGCCCATGTTCAACCCAGTCCACACAGGAAATAAAAACCCAATCCACACAGGAAAGCTCAACCCAATCCACACAGGATAGTAAGACAATCATATCGAAGATAATGATTGAAATTCAAGACTCGGCTCACACAGGTATACATCATTCATAAAGTAAAAGAGATGATCAGATGTAGTTACTGATTCATCTAAGTTGGGACCCACGTATGATACTAGAACAGCTAAGCTATCAGACCCACATAGGATACTAGTCCAGCTACTCTGTCAGACCCACGTAGGATACTACAACTGAGGTCAATACTGTCGGACCCACGTAGGATTCATCTACAGTAGTCTTCTCTGCCGAACCCACGGAGGATTCCAGTATGGTTGTCATCGTTTTCTAACCCACATAAGATTCCAGTACATTAGTCTTCACCGTTGAACCCACGGAGGATTCCAGTATGATGGTCGTTGCAGTCGTATCCAGATCTAGGGTTCCCGTACACATCATACTTGATAATGGAAGGGTTCGCTCCTCGAGTCAAAGGGATGGATACATCAACCATCATGAAGACCAGGGATGATGTATCCCAACGTTCTGTCCCACTTCCTAGGGGAAAACCAAGCAAAATGTGCCCATGTCATAGAGAACAAGACGACCATGCCATTTTCAAAAGTACATGGCATGTAGATAAGCGATACACGTCGTGTCATCAGACATCGGGTAATGCCCATGTAAAATGGCCCGTGTCACTGGGCTGGTCAGGTAAAATGTAAGTACACGGCGTGTGGTATAGATACACGCCATGTCTTTAGTCCATGGGTATTGTCCATGTACCACAGCCCGTGTCGATGGGCTATTCGTGTAAAAAGTAAATACACGGTGTGTGGTATAGTTACACGCCGTGTCCAAACTTCTAGGGTCGGCTCCGTGTACACTGGCCATGCCTGGCCGTGGGGTGGAGTACAAGGTCATGTACTCCACCCTGTGTCTGTGTATTCATAGAATACATGCCGAGTCATACTGAAGATGCTTCTTCCATGGTGAAGAAAGTACACGCCGTGCCTCTTGGCCGTGTAGTTCTGCCCGTGTCCGTGTATCCCCCAGATTACACGCCGAGACTCGCGATGCAACTTCTGCCTTTATATGATGAGAATACACGACATGCCTCGTGGCCGTGTATTTCTGTTCGTGTCCACGTATTTTCCTCAAATACACGCCATGTCCATCGAAGTCTCCACTAAAAACTGTGTGGACAGTACACGTCATGTGACCGGCGTCACATGTCGTGTGTCACTTCTTCTGATGTCTGTTACTTCTGCCGCTGAACGTTTGTACTACATGGCGTGTGCTTTGGAAGTACATGCTATGTATTCTGGAATTTTCCAGAAATGACGCCTCTAGCCAGCACCCCTCCCAAGGCATCCGTCCTTTGTTCCTATGATCCGTTTTCTACAAAACTCCCGTTCCTAGGTCGTCCCGATGTTCCGACGCCATTTCTGATGTTTTTGGGCCTCCGATCAGCTCCGAAAACGTTCCCTGATTCACCGCTCAATAACGTTTGGAGGACACCATACAACAAGAACGGTGTAGGAATCAGACCGTGTTAGTTTGGTCTGGTTCCTTCCGCATTAGTTTGATTGCAAATGGTTTTAGAGAGAAACATCAACATGGAAGGAAAACCAACATATCTCAATTAAAAACACACACCTACCTCAATTAAAGAATGTTGATCACTTGGCGAAGGATGGAGATGCTTTCGTTGATGTTGTCGTGGAAAGGCGGCGTCGCTTCGTCAACGTCAAGAAGAAAGAAGTCAGGGTTGGAGTCGGCGTTCTTCGTGTTCTTCAACGAAGAAGATGGAGTTATTCAAAGTTTAGAGCTCTCTCTCCCAATCCTTAACACAATGATCCAACCCCCAAATAAAATAAGGCTCCTATTTATTTTATTAATTCATGCCATGCATATAAATTTTAAAATTCAAACACAACATCCACTTAATTGAAAATGTGTGTTGGAATGATTTAATGTGGAAGAGGAGAAGTCACTTAATTAAAGGAGAGAAGAGAGTTACTCAAATTAAGGGGGAGTTAGGGAATGTGAAGAGATGGGGATCGTGTGGGCCCCACCTCACCTTTATCCTCTCAAAGGTAGTTAGTGACTAGTGGGTCCCACCCCAACTCCCTACTTAGGATATAACCACTTAGATTAGGAATAAAATTTGTACCACAAATTTTATTCAATTCTTTATTAATCCACAAAATTAAACTCCTTCTCCCATTCAAACGCATCTACGATAAAAGTCCTCTTAAGCAATTATCAGTGTTACGGTTCCATCAGTGCCCTAGAATTTTAATTATGAGCATCGGTTCAAAATAATAGAAAAAACCCGCTCGTTCGTTTACTAAACGTACCCGAGCTAAACTCAGTAAATTGATTTCGGGCATACTGGGCCTCAGAATCAGGTGCCGTCAGAAACATCGTACTCATAAAATCCCAAAGAAATTAAGAAAAAAAATTCAATGAAATTTACGGGTCTTTACATACCCTGGATGAGATGTTATGTTCTTTGGAAGGACATAAATCCCTATAACACTTGGTTCATACCTTCTCTAACCAAAAACTAGAGACATGATTTCATAAGGAAATCATGAATAAACTCATGTATGTATTTGTGATGAAGAGATATTATAATTTCCACATGAAGTTTCCATCCCCTATAAGACTTATAGATCCTCATCCAAACCCCTTCATGCCTCATATCATACTATAGTACCACATGAGCACCTCTCTGATGTCATACACTATAAAAAATAATTACTCATTTTATCTAAAGTTGGATAATTTATTAAAAATCACCAAGAATCATTGTCACACCAAAACAGCCTCCAACGACATGTGCTCAACCTTCAAATACATCCATTATACAAGCCGAGAAAAATCCCCCCATCAACTTTACCATATTCCTCTATGATAATATGATCGATGATCTACTACCATCATTTTACTAAATCTAAAAAATATTAATGGATAGATAATGTGATAGATGATCTACTTTAATTATTCAAAAATACTTGAAACCATATCAGAGTATAACCTCTACTTATTTTAGATTGCATAGACTCTCAATTTTACATGACATCAATATATAAAATGTTCTAAAAATTTTATGTAATCTTATCTCACTTCTTTATAATTTATTTCTTTATAGGGTATTTCTTATAATAAATGTTCATAGACAATTGACTTGAGGAGTGGATAATTATCATATGTTTACCCAATGGTACATATTATTTTCTTTCCTCTATAATTTACTTCTATATTAAAAACACATTTATCAAAATGAGTTCCAATATTTTAATATTATGTTAATTTATTTACATTCACACCATTTTAATTACTTTATAGTACAAAACACACCATGACTGCTGCATTACCTTAAAAATTTAAACAAAATAACTTTTCTATATTTTCTGTTTGTTACACATGTTTTCACACCTATATTTACATTAATACCCTATGTGTTACACTTGTATTCATATTTTAGCATACCATCATAGTTCTTAAAGAATAATAGTATGTATAACCCTATATGTATATTGTATGCAAATAATTAGAGTTAAGAAAACCAATATAAACTAGAGAACTATATGCTTCATTATAATAACAACTCATATATGGTACTTATACAAGTTTTTAATTATATAAATTCGTATATATATAATATTCATCTATTATTTGAAATTACATAATGGTAAACAAATATAGAAAATTTTATGTTTTGAACAAATACATACTTCCACACCTCACATTGATATCATGGAATACTTTTATCTTTAATTACACTATGTATTGTGTCTACTATATGTATAAATGTATATCCAATATATGTAAAAAACATATAAATTATGATTACAACATTTTAAAATGCTTACATTTATATGTATAAATAATGAAAATGTTCATTCAAATTACAAACAATTTTACACACTCTACTATATTAATTAATCCCTTATATAAATCTTTTTCCTATATGATATTGAAAATTTATGAAAATAAAAAACTACATATATAAATAATATTGTTTATTTACTCTAATACTTTGTAAATAGTAGGTATGGGTTCTATAAATTCTTACAATCACACATTGAAATGTGATTCAGTGACCACATGTAGAGTTGTATGGATATTTGCCTAATTAAGTGATTATATTCTAGGTAATGTATCTACATCTACATAGATAATTTTATAGTTAAAATAATACACATCACTGATTATTACAACAACTCTATGAATTTTTTAAAGTATGTATTTACACATATAATAAAACTATGATAGACTGTAATTTAGTTTTCTCCTAAGACACATCCATATTTATTACATTATTCATAAGGATTAACTTTACAAATTGAAATATATAGGTGTTTCAATAATATTTATTTTATATATTTTTATAGTATACAAAAATATACATAATTTTACATTATAAACAAATAGTATGTGAATATTCAGTAAATGTATATACAACTAAGTATGTTTATGCACAATATATAATAAAAAGTTGTGTCATATAATCACATTATTCATTAAAAATTAATTGTTTTCGATATGTATGCATACATTATGTATTCAATAGTCCTACATCTGTATATATTCTTTAAAATTGTAGTCCAATTTCACAAAATACATATAAAATTATTGCATTTGATTCCTTTCTTAATAATATGTTCTTTGAATTCATGACCCTCTACGTTTCATATATATATTAGTTACAGCGGTGTCCATTTTCAATTTTGGTCCATGTAAGTTGCAGGGGTGATGGGGACACAGTGGTCAAACAACACTACCACCACTCCTATAGTACCACCACTGTGGTCGTTGGAAAGACCAAACTCGCTATCCCTAGTGAAGAATCACTCATACTTTTTCTATCATCAGAAGAACCAGATATGTGGGTATCTTTACTGGATGAGGGTATAATTTAGTTGGATATTCCACTCCTTCCATATAAAGTATGGGGTCTAAAAGTGTATCATGGGTTCTTAGAAACTATTTGAATTCATTTATTAGAAACATTATATAGAACTTTTACTTAGGATAAGTTGTTTGAACTAGATATATTTCTACGAAATAGTTATTCAATTATAAATCTAGTACTATAAATGTATAAGCTCTTGTTAGAAGTTCTACAAGCAGGTTTCAATAAGTGGTGTCAAATAGACTCTTAGCTGAGGTGACTCGACATTATTAATTTTCTAACCATTTAATCTAATCTATTATTTGAGACTGATTCTCATACCCATTCTTATCTAACAAAAAATCAATCATTGTGGTATGCTATCCTATTTAGTCATTTCATCATTGATGTCATATATGCATAGCTGCAATTTATTTTTTACAGGAAGCCATTAGTGAGGGAGATTTGTATATGAACCAAGAAGGAAACCTATGTTATAAACTTACTCCTTTTAATTTATATTCTTATAATTTCTTCTCATTTTATATGATATATATAATTTTATTAGTATTTATATTTTATAATTAATTCATTATATATATCATTTCAACATTTATGTTAGTATAATCAATATTCTTATTCACTTACATGGGTAGAAGTTTTATTTTTTATTTATTTAATATGAATTCTACCATTTTTTCTATAATGATTATGTTACACTAAATATGATAGATACATAGGTTATAATCATGGGTTATATTATCATTATCTCAAATCATGATTGTTATATTATTTTAAATTTTTTAAGTTAGTTTCTAAAATCATAGATATAATGAAATATTTTTTGTTTTTTCTTTATCATATTATGAAGTTTTCTTTTGAATCGTGTTTAAAAATGCTATACACACTACCAGTTCTCCTTTTCAAAATCATGTATATGAATTATATCTTCCCATATGTTATATCATATTTTATGTTTTGTTAGAAAATAAGGGACTTCAGATAATATTATATGGGTTATTTATGGTTCATTCTAAATTTTATATTCAACTACAACGAGAGGGATCTTTCAATGTTCCATCAAATTCTTAGTTTGAGTACCTCTTCAAAATTTACATCATCACTCTCAAAAGAATATTCTGAAAAAATTAGAAGTTGTTTGTTTTTGAAATTCCATGATACTATTTTTGGGAATCATGAAGTATGTTTTTTCAATTTATAACATTATATAACCACAATTGTATTTTAAAAATCAAAACCATATCAATTTCACGACATATTAGTTTTTCATTCAATAGTGTAATAATTCATAAAAAATTATGTTGAACAACTTTGAAGATTTAGTTTTGTTTTTTGTATTGTCTATTATTAATTGTTATGTATCATTCTATTCTTATATTAAACCTTTCAAAAGTTTATCAATAAATTATGAGTGTGTGTGTTCAAATTTGTTAATAAATAACTATGTATTGTAGATGCGTGGGTTGGGTACTTGTAATTTGATAATTAAAAACTAGTTACCCATTTATACCAAGACAAATGGGATTATTTTAAAACATATAAATCCTTATTTTACTTTAAAATGGAATTTGGAAATTTTTTATTTTAAAAATAAGATTGTTGTTTAGAGGAAATGCTTTGAGAGATAACCCCATTTAGAAAATCACTTTAAAGATCAATTTTAAAAAGTTTAAAATTGAGATGTCTGAAGAATGACAATAAGATTCTTGTGGATTCTAGATGATAAAATGGGGAGATGGATTCAATATAATAAATTCATTCTTCATAATTATATCTTTTGGATATGATTCTATATTTTTTAGATCATCTGATTAATTTTTAAAAACCCATTTTATACAAATAATATGATGATCATTATGTCATTAAATAGGCATCGAAATATCATTTTTTTAGTTCATTTATCACTTCATTCATTGAAAACCTCAAATTTAATCATTAATAGAATCTTCAAGGTTTTATGTTCTATAAGGTAATGATAATAACAATGATAATCTACATTTAAGTTAGATCTTATAATACGTGTATATGGTTTGAAATATCCAAAAATATTTTATAAGAAATGATTTTTTATTTTTTAAGGCATTACATAAATTACTAAACGTTATTTAATTGATTGAATATTTATCACAATATGGATTACTCATAATAAACGTTTCAAGGTTATCCAAATATTTGAATTTGAATAATGTTTTATAGGGAAATTAATCTGATTTGGTATAAATTTTTTTGGTTACTTTATTGAAGAATTGGTAAGATTTACTTGATTTTGAGTAACCAAGAAATATTATTTCGTCAAATTTTGGATGAAATTTCCTTAGGTTTAATTTAGTGTTTTAAATACCACATCTACATTTAAACACTTTGAAATGTAAAAAATTGGAATTTTATTTTTCCAATGTTCATAAGGGGTATTTTTGAGAATGGTAATTTCAAAAAAACCATTTTTAGTAAACCAAGTGATATTGAATACCTAATTCCTAATGTATTATGGGATTTTAAAATCATTAAAGATTGAGCTTGATATTTCATGAATATTTTGATTATAACTTTTGACTACCCCATTTTATTAAGGTTTTTTAGGAGTAGAAAAAGTAAGATTATAACCGTGTGATACAAAAAGTTCATCAAACACTTTTTTATAAAAATATCCCACATGATGACTTCAATTAAATTTATTATTCTACATTTTTCGTTTTCAAACTTTCTATAGAATATTATTAAGACATTATAGGCCTCATATTTTTGTACTAGGAAAAATACCCATGTAAATAGTGTATTATCGTCATCAATTACAAAAAATTATGATTTTCTAATGAAACAGTAGACCTGAATTGGTAAGAAATATCTAGGTGAAAAAGATTAGTGGATTTGGAGGATGATACTTCCTATTTAGGTTTGAAAGAGGCATTTTATTCCTTACTATGTTGACAAGTTTCATAAACTATATTATCGTTGAAATTCAAGTTTTGTAAATCTCATACTAGTTGATGTCCTTTGAGATTAACAATTGTGTATATGATATAATGAACAAGGTTTTTATAAAAAATCCATTTCTTAATATCTTGAATACTAAAAAAATTAACATTTTAAACAGAAATATATTCTCATTCAATAATTGAAACATATTTAAAAGGAAACTTGTTAAATAAAATTTTCCCATATAGATTAAAAACATTGAAAAAACCATTTTCTAAATATATATTAAAACAATTTTCAAACAATTTTATATTTCTTAGAAAATTAATTTTGAAACCTTTAATGATTAAAATATTTTTAATAATCACATAATCAAGAAAACCTATTATTTTGATACTAATGATTTTACTTCATTAATTGTCCCTAATGGTTGTGTATCCTCTATTAAGTTTTTCAAGATGATTAAATTCTAAGGGTTCACCACACATGTGTCGAGATCAACCCCCATCCCTTTACCAAATAGAATTTTAGGATTAACTATTTTGACTATCTTCCAACAAAATTAAGAAATTATGCCCTTTTTCCCATGACTTTAAGTACACATATGTTAGGTAATTGGGATTTTGGATCCAATTTGGTCTTGAAAATGGTTTTTAAGATGAGAAATGGGATGAAATATGGATACTTTTTAGTCCACTATATCATGAATTTTTCAATAATATTGGTAAATTAAATTCAGAATAATACGAAAATAATTAAAAAAATTCCAAATGATTTTTTCTAATTTCATCTTGATGAAAGACCTATCATTATTTGAAAAACAAAAACCATAATTATTTTTTATGGGTCACTGAGATCACGAAATTTTATTCAATTTTTTTTCCTTTGACCAATTCCATGATATATTTTTTCAAATAATCAATAGAATATTACAGTTTCTGTAGATTTGATTGATCATTTAATTTTAAATATAAGTAAAACAATTATTGTAATTAAATCCTCTACTTTAATAAAATTATTATACATATATTTAAGCACATGGTGCATTAAATTTAATTTTTAAAACACTTTTTAAAGTTGATCAAGATAATATTTTATATCGTCATGGATTAAGTGATTTGAAGAAGAAGAATTTGAAGATGTGGAAGATAAATTTGTGAAAGAGTAATATGAATTTTATTTTATTTCATTAATAACATTTACTTTATCCATTAGACACTGGTCACTATCATCACTTTATTCACATGAGGGTAAAGACTCATTTCATCTACTCCAGGTAGAAACCTTGATGGGTTTCTCATTTTTTTTAATATTCTCCTTATTATTCTATTTTATCAAGGGAAAATTTGAGCTTATATGACCCTTATATTTTCATTAAAAGCATTTCACTCTATGTTTACTTTGATCATCATTCTTTTGGGTTTATTGGTAACATTTTCTTATATTGTTTAATAATTTAATATTATTTGATAGATGATCCATTTACTAATCATTGTGAAAGTAATAATTAATTTCTATTAAAGTAATCCTATTTTTATGTATGACTTCTTCATATTATTTATCATAATTTCACTTTATTTTTATCTTAGAGGTTATCACAAACCTGATTAGTTCCTCAATAGAAATTTTTTTATGTATTTCTCTTCTTGTATTTCTGTCACTTTAGGCTCTCAATTTCTTGTTAAAACCCAAAGTATTTTCTTTTAATAACTTTTTTATAATAAAATCACTAATAGATTTCCTCCATTACATATTTATTTAATTCATGTAAATATCTCAATAATAGACTTTTTTTTATATATACTACATCTTTGAAAATCGTTTATATATAAATATCAAGCCTGTTATTTTTAACTGTATTCCTTATATTATGAGTTACCACTACAAATTTAAAGATTTCATGAGTGGTTTTAAAAGTATAAATGTGATTAAACAAATTATGATCTTAACAACAATGTAAATAATTCAAATATTTTTTATTAAGTTCAAATGTTATTCTGTCATTGATATTCCACTTGTCTTCTAATTATTTAGGAATAAATCCATGCATAAAATTTTTTCAAACAAGTTATCATATAAAATCATGAAATTGATACATGTATGTTTTCCAATATGTAGAATTCAAACCATTAATGAATTTCAGACAACTCATGGAGTGTCCTTCGAGGTTTTCGAGTATATTTAAAAAATATGCCACATTAATATGATCCATCATTTAAAATAGTTAGGATTTTTAAAATTATAACTAATTTTTAAAACTATTATATTTTTAGAAAGATACCAATATCTCATCTCAAACCAAATGTAGCTAATATATAAAGTGGATATAGGGGGTAAATTTACTTTAAAAACAATTTTAAAATAATGTTATAAATTAAATTAATGTATCATGAAATCATTTTATCAAATAATATAACAATAAAAATTAAGAGTATACATTGAGGAAATAAAAACATTTTTTAAAGTAGAAAATAAATTTAAAAAATTTTAAAAACACACTTTGATAAATAATTTCAGAAATAGATTAACAATTATCCCCTAAATATCCTCACCTCAATATTTCGTGAGAGGTTTATATTTCTCCCTTTATTTTAGTGCAATACCAAGAACCAAATAAGAAGAAATAATGACTCAATTTCAATGGAAAACATGAACAAAAAAATGACCCTTGGTTTTAATGGAAACATACAAACAGGATCCATCACTTTAATGGTGGGGATTACCTAAAGAATATGATAATAATGATATAGGTTTTCCTACAAAACCATTACAAAGAACTCAATTATCTCTCTTTACTATTTAGAATATCATAAAATAGAAAGAGAAATATAGAATAAATAAGATTAAGATCCTTTCAGAATTTACAACAAGGGAGTAATTGGATCAAAGAGAAACATGAAAAGACAAATGTAATTAAAGCTACTGATGCTTTGATTTCTATTTCAAATTAGAAGAATCATGGAGATTGCTTGAAAAATCGCTTCAGGAATCAATTAAAAAAATTAGTCATCTTAGTGGTTTGTTGATATTTTTTTTGAGATTAAAGCCTCTCTATATCTCTATTTGTAGACTATATAAGAGTAAGGAGTCTCAAGGTTCAATCCAATTACATAATGAGAAAATAAAATTCCTTAAAAAAAAGTAATTAATAATTTTTGATTGTGATGGAATGAAACTATCAAATAGCCACTCAATTCTACTAGATAGCTAGTTAAACTTTTGTAGACTTCAAGTACTATTTATATCTCATCAGGTAGATTGTGTGGAATTAATAAAGCTACAAGTGATACTTATAGTACTATTGGGTAGTTACTGGTCATCTAACTAGATATTTGGTGTTTTTTGGATATTGAGATACTTGGAAATGGCCTTCCATTCTCATTTGGATGCCTCCACATGATCTGGTTACTCCATAAGAATATTCTGAAACATTATAAATAATGAACACTCCAAAACACAATGGTTATATTCCCCTTAAGTGATTTTTATCATAAAAACACATGATCGGTTAAACAATATCCTGATATTTCATTAGGATACCATAAAAAAGATTCACTGCTCACCTTAGGGGGATAGTTTGATGCCAATTTTGGACTTAATAAACACCTCTCAGCCACATGAATTAATATAAGAAAACAATGGTTTATTTCCACTACATAAATAAAATGGAATACTATTTTATTATTTATTGGGTACATGGTTTAGTATGTATATTTCAATTTTTAATGCATATCTAGAAAAGGAGAATTCAATTCATACATGAGTCATTGTTGAAATTACAATGTAAATAAATGTATGATTCCCCCTTTCACTAACACCTTTCCATTATGGTGTATATGAAAGAGTGAGCTAAGATAGGAACCCACACTCCCATACAAAATAAATGAATTCATAGTTAATATATTCACCACCTAGATTATATTGGACCATCTTTATCCTTTTACCAAGTTGATTCTTTACTTAATTCTTATATTATTTTGATTTCTCCAATGACTCTAACTTAAACATTATTATATCGGCATATCCATATCAAATTAAATAGTCTGTAGAAGTAATTAAGTAAGAATAACCACCTCTTTCTTCTATTGGATTTGGTATACACTCATCAATGAATAAAATTTATAGAATATTCCTCCATATTTCACCATGTCCACCATAATAAAGATTTGTCATTTTTCTATATAAACAAGCCTGATGACTATCAGATGGTTTTATCTCAAGATTTTATGTAACCATCTTCGTAGAGATTTGTCAAATTCTTCTTATGTACATCAAAAGGATGTTAATTACACAATTGGGTGTTAAATGATCCATATGATCTTTATTCATTTTCAATTTTTAATACATGTTTTTCCTAATTTAATACCTATTGAATATATTTTATATGTTTCATACCATAACATTATTTTCCTTATAAAATAAATATATTTTATTTCTAAAAATGAAAATAAAATGATCTATTTCCCATTCGAATATAATTTTTTTTAAAATTTTTGTTACATAATAACAATATTTTATAATCAAGTCCATCTCAGTTTGAAATGTAATGTGGTAGTATCCAATGGATATAGCATCAATTATCACTCTATTATCATCCCAGGAATCCAACTATCCTCTATAAATATTTCAAAATATACTTTTTCCTACATTTGAATACATATGTGATCACCAAAAGTTATAACTAATACCTAATGAGTGGATATAGAAATATTACACTGGATAATGAATGGGTATGAATCTTACCCTTTCTTCTTTAACTGTGTGCAATTCTTATAATATTTATCAAACATTTCCCACCAAAAACATATTGTATGATTTTCCTTTTTCTATATCTGAATCTTATTTTTCTTTGAAGGAAAATACTTGATATCCA
Organism: Viscum album; assembly: GCA_963277665.1. Taxonomy (NCBI): domain Eukaryota; kingdom Viridiplantae; phylum Streptophyta; class Magnoliopsida; order Santalales; family Viscaceae; genus Viscum; species Viscum album. The sequence continues at coordinate 1,597,070,583 of OY728130.1, read as the reverse complement.
AAGACGTGAAATTATTCTTGGGCCCATTTTCTTGATTATTCCTTTTCTTATTCACTATAAGGACCCTAGGATTTTCACACCTCATATCTTTATCAAATATTAAAATTAGAGTATGTAGTTATGATGGATTATTCTCATTATTCATCATATTATAATTAACAATAAAACTAGAGAACTCATATGAAGTGAAGATCAATTGGGATATGTGCACAACTCATTAGGGATTGTAATCCCTACAATTAATTTTAACTCAATATATCTAATCAAATTTTCTATATAATGCCCTTATGGACATGACTGTCTAATATTTTACATGAATAATTCATTAGATATTTCATCTCTCACTTCCCCCTCTTTATGTTGATAAATATCTTGAGGGTGAGACCTGATGTTATACACATCCATATCCTCATGTTTCATTAAAATATCACTAGGAATAGATGATATCCTAAAAATTGGATATGTGTGGAATCGTCCAAATATATTATATAGATATATAGTTCTTATTCATGGTCATTATTACTAGGGTCCTTAGGAATTTGTTTTTCCCTCACATATAATTTCAATTCATGGGATAGTATAACATTCAAACAGCAATACCATTCCTAGATATTTGATCTATTAAGAAGGTTATCCTTCTCTAATATAGATCACTGTAATATAGTCAAATTCATCTAGTTTTCTATTTTAATAATAAATAAGATTAAAATTTTAGTACATTATCAAGATTATTTATTTAGATAATATATTAAAATTTTAATTTACTTAATCTCCAACTATTTTTTTGAAATTTAATATCCCTTAGAATTGATTTTGGAATATTTTTTGTTATAGATATTCTAGTGGAAATGATACATATTCCCCATCTAATAACTCAAATTTTTCCTTGAAAAATTATTTAAAGGTTTTTAGGTACGTGTGACTTTATGGCTACAATAACACATATATCCTTTCTCTATTGAGTGGTCTCTCCAAACATTAAAACCAATATAATAATTTCTTTAATGATTTTCCTATTGGTTACACCATGTCATTCTTGGGAAGCAAACCCCTGATGTTAATATAGATCACTGTAATATATTCAAATTCATATAGTTTTCTATTTTAATAATAAATAAGATTAAAATTTTAGTACATTATCAAGATTATTGATTTAGATAATATATTAAAATTTTAATTTACTTAATCTCCAACTATTTTTTTGAAATTTAATAGCCCTTAGAATTGATTTTGGAATATTTTTTGTTATAGATATTCTAGTGGAAATGATCCATATTCCCCATCTAATAACTCAAACTTTGCCTTGAAAAATTATTTAAAGGTTTTTAGGTACGTGTGACTTTACGGCTACAATAACACATATATCATTTCTCTATTGAGTGGTCTCTCCAAACATTAAAACCAATATAATAATTTCTTTAATGATTTTCCTATTGGCTACACCATGTCATTCTTGGGAAGTAAACCCCTGATGTTAATTAAGTTTATTCAACCCCAAAACTCAAGATAAAATTCCCAGATAATTAAAGGGACACTGACATGGGCCAGTCAAGCACTTTAAACTACTATTTAATTCTAACATAATTAGTGTATGGCTATTCCAAAACAATATTTAATTTTAGGTATTATTAAAATTATTTGTAAACTACCAGTTGTATCATGTCACATGATTGTTAATATTATGAAGAGATTACTTTAGTGATTATTTTCTTGATAAAGATTACACATATTAAAATATTTATTATAATTCCATCTTACATGATTGTTAATTAATTATTTTAATGGTTTAAAAATCCATATATAATTAACAATAAAATTTGGAGGAATAAAATAAAAAAAAAGTGGAATGACCATGATACTCGCTAGTGGTTGTTTATTCTAGTGGATGATAAAAATGCTTGACTCGAGGGAATTAACACTTAGAACCATGACTATTTGAAGTTATAGTATTCCTCATGCACTCATGTATACTTCTTGGATTGGTTCCACCTCAGAATTTAACATCAACCACCTCCACTCTCCTAGGATATTCATTCAATACATGATTTTATTTTCATAATGTTGAGGGGAACTAATGGATAAGTTTTGTTTATTTATATAAATCAGATCATGAGTGTGTACGTTTATAAATAATTATAGGATAAAAAGGACTTGAATTCCATTATTAAATGTAATAATATATTTCAAAAAACCAAGAAACAATAATAAATTAACTAATACAATCACACACACTGGTTGTTCTAAGCTCATTCTCATCTATATATCGTGAAAATATTCTGAAAAAATTACACTAGTTGTCATTCACTTCAATTTTTTATTTATTATTATGATAAATATACTTGGATAAATTTAATTAATTAATTACCTTTATCATAATAACCATTTTAGATCTATTAATGATTCACAACATAAATAAAATAAAAAATATATATTCCTAGACTAGTAATTATAGATAAATACAATAAATTAATTGAGAATTTATTAATTATGAAAAACATTATGATATATCCAATATGATATAATTCAATAGTATAATTAGGTTATAAATGTTGTAATAAATTTTTATTTATGGAATTTATTTATATTATTTATTGGTAGACTATATGGTGTGTTCTAACAAGATACATTCCATGTTCACCACTTTTTGTGTATATGAGAGTAACACCTAAGGACTTAGAGTATAGCTCAGACGGGTTAAACGATTTTTACTAAAGAGATAAAAATAGTGTGTTTCCCTTGTCATTTGTTTTGGTAACTTTTTATTTGGGTTAACATGTTATTTGGATATGATCATTAATGAGTCACACAACATGTTCGCTAGCTACACATTATGTATCTCATTAATGATCAAGTCTTTCAGTCTCATGAAGAATAATAATGTCCATTTGACCACATGGATAAAACAAATTATTCCATTGAACCATGTAGAATCCATGGGGTGAATGATAGATAAAGGCTGTTCATTCTAATAGACTATGTGTCAGGGTGGTCGAGCCAACACACAGTGTACATTAAACAGTTAATGTGTTATTATTTCTCAATGAATCGTGTATACCATTACACATCTAGGTGTAGTGAACATTGGTACACAACATGTATTATGATCACAAGAAGTGTATTCCTGCCCATTTGAAAAACTCCTCAGTTCCTCGTGATGGAATCTCTGATCATTCTTCATATGTTTTTAGTCGACATAAGATGATATTAAAATTAAAAAAAGATAATTAATATATAAAAACATTTTTATTATACTATAGATTATAGAAATACTAGATTAAATTAGAAAACTATATAAAATTTACTGTATTTGATCAGAAATTATAAATAATTATAAACTTTTATATAACCACTTTGATACAACTTGACGGTTCTTGGATGTAGTAGAATTATGTTAGGTGGTGCCCAAAAAAATCATCACCATCTTTCGATTTATCCTTGGAACTACATAAAAATTCATTCCCATAATAAAAGAAGATGTGTTATTTTCATATATAATTTAAAATTACTTTTTTTAATTAATAATTACCTTTCATTCTATTCATTCTTATTCAATAAATTGGTAGAATAATTTTTTCATATCATCTTTGCATTAGAGTCATTCAAGTGTAGATTCTCTCTAGTGGTGATCCACATGTGCTTTAAAATCCACTAATTCTCATCATAGAATTATCTAAGTGCCAGCATGGATGAATCTAACACTTGTGATGATCATCATTGATTGAAAATAAATACTTCAAGGGATAAGGGATTCACTCTAATGGAGGAGTTGAATTACTCTACATTATTTAGAGCATAATTGGGAGGGATCTCTCTAGGTCTTGGTAGTATTCTCCAAGAAACTCATTTTTCACAATAATGGAATGAAACTTATCATTCCACAAAATTTCATAATCATGTTTATATAGTGTCGGTGTTATAAAATATATAATTTCTCAATTTCCCTAATATTTTCTTAATTTCTACCAGACACCATGTCTAATACTAATTTAATAATTATTATTAACATGACATGCACTAACTTGTAGTTATAATAAATATTATTTTCCTTGAATAAATAAAATAATATTTATTTAAATAATATTTAATATGAAATTTCTCACTAGACCATTAATCTTTGTCATAGAATCCTCTTGAATATTTTTGACACCTAAAATAATGACTAATTATTCATTAAATAAATTCAACTAAATTATTCAAAAAAAATATATATAAATATTTAATTAACTAAAATAGTGAAAAAATATGAATTAAATTTTCACATAATTAAATAAATAAATATTTTGATACCTTATGAATAAACCTGAATAAATAAATATTCTATATTCACATAAATAAATAAATAAATACCTAGATAATAAATATTTATTAAATATTCAACTCACATTTATATTTTCTTGAATTACTGCTCATTGAATTTAGACGATCAAAGAAACATGGACAATTATAAAATCACATTTGAGAATAATATTTATCCAACATGTTAAATTAGTATTAAATTTAACTGAGGCTCTGAATATACTTAGTGATTAACCCTATAAGACCCTTTCTCAGTGGTGTTAGGATACACTTTTTGAAGTCCAGGGTTATAATCTAGACACACATCAAGGATCTCATAGAGAAAGAAATTAATGTCGCAATGACATGTAACCTTTTATAAATGTACACATTATAATATAATCCATAAATCTAGATTTCACTAACCATGTAGGTTTCATTCTAGTGTCATCAACCTATATTCTCGATGCATCTTCCTTAGACTATAAATAAATGAACTAGTCAACAAGACCACCATAACAATGGACTTAATCAGGAAGTTCAATTCCCATCAAATTGCCTACGATATGAGATTCTCTTAAAGAACAGAAGGGATAAATCCTTTCTCAAATTATTCATCAATAAAACATCACTTGTGATGATCCCAACGTATACATCCAATCCACGAGCATATATCCTCACGGTTTTAATCAATACATAAAATTATATAACTCATGACATGAATTAATAATAATCATAAAGTCTAAGGATCATTACACATGTCCATACATAGGAATATCCAATGATTCAACTAAATGTTGGTTTCCTATTGGTGGGTCATGTTCTAAAAATATCCTACTATGAAGATTATTAAGGGCATACACCCTATAAAATTACATAAACCTCCAATGAGTCTCCACCCTTGATATCTTGCATCAATTTTGTCTCATTAAATGTTATCATCCAACTATAGATCTTATATTTAAGAATTCCATCAGGACAATTCTATATTCTCATCATAGAGGGGAACTATTATGAACTTTAAAGTCAACAGGTAAACTTTGCGAATTACCATATATATTATTTCATGAAGATGAATAATAATGGTTTGATAAGATATTTTATTAAAATTTAAAAACATGTAAACAATTAATCATAATGTACTTAGATGTTTGTTATAGGTCCCCAACTCTAATTGGTATGGTTTGGGTAGTGATATGGTTGATGAAGAGACATGATGATGGGTCACACCTTGATTGATACTGTACTATAAGGAAATCCATGAGTGAGAGGGTTGGTTCCATGGTGTGATGTGGGGTGAGATGTTGTATGTGACCAACCCTAAGTGAAAGGGGAAAGGTCAATGTGATGGGAATGGGATATTGATGCATTGATTCAATTTGAGTGAGGAGGTGTGAGAAGAGAACACCAAATAAGAGTGTATAAGTCTATATATAGTTGTGGGAACATACCCTAGATATGGATGTATAGATCATGATCTATTATGAGATAGAATGTTTGACCAAGGATTAGTAAAAGACCTTACATAGAGGGAGAGGGTAGTGGTCGAGACACTGTAGGACACCCTACCCACTATCATCGAGTATGGGTTTAGATTTGGTATGAAACCATTTCTTAACTCTTCATGTATAGGTTGGGATTTATGGAATGAGGTGACTACTATCTAAAATAATAATAAAAACAAGTAGGTTCAGGTTTTTTGATGTCTTGGTTAAGACATGATGGCCTAATGTGAATGTTCGTTACTATTATTTATTTTCCTCGTGCATACACATGTATATTATGGAAATATTATGGATATTTAATAATATGATACTAATATGTATTTCTCAATTATTTCATAGTAACCAAGGTGTGTTTGAAGACATTAAGTCTTTTGTATAGGTCTATACACAAGTTATGTTGTAGATCATTCTAGAAAATCTCAATAGGGATTTGGAGACATATAGAGTTGCGACACAAGGATAGTACAAGAACCTATGTATACCATCTAATATGTAAATAACATACTATTTAGAGAATCTCGATAGGGATTTGTAGATATATAGAGTTGATTGATACCATCGATGCTCTGATCTATCATCGAAGACCCTTTTCAATGGTCAGGGCCTTGAATAAAGGGTCTCGTACCATGTTGGTGGACTAGCATGAGAGGTATTTGAATCTCGCCCAAGTATAGGGCTACTGTCACGATTTGTTGTTGTAAGTGCAAGAGCTTCTGAATACACCCATAGCGTAGTTTCTTTGGAATAAACTCTACCCTGAAGAGGCTCTCAATGTCCATCTAGGTGAGGGTCACCTAATCGTATTACTGGAGCATCAGGATCCATCATCTCCCAGTCATGCCCTGGAAAATACTAGTACCTGGATCACCATCTGCTATGTTAGTGTCCCAATTAGGAGAAAAACTATAGCCACAACCTCCAGCCACTAATCAGCTTCATGGGGATCTATCCCGCCACGAAACCTCGAAGGCCTCTGCCACTGGAACTCGTACAATGTGCTTAGTCAGCATGCACATTCCGCTAGTGGGGCTAGTGGAAATTTCTTTCCAACTGGTAGCGGTGTTTCTTGTGCACCACCAAAAGGTGCTATTACTGTAAGTGGGCCCCGCATTAAAGCCCCATCACCCTTTGGGCCGTCATCGTGAACTCTTTATGGAATTATGGATGGATATCTATATGGTGGCATTTGAAAAAGTAACATGTCTGCCACGGCCAATAAGTTATACCTAGTGAGCTGAATTAGAAGAGATCAAAAGCAAAACATTTCCAAAACACACACAATCAGTGTTTTCGTGCACCGAGTTGGAAAATCAGAATTTAGGGTCATGTTGTATGGATACGTCAGCCACCACACCAACACTGGACTCCCCAAACTGAAAACAAAACTCAAAACAATTAACACTATTTCTCCATTGTAAAGATCAGATTCATAGTTCTTAGGTATAATCAAATCCTCTTATACCACTTTTTCATGACCCATCCCCCTGGGCCCATGTTGTGACTACCCCAAGTCTGCTTTCCATAGGCCAGGGGTTGGAGAATGCACCAGAAAGGTGTATACCTAAAATGGGAAGGCATTTCCTTTGAACCTGCAACAATACAGACCGAGAACATGACATGATGTAAACCATGTAATAAAATTTTAGTAGTAAAAGTGTTTACTGAATGTAAAGTGTCCAGAATACAAGCCCAACTGAAAGATACAACTACAATAGAAAACAGCTCCTGAGATCATCCACTAAGGATTCTACCAGAAGGGTAGGTACAGCTCATCTCGACAACTCTCCACGTCAACCAGTCACCACCGTGTACCACTTGGTCTTGGCTCCCTAAAGTCTCAGCATAGCTGCTCTTCATTTTCACAAGACACAACAAGGTTCAGGTGAAGCTCGTGCATGGGTGAGTATAACAATATCTAGTAGGGACCCCAAGACCCACATTGGACTCTTAGAATTCCACAAAGGAAAACCACAAAACATGATCTCAATAATAATGCATAAATCAAATACTCAACTCAAACTAGTTATATAACTCAGAGTATAGGATTAAAGATGATTAGTCTTAGGCTATATCATTTTTTTCTGTTAAGAATATTCAACAACTGATCCACGAAGTATTTGTTCCATTGTATATCCACATAGGGTTGTATGTCGCTGATCCAAAATGGGGCTTTCTAAGGCTGGTCCTCATTGGGTCGCACACTGTTGATCCACACATGGTTTCTAGAATGCTGACCCACATAGGGTCGATATGATGTTGATCCACACTAGGTCTCTATGATGTTGATCCACACATGGTCGCTATGATGTTATTCCACACAGGGTCGCTAGGATGCTAATCCAAACAGGGTCTCTATGATGCTGATCTGTAGAGGGTATTTATGATTCGGATCCACAAGGGTCTCTATGAGGCTGATCCACACAGGTTCTCTATGATGATATTCCACAGAGGGTCCCACTTCAATTGACTGTCAGCCATAGGATTCCCTGAACCCGATGTGCTTAATTTCCATTGTATCTGCTCCACATGATTACAGTCATGCCTCAACTTCTATAAAGGTCCAAAATGGAGTCACCTAAGGGGTCGCCATGTCATAATGGTCCCAACGCGAAAGATGTGTGTCAATCAGACACCTGGTCTGTGAGTTATAAGCATTTTTGTATTGAGGGCCCGGTTGGATTCGGGTTTGACCTAACCCAGTCGTGCTCCTACATTCTCCAAAACTCATGTGGAATATTTCAAAAGGACCATATCATTCTATGGATTCCATAACCATATAAAGTTCATCAAATGGATGTCTGGTTTGTGATATATAGTTTTTAAAGCGTATCTGGGCCGAAAAGGGTCTGGGTCCTATCCAAAGCGGTCGGAACGACCCTACCCGCCCTGACCTAAGCTGATCCAAACCAGTTATGTTCGACCCAACCCAGTCTAGGTCGGACACAGCCCTTTTCTGAACTGGCTGGGCCCAAATCGGTTGGGCTGGCTCGAGTGGGTTGGGTCGTGGAGGGCTCAGCCTACTGGGTTTTGAATTGGCCCGGCTTGCTAGGGGACCCGGCCCAGTGACTCGTACGGTCCGCCAACCGAGTGAGAACCCACCTTCCATAATATCAATGCTATTTGGGTTAATCAATCATCAGTTCCATGTGGCATTGCCCTCCTATCAATTGGACCTGCGGGGCACTGGTCCCCTCCATCGCCACTCGATGTCACAGCTTCCTTGCACGGTATGCACCGGTATACTACCATGATTCCACTATGGACAACTGACATTGGTCGCCCCACTGCTCTACCACAGTGCCTCTGGGGCCACCTCTCATCTACAGCCGGTGCCAGCCAGTCGCTTCCTGCCGACACCGATCGCCAGTGCCCCGGCGACGGGGCTTCTACGGGCCACTAGGTGAGCCCTAGTGGTCCGTTTTCCCTTCTGAATGCACCTACAGGCCTCCCTGGATGTTCTCGTCACTGTGTGGATCCATAATTCATGTTTCTTTCAATTTCAAACATCTTCCATGAAGAACATGATAAAAACCGATGCGACTGAGGGTCTGCGCCTTGTTCGTTGGGATCGCACCCTCCATGTTAGCATCATATCAAGTGGGTAATAGTTAAATTTTCATAGATAAACTAAAAATCATTCAACACTTCCATGATTCATCATTCTTTTTAGAAATTATTAAAATAAAAAAATTATCATGAATTTAAACATAAACAACCCCTACCTCATATTTGAAGGAGATGTTGTGGTTGTGGAAGAAGAATCCACGCTTAATGAAGCTGTCATCAGTCATATATCCCATATTGATTCCTCCAACATTGTTATCCAAACCTCTGTTCTTCATTTGTGGAAGATGTTTTGGAACATCATCAGAGGTTCCCCCTTTCATGTCAAAAACCCAACCCTGAGCCTCATTTAAATTGAGGGGAAAGGTGATTAACGCGACGGAAGATTAATGAGGTTCATTAATAAATTAATCTTTTAACTCTCAATGGTTTGGTTACAAATCAGAAGATTCAATCCATTAAATGCCTTGATAAATCATCGGTCCTACCACCACCACACAACTATTGGTATAAAAATAAAATAACATTTTTATGTTATTTTATTATTCTTCAAAAGGTTTATAAAAATATCTTTTTCTCCAGACCTACTCTAGTCAATGTTAAGCCTCCCTTAAGTGAATCATAGTGCAACAGATTCCACATTGCCCTCAGATTTTTAATCTGAGTACCAGTTTAAAAGATAGAAAATGTCGCACGCACGTTTTCTGAACGTACATAAAAAATTTCAACAAACTGTTCCATTCACACTGGGCCTCAAAATCAAGCATCATCAATTTTTTCAAACTCATAATTATCCCAGATAATTTAAAAGAAATTTATATGTAATTTCAGGGTCTTTAAAGATTAGAAATGACTCCTCCTCATGTCCTCCAATAGATACCTTGGATATTCTCTCCATGCTTTGTTCCCACTCCACTTCTATTAAACTCTAATAAACTATATAAATATCCTAATATGCTCAAGGTATTATTATATCCTATTCCATATAGTATCATCCCTACCTTTTATCATTAAATATCTTTTGTGATTAAAATTATTTCTTAATCACTCGTTCATAGCCTAATTTCCAATGTGGAAATCTCTGGTTGGTCCTTCCACTCTAAACTTTTCATGGCCAATTAATGGAAAATTTTCACTTTAACAGGTGTAGTAGATGCGTGTTCAATTAGTTCATTCATAAAATAAAATTAATCTATTAATCATCCTATCTCATTATGATCTACATTATTAACAACATTGAATTCTAAAATCTTATTCAGAAAACCATATGCTCACTTTTTATAGTCTCATACATGCAACTTATTGTTCATTGAGCCTAACCATATCTCAAAGAATAGTGGTTTTAGAGTCATTATCTAAAGAGGGGGGGGGGTAAATTGAGTATCCAATAAAAATTTCTTTCTAAAATGGATTATTTTGAAACCCCAAAAATGTTAAAATACATCAAATTTTAACAAAATAAGTACTAAGATATAGATCTTAATCTTTATAATTATTTCTCTAAATATTGATCAGGTCTCAAACGAATAATACAAAATATTATTAAACCCTTTGAAATTATTTTAATTGATCAAAATATAATATGACCACAAATTAATATAAACTATCAATGTATATATTTGTTTTAGAGTTAAAACAGTTATTATTTTTAAAGTGGAAATAATTTAAAATAAAATTAAAGCACACAGTGGACAAATTTAATGCAATAGGTTCAGTGTAAAGTTGATACTTAGTCCTCTCCACATGTTTATCACCCAAACCAAAGTAGTTTATATAAAATAAACTATATAATCCACAACGTGTATTGGGTTTTACAACCATTGACAAAATTTACAAGTCACACATGACCTATTCCATAGTTATTCATGGGATTAAAAAAAATAGGTCACATAAGGACCAATACTACTCTTATCCATCAGAGAAAAAAGAAAAATAGATGGATAAGATATTGAGTATCTTCTAGTTTAGTATAAGAGACAGAAAGCATATATAAAATAGAATATTGCATACACATCTCAAAAAGTAATAAATACAAATAAAAGAGGGAAATCTATAAGGGTATAGTTTATAAATTCTTGGTCTGATGCAATGAAACTTGTGAATCATGATTTGATTCTACAATGAATCTTGATTCAGTTTCTCTTGAAAAATATCAGAAAAATAGAGTGTCACATATCTTGTTCCTTAACTCGAGGAAGGCCACAAATATAAATGTGTAGTTTAGATTCCCATTCAAATGTTTAAAGTAGGTGAGCTCTATGTATGTTGTGGAATTTCAAGATCTCAGTTTTTTATTTTTCCACTTCATCCATTGTTTCATATTTTTCATTTATTTCTATATATCTACATGAGGGAGTGTGATTCGTATTTAATTAGCTACATCAAGAAAAATATCTGGATCAATAGGTTCCTCATACCTCATGGCTGAACACTCTCTTCAATGATCTATGTCTATCATTTAATATAAAATCATTAAAATAGTAAATTGAATTAAATTCAATAAATATATTCATTAGAAATATATTATCTAAAAAAATAAGTGAAGATAGTGGTGGTGTAATAGACCAGTGGTGTCATGCTCTGGTAGTATGATACTTGTGGTATCTTAGACTTAGCCAGAATTCCACTAGACTGAAGGTGTCTCAGCTAGCGGTGTATGGTTTTGGCAGTGTGAGGTCTGATGGTATCTTAGACATAGCCAAAATTATGAATTGGATGTATGAAATCAATGGTGTGTCAACTGATGATGTATCTTACTTTGTAAACAATTTTTAGTCTAGTGGTATAATATTCTGGTGGTTTTATATCCATGAGGTATGATATCCTAGTGGTATCTCATCTGTAGGTAAATTTGAATGCTGGTAGTATCTCATACACAATGGTATCTCCCTAAATATTTTCTTCTCTATAGTCAATTTCACAACTTATATCAGAATATGATATTCATACATTAATTATGATACTTTTTTAGATAATTAGAATCATGATTTTTTATCATTAAAACTAGGAGTTCAATAATCTCCCCCTTTTTTATGATAATAATTTGTGGCGTCGTAGATTATTATAAATTTAAAAATTATTCATCAAGTGTATTAGAAATGTTTAAACAAGATATCCAAGGTAAGATAAAATTATAATATAAGACTTATCATTCAAAATATGTGTATATAGTATCAAAGAAAAGTTAATAATAAAATAGTATGTATCAAACAGAATTATTATGAACATAATGATTAAAAATAGATAGTATCAAATAATAACATTAATCCAAACAAATATTTCATAAAAAGTTATACCCCATGTGATATTATCAAAAAGGAAAAGATTAACATAATAATATTAGTAAAATTAAACAGGATAAAATATATGAAAGGTGTACCAATTAAATAGATAGAATTTGAGATAATAATTACATTAAAGAAATTAGCAAAAATTGTTTACAATTCATGTCTCGTCATATAAAACTCTTTAATCCATAAAATTAAAAAGGATTAGGACTTGGATGAGGGGTCCATTGTTTATTTTCTTTTGTCATTGATATTAACTTTCTACTTGTTTCAGGAATAAGGGTCAACACTAGGTAATATAGAAGGAACACTCGAATAAAGCCCAGATATAGTCTGAGTATGGTCTTTCAGAATCACAACTAACCAAAGTTGTGTTTGGGATTGAGTAGAAGACAATGTAAAAGGTTGGAACATGGTAGGTAAATGTGCATAAGGATATTGAGAAAATCCAAGTCTAAGAGATAACTAAGGAGTAATGGCATTAGCTTCCTAAGACACCACATCTTGACTATGAACATCTAAAAATGGATTCATCAGATTCATAAAATCCATTATGATTTGGCCACCCCTTTCAATTAAACTAATGAAGTCACCCTTCTCTTCCATAAACCTATTCAACACAGATTTCATCATTTTTATTTTTCATACTTATCCAATGAACTCTTAAGTAACATGAGGAATCCAAATATTCTCAGCCATGAATTAGAAATTTTTGTCTATTTTATGCTTGGTATAAATTCTTGTGATATAGAACTTGATGGACGTGGTTATAGTTTCTCGGTCATCATTCATATCATGGGAATATCAATTAATCAAGATGATAACATTATTAGAATTATACTTAATTCTCCACCAAGTCTCTTGGGGCTGATCAGTGACACTACTCAAAGCACTGGCTGAAGAAACTCTTAGCTCATCTCTAAAAAATGTCCTAAATTGATATACATCATACACGGTAGGAGGAGGATCAGAAAAAATAGAAATATCTAAATATATATCCTCAATAATAATATGGATACATTCCATAGAAGTAGTAAAGGTTGACTTCAAGTCCTTAATCAAATCCTTCATAGAAACCTACTCACTTTAAATTATGTTTTTCTCAATAACTATCTCTGAAATTTGATACATCATTTTTGGTCGGATATGTTGGATAACCAACTCAAAGGGATATCTTATATCATTTTCACATATGAAATTATCTTGATAATGTTGATTCATTAACTTTAAAGAAAAATTATACATCAATATCTTCTGAAAATAATCCATGCCACCTTTGGTGACTACATCAATTGAAATAGAAATATATGCAGGAGCAGGTTCTAGTGTTGGAGTTCTAACAGAAGTGAAATTTTTTAATTTCCCATAGAAATATACTTGATATGTCAATGAACCAGGATCGCCTTTTATATGAACCTTAGGTTCACCGTTCTTTGGTGGAATCCTTACAACACTGGAAAACATTCCCCATTCTTCTTCCATTACATCAACCCAAACATCAGAAACAATAGCTGAAACAGATGTATTGGTCGGATTTACCACACTAGTAGGGATAACTGACATCACAAGATTCTTCTGAACATCTTAAATCGATGCATCCAAGGAGTGTTCTACACTGTAACATTCATCTTCCATCTATCAATCAAAAGGAGGCACCACTCACTACTAAGAATCATCCTTTTGGTTATCAAATGTATGATCTAAATTCATTTGGATATCAACTAAATTATTACCAATAGATAAACCATCTAATTTAAAATCCTCACTTTTCTTAAAAGAAGTCATGTTCATTTTCTCTTACCCTTTTATATGTTATTCTACAGCAGAAATCACACCTAACTCTTCTAACATAGATGAATATGAAATTTTTTGTCCAGTAGAAAAATAACTAGCATCAACTTCATCAACATGTGGATCTTCATAAAAACATCAACTTATATGGATTCCTCCACCTCAATAGATGCATCTTGAATATTTGGAGTCATATCCACTTCCTTTCTTTTGATTTGTCCCATATCACCATTCTGGTCAAATTATTCATCATCATCAGGTTCACTTTCAATCACATATTTTTCTTCTTTTTCTTCATCCTTATTATCATCATTATTGTTAGCTTTAGTTGATTTAGAACATTTATACTAATCCTCTCCAGATACCCCAGTCTCTTCTTCATGTCTTTTAACCAATTTGTCTCTTTTTTTCAACCTCCAAGGTGGACTATGATCTCTAAAGGTAATGGGAAAATATTTGGTAGAAAAATTATGGTCACTCCCTACATCCATAAATTGTTACTTTTCTTATTTTCAACAATATTTTATTCCTTATCTTCATTAGACTATTCAACTACTTCGCCATTCCCTATTAATGGATCAAATTAATACCTTGGTGTATTTGGATGATCAACTAGATTACATTAAGCATAAAACATCTATAAATCACCAACCCACTTTTTCTTCCATGGGTTCCAGCTAATTTTATTTCTTGAACAAGTAGTTTTTGTAAGATAAAAACCATCATAGTATGTAATAAACTCTTCATCATCACATAATATACCCTTAGCCTTCAATATGGAAGAAATCAAGTTCATGTATATCAAATAATTATATCTTGAGGATGTCTTAGTCATCTCACACATATGCACCATGATATATCTAGACATATTAGTCTTGTGACATTCTATCATAAAATGTAGAAGATACATTTCCTGGTACATAGTGTTCATAATTCACCCTTTCTTAATCAATGTATGTTATGTACAGACTTAAAAAGTAGCCCAAAATCACCATCTAACTCGGAAGAAACATTTCTTCTGGTTGTACAATCGCTTATCATCACAACAAGAGAATCCTCATATATAAACTATTAACTAACTTCTAGAATTCTATATTGGTGGTCATCATAGACTCCATCATGAAGAGCACCTAAACATTTATCCCATTTCTTTTAAGAAAAAACAAAAAAAATCCTTTCACATGACTTCTAATCCAATCAGCTCTATCTTGATATAACACAAATTCTATATTCTGATAAAGCTTAAAGACCATAATATGGTAAAAATGTCTTTTGTTGAAATAAAACCACTCTAAACATACCTGATTTTGAAGTACATTGAGTACTAATGACTTAATGGATAATAAACACATTGATTAAATATCCCTTTTTTACAACTATCCTATTTACAAGATCTAGATATACTAGACCTACTGGAGTATGTGCACTCAACTATTTATTTTTCTTCTTTGAGGATTTATACTTAGAAAGAGAAATATCAAAAACCTGATTCATTCTTGACATTCAGATCGGCTCGGCAAGATTGGACGATGGTGGGATAAGATTTGAGATGCAAGAGGGAAAAGGTTTGCACCAACCTCAAGAGAGATATGAGACTTACACATGGGGCTTGAGGTATTTTGGAAATAGAGATTATTCTCTTTAATATCATTTGGATATTTGGTATTATAAAATTGAAATAATACATGAAATTGAAATTAAAATCCAAGGAAAACATGTTTTAGGTTATATAGAATACTAAAAAATGAGAAATAAATTAGTGGATCAAAATATAGAGAAATGAGAAAAATTAAAAAATTCATGAAAAGAAATGGAATTACATCAAAAGGTTTGACAACCCAATTGTTTGAAAGAACAATGGTGTGATGAACCAATAGTATGAGAGGATATCAGTGTGTTACCATGATGGAATGTCATCGTAATGGTATGAAAATCACAACAGTATGTGAATCACGATGATATGTCAATCATAATAGTACATCACAGAGAATTAAACTTAACCAAAATTAATCATTCCTAATCAATGTTGGATATAATTAATTCCCTCGTAATTCAAAGTCATTGTAAATATATCAACTAACTGATGTTCTGTACTAATAAATAAAAAAGTGATATCTCATTTTTGAAAATGGTGTCTCAAAAAGTGATGTATTATATCTATATGCTTTTTCCTATAATGATAAACATGATTATTAAAAAACATTATTTCACTTGGGCTGTCAAATTTTATGGGGACATTTCAGAATTGATATCATTTTTCTAGTAGAGTGTGTTTCATCCACAAAATGTGTGCATAGAAACTATCTACAACTATGTACTCAGCTTTAGTAGTAGATAATGCAACATAATTTTTCTTTTTACTTCCCCATGAGACAAGATACTTGACTAAAAAGTGACATTTTCCATAGGTAAATTTTCTATATAACTTATATCCACCAAAATCTACATCATAATAACTTACTAAATCAAACTCTTCACCTATTCGGTAAAACAATCCTAAATTGGTTGTATAATTGAATAATATTAAAATTATTTTAGTACGAAAATGGTGGGACTCTTTTGGTTTTGCTTGAAAACGAGCACACATATCCACATTAAAAAAATATCATGTTTCTTAGCAATCAATTAGAGAAGACTTACAATCATACCTCTAAATTAGTTTGATCAACTAGTTTTCTAGCCTCATCAAGATCTGATAGTCTTGGGATACTCATAGGAGTATCCCTACATTTAGTCATATCTAAGATAAACCATTTTAAAAGATATTTTGTTTATTTACTCTGATTTAAAACAATTCCCTCTTTGTTTTCAAAAATCAGACATCAATGAAATAATTTGTGTTCACTAGTTAAAATTGTTTCATATTCATTTGGCATCACTTTATAGAAATCAGTACAAAGAGAATTTTCTCAAGATCTAAAAATAATATCATTAACATATATTTTTACTAATAATACATCTTTTGAAATTTGATTTATAAAAATAGTAGTATTTGTTATTCCTTTTGGAAAGCATTTTGAAATCGGAAAATTGATGAGACTGTATACCAAGATCTATGATCTTGTTTTAAATGATATAAATCATTGGATAATTTTTATAAAAAAACATTATTTGGAAAATGAGCATTTTGTAAACTAGTATTTGTTCAACAAAACATCATCATATATAGAACTATATATGAATACAATCATGACATCCATTTTATACATATGTAAATCTAGATGTGCTACATAATAAAGAAGGAATCTTATGGATTCAGTTCTTACTACAGGTGAAAATGTTTCCTTATAGTATGTCCCTTCTTCTTGAATATAAACTTGTGCAATGATTCTGGTCATGCATCTAACTACAGTTCCCAAGTCATTAACATTATTCCTAAACACCCATTTGGTGCCAATAGTCAAGGTGTCTATGGTTATATCTATGAGTTCTAACACTTTTTTTCTCTCCAATTGATTCAACTTTTCTTCCATATCTATTACCAAAAAGTATAAATAATTTCTTCATTGATGTTTTTAGGTTCATGATAAGACAAGAAAACTTGATGTTCACCTTGATTTCTAATAGAAGATCTTATTTTTGTTCCTCTTTTTAGATCACAGATTACAATATCTAAAGGATAGTTCTTAATGGTTCTAACAACTATAGATAATAAGGGTCTGGTCTCTTCTATATTGTCATGTTTTTGAAGATCATTAAATTCATTATAACTAGATGATTGTTCTTCTTGTTTGACAGCAGATTCTAATGGTTTATAATTTAAATTCAGAGAAGATAAATCATCCTCATGATTTTCTAAGGAGGTCTTAGGATCATGTATATTGGTATAATAAAATTTGACAAATACTTATTATTCAACAGTTTTGGTATTCTTAATTCAAACACTATAGGCTTTTCTAGAGATTTAATAACCAAGAAAAATTCCTTCATCACTCTTGTAAGAATATTTTTTAATATTACCATTAGTTTTAATAATAATAAATTTCCAAAAAAACTCTAAATTAATTAATCTTAGGTTTCCTATTGTTCCATATCTCATAAGGGGTCTTCTTAAGGATATGCCTTACCAAAACTATTTTAATGATATAATATGCTGTATTGATCGCTTTTTCCCAAAAATAGATAGGTAGGTTATACTCATTTAGCATAGTTTGTGCTATATCTAGAAAGGTTCTATTTCTTATTTCAAAATTTTGATTATGATGGGGTATCCTAGGACTAGTGAAGTTTTTAGTGTATCCATTTTGTGAGCAAAAATATTAAAACTTTTGGATTTCAAATTAATCACCATGGTCAATCCTTAAGGTTTTAATCCTAAGTCCACTATGATTTTTTTTACATAGAATACTTGGAAAAGTAAGAGTAGGATTAACTTTTTTGTTTTAGGAAATATACCCAAGTATACCTAGAATAGTCATATATAAGAACATAAACATAGTTCTTCCTGTTTAGATGGGAAACTATATAAGGTCCAAACAAATACATGTGAACCAACTCAATAGATTAAGAATTTAACACTTCTTTTTTTAATTTAAAAAGAAACTTTTTGTTTTTTCCCTTTTGGATAGCGGTTACATACTTTATCAATTATGAACTAAAGATCTGGTAGATCCCTAAATAACCATTTTCTAGTTTTCTTTCGAAGTGAGTAAATTTTTCAATAGCCTAGGCTCCTATTCCAAAGCCAATACTCCTTATGAAAGTCACTTAAGCATGAAACATTATTAGAAATCTAATAATTTAAATCTACAACATGAACATTTAAATTTTACAAAGTAGTGAAAACTAAAGGATTTTTTTAATAAAAAACAATGCACGCATCATTCTAAAACATAACATAAAAATCGTCCTCACATAACTTAGAAATTATAACCATATTATACTTTAAACCATCAATATATAAAACATTAGAAATTAAAACTGAAATTTTGTTACTAATCTTTCCTAGGCCAATGAGTTCTCTTTTTTCATTATCACCAAATGTGGCATGTCCACCATCAACCATTATGAGACCCTTTATGCATGAATAATATCATTTCATATGTCTTGATCAACTACTTTCAAAGTACTATATAATTATATTATAGGCCTTCAAGCATTTTTCCTACAAAAACAAGTTTTAAAGAAGAAATGGTTTTGGTACCTAAATATGTTTGGGTATAGAAATGTTTTTAATAAAGGATTTGGTTACCCAAAATTTCATTATGGTTTTCCTATTAATAGATTTTGGACTCTTAGAAATAAAAACCTTATTGATTTTTTTATAAATGATTTGCAGTGTAGCTTTCAGTTCGAGATTTAGGAACAAAATAATTTTTATATATTCACCCATGTCCATACTCATATCCTATTCTAGTAAAGTATATGGGAGAAACATATTTTCCTAATATTGTTGTAAGTGTTTAAACACTATTTGTTAAATTTTAAATATCATTCATTAATTTCCAATTTTTCATTTTGTGTTCAGTATTTTCTTTGAGCAATTGATAATTTTTTTCTTTTTCAATAAACAGTTCATACTATATATTTACAATTAGAGAATGCTGAATTTTAAGACTTTTATACTTATCCTTTATTTCAGTAATGGAATCCTTTATCATATTTCAATATTCAAATAATTTTTTATGAGACATATTAAAATAATCATATTGTTCATTTTCAGAATAATCAGACACAATAACAGGAAAAATTATAGAAGAAGTTGGTAAATAAAGTACCTCAGTAACTTTAGACATAAAACACTTGTTTGATCTATCTTTATTTTCCTCAGGTGAGGCATTAAAGTCACTAGAGATATCCTCTAAAGCACTATATATTTCCTTCATGAAATTTTTTAATCTTATATCCTTGCCTTTATACTTCTTTTTAAACATAATCTTTGGGCAGTCAGATTTTATATGAACTTTCCTTTTGCATTCAAAGCGGACAACTTCCTTATGGTCATCATCCTTTTTCCAATATTTCATCCAATTTCCCCTATTTTCATACTTAACTTTATAACATTATTTTCTTAAGAAATTTTCTTTCAGTAAAATTTATTTATTCTTATGGCTAGGTGATCCATATCCACACCATTGTCAGAGGGTGATTCACTATCACTCAAACTTGAAGATTGTTCCTTCTATTTTTCTTTGTTCTTTGTGGTCTAGGAAAAGTTTTCTTGACATCTATTGAATTTATTCTAGTATCCTCATATTATTCATTAGTTACCTTTAATTCCTCTTCAAACATCATAAGCTTTCCAATACACTCTTTGATAGGTAGTTTAGTTTTTCCACATGATTCTCAAATTTAAATTTATATGCATCTTCATCATTCTTGTAGGCATATGAGTAATCTCATAATATGATCCATATCAGATACTATTTTTTCAAGAGAGAAACTTGTGTTGAAAATATCATTAAACCTGAGATACATGTTATATATGGGTTCATAATGATTCATTTTAAATATATTATATTCAATTGTATAATTATTAATCCTAATCTATTTAACATTTGAAGTTACCTCATGGGAAACAGATAGAGTGTCCCAAATATCCAAGCTTATTATACATCAAAAATCATTTTAAAATCCTCATCTCTTAAAGAATAGTAAATTTAAATCATGTATTTAAAGTTACTATTGTAAGCTTGATTTTTAACATTATCCCAAGTAATTCTATAATTATCATGAATAACATATTTGTCTTCTATTGTATCCCAAATATGAAACCACATTCATTTTAAATGCATTTTAATTTTAATCTTCCATTAAGCATAATTGGTATCATTAATGAAAGGTGGTTTTTTAGTATTATATCCATCTTAATGTTTATCCATTTAATGAAAAAATTTATAAATGGTAAAAATTGTAGATCTTTAAAGTACAACTAAAATCATAGTTGATAAGTATTTGAAAAAATTAATACCAAAGAAATAAAACCTTTGATATAAAATGTTGTTTGGAGTGAGTATATCAAGTGGGGGGTGAATTGAGTACCTAATAAAAATTTCCATAAAAAATGGATCACTTTGAAATCCCTAAAATTTTTAAATACATCCAGGTTTATCAAAATAGGTTATATGATATAGATCTTAATCATTATAAATATTTATCTACTTATTTATTAGGTATCTTATAATATATATTATTTTTAAATCCTTTAAAATCTGTTTACATGAACAAAATAATATGGGAACACAAATTAAGTAAACTATAAATATTTGTATTTTGTTTATAGTTACAAAAATTAGTTTTAAAGGGAAAATAAAGTAAAACAAATTAAAATTTCACAGTTGAATGAAGGAATACAAGAGGTTTAGTTTCAAATCGAGAATTATCCTTCTCCTCTTGTTGATCACCCACCACAAAGTAGTTTTTCTTAAAATAAAAAATCAAATATGCAATCTAAATCATATTTTACAACCATTGACACACAGTTCTGGTCACACAAAATCTATTCTATAGTTATTCATGGGAGGAAAATAAAACAGGACACAAAAGGACCTCTACCACTCTTATCCATGGGAGAAACATGAAAAATAACTTAAGATGAAATCAAGTATCTTCAATTTTAGCACAGGAAATAATGTGAATATATAAAATACGGTATAGAACACACTACTCTAAAAGTAATAAATACAAATAGAATAGAGAAATAAATAAGAGTAGAGCGTTGAAATGCTCGGCCTGATGTAATATACCTTGTGACTCTTGATTTTGTTATACAATTAATATTGAGTCATATTATCTTTAAAAAACTTCATGAAAATAGAGTTTCTCATATACTTGTTCTTCTACTAAAAGAAGGTAGTAAATGTGAATTTGTAGTTTTAATTTCCATTCAAGTTTTTTACAATAGGTGAGCTCTAAGTATGTTCACGAAGTTTAAGCCCTTAACATGGTATCATTACACTTCATCCACTTTTTCATCTCTTTCATCTATTTATTTATATCTACATGAGAGAGTGTGCATCACTTTTTACCATCTCCACTAAGAAGAATATCTAGATCAACTGCTTCCTCATAGTACAGGGCCTCCAAATATCTCCAATTCTCTATGCCTATCATTTCGGAGACAATCATTAAATTAGTAAATGGATTTATGTATAATAAATATAGTCATTAGAAACATATGATTTAAAAACTTAAGTGAAGTTGGTGGTGGAGTCATATACTAGAAGTGTCACGCTCTAGTGGTATGATTCTAGAGCTGTCACGACCCATCCTCAGGGCACGTGTCGTGACTACCCCAAGTCCGCCTTCCATAGGTCAGGGGATGGCGACTAGCACCAAAGGCGAATCCCTAATAATAAGGGAAGTCATTCCCTTTAAACCTGTAACACACACAGTCTAAACACAAGAAGTAGAAGAAACACGTACTAAAATAGAATTTAATGTTTTGCTGAAAGTAAGTGGGCCAGTATACAAACCCAACTGAACAACATGTACAAGTACAAGTAAAAAAGGGAAAATAGCTCTTGGATCCTCCACTGGGGAAATCCTACCTGAAGGGTAGGTATAGATCTTGATCAACTCGTCCCTGAGGTACGTCCCATCTATTCCAGCTCCGAGCAGCCTCCTGTCCATCACCATCATCCTCGATCACTGCTGACCGTCATCTGCATAGAACAAAACAAGGTGCGGGTGAAGCTCGTATAGGGGTGAGTATAACAATACTTAGTAGGGGACCCCGAGACCCCCGAAGGTCTCCCAGAATCCACTAAGGATAAACCACAGTATAAAGATACAATCATGAAGTATAAACCAAACCTACTTAGGTATATTCCCATACTTATACCTATGTTACCAATCATAATCTGGCTCCAACAAGTGTAGAAACACTCTAAAAACAAAGTACAACACAAGGTAAATCCCAAAGGTATATCTCACAGAAGAAAGCTACGTTGGATTTACCACAACACAACCATGAAGAAATATCCATGAAGAAACATCCACCCTTACTTAGGTATATGCCCATACATATACCTAGGACATCCAGAGTACACATCTCATATATGAGGTAAACATGAAGGTAATGACGAAGCTCACCCCAGGTATACACAACTTAAAAGAGAGTAAGAGATGATTAGTTGTAGCCACAGAATCATATTTCACTATCGAACATCAGATATCTGTAGAAACCTAAAACATCAGCCTGTCGACGTTGTTGACCCTATGTGGGATCTCAGTACAAAAGTTGTCATTGTCAAACCCATAGAGGATCTAGGTATAGTCACGTCGTTGTCAAACCCACAGAGGATCTAGGTCCAGTCTTGTCACTGTCGAACCCATAAGGGATCCAAGTCAAGTATAATCCCTATCAAACCCACAGAGGATCCAGGTCCAGTCTCGTCACTATCCAACCCACGGAGGATCCAGGTCTGGTCTCATCACGATTGAACCCACAGAGCATACAGGTCCAGTCTCGTCACTATAGAGTTCCCATACACAGCATGCTCGATTCCGATAGGGTCTTCTCCTCGAGCCATGCTTCAATAAATCTACTACTATGAAGTATCTAGTTGATGTATCCCGGGGTTTCATATCATCATAAGGAACCCAACGCGATAGACGACACGTCAATCGAACGCCCGTTCTGTGAGTTATTGGCATTTCTGTTCCAGGGGCCCTGTTGGTGTTTAGGTTCAAATCAACCTGGTCATACCCTAACTGTGTCCAAACCTCAATTGGGGTATGCCAAAAGATCTGTCCTACTCTAAGCCTTTTCTCGCCATAGATGGTTCTTCGTTCGGACACATGAAGCCCAAAATATGGATGAAGTGTGAAAACTAGCCATAGCGGGTCCGCGTCTGGTCCGACCCAGTCGAAGCGACCCGGTCCGACCCTGTCTAGACCGAGGTCTGAGGGTCCGACCTGGTATGATGATGCAGCCCGGCCCGAGGGGCATCCCGGCTCAGCCTGGCTGGGTGACATGCGGGGATGGCGGTTGGCTGGTGTGGCTGGCAGCCGGCCGGCCAACGTGGCCAGGCTGGCCATGCCGCGCGGGGGGGGGAGGGGGTGGGGTGTGTCGTGCCCCACTGGCTTCCAAAACGGCCAGTGCATGGCACCACGGCCTGGTAACAGCAGGATGTAGAGGGTCCCGCCTATATAGCCTGCACTGGTGGGTGGCTCAACCAGCCACCCTCCCCTATCCACCACGGCCTTAGGCCATGGGTCTTCTCCGGCAAGGCGCGACAGTGCCGCACCCCTGCTCTCCCACCGCGGGCTACCCTGGACACAGTCCTGCACCACCGGTGTGGCGCGACGGCGCCATGCCTCTTCTGACCGTCGCAGCCCTCTTGGCCACGGTTCTTCTCTAGCACAGTGTGACGGTACCGCACCCCTCCGACAGCCCGGATTCCCTTGCACCGCCGACTTCTTCCATGGCAGGCTCATTGTAGATCGCTGCATGTACCGTTTCGGCCCACCATCTGCAACTCGTTCCTCCATTGCGATCCTCTCTTCTGGCGGCGTCGTTGCGCCGCCGCCACTGTCAACAAACAAATCAAGCAAAGGGGGAGGGTCGGGCCGGGTTCGTGCAGACCGAGCCCTCCTTGTTTCAATGATCACAATCGGCATAAAATAATCCGAGGTTTTAACGACGATGAACAGGAAAAGAATTCAACTCAAACCCCAACCTCATTTCAAAGAACGTTGAAGAAGTTACGAGAAAAGGCAGTGTTGATTCATTGACGTCGGTAAGCATCCAAGGAAGAAGTTTCATCAGTATTTTTTGCGGGCGGCTCCTTCTCTTTTGGCTTGGTCGAAGATCAAAGACGGTGTTTGTTGTTCTTTGGTGGAATGTGGGTGTTTTTGATTGAAAAAATGGTGTTCTCCCAATAACTCCTCCTCTCTCTAATTCTCCCAAAAAAAATTATTCCAACCAAAAATAAAATAATAGCTTATCACTTTTTTTAATGGTTGGCATGAATTTAAAAAGGATTCAATTAATTAATTAAAAATTCATAATTAATTAATTGTGAGGGAGTTGGCACATTAAAACAAAGGGGGGAAGTTCAAAGGGTTCAACCACAAAAATGGGAGGTTAAAGAGGGTTTAAGCTAGTGGGGGGCCCACCTAATAATATCCTCCCAAGGGAGGTTATGTGCGGGGGGCCCCACCACCAACCTCCACTTGGAGGATTAAACCGCCACACAAATAAAAATAAGTTACACACATTTTTATTTAATTTTATTTAGAAACCCCAAAAATTAACTTCCATTCTCGTTAGAATGCATTTACGGTGAAGGTCCCCTTAAGAGAATACCGGCACTGCGAGTTCAATGGTACCCTCGGATTTCAATTCCAAGAACCAGTTCATAAGTTATAAAATCCAGCTTGTACTTTTACTAAATGTACCTGAACAAATCTTCAGAAATTGATTCTAGGCACACCATGCCTCAAAATCAAGCACCGTCAGAAACTGCAGACTCGTAAAATTCCCATGAATTTAAGAAAAACATTTCCACAGAAATTCTGGGTCTTTACATTGTCCCCACCTTAGGGATTTACATCCCCATAAGCTACAAATCAAACTAAGGAAACAAATGGATGTACTGAGCACACATTTGAGCCTCCCGCTACCATGTGCTCTCATGGAGGTTCCCATGCTACCAATGAACGCACAGTAGAGGAATTGACCATCCATGCAGGACCCGCTCCAGTTGATCCTCAATCTCTTCTGGAACCTTCCTGAAAGTCGCCCCGCCATCGATGTCCATATCACCATGGTCGATGATGTGAGAATGGTCATGCACGTATCTCCTCAGCTGAGATACGTGGAAGAAGTTATACACCCAGTACAATTGAGGTGGAAGAGCCAAGCGGTAAGCCACATCTCCTACTCTATTGTGGACTTGGAAAGGTATGATGAATCATGAAGATAACTTTCCACCTCAGAAAAATCTCTGTAAACCTCATCGAGGTGAGACCCATATGCAGACGTAATCGCCATCCTAATCTCCAATGGTCTCCAACTCCTATCAACATAGGAATTATGCCTTCTCTGTGCAGTGTTCATCCACTATTGGATGATCCGCACCTTCTCTGCTGTATCCTGCACTATCTCTGGTCCCAAAAGTGTTGACTCCCCTGGGTCAGTCCAGCACAGAGGCGATCTGCAAGGTTGATCGTGTAGTGCCTCGAAATGTGTCATCCCAATAGTGGAGTGGTAGCTGGTGTTGTACAAAATCTCTACCAAGTGTAAGTGATCCTCCCGACTATGACCGTAGTCAAGGACGCATGCACAGAGCATGTCCTTGAGAGTCTGAATGGTCCTCTCAGTCTTACCATCCGTTTGAGGATGGAAGGTCGTGCTCAAGCGAAGCTGAGTCCCGAAAGCCCCCTGAAACCCATTCCATAATCGGGAAGTGAAATGAGTATCTCGATCGGAGATCATCATCAATGGAACAACATGGAACCATACAATCTCCTCTATATAGAGGCATCCCAAGCTCTCTACTGAACCCTACTCTCTGATCGGTAGTAAGTGGGACGATTTGGTGAGTCGGTTGACAATCACCCAGATAGAGTCATGTCCTATAGATGTACATCGAAGTCCCATCACGAAATCCATAGATATCCCATCTCACTTCCACTCAGGGTCCTCAAAGGGCTGAACCAAGCCTGTTGGATCCTGATGCTCTGCCTTCACTTACTAACAAGTGAGCCATCGAGAGACAAACTCTACTACTACATTCTTCATAATTGGCCACTAGTGCTGTCGTCGGTGGTCCTAATACATCTTTTCCACACCATGATGTACCCCTAGAAGAGATGTGTGGAACTCCATCAACACATCTTCCTAAAGCTCTACTGGTACCATAGTACATCATCTAAAGACAATTATGTTCTCCCCACCTTCAGAAATTCCATCATGTGCATGCCCTATGGATATCTGAGCACATCGTGTCTCATAGTCAGTTTCCACAAGTTGTGCCTCCCTGACTCACTAAAGAATTGGAGGAGAGACTGTAGATAGGTTGCTCCATCCCTATCCACAAAAGATATCTGTAACACGGCCAGCGGCTCTATCGCCTCTCCTAGCAACTGAATGCCTGATCTCCTACTGAGAGCATCCACTAAAACGTTCCCCTTCCCAAAAGTATAGACTATCTTGTAGTAATAAACATGGAGAAACTCAATCTAATGTCGTTGTCTCAGGTCCAGGTCCTTTTATAAGAAGACACACCTTATACTATTGAAATTAGAGTAATTCTTAAATCGTTCCCTCAACAAACTATGTGTGAGAATATCTAATTCTAAAGAACTCGAGTACACTCTTCTTCGCCAATGTCCTATAAGAGCTGCTACGATTTCTCTATTGCCAAAAAAAGAAAATCGGTCTCATCCCCTGGATGAACCATGTCCTTTTCTTAATACAGTCAATCCTGACAAGAATGGTACTTTTCATGCCATGGATGACATCTTAAGACCTCAATGCTACTACCAAGAGATTCAATTGTTACTCTCACCTCCAAGGATTGAGTCACACTGTCGAAATCAGTGTGTGGTAATTGGGTCTCCTCTAGTAGGAATTTCTAATGTGAGGGTCAATTAAATGGTTTTAACCAGGACCTCTCAGTATCAACCACACAAAAAGGAAGGAAAGGAAATGTCACATCGGTATGTGTCTTTTATTACTGCAGCTCAATGTAAAAAGACAAAAAGAAACCACAAACAAAGACATCAAAAAAGCTAGAGGCATCATGAACAAAGGTCTCTATGCCTAGAGCTAGTCCTTCTCCTATCCAACTACTTCTATATCTCAAGGTGAACAATCAAGGGGTGATGGTAGTAGTTCTCGATGACTCTGACCACCATCCTCTAAAGGACCCGCTCCACTACCTTATCCACTGCTCGACTAATGCTCAAGATCCAACCACTGCCTCTGTCTCAGTGGCTCCTCTAATGCTTGCTGATCAACTTTGCGGGGGAGTCAGATAGTCACATGCTCTGTGACCCCATTTCCTATAGGAATAACATACCATTATCCGTTCAAAGCTCCCTTGGCCTCGGGTTCCCCACACCCCCGATGCCAGATCATGGGGTCGTCTAACAGTAGATCTAACACGCTTGTTCCCCTGTTTCATCTGCCTACTTCCTGCAACAGATGAATTGGATACTATCAAAATGCCCTGCGGCAAGTGCAGTAGCTCCTGAGCACGCATAGAGCGTAGAGTCGCTGGTACAAACTCTTCCCAGAAAAGAGCCTCGAAGTTTCCCCAAGTGAGGGTCACCTTGTCGTAAAACTAAAGCATCAGGCTCCACCACCTCTCAGATTCTCCCTAAAAAATACTAATAGATAGGTGCACCATCAAGTCAGCGGGTGTCCCAACTGTGTTGAAAACTCATGCAACAAACTCCAGCCAGTACATAACCATATGAAAATATGCGTCACCTCGAAACCTCGGAGGCCTCTATCGCAGGAACCCGTGAAACGCACTCAAGTAGCGCTCACCCTCTGCTACAAGGGCTGGTAGCAATTGTAGCCCAGTGGTTAGTTGTACTGCTTGTTCCTCCACTATGATGGGGCCCTGCACCGAGGCCTCGTCGCTCGGTGGGTTACCATTGCACTCTCCAATCGGAAACCATGCTAACTGACAAAGTGAATACATTCTAAAAAGAAACAGGTGTGCCACGGTCAAAACAATATACCTTGTGAGCTAACACAAAGTAATCATGAAGAAAACTTTTCAATGGAAACATACATGCAATCAGTGTTTTTGTGAACTGAGTCAAAAATTTGAAGTCAAAGCCCTAGTGTATGGATACATCGGTTGCCTCCCCAACACCTCTTTCCCTAAACTGATAACCACACCAAAAAAACAAAACACTATTGTTATTAAAAGAATAATATTCCAAGTTATGTGGTAGAACCGACTTCTTTGATACCAATTTGTCACGACCCGTCCTCAAGGCATGTATCGTGACTACCCTAAGACCACCTTCCATAGGTCAGGGGATGACGACTAGCACCAAAGGTGAAACCCTGATAATAATGGAAGACAATGCCTTTAAACCTGTAAAACACACACACAGTCTGAACACAAGCAGTAGAATCAACATGAACTAAAATAGAAAATAAAGGTGTGATGAATGTAAGTGGGCCAATATACAAACCCAACTGAACAACAAGTACAAGTACCAGTAAAAAGTGAAAACAGCTCTTGCATTGTCCACCGGGGAAATCCTACCTGAAGGGTAGGTACAAATCTCAAGCAACTCATCCCTGAGGTACGTCTCATCTAGTCCATCTCCAAGCAACCTCCCATCTATCACCCTCATCCTTGGTCACTGTTGACCGTCATCTGCACAGAACACAATAAGGTGCAGGGAAAGCCCATGCATGGTCTAGTATAACAATACTCAGTAGGGGATCTAGAGACCCCTGAAGGTCTCCCAGAATCCACTAAGGATAAACCACAGTTGAATGACACAATCATGAAGTATCAACCAAATCTACTTAGGTATATGCCCATACATGAACCTAAGTTACCAATCACAATATGGCTCCAACAAGTGTAGAAACACTCCACAAAGAAAGTACAACATAAGGTGAATCCCATAGGTACAGCTCACAGAAGAAAGATTTGTGGGTTTCACCATAACACAACCATGATGAAACATCCACAAAGAAACATCCACCCTTACATAGGTATATTCCCATACATATACCTAAGTTGTCAAGAGTACACATCTCAAACATGAGGAAAACATGAAGGTAATGACTCAGCTCACACCAGGTATACACAACTTAAAAGAGAGTAAGAGATGATAAGTTGTAGCCACTGAATCATCTTTCACTGTCGAACATCAGATATACGTAGAAACCTAAAACAGCAATCTGTCAAAGCTATTGATCTTACGTGGGATCTCGGTAAAAAAGTTGTTGCTGTCAAACCCAGGGAGTATCCAGGTCCAGTTTCATTGTTGTCAAACCCATGTAGGATCCAGGTCAAGTCTCGTCACTATTGAAACCACGGAGGATCCAGGTCCAGCCTCATCACTGTCAAACCCATAGAGGATCTAGGTCTAGTCTCATCACTGTCAAACCCATGGAGGATCCAGGTCTAGTCTCGTCACTATCGAACCCATGAAGGATCTAGGACCAGTCTCGTCACTGTCAAACCCATAGAGGATCTAGGTACAGTCTCGTCACTATAGGGTTCCCATACAAATCACGCTCGATTATGGGAGGGTACGATCCTTGATCCAAGCGTCGATACATCAACTACGATGAAGTCTCTAGTTGATGTATTTCGTAGTTTCATCTCATCATAAGGAACCCAAGGTGATAGATGATGTGTCAATCAGATTCCCGGTTTGTGAGTTATTGGCATTTCCGTTACAGGGTCCCGGTTGGTTTTTATGTACAAATGAACTCGGACTTACCCTAACTGCATCCAAACCTCAACCGGGGTATGACAAAAGATCTATCCACCTCTAAAATTTCCATCGCCGCTAACAGTTCATCGTTCGGACACCCGGAGCCCAAAATAAGGATGAAAGGCGGCCTGGCCAAGGGCAGCCCGGCCGAAGGGTGGCCCAGCC
The DNA here is from genome assembly GCA_963277665.1 of Viscum album. NCBI lineage: Eukaryota > Viridiplantae > Streptophyta > Magnoliopsida > Santalales > Viscaceae > Viscum > Viscum album. Next base: position 1,597,039,625 of record OY728130.1, on the reverse strand, counting down.
CGAGGCAGCCGGGCCGAGGGCGGCGGGGCCTGAGGTGGACCGGATGATGGGGGACCGGCCCGAGGTGGCCCGACTGACGGCGGCCCGGCACGAGGCGGCTCCACGACAGGCGGCCCAGCCAGCTGACCCACGGGGCTGACGGGTGGCCCACGTGGCTAGCTGCTGGTCGGCCAGCACGGCGGGTGGTGAGCTGGCCCACATGGCCAGGCGGGCCCTACCATAGGGGGGGTGTTGTTCCCCCCCGTCATCCGAAACGGCTGTCGCATGGCGCGCCGTCCTAGTAAACGTGGGACCCGAAGGGTCCCTCCTAGGTACCGTGCACCGGCGGCCGGCTTAGCCGGCCCCTCTCCTATATGCACTGCGGCCTTAGGCCACGAGTCTTCTCTGGAACGACACGACGGCACCGTTCCCCAGCTCTCCCGCTGTGGCCCTCCCTTGTCGCGGTCCTGTACCACCAGCGCAGTGTGACGGTGCTCCGCCTCCTACGACCATTGCATCCCTCTTGGTTGTGGTTCTTCTCCGGCACGGTGCGACGGGACTACACCCCTCCAATAGCCCGGCGGCCCTTGCACCACTGGCTTCTTCCACGGTCGACTTGTTGCTGGTCTCCGCATATACCGCCATGGCCCATCGGCTGCGGCCCGTTCCTCCACTACGAACCTCTCTTCTAGTGGCGACGTTATGCCGCCGCCACCATCAAAAAACGAATCAACCAAAGGGGGAGGGATGAGCCATTTTCCTACAGACCGAGCCCTCCTGGTTTCATTGATAACAATTGTCATAAAATAATCTGAAGTTTTAATGATGAAGAATAAGAAAATAATTCAACTCAAACCTCTACATCATTTCGAAGAAGGTTAAAGAAGTCTCGGGAAAAGGTGATGTCGATTCGTTGACGTCGGGAAGCATCTAAGAATGAAGCATCATCGACGTTCTTTGGGGGCGGCTCATTCTCTTTTGGTATGGTCAAGGATCGAAGATGGTGTTCGTCATTCTTCGGTGGAATGTGGGCTTTCTTCATTGGAAAAATTTCATTCTCCCAAAAACTCTTCCTCTCCCTAATTCTCCCAACAAAAATTATGCCAACCAAAAATAAAATAATAGCCTATCACTTATTTTAATTGTTGGCATGAATTTAAAATGGATTCAATTAATTAATTGCAAAGGATTAATTAATTAATTGTGAGGTATTTGGCACATTAAAACAAAGGGGGGAAGTTTAAAGGGTTCCACCACATAAATGTGGGGTTAAAGGGGGTTTAAGATCATGGGGGCCCCACCTAATAATATTCTCCCAAGAGAGGTTATGTATGGGTGGGCCCCACCACCAACCTCCTCTTGCAGGATTAAACCACCACACAAATAAAAATAATTTACATTCAGTTTTATTAAATTTTATTTAGAAACCCGAAAGATTAATTTCCATTCTCATTAGAATACAATTGTGATGAAGGTCCCCTTAATCGAATACTGGCTCTGCGAGTTCAATGGTTCCCTCATATTTCAATTCCATTCATCAGTTCATAAGTTATAAAATCCCACTCGTGCGTCTCCTAAACGTACTCGGACAAAACTTCAGAAATTGATTTTGGGCACACCGGGCCTCAGAATCAAGCGCCGTCAGAAACTGCGGTCTTTTAAAATTATCAAGAATATATAATAATATATAGAAATTTTGGGTCTTTACATTCTCTCCACCTTAGGGATTTACATCCTCGTAAGCAAAAACTCGAACTAAAGAAAACAAATAGGGGTACTCAGCACGCATCTGAGCCTCCCGCTCCCATGTTCTCTCCTAGATGTTCCCGTACTACCAGTGAACGTGCACTAGAGGAATCGACAGTCCACGCAAGACCCGCTCCTGTCGATCCTCAATCTCCACTGGAACCTCCATGAATGTCTCCCCATCATCGATGTCCAGCTCCCATGGTCGATAATGTTAGATGGTTCATGCATGTATCTCCTCAGCTGAGATACGTGGAAGATGTTGTGCACCCGGTGCCACTAAGGTGGAAGAGCCAAGTGGTAAGCCACCTCACCAACTCTTCTAAGGACCTAGAAAGGTCCGATGAATTGTGGAGATAACTTGTTGCCTGAGCCAAATATATATACACCTCTTTGAGGGGAGACCCGTAGAAATATGTGATTGCCATCCTCAAACTCCATTGGTCTCCATCTCCTATCAGCATAGGACTTATGCCTATTTTGTGTAGTCTTCATCTTCTCATAGATGATCTACACCTTCTCCATCGTTTCCTGCACCATCTCTAGTCCCAAAAGTTCTGACTCCCCTAGATCAGTCTAGCACAGAGGCAATCTGCAATGTCGGTCGTACGGTGCCTCGAAAGGTGCCATTATAATGTTGGAGTGTAAGCTATTGTTGTATGAAAACTATACCAAGTGTAAGTGATACTCCCAACTACGACCGTAGTTGAAGAAGCATGCACGGAGCATTTCGTCAAGAGTATGAATGGTTTTATTAGTCTGACCATCCTTATCAAGATGGAAGGCAGTGCTCAAGAAAAGTTGCGTCCCGAAAGCCCCCTACAACCCCTTCCATAGTCGGGAAGTGAAATGAGTATATCAATCGGAGATGATCATCTAAGGAACACCATGGATCCATACAATCTCTTATTTGTAGAGGCATCCCAAGCCCTCTACTGAACCCTGATCTCTGATCGTTAGGAAGAGGGACGACATGGTGAGTCGGTCGACAATCACCCAGATAGAGTTGTGTCCTCTGGATATATATAGAAGTCCCATCATGAAATCCATGGATATCCTGTCCCACATCAACTCTAGGACCTCTAAGGACTATACCAATCCTTCTGGAACCTGATGCTCCGCCTTCACTTGCTGACAAGTGAGGCATCGAGAGACAAACTCTGATAGTGCCTTCTTCATACATTTCCACCGGTGCTATCATCAGAGGTCCTGATACATCTTTTCCACAACTAGATGTACCGCTAGTGGAGATGTGTGGAACTCCCACAAAACTTCCTCCTGAAGTGCTACTAGTACCATAGTATGTCCTATGAAGATAATGACATGCTCCCCACCTTTAGAAAATATTTCAGGTTCCTGCCATGTAGATATCTGAGCACGCCATGTCTCGCAGTCAGCATCCCCATGTTGCGCCTCCCTGACTCACTGAAGAAGTGGAGGAGTGACTATAGATAGGATACTACATCCCTATCCACAAAGGATATCTGCAATGTGGTCACCTGCTCCATCGCCTATCCTAGCAGCTGAATGCCGGATCTCTTACTGGGAGCATCCATAACAACGTTCCCCTTCCCAGGAGTATAGACTATCTTGAAGTCATAAACCTGGAGAAACTCAATCCAACGTCGATGTCTCATTTCCAGGTCCTTTTACAAGAATACACACCTGAGACTATTGAGATTAGAGTAATCCGTAAACCGTTATCTCAAAAAACTCTGGGTGAGACTAGCCAATTGTAAAGAACTCAAGTACACCCTTCTTCGCCAACGTCCTACAAGAGATGATAAGTTTAATCCTTTGGTAAAAAGATAAATCTAGTCTCATCCCCTGGATGAACCATGTAATTTTCCTAATACAGTCAATCCTGACATGAACGGTGCCATTTCATGCCATGGATGACGTCATAAGGCCTCGACGCTACTACCCTGAGATCCAACCGTAACTCTCGCCTCCAAGGAGTGAGTCACACTATTGGCATCAGTGTGTGGCCACTAGGTCTCCTACAGTAGGAATCTTAAATGTGAGGGACAAGCCAATAGTTTCAATCAGAACCTCTTAGTATCAACCACACAAAAAGGAAGAAAAGAAAATGTCACTAGGAAAAGTGTCTTATATTACTGTAGCTCAAAGTACAAAGACACAAAGCAACCATAAACAATGACATCAATGAAGCTAAAAGCATCATGAACAAAGGTATATATTCCTAGATCTAGTCTCGCTCCTGTCCACCTGCTCCCAAAGCTCGAGGTGAACCATGTAGGGGTGGTGGTAGTAGTGCTCAATGACTCTGACCACCATCTGTTGAAGGACCTTCTCCAAAACCTTGTCCACCGCTCCGCTGATGCTCAAGATCCTGCCGCTGGATCTATCTTGGTGGCTCCTCTAATTCCTGTTGATCAACTATGCAGGGAGTCAGACAGTCACATGCTCTGTGACACCATTTCCTTCAGGAATAACATACCATTCTCCATTCAAAGCTCCCTTGGCCTCGGGTGCCCTGCACCCCCAATGCCACATCTTGGGGTCGTCTAACATTAGATCTAACCTACTTTTTCCCCCATTTCATCTGCCTAATTCCTTCTACAGATGAGTCAGGTACTATCGGATTTCTTTGCGGCAAGTGCAGCAGCTCTTGAGCACGCACGGAGTGTAGAGTTGTTGGTACAAAATCCGCCCTGAAAAGACCCTCGATGTTTCCCCAGGTGAGGGTCGCCTCATCGTAAAACTAGAGCATCAGGCTCCCCCACCTCTTAGCTACTCCCTGAAAGAGACTAATAGGTAGGTGCACCATCAAGTCATCAGGTGTCCCAACTATGTGGAAAAATCGTGCTACAAACTCCAGCTAGCACCCAACCGTCTGAAAATCTGTCTCGCCTCGAAACCTTGGAGGCCTCTGTCGTGGGAACTCGTGGAATGCGCTCAAGTGGCGCTCACCCTATACTAATGTGTCCGGTAGAAATGGTAGCCTAGAAGTTAGTGGTACCATTGGTGCCTCCGCTGTGATGGGGCCCTTCATCGAGGCCTCATCGCTCGGTGGGCTACCATCGCGCTCTCCACTCGGAACCCACGCTGATTGACTAAGTGAAGAAATCCTGAAAAGAAATAGGTGCACCACGTTCAAAACAATATACCTGGTGAGCTGACCCAAAGTAATCATTATGAAAAAATTTCAAAGGAAACACACATGCAATCGGTGTTTTTGTGCAATGAGTCAGAAATTAGAAGTCAAAGTCCAAGTGTATGGATACGTCGGCCGCCGCAACAACACTAGTTTCCCTAAAATGATAACCACACCCAAAACACTTAACTCTATTGCCATTAAAAGATTTAGAGTCCATGTTCTGTGGTAGAATCGACTACTCTGATACCAATTTTTCATGACCCATCCTTGGGGCCCGTGTTGTGACTACCCCAAGCCCGCCTTCCATAGGCCAGGGGCTGGAAACAAGCACCAAAGGCGAATCCCTGATAACAAGGGAAGACATTGCCTTTAAACCTTTAACACACACAGTCTGAACACAAGAAGTAGAAGCAACATGTACAAAAATAGAAAAGAAAGGTGTGCTGAAAGTAAGTGGGCCAGTATACAAACCCAACTGAGCAACAAGTACAAGTATAAGTAAAAAAGGGAAAATGGCTCCTAGACTATACACTAGAGAAATCATAGTTGAAGTGTAGGTACAGATCTCGAGAAACTCGTCCCTAAGGTATTTCCCATCTAGTCCAGCTTCGAGCAGCCTCCCATCCATCACCCTCAGCCTCGATCACTATTGACTATCGTCTACATAGAACACAACAAGGTGCGGGAAAATCCAGTGCAGGGGTGAGTATAACAATACTCAGTAGGGGACCCCAAGACCCCCAAAGGTCTCCCAGAATCCACTACGGATAAACCACAGTATAAAGATACAATCATGAAGTATCCACCGAACCTACTTAGGTATATGCCCATACATATACCTAAGTTACCAATCACACTCCGACTCCAACAAGTGTAGAAACACTCCAGAAAGAAAGTAGAACACAAGGTGAATCCCATAGGTACTTCACACATAAGAAAGCTACGTGGTCTTCACCACAACACAACCACGAGGAAATATCCACGAAGAAATATCCACCCTTACTTAGATATATGCCCATACATATACCTAAGTCATCAAGAGTACACATCTCAAACATTAGGTAATCATTAATTTAATGACACAGCTCACACCAGGTATACACAACTTAAAAGAGAGTAAGAGATGATTAGTTTTAGCCGCTGAATCATCTTTCACTGTCGAACATCAGATATCTGTAGAATCCTAAAATAGAAGTCTGTCAAAGCTTTCGATCCTATGTGGGATCTCAAAACAAAAGTCGTCATTGTCGAACCCACGGAGGATACAGGTCCATTCTCGTCACTGTCGAACCCACGGAGGATCCAGGTCCAATCTCATCACTATCAAACACACAGAGGATCCAGGTCCAGTATCATCACTGTCAACCCACAGAGGATCCAGGTCCAGTCTTGTCACTGTAAAACCCATGGAGGATCGAGGTCCAGTCTCGTCACTATCAAACTCATGGAGGATCCAGGTCCAGTCTCATTGTTGTCGATCCCACAGAGGATCTAGGTCCAGTCTCATCACTATAGGGTTCCCATACATAACACGCTTGATTCCGGGAGGGTCTTCTCTTCGAGCCAATCTTCGATACATCAACTAACACAAAGTCTCGAGTTGATGTATTCTGTAGTTTCATCTCATCATAAGGAACCTAATGTGATAGACGGTGCGTCAATCAGACTCCCGATCTGTGAGTTATTGGCATTTTTTGTTCCAGGGGCCCTGTTGGTTTTTAGGTTCAAATTAACCCAGCCAAACTCTAACTGCATCCAAACCTCAAATGGGGTATTCTAAAAGACATGTCCTACTCTAAGCCTTCTGTCACTGAAGACAGTTAATCGTTCAGACACCCATAGTCCAAAATACTGATGAAAGGTGAAAACCGTCCATAACGGGTCCAGGTTTGGTCAGACCCAGTCGGAGAGACCCGGCCCGACCATGTTCGGACTTGGGTTTGAGAGTCCGAATCAGTCTGAGGATGGGGCCCGGCCCGAGGGCGGCTTGGCTGAGGGTGGCCCAGCCGTGGGCGGCCCTGAAGGCTGACCCGTGGGGCAAGCGGCTGGGCCACATGACTGGGGGTTTGTCAGCCTACTTGGCTGGCAGCTGGTCGGCCCGTGTGGCTAGGGGGGCCACGCCATGGGGGGTGTCGTGCCCCCCGGCTTCCGAAACGGCTAGCATATGGCATGCTGGCCTAGTAACCATGGCACGTGAAAGGTCCCTCCTGTATAGAGTACACCATTGGCCAGCTCAGCCAGCCGCCCTCCCTTGTCCACCATGGCCTTAGGCCACAGGTCTTCTTCATTATGGTGTGATAGCTCCGCGCCCCTGCTCTCCCACCCTAGACGTGGTCTTCCAATAATGGTGTGGTGTGACGGCGTCATGCCTCCTCTGACTATCGCGGCCCTCATGGCCACGGTTCTTCTCTGGCATGGTGCAATGACACTGCGCCCCTCCAGCAGCCCAGCGACCCTTGCTCCACTGGCTTCTTCCACGGCTGACTCATTGCCGATCGCCGCATGTATCGCTGCGGCCCATCGTCCATGGCCTGTTCCTCCACTGCGATCCTCTGTTCCGGTGGTGCCATTTCACCACCAGCATCGTCAAAAAACTAATCAAGCAAAGGGGGAGGTCCAGGGCATGTTTGTGCGGACTAATCCCTCATCGTTACATTGATAACAATCAGCATAAAATAATTCAAGGTTTGAATGACAAAGATCAAGAAAAAAATGCAACTCAAACCCCTACCTCATTTCGAATAACATTGACGAAATCGCGGGAAAAGGCGGCGTTGATTCATTGATGTCAGGAAATGTCCGAGGAAGAGGTGTCATTGGAATTCTTCACGGGCGGCTCCTTCTCTTTTAGATTGGTTGAATATCGAATACATTGTTCTTCATTCTTTTGTGGAAAGTGGGTGTTCTTTGTTGGAAAAATGTCGTTATCCCATGAACTCATCCTCTCCCTAAATCTCCCAACAAATATTATGCCAACCAAAAATTAAATAATAGCTTATCACTTCTTTTAATGGTTGGCATGAATTTCAAAAGGATTCCATTAATTAATTTCACAGGCTTAATTAATTAATTGTGAGGGAGTTGGCACATTAAAACAATGGGGGGAAGTTCAAAGGGTTCCACCACATAAATGGGGGGTTAAAGGGGGTTTAGGCTCGTGGGGGCCCTACCAAATAATATCCTTCCAAGGGAGGTTATGTGCGAATGGTCCCCACCACCAACCTCTAATTGGAGGATTAAACTGCCACACAAATAAAAATAAGTTACACTCATATTTATTTAATTTTATTTAGAAATCCCAAAAATTAACTTCAATTCTCGTTAGAACACAACTATGGTGAGGGTCCTCTTAAGAGAATACCAGCACTATGAGTTCAACAGTGCCCTCAGATTTCAATTCTGAGCACCGATTCATAGGTTATAAAATCCCGCTTGTACGTTTTCTGAACGTACCTGAATAAAACTTCAGAAATTGATTCTAGGAACACCGAGCCTTGGAATCAAGCTCCATCAGAAACTGCGGACTCTTAAAATTCCCATTTATTTAAGAAAAAATTTTACATGGAAATTCCGAGTCTTTACAAGAGCTATCATAGATTTAGTTGAAATTCCCCTATGTTGGCAGCATCTCAACTAGCGATGATGTTCTAGCTGTGTGTGGTATAACAGTATCTCATAGCTAGAAAAATTTATGAATTGGTGGTATAAAATTGATGGGTTTTCAACTGATGATGTCTCATACATAGTAAAAATAAATCAGTCATGTGGTATGATATTCTGGTAGTGTGATATCCTGGCGGTATCTCATCCTTGGTGAAATTGTTATGCAGGGGGTATCTCATAGAGGACAGTGTTTGTCTCGATGGTTTCTTTTCCTTGGTCAATTTCATAACTTGTCTCATAATATGATATTCATACAGAAAATCTGAAAATCATTAATATTATAAGAATCATGATTTTGTGATCATTAAATCTTGGTTATCAACATGTAAAAAACTTTTAAGTGTGTGGTTTCTGAATACGAATATAACATCATCTTCAAACTTGTTTAAATGTTCCACAATGTGTTCATGGGTAAACATGAGTGGAAATATCTCTATCTTGAGACCATGTTCATCACTCATGTGGGTTTTGGTACATAGTTTCATCAATGGAATTCTTTAAATAGTGTGGGGTTAAACTTCTAAATATAGGTATAATTTCCACAAATGTTGGTTAAATTATCTAAATATTATGTTTTCAAACCTAACATAGGGGATCTCAATGTAGGGAAAATTCAAAAACATTAGTTTATCAAACCTAACTTTGGGGATACCAATTTAGGGTTCATTTTCAACAACATTGGGTTCACTATACAAACATTAGGTTACTGAGCTTAATGTTACACATTAACATAGAGATCAACTTCATGGATCTATCTATATAGAAACATACACTATATGATTTTCTGTATCATTAAATGTTCATTTTGGGAATAATCTCAATCAATCAAATGACAATACATGCCTTTTTCAAAATCGTGACACACGTAGCATCCATTCCTATAGAAAATCACAAAAAATAAATTATACATTCAAAGAAAATGACAACAAAAAAATTATAAAAAAAACCAAAGGAATTAAATATTAAAATAATAGATCTCAAATATAAAAAATCCAAACTCAAATTATTTAGAAAAACAAGCATAAATAATATAATAGACATTATTTTTCCTAAAAATTAGAAATTAACCAAAAAATATAATTAACATATTAATTGACTAATTTAAAAATTATAAGAAAAAAACAATAAAAATGTTTTGAAAAAAGACATGAAAAATATGTCTAAATATATATCATTGGACAATAATGTCATATTGAATTACTACTCTTCCTTCCTAACATCCCAATGTTTCAATTACTAAGATTAATTTCTTGAAGAAACCTTATTGAACTATTAAATGAAATTTTATTATTCATGTTTGAACTTTTACCATCATTTATTGTCTATGTAGTACTTTGGATCCTAGACATAATATTTTTAGTTCATATATATTCCAAATACTCTGACAATATCTATTAAATGTTCTTTGAATTCAATTATTTTATCATATCATTTCCATATAGGAAAATTGGAAGAATTCTCTATGAAAAAAATTATTCTTACCTTAAATTATGTTATAAAATTAAACAAATCATAACTATATGTATTAAAACCCACCTCATATAAATCAACCCACCATTGTTTACAATCTCTCCTCAAGAACAAATTCAAAAAAATACACATATTATGACAAGTTTATACAAGATTTAACTATCCATGTTATAAATGTAGAAACTAATTTTATCTATTACCTGAAGTAAGACTTCAAGTTTCAATTCTTTTCAACCTATAATATATGGCATATTCACAACACTTTTTAATACATAAATTGATATCACATATAAATAAAATAACAGAATTCATTTGTATAACTAATAAAGTTTTATGGAAACATTTATTCTCACAAGTTTATCAACATATTCAATCATATTAACTATCATTTATCAAACTCAATCAAATTGTGTATATGGGACTAAAATTCCTTAAATCATTAGCATTTCCAATGATTTTGAGTATATTACTGGAGAATAAGATTCCTTTCTTATCAAAGGACTTTGAAAATGTAAATGAGTCACTCTATGCTTCTATAAGTATCTAGATTAATAGGTTAAAAAAATTCCACTTTTTAATTCAGGAAAGAATTTTTTTGAAACACGGAATTTTTCTTAAGAACTCTCTTAAAACACAAATTTTCCTTAATAAATTTTATTAAGTTACTAGTCTAAGGATAATCATAATTGTTTCTTCTCTTTATTAAGGATTTATCCCAAAGATTATATTGATGATGATGATGATGTTATCTTTAATATAATCTTGTATCATATAATTATCATGTATTACTAAGCATTTAATAAGGAATGTAATTAAATTGGATACTGCTAAAATGATTACCCATTTTAAAATCCCTAATATCCATTAGTATCTGAGATCCATATTTAATTAAGATATGGGTCTCTTTATATATTCTCCCATCACTTAGCTATATATGTATGGAATCATGCCAATTCCAATTTTTTGACTCTTGGATAGTTGTGTGGAAAACTATTTTTCTAATCCATAATATGGATAAACTCAACTCTATTACTTATATATATTAATCATATTAAGGTATCTCAGCTATTGTAACCCAAATTAAATTCAAAAAACAAGCTAATAAGAGACAACTCTTGGGCACCCAACATTACTATTTCATACACATTAGGTCAACCAAAAGTCACTAATTGTTTTCTTTCCTTACGGAAGATAATCCAAGGGTACCCATCTTTTATCATGAACAACCTTGTTGGATGATTAAGGTGATTATTTGGAATAAATCACACACTTTTTATTTTAAGGGGATTTTAATCTCCCTGTCGTATCTTAGTTAATTCTCTTTTAAATATTCATGCTTCTAGTGATTCTATATGAAAAAGTAAATTCCTTTTCATACCAAGCATATAATTTAATGATTTATTCTATAAAAAGTTTTACATTTTATACTAAATCATACACAATATTCATATTTCTTAAACTATTTAATAAACATGAGTATAAAATAGAATTAATATAAAATAAATGAATAATTAAAAATTTTAAACATGAGATATCCATTTATTGAAAATTCATAAATAAAATCTAATTATGCACATTTAATAATTTCAACGTTAACATTATGGAAATTCAAAAATTTTAAACATAAACATTTTATATTCATTTGAGTATGATCACTTCCATATTTATCATTATATGGCTTCACCATTTTATATATATAATATTATATGAATTATAAACTATTTAAAATGAAATATCTATTATATAAACAACTTATATAATCTAAATATCATATAGATAATAATTATTTTATCCATGGTCATATCGATCATCAAAACACATTTCACATTTCTTAAATAATACCCAAATATAAGGGACCCTATTATTTGGAAAAATCAAATTAATTAATTATGAAAAATTCATAACTTAATGATAATCAATTTATACTTTGGCCATATTTTATAATTTATTACTCTTTATAAATTTCCACTTATGATTTCTAAATGAAAAAAATATATTTATATATCATAATTCATGCCATATAAATTTGGTTAAAAGTATTTCAAATATTAAAATTTAATATTTTTCAAAATTAAAATTTTCAGAAACATTTATTTACTTAATTTTAAATCATTTATAATCAATAAATTAATTAATTAATTTCTCAAAATTTTAATATTCCCAGAATACCTTTTATAAATATTTATAAACATTTTATAAATCATTAAAACCATTTAATAAATTAAAAAATGAAAATCTTTTATGTTTACCCTTACGCAGAATCCCTCTTTTGTATAAGGGTGACCTCATTCTATCCTTATGTAGAAGGTCAGCATAAGGGTAGATACCCATGACCCTTATGTATCATACATTGTGTTAGGGCACATCAAGCATTACCTTGACATGAACCCCTCAAGTTAGGGTATGTTCCAATCTTTCTTTATGTAAATATTTAAAAGAATACATTACCTTTACGTAACCTTTGAAAAACCATGTTTAACCTTATGTAGACTATAGTGGATAAGGGTATGTCTAAGTGAACCTTACACAAACCCGTTAATATAATAGTAATTAATTGGTCACCATCACCTGAAAAATCACATATTGGTATCACCCATTTTGTAACACCACATGATTTTAAAAAACACTATGTTTGGCAGTGTATTCAATCTGCAACACTGAGTTTAAACGAACCACGTCATATTATTATAATATTTTAATTTAAATAAGACGATTATAACCTAACCATTAAATTATCAGGTATGAATATGATTAATTCCTTTATGAAATGTATATAAAGGTGCATACCAATATAAATGTATTTATATATCCTTTTAAAATCTGTGCTCAATTTTTAATAGAAACATTTATTTTAAAATTTATTTTTATTGAATTTTTGGAGAAAATAAAAAAAATTAATTTTTATACCTTTTAGAAATGTTAATTTAAAAAATTAATATCATTTATAAAATCATCATATTGATAGTAGATTTGGGTGATATTTTTGTATTTTTTGGAAAATTTTAATTTTTCAGTGAATGGCGAGAAATACAGTTTTTTTATAAAATTTTAATTTCATTTTAATAAATTAAATACAATTATTCTTTTAATATGATTTCTTATTAACATAAGTATTATTTATATTTATTAAATTTAATTAATTTTATTTTGATAATATTTATATAGGATTTTTTTATAAGTTTATTCTTATACATAAAAATACTTTTTCCGAACAATCTATTTTAAATTTCATAATATTTCTCCATTTTAATTAATGAAAATAACTAGAAGTGCCTAGATAAGTGTGAATCACTGAGAGGGGGTGTGGTGAATCAGTGATCCCTTTAAACTTATTACAAATTGATTCCATTCAATTAAACCTTTATGGATGGTTAAAGACCTGATCCACTCTTCTTGTGTCTCTCAGCCTTACCTCGAATGATCCTATAAATGTAGAGGCACAAAACACAAGGATTTACGAAGTTCGGTTCAATGAAATTATCCTTATTATGTTGTTTATTCTCCCCAACACATATTCTCTACTATAATATGATTAATAATTAAAATAGTCGATATAGATTCCCATGTTATCTCTCCTAAGTCCCACATGAGGTTCTTTATACTGCTTCCCACAGTGTTACCAAAGTCCCACTGGACTACTCTAGTGTCCCATTAAAGTATTCTTATACTTATAGAATCACACAGGGTTCTTCTAGCTTGTGAGACACATGAACAGCTTCCTTATTTTTTTATCCATTGTAGTTGATCTGATTCTCTTTCCCCACAGGCTTGCTGAATCACACATGCTAGTGTATCTCTTCAAGAATCTTCAACAACCTTTAGTAAGGTCCTTTGTCCATTGTCAATAATTCTAATCACCTTTATGATCAGTCATTAATCAAAAAAACCATGGTAAATTCTTTCTTTTTATAATGAAGACTCGACCTCACTTATATGTGTGCAAGTGGTGCACACAATTTCTTTAAGAATATAATATTCAAGAGTGATCATGCACAATATCATGGCTATTTGTCTTCTACAAATATAAAAAACTGTCCACTCAGATAATATCTTCTTCAGTTATGTCTGGCTTTAGTCTTAATAATCATTCCCTTCATGCATGGATTTTATGGAATCTAAACTTATTGTTTTTTAATTTTTCAATTCTTCTCACAGTTGAATGAGATTATTCATGTTTTCATGCATATATAATATGTATCTTGTAAAACCAAACACTCAAATTTTTATTATATCAGTAGTTTTGGTTTATTGAGTATTTCTCACGTATTGTTCAATTAATTTATTCTTTCTCAATAACCACACATATGATTCCTTCTTCTTTGGTTCTTTTTACACACACACACACTTTTTCCATTTAAGTTGGGTTCAATGTATGTGTGTTATTCATTTGCATGCACTTACTTCTCTTATTTTTACACCCACTTCTTATTATAGATTCTTATTCATATTACTAGGGATGAATATGTAATAGTATTCCCTACTGTCTCTGTCTACACAAACCCAAATGGGTAGAAAGTGTGCTTCAGTTCTTCTTCTTCCTTCATACAAAACCCGAATGAGTATATGTTTGCTGTGCATTGGATTTATTCTTCAAAATAGGACGTGTGTATGAAAATTTTCTCAAGGGATTCTAAAACTATCTACCACATGTGATATTCTTCTTCTTCAAAAAACTAACCATGCATAGTCTCAAGATTCATCAACGAAAGTCCATTAATGCTTTAATGTGCATAATATCCTTCACCATTCACTCATATGTTCTTCTAAACGTGAATTCTTGTAAACAAAAACAGTTTATATATATCGGGCAGCCAAATTATGTTCACCTTCATGCGAGTAGATAACTCCACAGTTAATCTTCATCATGAAAATAGTACGTGTGGATCTTCTTCACAGAACTAGTAAAGGTTTATGGTTCTTTATTTGCAGAGTAAAACAAGAATCGGTATGCCCAAATTGTGTACATTTATAATTAACTTCACAAAACACAACAAGGGTTCAACATAACCTATTGCATGATAGCAGTTTTTCTTCGCAAGGACGATTCAAGAGTGCATTAGACTTATTGATCGCATACAGATTCTATTATCCTTTTACGTAGGGCAGATGCATAGAACCTCATCATCATAGTTCTTTGTTTCTTTTAAAAATATTCACTTACTCAATATTTTCAACAAAAAATATCAGTCAAGGGACTATGCCTTTTATAGGCATGGATAAACGTGTTGATCCGCATTCAAATCCCTTGTGATATATTGTGAGGATCATTACATTGAATATATGAGATCTTAGGCTTTAACATATTAAAACACCTATAGAGATACACCTCATATCTCAGTTTGTTTCTCTTCAACACAAGATATTAATTTCACATTAAAACCCTCTCTGCATGCATTTATGAACGCATGAAAATAACCTCCGTGAATTTCTGATGTCCATGACATGGCCTCCAACATCTTTGTTTACCACAACCATTCTTTGATCTTCATTTTTTTGATGTATGCATGAAAATGAAATTGAATTAATGAGTTTGTAATGTCGAAATAACCCTCTTGTAGTTAGTTTAATCACCGATGGTGGCTGGAGATCATTTAAGGTGGTGAATAAGTGATCAAGACTACTGTTTTGTGTTGGGGGGTTCTAAGGATGACGACAATGGTGTGGAGGCACGATGATCTTCAGATCTAAGACAAATGTCTTGAATTAGATCTCGGTATTTGGGATGAATTTTTTTGTCATGTTCTCACATGAGATCAGATGGATGACCATGATTGTGTCCGTGTTTTTAAAATTCCATCCCACGTCTAAACGGAGACACGATGTTGGTGGATAAATTGTCAAGATGACACTACCTCATTTAAATTAAATCTCTTCTCCCTCCACCCATACAACCCATACCAAATTCATTAGGCACACTCAGCGCCCATCCTCTAGTCCCTTCAGGAATGCTCTATGCCAAGACTATGCGTGGGCTTTTCTCTATCTGCTCCAGCGGCTTACACACGGCCCTCATGCTGCCGGATCTTCTGGGATAACTCTGTTGGCCACCCTTGGGCACGGTCAACCCTCTATTTCACATGTTCCTTGTGGTTGAGGCTTCTAGTCAACTCGCATGGTTGCCCTATTTTTTTATAAACCTTATATGAAACCAGAGTATTCATATAGAGGAATTCAACATGAAATATATCATACATAGAATTCCAATCATCTTCATCAGTATCTATTATCCGTCTTATTATTATTATTCTTTTTGGAACACCTCTTAAGAATTTAGGATTAAATTAACATTTTCATACATTTCATCCAATTAGAAACTAGTGGATCTATATTCAAATGTATCATTCAATCAAGTATTGCATGGCCTTCTTCAAATGGTGTAACAAAGTGTCATTCTTTGATACATGTCTTCAAACTTAAGATCAGTTCAACAATTGTCAGATGTAGTTACGGAGAATGTCCAATCATGACAGCCAATACCATTTCATATTGATTATCCATGTGACATAGGATTTGGAACAACTTCCCCTCTTTAATCCCCACCACCACCACAATCAATACATTTACATACCCATATTAACGCCTTATTGACAACAAATTCAACATTATGCTCTACAGTCTCCCCTTTAATTTTTTTGTCAATATCACATAAGGACACTTTGTATGGAACAATATGTGTGCCAATATTGTCTCCCCCTTATCAGAAACCAAATGAAAAGGTTTAGTGGCGTCTATTTGAAAACATGTTCTCCTCCATTTAATGAATATATTCTTGAATATTTATGAGAGTGTGATGATTTTTCAGGGTTCACTAAGCAAATATCCTTTAGTTAATCAACTCTATGTAGACATGGGCTAACCTAGTGTAGAAAAAAAGAGATATGTGACCATGTTTTTCAATATTTTCCAAAAACAACCATATATGTGTAATCATTCTCAGAATAGCTCAATTCTTATCCAAGGGATTGGAGACAATCATATTTATAAATGAAATTCAAAATCATGTACATACATTACCAAACTTATTAAAAATATCAACTGAAAAGATAGATATCCCCCTTTCATACAATCTTTTCATCAATCAAGCACTCCTCTTTAGTTGATATGATAAATACAATTAAGAACAAGGGATGATAGTGTGATTGGACTAACTTAGGTTTCAACTTCTTGATATGGTATGAATTTCAATATTTTTCAAGAAATAATCCTTGATATATTATTCTTCATATTTCCTCCCCCCAAGGTGTAAAATATCATTGATTTACCCTGGTGTAAAATATCATAAATAATCTTCAAGATATTCATGTTTGTAATATTCCATTGTGGAACACTTCAAGTAATTATCAAATCATGAATAATTGGTCTAACTTATTGATCTCCAATTGTTTCAGCCAATTATCATATGGATAATGACCTCAAACTTCAATTACCTCCAATGTAATCACACATATACAAAAATAAATATAAGGGAATAAGATGGAAAACATGTGAGATTCTTAATAGGGGTAACAAGGATGAGAGTTTCCTCTCAACCCAATAACTACTTTCCTGGTAGCTCTAATGTGGGAGGTACTCTTAATACTGGTGTCTCCTCTCCATTTAACATATTGATCTTTCATTTTGAGCATGTACACTTTACTTCCATTCACCTTCAACTTGTGGGGATTTTTTTCTTAATTTTTCTAGTAGTGAAGTGGCTTCCACTGGTGGATTTTTTTATTTTTCAACATCTCCATTTATCCTGAAAAAATAGTTATACATTTATTTGTATGATGTCCAGCCTTTTTGAACCTTCCACATAATACTTGTGAGACAATTGGGTTGCCATGTGATGACAATATCTCATGAAATTTGAACACATATTCATGTGGAATAATATGTTACCCCTTTTCCTTTTCTTTAGCAAGTACTTCTTCTTCATATTTTTTCAGTTCTATAGAAATTTTCAATTGATTAGGCTAGATAAATAAAATATCTTTCTTAACATATTCTTTTTTGTAGCTTCCACATTGATTCATCAATGTTTTCAGGTTACATTTCTTAGGAAACATATCAAATTCATCTTTAAGAATGTCATCAATCAATATTTAATTCCACTGGATTGATCCTATTTTTAATTTCATCTTGATTCCATTAATTTCCATGGAATGTTTGTAGAGGTACATGGTATGACCTTTCTTTCAATAGTTGAAGCATCTTTTCTTGGTTGAATTTACATTCTTGGACTCCAACTTAATATTATTCTTGGGAATAGTTTTTTTCTATAGTTTTCTTGACTTTAGTGTTTTGCATATTCCCAATTGAAGACTTTTCAACTATTATTCCTTTATTCAACATTCATTGTGACCTTTATTCTTATCAAAAAAATCATTTTTCATTTTTGGAATAAACAAGAACTCATCATAACATTTACAAATCCTATTACAATGATCTAAGAAGTCATCAAGATATTCAAATCTATTCTTGATAAATAGATTCCCCATCATCTGTGTATTCTATTTTAGCTTTGTAGTATGCTTCATTTCTTCACATCTACTTTCCCAAAATGTTGGCCTTCCATAATTTTCATACTCTAACACATAATTATAGAAATTATTAACTTGAAGACCAATATTCCACCAACACCAATAGTAGGCAATAAATATTCTTCTTTTTCTTGTAGTATTAATCTCTCTATATTTAGTGAATTATTGTTTTTGTAATTGTCTTTATTTATTTAGATCATACATTTAAAAGTTATTATTCTTAATCATTCCAGTATCCATCCTTGATGTTTTGATGGATGTATCAACATATTTTCTATCCACATCTTCCCTGCAATTAACTTTGAACATGTACTTGTTGATGAAACTACATTAGTAGAAACATAAATAAATGTTTTATGGGATACCTACTTATTGGAATATGTTCACATTAGATTAGAAGGTGATATAATAATTCTTTTGGAATCATAGTTCTCAATGAAATATTTTGTGGAAACATATCTTCTTTCAGCTCTTTGGGAAGTTCTATCTTGGAGTGTTTTTTGATTCTTCAATTTCACCTCCTACTATAGACATTTCATGTTGAGAGAGTTTTTATCATCCTCAATTGACCTCAACATACATTCCCAATTATTCTTCATAATTATCATTTGTTCTAATGAAAATTCCTTAAATCTTTCAAATATATTTCAAGATCCTTTATCTTGTTCGATTTTTCTCCCATTTGAGTAGCTTTGACAACTTTAGAAAAATTGTGCCACTTTTAAAATTCTTGGAATGATTTTACAAATATAATATCAAAGAATTATTTCTTACAAATACTTCCTTGAAATTTTTCAGTAACTTGAATATATCTTTCATTGAAAAGTGAAATTTCTTATTCATTTTCCTTCACTAGTTTTGTGAGAGTGTAGGATATTCGAACCCTTTTATCCAATACCTCTTCTAGGGCATCATCTTCTTCTTCGAACTATAATTTTTCATCTTGAAGAGCACTAATGCTTACAGGAATATGTCTTGTCACTTTTCTAGGTATTTTCTTCAGAAGAACATTGAGTGTAGATTTAATATCACTAATTGATCTATCATCATTATAGCCTGAACTTGATTAATCAAAAGAGGAATAATAAAAAGTGTTACCACATGTTTTATATTTCAGATTACCATTAGTATAAGGTGTCTCCCCATTAGCAGTATTATTTTTCATCATCTTGCTTGCTTGTTTCTTCTTTCTATTTTTTGAGTCTTGGTAGAAATATCCATTTGAGGATTCTCACTCATTTCCCAAAATCTATACTTCATAAATACTCCCTTGGATATTTTAGAGGAAACCTTCCTCTAATACCAATTAAAGTGCCCCGATCAGTTTTAATCACTAAGAGGAGGGGTGAATGATTGGTCCCTTTAAAATTTTAGAAATTGATTATTTTCAATTAAACCCTTATGGATAGTTAAAGCCTAAATACACTCTTCTTATGTCTCTCAACATTACCTTGAATGATGCGGTAAATGTAAAGGCACTGAACAAAAGGATTTACAAGGTTCAGTTCAAAGAACCACTCTTTGATCTGTTGTTTATTCTCCCAAACATGGATTCTCCACTATAATCAGATGAATAATTACAATGGTCGATACATAGTACCATGATATATCTCATGAGTCCCAAAGTAGGTTCTTTATACTACTTTGCACAGTGTTACCAGAGTCCACTTGGCCTGCTCCAGAGTCCTACTAAAGACCTCTTCTCCTTCCTAAATCACATAGGGTTCTTCTAGATCCCGAGTCACATGATCAGCTTCCTTATTTGTTTTCTTTTGATTCAATGTAG
Organism: Viscum album; assembly: GCA_963277665.1. Lineage (NCBI taxonomy): Eukaryota > Viridiplantae > Streptophyta > Magnoliopsida > Santalales > Viscaceae > Viscum > Viscum album. The sequence goes on along the minus strand of OY728130.1, from coordinate 1,597,019,338 downwards.
TTGATCTGATTCTCTTTCCCCATGGTCTTGTTAATTCACACTTTACAATGTAACTCTTCAAGAATCTTCAATAACCATTAGTATGGTCTGTTGGCCTTGATCAATAATTCTCATCACCTTTATAATCAGTCCTTGGTGCAACAGTGATTGGGAAATTCTTTCTTCTTCTGATGAAGATCCATCCTCACATAGGTGTTTTAAAGTGGTGCACACAATATCTTCTTGAATATAATATAAAAGAATAATCCTGCATAGTATTATCATTATTTATATTCTTGAAATCTTAAACATAGCCAACTCAGATATAATATTCTTAAATTATGTCTAGCTTCAGTCTCAAAACTCATTCACTTTATGCATTGATTTCATGGAATCAAAACTTATTGTTTTGGGATATCTCAATTCTTCTCACATGTGCATGATATTATGCATGTTTTCATGCATATATGATATGTAGCTTGTAAAACCAAATAGTCAAAGATTTATTATATCAGCAGTTTAGGTTTACTATGTTTGTCTCATGCATTGTTTTCTTAATTTATTTTTTCTCAATAAAAACACACATGATTCCTTCTTCTTTTGTTCTTTCCACACAAACACCTATTCCTATTAATTGGGGTTCAATGTTTGTGTGTAATTCATGTAAATTCACTTCCTTATCTTTGTTTTACACCAAATGTTTATTATAGCTTCTTATGAATATTTCTAGGGATCAATACATAAAAGTATTCCCTACTTCCTCTTTGTACACAAACCAAAATTGGTAGAAGGTGTTACGATTTTATTCTTCTTCTTGCACACAAAACCTGAATGGATATATGTTTGGGGTGTGATGGATTTATTCTTCTTAATAAGAAGTGTGTATCAAGACTTTATCAACAGATTCTGAAACCCTCCCCCTCAGGCGCTATCCTTCTTCTTTAGAAAAACAAACCATTTATATTCTCGGGCTTCTTCAACTAATGAACTTTCAGGAAAGAATGTGCATATTTTTCATCTCCATTCACTCCTCTATTCTTCTAAACATGAATTCCTGCAAACAAAAATATTCTAGATATATCATGAAGCTAAAGTATGTTCATCTTCATGTGAGCAGATAGCTCCATAGGTATTCTTCTTCATGAAAATAGTGTGTGTGAATCTTCTTCATAGAACCAGTAAAGGGTTGTGGTTATTTATTTGTAGATTACCACAATGATGTGTATACACTGATTTTGTACACGTGGAATTACCTTCATTAAAAACGATGAGGGTTTGAGATAACCTGTCGTGTGCTTATGGGTTTTCTTCACAAAAAGGGTGTAGCTTCTCTTCTTTATAAGGATGATTCAAGAGTGCATTTTACTTGTTGAATGCATGTGGATTCTCTTCTACTTCATGTAGAAGAGATGTGTGGAACCTCTTCATCACGGTGATCTGTTTCATTAAAAACAGGTTCTTCCTAAATATTTTCAATAACAAAGATTGGTTGAGGAACTCCTCCATTTATAGGTGCAGATCAACGTGTTGATCACTATGAAAATTCCTTATGATAATCCATGAGAATCATTTCTTTGAATATACAAGATATTTAGAATTGAAATATTCATATGCATATAGAGATATCCCACATATATTAGTTTGTTTCTCTTCAACCTGGGCTATTCATTTGTCTTGAAAGCATCACATGCATGCATTTATGAATGCATGAAAATTACCTCCTTGAATGCCCAAGCTCCATGAAGTGGACTTTCGAAACTTCTTGAAGTCTAGATGACCGTCATGTAGTTATATAGATCATCAATGGTTGTAGAAGATAGATCAAGGTGGTGCAAAAGTTCTCCGGTGTACTTCTTTGTTTGGGTTGGTTTAGAGGTTGAAGACGACATCATGGAGTCTCAATGATCATCGGATCTGAGATAGATGGCTTCGATTAGCTCATATGATGCAGGATGAAGTGTACAGTTGTGATCTCACTGGAGATCATATTGAAATCCAAGATTGCATCTGGGTTTTTTAAAATTTTGTCCCATATCAAAATGGAGACGCATCTTTGGTGCGGTTTAAATATCAAGATGGGGCTTCCTCATTTCAGTGAACTCTTTTCTACCTCCACCAGTATTTCCCCCATACCATATTCTGTAGGCATGCTCAGTTCCCTGCCTCTTCTTCCTATGCGTTCACTCTATACCTAGACTATGTGTGGGCTTTTCCCTATGTGCTCCAATAGATTACACATGGCCCTCATGCAGTTGGCTCTTACAGGCTGACTCAGTTGGCATCCCCTGAGCATGGTCAACCCTATGTCCCACATGTGCCTTGAGGTTGAGGCTACTAGTTAGATTTCATGGTTTCCTTATTATTATTGTATGAAACTTATATGAAAACAAAGTATACGTATATAGTAATTCAACATGAAATTCACCATACATAGAATTCTAATTATCATCATATTTAGCCATCAACCATCTTCTTATTGTTCTTCTTTTTGTCACACCTCTTAATCATTTAGGACTAACTCAACCTTTTTAAACTCTTCATCCAATTAGAAACCATTGGATGGTTCTTCAAATGCATCATGAAATCTAGTATTTCATGGACTTCTTCAAATGGTGAAACAAAGTGAAATTCTTTAACACATGTCTTAGAACATAAGATCAGTTTAAAAATCTCCAAATATAGTTATGGAAAATATCCAATATCATTTAATACTGATTATATAAGTGATATAGGCTTTGTAACAACTTCCCCTCTTTAATCACCATCACCACCATAATCACTACCTTGTCACACACATATTGACACCTTTTTGACAACAAATGCATCACAATGATCTACATAACCCATAATGAGGAATGATTTAAATTAAATTTATAGATTATATATATATAATAATTTATATTCAATTCATAATGATTGATTTTTATATAGTTATTACAAGGTCACCTTTTTCTTGAAAAATAATTTTCTTGAAAACCTGTTTTTTCGACGCTTTTGTGGGTTCTATGACTTAAATTTTGAAAAATGGATTCCATATTTTTTAGGATAATAATTTAAATTATCTAGAAATTTTATTTCGATTTCATATCATAATGAATTGGGAAAACTGTAAAAATTAATCAGTACGATTATGATAAAAATGGGTCTACTAGGGGTTAAACTAAAAATAATAATTGTTAAAAAATACCCAAAATTTATCTAATTCATATTTTATAGTTTTATTTATACGTTATATATTCTAAGGATTTAAAAAAACTTATTTTTTATCATTTTGAAATGTAAAAAATATGGGATTAATTCATTCTTTTTAAAAATTCCATGTGTGTCATGTACACCGCTTATAAAAGGCCACATGCTCTCCTCCCTTATTTTAACTTACAAAATAATTTTTTTTGGAAAAAAACATCCAAAATAAGTCACTAAATTCCCTCCTCCCAAACTAAAATCATTGTTTTGATCATAAATTCATTATTGGAATTATTTATATATGGTTCTAAAGAGGCGTTCTCAAGAGGAAGAAATGTTCTTAACAAAGCGTTTTATTTTATTTATTATTCCACATCCTTAAAAAACTTTTAAAGCATTATAATATATTAACCTCAGTATATTAAATATATTGAGATTTTTTTATGTTAATTTCATGACATAATAAAATCTCCACCTCCATCAAATGGGAAAGAAAACTTTTGATCATGTGTAAGGCGAACTACTGCCTCCCAAACCGATGTATTTCATTTTCCATCATCGCATATCCTGATTGGATATAATGATGTATTTAATTTTTATATATGATATTTATGATATAAATATATTTTTTATTATAATATCACATAGACATTCTTATGTTCTATTCTGTTGGTAATATGATAATGTCAATCGTATGTATGTCAGACTACCATTTGGAAAAACAATGTGATTCTTTTTTCACTTACACTTTACATGGAAATTAGTAGGGACTAATTTGATTTTTATATGTGATATTAATTTAATATTAATCATTCTATAAAATATATAAATCATATAAATTCTTACCTTACCATCCATTGAATAAATGATAACATCGTTCTTGGGTACAGTAGACTACCGCCTCATGAAGTGATGTGATCCATTTTTTTATTACCTCGTCACACAGATAGAATATGTAAATGTATATAAAAAATATTATATTTATGATATTGTTATAATTTTTAAAGAAACAATAATACTTACCTTCATTTATTCATGGTAATTGAAAAGTGGAACCGTTACACATGTGTACATACATCTTACCATCTCCATGATTGTAACATAGATTTCATAATCATCATTCATGATTGGTATTAAAATTATAATTTATGTATAAAAATTATAATTATATCATTATTACCATTCTATATATTATTAAATAATAATATCTTTGATCTTAGTAAACTTACAAAAGTCATTTTGGACTTGTGATTCATTTATCACCAAAATGTCTGATGTAAAATTAATTAGTTTTGTAATTGAATGGGGCATGGTAAAAAATAAAATTAAATGAATAAAATAATTAAAAAATTTTTATTATTAATTAATTAAATAATTAATATAAGTATATTATTATGGAATATAAGTAATGCAGCTGAAAATTTGAGCTCAAGGAAAGGGTTCTGTCAGAAAATATCCTTCTTTCAGACACATGTTCTTTTATGCACATAATTTCTTATAAATGGTGTGTATACTAAATATTTAAATATATTATCATAAATAATTCATAATTCATGGGATTTTAATTTTAAACTTTTCACAATCTAGGATTTTAAAAAAAGAAATCCTTGTCTGATAGCGTATTTGACACGCAACACTGAGCTTAAACAACCTATGAAATTTATAACCATTGAAACCTAGCCGTTAAACTAATGGGTATAATTTTTTTAACTAAATTATAAAAATTATATGGTTTTCACATGTTATAAAATTTATTTCTTATATATTTATTTATAATAATATAAGAATCATTTGAAAGAAAATAAATCTTTTATAAAAAAAGTGTTTTTTTCTAAAAGACAGTTCAATCAATCTTTATGCACTTAATTTAAAAATAATTTTTACCACTTTTAGAAAATTTATTTGAAAAAAAAATTAATGTATTAAATAATAATTATATTATTATATGGGGTTTATTTATTTATTTTTATTAATTGTTTTATTTGTTCAATAAATAGTGAAAAATACTACATTTTAATTGAAATTTGTCTTTTCGGTTAAATTATTTATAAAGTCAAATAGTATTTTTAATTTAATTAAAATTAAAATTAGTTAAATTATATTAATATTAATCCAATTTAGTTTATTTGAATCTTTTTTCTGATGAATTTTGATATTAAAACATTGGAAACTTTTGAACGTTTCCCTTCGAAAACCCGTATTTTCATCTCATTTGTGGGATTAATTTGAACTTAAATTATTCCAATTATGTGAATTTAATTTTATAATATGGATTAAATATTTTTAATAGTCATAATTTATAATTTTTTAATAAATTAAAAAAAATTGTTTATAATAATTAGTCAATACTATATAAATTAATTATCATTATTAAGGTTAAAAGTGGCGTTTTGGCACGTTACATGTGCTTTTGTTGGAATTAATTTTCAACACATAGTATTTTCATTTGAGAAATTTGATTTCATATTTATAATAATTATTTAAAAATTATATAGTAGTTATATTTTTATTTTAGGCTTAAAAATTTCATTACCTAAGTTTAAAAATTAGTTTCTGTGGAGGAAACTAAATTGGTAAATGGGAGTAAACTTAAAGGAAAAAGAATAACATGCCTAAAACATGTTTTTTATGTGTTTTGCAGATTTTAAGAAATAATATCATCCCTATGTTCCATTATTAATCAATTTTAGAGCCATAAGAGGTCATATTTACCTCCCATTAATGAATACATTAAGGTAATTATAAAAATACCACTACTCAATTATAAATGGGAACTAGCTTCCCTCACATATTAACACCTCTAAAGATATTTGAATCGACTAACACCTTCCCAAATGAATCAAAATATTCCCCCCTCTCATCACTAATCCTTTTTTATTCAGAAATACATCCTAAGAATCCATTTGATAAAAATAAAAAGAAATTACCTGAAAAGAGGTAACATTATTTAATGATCATTTTTATTTTATTCCTTCCAGCACCGCATTGAATTATTCATAAACTATGATTATTTAATTACATAATTATATAAAATATAATTTTATATTAATATATTAATTAAATAACGTAAATCATTTCCCTATTCTATCAAATGGGTTACAAATTCATCATTCATGTGTACGATGGACTATAACCACGTGAACCAATGTCATTATTTTTTAAATTATCACCTGTCAAGATTGGGTATGATGATGGATATAAATTATTTATATGATATTTATATAATAATTATACATATATTTTAATTATATTATATATAAAAATTTACTTTCCCTTCTATATGGGATATTATACTCTCTCCCATATGTACAGCAGACTACCGCCATGCGAAGCGATGTGATTCGTTTTTCACTAACGTGTTACTTGGAAGGTAATAGGGGTAAATATAATGAATATTTGTGATATAAATTAAAAAATTATTATATTAATGATGTATTTATAATTTTAAAAGATAATATATCATTTTATTTCTTACCTTTTTTAGTCATTGAATGATGATAACGTCGTTCGTGTACTTGTGCACTACCGCCTTCCTTAAGTCGTGTGACTCACTCTTTTCATCACCACACATCTTGAATATTATGTATAAATATATTTAATTAATTAATATACTATTTATGGTTTTTTTATAATTATTTAATGAAAAAATATTAATTAACTCATTTTCATAAATATATTTTAAAAATGGAAACATTATTCATGCGTAAGTATGTCCTATCATCTCCCTGAACGTAACGTACTTCATTTGTCAAAAAAATAGTTCATTATTGGTATTAAAATTATAATTTATGAATAAATATTATAATTATGTAATGATTATTATTATGGGCATTTTGGAACCATGAAAAATTTAAGAGAACCAAAAATAAAAAATCAAAACATATATGGAAAACAAAAGTATTGTTACTTGAAACGTGATTTTAACAATGAATTGTTAATAAAAAGGTAGTAAATTGTCATAAGTAAATCAAATATGGTATTATATAAATAATTATTGTTATATAATAGATTTATAATAAACATATATTTGATACACTAGAGGTTTAAATATGTATTATGCAATTTGAGGCTTATGGTAAGGGATTTCAAATCCCTCTTTTATTTATGGAAGCCATATGAAAATTCACCACTCATATCTTTTTTGTGGTGTATATAATACCCATTTTACAAGTAATATGATGAATAGTTCATTAATAATGACATTTTGTATTTCTGTTTTAATTATTTCATCCATGTGGTTTGGCCTTGAAATTTACCTTATGGTAAAACATTTCATAACATAATTTCTTTTTTGGGTCATATAACATCTTCATTATATTTTATATTCTAAGATTATACATGTCATAAATTGTGATGAAAATATACTTCCTATGAACTTATTTTTTTGTGATTTAAATTTGATACACATAATCAATTCATTGATTAATTCTTACATCAACTTTATGATCATTGTAATGGTTTCTTATCTCAAATTGTCTTCTTTGAGTCATATGTTATGTAAAACATATATATTCATTTATGAGGTGTATTTACTAGCACTTTGATCTGTAAAATCATGAGTATACTGATATTCAATATATTTAATTCTTCATTCAATTTTATTCATTCAGGGGGCTTACAATTCAATGTTTCCAAAGTGGTAAGAGTTTTATGTCACCATCTCATCATTTATATGGATTGTTTATGATTAAGTATTCAATATTTAAATATTATGATAAAAATATCAGGTATTTTAATGAATTTTATTCTCCTCAATCTATTCATGATATTACAAGGTAATAGAACCATTTTATACATTTTGGTGCTTCAGAAAATTGAGAATTTGTTTTAGAAAAATCATCTTTATTTATCACTTTGTATGAAAACCATTTTTATTACAAAAACAATTTTTTCCAAAAACAAATTGAATTATTATAAGGATTTATTAATTATATTTTTACCCATGTTTGACTTTCTAAAAAAATTAAACTGATATTCTTTCTACTTTCAAAAAAATCTTGTTTGGATTTTACTATAAATGTGAAATGAATATTTATTTTAACATGTATGGCATGAATATAATTCTCTATCATCATGGCCATTATTAACTTTTAATATTATATTATAATTTTCGAATTTTCTTTTCTATGTAACGTATTTTCAAAACAAATTATGATTTAAAATTATTTTTTCAAAATGGAAAAGATATTTTACTTAAGAAATGTTTTAGATGGTTTTTAAAGCTCCAATTATTTGTTTCTAAAGTTGTATTAAAATAAAATTATTTTATTAATTTTTTATTAATTTTTTTTTTAAAAGTACTATTTAAAATGAAATGGTTTTTTTCCTTAAAAAGTTTTTATTGATATTTTAATGGTAATATTATTCATCAACATAAACATCCCTTTTTGTTACTTATGCTCCAATGAGGATTTTTTTTATGATTCATCCTCCTTAATATTCTATAAAATTATCAAATTACCACTAAATCACATTTATATCTTATCAATACCATTCAAAATATATTTTAAAATCCATAATGTTAAAATACTATGGAATACTCCTTTCATATTTCATGATTCTTATAACTGGAATATCATTGATATAACACTTTTTCATCATAATTCTCAAATCCCAAAACATAAATACTTAAATATTTTTCCTCAATAATTATAATAACGAAATTATTTTCTTATTCTAGGAGTTAACCCTTGTTTTAAGTAATTTTCATAGATAATTACTATGTTACCTTGACATAATAAGTTTAATTACTTAATAATTAGTTTCCCTATGACCTTCATTTCCATAGAAAAAATATATTCCCTTCCCTTGATAATTCCTCACAAGTTCAATTTTCATCATTATTAACATGAATAAAATTCAACTTTCATTCCTCTATGGTGATTACCACATGATCTATCATAAAATTTTTTCTTCCTCCTATTTGACATGTTATGAAACTCACAAATGTTTCTGATGTTAATCATAAATCCTGATAATTAATTAGGAATAATAAGATCTGTTTTCCTTCTAGTTGCCATTTCATTTAGTTTCTCATGAATTTAATTATTCTAATGTCTATCACATTCACTATTAAAATGAATTATCATGGTTCCAAACTTCATCTAAAACCAAATACCATAGTTTAGGAAACAATAACCATAGTGTAAAACCATATAATCAGGAAACATAATTTATAGAATGTCTAAATTATTTCACCTTATTTTAAATATATGACACCTTATGATTAACATATGTCATCTATATCATCATAACATAAAATCCTTCATAATGGTTTTTAATGTAAATGTGAATAAACCAAGCATATCCTCGATGACTATAAAACCAAGTGCGCAGTAATGGAACACTCATCGTGTAGCAGAATGATGGTTGAGATATACACAACCAATTTTTTTCAGGTTATTACTACTAGATACATCTATATAAAAACCACAACCACTTGTAGAATCCTTATTGGGATGTATTTATAATAAAACCATATAGGGTTATTGATGGATATGGTGCAACACTCTCTAGAAGAACTGCACGATTAGGGTTCATCTTGGTTCCCTCATCCGTTGTTCGGCACACTGGTCTGACCTCAGCTTCCCTCATCCGTAGATCGTCACACTGCCTAGGCCTCTACTTCCCACATTCATTTAGTTCAAGATTTGGATGCTTCCATATTTGATGGATTTTATTTCATCTCCATGATCTTATTTGGATTTGGGATCTCTTACATCACTTGGCTTCGATCTTTTCTGTCCAGAGGTGGTGTGATGCTTGGGTTTGATGAACACCAGCTCATCATCTGGGGTTATGCGTTGGGGTCTGGTGTTCATGACGGTGTCGACAGGAGCTTCATTAGGATGATTGTTGATCTTTTCTGGTTTCCTATCCATGTGGAGCTTCGCTGTGGATTCTTCAGTTCCATGTCCTTATCATGCAACGACCATGGGTTGTGCTTCATGCTTCCACTCAGATTTGATCTCCCTTGGTCGACAGATTTCACCTCTTTTGCAGCCTACTTTAGATATTTTCATCTCTTATTTGGTGACATCAGTGGATTTGGTGATGCGAGCTTTGTGCCTTGCTTGATGTTCATTAGTGGTGGATCTCAGATCTCCCACCCTACAGATATGATCCTATGACTTGGTCTCCTCGTTGAGTCATTTGTGGTTTCTTCATTAGAGGATGTGGATGCATGGTTGTTGAACTGATTCTCTCGCCATTTTGATGCAGTGAAGCACTACTTGGCTGCTCCGGTGCTATGTGATGTGCCTCTAGCTACTCTAGTTTTCTACATGATGCACTTCATTTCTTCGTTGTTACTCCTATGCTTGTGGATGTCGTGTTTTAGGACTAGATTTTCATATTCACTATAGTCATTCTCGTCAAAAGTGATGCACTGTTTGGCTGCTCTGGTGCTCTGTGATGCACCTTTGGCTACTAGGGTTTTTTTCATGATGTTCTTTGTTTCTTAATTATTTTTCCTCTGTCTCGTTGGTATTGAGATTCTTTTAGAGTGTTGATGTAGATTGGGATGATGGTGTTCCATATGATCTTGATGTCATCTGTTCCTCATATTTTCTAGGTCTGACTATCAATGATATGTAAATGTCGTGGTGGGAATTTACTTTTTTTCTCTCTACATTTGGATGGCGTGTTTCTGTTTCGTACAGAGTGTGCCATGTGAGTGACCTCAAAAGAGGGATGGGTGTACTGACACCCATCATTCATCCATATTTATTCACTTTTTGGATGGATGGGAACCATATTCTATTTTTTTATAGTGTTTTCTGGCAGATTTTGTGACACATTAGGTTGATTGTGTAGTGATTTTCTTGCCTTCACTATTGGGTGGGTGGCTCAAAAGAGAGATATGTGTGCTGGAACCGATCATCTGATCCTCCTCTCATATTTCAGTGTGAGATGAAGTATTTATTTTCCATGATTTTGTTTCTAGAATGACACAATTCTTTACAAAGGGGGTGACGCATCAACTTTGTTAGATTTTACTATTGCATTTTTAGACTGCGGGGTGAAAATATTTTTGGCTTGTTCGTGATATAATGCTTATTTCTTTTGTGGAATTGGGATCTCTATTTGGCCTTGTTCCATTTTGTTTAATATGTTTTTCATCTATCTTGGTATTGGGTTCCTCTATTTTTTCAGCATTCAAATGGAGTTATTTTTATTTCAAATTAAGGGTTTTTCTCCACTTCCGTTAAAAAAGTAATAAAACCATATAAACTCATCCTTTCCAAAACATTAGGATGTTATCATATACATTGAATAATCTCTAGGGTTTTCAATAACGTCCTCTAATCCTAATATACAAATATTGACTAAACCCTGCTCTAATTCCAACTATAGTTCCCCAAGAATTTTAAACATAAATAATACATCATTTTTGGATGAATATTTAATATATAACATTATGAAACATTCCATAATATTAAATATTTAATGTATTTAGAGAATAGATACATGAACATATTATTTAGGTACATTATTAATAATAATATCCTTTATAGTGTGTACTCTTATTGACATACCCTACTTAAAACATTTAATCATAACCTAGGTAAATGAAACATAATAAATGTTTATCTCGTATGCTTAGTAAGTGGAAACATGATAAATATCGATCAATGATAATATAAAATCAATTGATAATCATAAGTGTATGAGATCAAGACCATAAATTTTAAAATTCATGAACCATATATCAAAGATCATAAACATGGGTCATAGAATAAACCATTATCATTTCAAAAGACATGAGTCATAATAGTGAGTAATCATAAAAAATTATCATAAACCATATGTTTAGATAAAAACATGTCATTTTAGTATGGATCTATTATAGGGATAATAATGATTTTGTATATTAAGGATAACTAGTGAGGTCATATAATCATAATGGATTAAGAATGACCACATATTCCATTTAGTGGATCAATCACATTAACTTTTTTCCCATAGTGGATCAAGTATATTAACTTATTTCCCATACTGGGTCAAGAACGTCAACTTGTTTCCCATTATTGTATCATGATATATAAAACTCTCCCCAATGAATTAGAGGTTTATATAATTCCATGACCACCCATCACATAATAAAAACAAAACATTTGTGAGTCAAAATATTATAAAACATTTATTATATCATCATAACACATGGAAATAAAATGGGTTTCATTATCTTTTCATTATTTCATAATATAATAACCCATTGAAAATAAATGGGCTTCATAAAAATATCATCATTAAAATCATAAAACATAATGATTAAAAAAAGGATGGTAAAATCTGATCATATACCTAGTAAAGCATAATTAATATCAAGGAAATTATCAGAGATAAAATCCCCTTTAAAATATCACTATAATATTTCTTGAGGAAAATACCATTTTCGATTTGAAATTACTTATTTGAATCAAAATATTTATAAAATATTATGGAAAATGTTATATTTTAAAATAACCTTGTAAAATTTTAATGGAATATTCAAATCATTAAATGGTCATGACAGTGAAACATTCTATTCATTCCATGTACATTAAAACAAATATTTCGTTCACATTTTTGTAAAAAAATCAAATGTGCCTCATTTTGGAAATTTAAAGATGATTCATTTTAAACAATTTCAAAAAAAATAAAACATCAGTAAAAATTAATTTAAAAAATTTTAGTATAATTTTAAATTGTTATTAAAATTATTTTTAAGAAAATAAGAACATGGAAGAAAAATATTCTTGACTGAATAGAAAAACATAGTCGGATTTCCTTAAAAACAATGTTTTGGTATCTTGAGTACTAAAAGTGAGGAAAATGAATGAAAGAATTGTATTCTATAGAAATAAACAAAGTATCATAAAATCAAATTTATATATCACATAATTATTATATTATTTCTTCAATGTAAATTCAAACATAAAAAATCCCCAAATAAAATGTGATTGAGATGTAAATCCCTTACTTCATGTCTTACCTTTATTCCTATGTGTTAAAACCTATTTTATAATAAATATAGACTTATTATACATGTATTAAATAATGTTACACAAATATATCATACCATATATGATTTAATTATAATATATTATCACTCATTTATTAACAATTTGTTATTAAAATCACTATTTCGAGTAATAATTGCTTTGCTTCTCATGCATGTTTCAGTTTTGTAATTATGGTCCTTGCACATTTATCATGGTTCCATAATATCTAGAATATTAATCATGATATAAATAAAAATTTTATTCATTATTTCTATGTATATTTAACCATAAATATTATATGATGAAAAATGAATTATACCATTTATGGATACGGTAAGTCATATGTAAGCAATAACACTTTTTGACTTTTTGATGGATAGAACTAAAAATGGTAAATAATAATTAAAATTTATATAATAATTATAATATAATATATAACATATATATTCATTAAATATAAATTTATTACCATCCATGTAAATTGGAAACAAAAAAAATGAATCACGTTGCTTTGTGGATGTGGAAGTCCACACACATGCACGAGTGATGTTAGTGTTTTCCAAAGTTTGGGAAGGTAAAAAGGTTGAAAAGATATTTTAATTACAAAATTATAATTATGTTATAAAAATAATATAAAAAATTAAACTCATCATAATACCCACCAATGAAATATTTTTTATGGAAAGTTAATTGTATTACAATGTGGAAGTGGAAGTCAACACATACACACGAGTGAAACTTTCACTTCACATTTAATGGAATAAACGGTGTATATTGGTTGTTTAATAATAATGATAATATTTTATTAAATTTGGGATGAATATTTTTTTATGATGAATAAACTATATTAATATGAGGTATAAGAAGAAATAAATTAAAATATGTTAGGTAATATGATTAATTCTTATTCTACAGGCCTCCTTTAGATCTCTTCTTAAGGACACTTGAAAATGTATGTTAAAGAGAAAAGAACCTCTAATTAATCTGTAGATAATTTTAGAATAGATTTTTTTATCTTCTGGTAAAATTATATTCCTTATTCTTTTGTAAATATAATAGATTTGGGGTGTCCTTTTATAAGGGGGATAAATGACACACTTAGAATTAAAAAAAGATTAAAATATAATTAAGTCATTCTAAATAAAAATTCTAAAAAAACATATATTAGAATTAAAATATTATATCTTTGAATTATACTCATTAAATAAAATTTATGTAGTTTTTTGTGTCATTTTGTACTTTTTCTTTTCATTTAACCCACTAGTTAACCATTTTTAACCTTATCTGTGGTGACGACTCTTTCAATTTCAAAGGGTTATAATGTTTATTATAAGGTATAAATTGGATTATAAATTTCAAATAGGTGAATATTACTATAATATATTTTAAACCATTTCTTATTTTAAGATCTTTATAAATTTTATTTAATTTTATAAAATATTACTTTCATAAAATATCGTTAATGTCATTTTTGACACTATTAATTTAATTTGAAATTAAACACGCAAAGAAAAATATGGAATTGGAATAAAATACTTTAAAATTCCTTAATAGTTTATATTTATCTAGAAATAAATGTAACCGAATAATTCTTCCAAATTGTATTACTTTAAATATTTTAAAAAATTAATTATTTAATTTTTCTATTAAATGAATAAATTTTTTTTCAACGTTGTGTAAGAATATAAATTATTTATTTTTCACTAAAAATTAAATATAATTTTCCATGATAAAAATTTTATTCTTATTTGAAATAATTATTTTGAACTAAAATTATCCTCTTTTTATCCTTTTACTTTTTTGAGATATTAATGTCAAGAAAGTGGCATCTATTGGGATTTCCCTTATTTAAAATAATATAAATGTCATTATCAGGGTAATTTAGTACCAAAATTTCATATATTTTAATTTGGTATGTCTATGATCAAATTTATCTCATATAATGAGAATTAATTCAAGTATTTGGTGGATTTTGTGACAATACACAATTGTTTTAATCATATTTTATCCATTTTACCCTAACCAAACTGAAAAATATTTACCACGATTACTATTCATAAAAAAAATAAGAGACATATTTATGTAATTTTATCTTCTTAATTCCAAATATATACAGATAAATTTAAATTTAAATGTTTAAAACTCAACAAAAATAGATTTCCAAAAAAAAATTTAGGCCTAAAAATTAATTTATTTCAAAATCAATAATATTACGGATTAAAATAAAATAAACTATATTATTATAAATAAAATTCATCACTTATAACTGTAATACCAAAAAAAAATAATGGTAATTTTAAATTAATTTTTGTTAATGAAAAGAGATGGTAATATTCCTAAAAAATCAATCATTTCACAAAAATCCCAAAATTTTACCTTAACTTAATTTTCAAATAATGATTTGAAAAATTATGTTCCCTGTGTAAAATAAAATTTTTAATTTTTTTGAAAATTAATTATAATTTCCACACACAAAATAAAATAAAAATCATTTTTGAAGAAAATGTATTTTGAAGCCTAAAATGACTTCAATAAGAATTATCTTATGATTTCATAAGAATTAATAAATAATTTTAAATTGAGTAAGACCATTATAGATTTATTTCATAATGTGTCTAATCATATTTATACCCTCAAAATAAATATCTATGTTATAATAATATTTTTATAATATGTCACAATTTTTATAGAGCTCGGTGTTGTGTGTTAAGCAAGTTATTGAGCTTATTATTATTGTTACTAAATTTATAAGGTGTTATAATATCACTCCAATTATTAATGTTTCATTATCATAATTAATGAAAATTATTAACTCAAGTGATAGAAGAATCATCCATCCATCAGCAATCACATTTTAATGTTCAGTGTTCTTGAGAAAATAACAATTATGAAATGAAAGATATGGAAACTCATAAAGACATCACCATGATAATTCACTAAATAATTACACTAGAAATATATGAAATAATTTTTTATGTACATGATATAACCTTATTTTTCATTTCCATCTGGATGATCGGTAAAAGATCCTCTTCAATCCCTCTATAAGACCTCCAAGATCTTCTCTCCTTGATTTTTCCAACTCCACTTATATTAAACTCTAATCAACTATGTAAATCTGTTAATCTACTTAAGGTATTATAATATACCATTAAATGTATTATCTCCACTACCTTTTTATCATTCAATAAATTTTGACATTAAAATTCTTTAGTAATCATCCATTCAGAGCCTGATATCCATGTAGAAATCCCTAGTTGGTCATTCAACTTTGAATATGTCATGACCATGTGATGGAAATTTTTCCCTTAAACTGGTGTATTAGAAACATTTAAAATTAAATAGATCATGAAATTAAATTAATCTGGTCAAAATCAATCCTTGTTTTGATTATCATTAGTAACTACGTCAAATTCTCAAAGCTTCATCATGAGACCATGAGCCCACCATCTCCGTTCTCATACATGAAACATCAGATTCATCTATCCAAACCAGATCTCAGTGCATGGAAAACTTATAAGTGCATGTGTTCCTAATACTAATATTACATCAGCTTCAAACTCCTTCAAATTTTCCCCAATGAGTTCAAGGGTAAACATTAGTGGAAATCTCTCCTTCCATATCCAATGTTCATCACTCATGTGGGGTTGGGCACATATCTTCAGCAATGAAAAGATTTAAATAGTATGGGGGTTAAAATTTCAAATATAGGTATCAATTCCACCAATGTAGGGTACATCATCTACAAAATATTATTTAAAACCTAACATAATGGATCCCAATATTGGGATTATTCGAAAACATTAGGTTTATGAAACTGTCATTTGGGATACCAACGTAGGGTTTATTTGAACCAACAAAAGGTTAACTTAACAAACACTAGGTTACTAAACCTAATGTTCCACATTAACATGGGGATCATCTACATGGATCTAGCTACATAGAAACATCATTTATGTGACTTCTTTCATTGAATGTTAATTTTTGGAATAATCATCATCAATCAAATCATTGTACATTCCTTTCTCAGAATCATGACATATGAATCATCCATTCCTAGAGAAAAGCATAAAAATAGGTTAAATATTAAAAATAAAAATATAATTAAAAATTTTAAAAACTAAAAAAAGTAATTAAATATTAAAATAATAGATCTCAGAGTTAAAAAATACATACTCAATTTATTTACATAAAACAAGCATAAATATTATAATTTATATTATTTTTCAAAAATTCTATAAATTAACCAAAAAATATAATTAATTTTTTATAGAATAATTTATTCATTAGAAGCACAAAAAATACAATGAAAATTTTTCAGAAAAAGGCATGAAAAATATGTCGAACCATATACCTTTAGACAATCCAATCATATTGAATTATTACTCTTCCTTCATAACAGCCCAAAGTTTCAATGACCTAGATTAGTTACTTAAAGAAACATTTTCAAACTATTCAACAAACATTTATTCTTCAGGATTTTACTTTTATCATCATATACTATATATATAGTACTTTAAATCATGTTATAAAATTAAACAAATCATAACTATGTGTATCAAAATCCACCTCATTTAAATCAATCAGCTATTTTTTACAATCTCTCCAAAATAGCTAAATGTGATAAAAATACACATATTACGACATGTTTAAACAAGATTAATGTATCCATGTTTTCAATTTAGAAACTAATTTTCTCTATTACTTGAAATAGTACTTCAAATTTCAATTATTTAAATTTTCTAATATTCACTATATTTACAACACCTTTTAATACCTAAAAATGATATCATATATCTATAAAAATAATTATATTAATTTATATAACTAATAAAGTCTTATAGAAACTATTATTCTCACCAATTCATCTACATTTTCAATCATGTTGACTATCCATTAGCATTCTGTATAATATTGAGTATATGATACTAAAATTACTTAAATCAATGGAGTACCAAATTATATTTAGTAAATTTATAGAGATTAAGATTCATTTTTTTTATACAATTCCTTTGAAACCATAAATAAATCACTCTATTATTCCATAAACATCTAGATTCACATTATGAACAATTCAAAACACTTGTTATTGAGGAGTAAATTGTTTTAAAACATGGAATTTTTATTAAGAACTTTCTTAAAACACCAATATTCCACAATAAATTTTCATAAGTTACTAATCTATGGAGAATATTACATGAATCGTCTCTATATAAAGGATTGATCACAATGTTTAGATTGATGATGATGATGATATTATCTATAATATAACCTTTTATCAGATGAGTATCATGTAATTTTAACCATTTCACAAAGAATTTAATTTAATGGAATCTAAGTAAAAGGATAACCGCTTTTAAAATACATCATATCCTTTTGTAGGAAAAGATCCATATTTCACTAATAAATGGTCCTCTTTATAATTTATCACATCACATATATGTATAGGTATGAAATCATTCCAATCCCAAAATTTGTGACTCTTGGATAGTTGAGTGTGAAACTCTTTGTATAATACATCATATGGATAAAATAAGCTCTATTCCACCTATAACATAATCATATTAGGGTCTCTAGACTATTGAAACCCAAATTATATTCCAATAAACAAGCTAACAATAGAAAATTAATGTCCACACATCATTATCATTTCCTACCCAGTAGGACAATCGAGAGTCACTTATTACTTTTTTTCCTTAGACAAGATAATTTAAGGGAAACCATCTTTTAGCATGACCTTCCTAATTGGATGATCGAGGTCTTGAGAAGTTACTCTTGGGAAAGAATAACACACTTATTATTTTGAAAGGGATTTTAATCATACCATCTTATCTCAGTTTATTCCCTTTTATAAATGCATGCTTCTAGTGATTTTATATGAAAAAAATTCATTATTGTACCAGACATGTAATGCGTGGAACTATTCTACAAAAATTTCACATTTTAAACTAAAGCATACACAATATTCACATTTCATAAATAATTAAATAAACATGAATATATTATAGAATAAATATCAAATAAATTAATAATTCAAATATTTAAACATGATATGACCATTTATGGACAATTCATAAATAAAATATAATTATAATCATTTTATAATTTTGAATTTAACATTATGGGAATTCCATAATTTTCAATATAAACAATTTATATTCATTCTAGTATGATCTCTACCATATTTATCATTATGTGGAATTACCATTTCAAATATACAATATTATATGAATTGTATACTATTTATAATGAAATATATATTATATTAATATTTTACATAACCTAAATAGCATATACTTAATCATTATTTAAATATTTATCTTATCAATCATCAAAAAATTCATATTTCTAAAATAATATCCAAAAAATGCTCCTTATTTTTTTAGAAAGATTTAAAATAATAGATTACTAACTATTCAAAATTTTACTATAATCAATTTAAACTTTTGACTTATTTCATAATTTCTAAATCTTTATAAATTATCACTTATGATTTATAAATAAACATTCTCATTTATAGATCATAAATAATTCTATATAAATTTTTCTAAAAGGTATTTCAAATATTTCAATTTAATATTTTGAAAAATAAAATTTTCATAAATATTTATTTATTTAATTATAACCCATTTATAATAAATTAATTATTTAATTGATTTCAAATAAATTAAATATTACCAAAATATCTTTTTTAATTATTTATAAACCTTTTATAAATAATTTAAAACATTTTAGAAATTAAAAAATTGGAAATCTTTAATGTTTACCCTTACGTAGAATCCCTATTTTGTGTAAGGGTTACCTCTGTCTACCCTTATGTAGAAGGGCCACATTAAGGTATATACCCATAACCCTTAGGTATCATACATTTTTTAATGGTACATCAGGTATTACCTTGACCTGAACTCTTCAAGTAAGGATATGTTCTCATCTGCCATTACGTAACAATTTAAAATAATGTATTACCTTTACGTAATCATTGGAAATGCATGTTTACCCATACATGCGCCACAATCTATAATGGTAAGTCCCAATGAACCATATATGAACCTATTCATGTAAAGGTATTTCACAATTTACCTTCACCTAAAAAACACATATTGGTATTACAATGATTGTAATTCCCTGTGATTAAAAAAAGCACTATGATTGGTGGCGTATTCAATACGCAACACTGAGTTTAAACGAACCACGTAAAATTATTAAAATAATTTTTTTAAATAAGAAAATTATAACCTAGAAATTCAATTAGAAGGTATGAATATGATTAACTACTTTATTAAATTTATGTAAATTAACATATCTATATAAATGTATTTATATAATCTTAGAAAATAAGCACTCAATTTTAAAAATAAACATTTTTTTTAAAAAATGATTTTTTTATTTTTGGGAGAAAAAAATATAATTATGCTTTTGAAATTTTAGTAATGTTATTATAAAAATAAAGATAATTTTTGAAATCATAATATAATTATTTTCTTAAGGGGATTTTTTTTATTTTTTTGAAAATATTAATTCTTTAGTGAATAGTGAGAAATACAGATTTTTATAACTTTTTCATTTATTTTACATAAATTATGTCCCATTATTCTTTTAACATGATTTGAAATTAACATAATTATAATTTATACATATTTAATCCAATTTATTACATTTTAATCATATTTATATGTGATTTTAGTATATGTTTATTCTTAGGATTAAAAACACTTTTTCATGGAAAATTGTTTTAAAGTGCATAATGTTTCTCTAGTTTAATTATTTAAAATAAACACAAATTTGGAATGATTTAATTTAAATTTAGATATTATATACATTAATATACATTAATTTCATTGTTATTACTTATTATATAATTGTTACAAGATCATATTATGCCTAAAAAATTCATTTATTGAAAACCCTTTTTTTCGGCATGTCTGTGGGTTCTAAGAGTCAAATTTATGAAAATGGATTCAATATTTATAATCAGAATTTTTTATATAATCAAAAAATTTAAACATAATTTTTTACCAGAACGAATTATAAAAATGGTAAAAATTAATTAATGCAGTTAAAATAAAAATGGGTCTACTATGAGTTAAACTAAAAATATAAGTGTTATAAAAGAACAAAAAATTATTAAATTCATATTATATAGTTATATTTATATCTTATATCTTATAAGGTAAAAAAAATTATTTTTTACCCTTATGTCATGTTGAAAATTTGGATGTAATTCTTTCTTTTTAGAAATTCCAAGTGTTTCCTCACCCCCACTTATAAAAGGCCACCCACTCTCTCATATTTACGCTTACAAAAGCCTTTGGTTTGGAAAATAACTTCCTAACTAAATTCCTTAATTTCCTCCCCTAATCCTAAAATCATTGGTTTTAACATAAAGTCTATCTAGGAAGGATTTAGTTATAATTGAAATAGAGGTGGTCTAAAGAAGAGGTAATGTTCTTAACCGAGCATTTTATTTTATTTATTCATCCACCTCCATAAAATATTATTAAAACATGAAAATATAAAAACATCAATATATTACATATATTTGTATTTTTTTATGTTATATTCATGACTTAATACCATCTCCTCATTCCTCGAATGGAAAATGAAATTGTTGATCATGCATATGGTATACTACCACCTCACAAACCGACGTATTTCATTTTCCATCACCGCTTATCACGGTCAGATATAATGATGTATTTAATTTTATATTATTATATTGATGATATAATTATACTTTTTAATTATAATATAACATAATCATTCTTACTTTCCATTATATAGGGAATATAATAATGTCGCTTGTATATACAGCAGACTACACCCTCGCGAAGTGATGTGATTCTTTTTTCACATAGGCTTTAGATGGATGGTAATAAGGAAAAATTGATGTTTATATATGATATTAATGAAATATTAATAATTATGTAAAATTAATATATAAAATAAATTCTTAAATTACTATTTATTGAATAAATGAAATCATCATTCGTGTGTACAGCAGACTACAACCTCGCGAAGTGATGTGATTCATTATTTTCTTAATGTATGACATGGATGGAATATGTAAGTGTATTTCAATAAATAATATGATATCTATAATATAATTAAAAAACTTAATTAAAAAAAATTCACTTACCTTATTTCCATCGTGGTAACTATAAAATGGAAATGTTACTCATGTGTACGTAAAGTTTACCATCTCTATAATAGTAATGTAGTTCATTTTTCTTAATCATTATTCATGATTGGAGTTAAAAGTATAAATTATTTGTAAAAATAATAATTATATTAGGATTAAAAAGTAGTATATAATGAAATAATAATATATTTATCTTTGTCACATTATCAAA
Source organism: Viscum album (assembly GCA_963277665.1). Lineage (NCBI taxonomy): Eukaryota > Viridiplantae > Streptophyta > Magnoliopsida > Santalales > Viscaceae > Viscum > Viscum album. The sequence continues at coordinate 1,596,996,837 of OY728130.1, read as the reverse complement.
GTAATTTTGGACATATGAGTTGTTTATCGCAAAAATGTCTGGTGTGAAGTCAATTGGTTATATAATTGAATATAACATGGTGAAAAATTAAATAAAAGTAATAATATAATTTAAAATTTTTATCATGTAATTAAATATTTAATATAAGTTCATTATTATGGAAGATAAGGAACGTACCTAAAAATTCACGCTTAAGGAAAGGGTTTTGTCTCAAAACATCCTTCTTTAAGGCATATGTTCTTTTACACACCTAATTTTATTTAAATGGTGTGTATACTAAACCTTTAAATATTATATCAAAAATACATAAATTATAATGTTATTTTATGTTTCAATTTTTTACACCCAGATATTTTAGAAGATTAGGCCATGTTCGATAGCATATTTGACACGCAACATCGAGCTTAAATGACCCCTAAAATTTATGACTATTAAAACCTAGCCGTCAAATTGAATGGAAAGAATATTAAAAACTAAATTATGAAAATTATATGGTTTAAACTTGTAAAAAATCATTGTTTATATATTCATTAATAATAAAATAATAATTGTTGAATGAAAATTAAATGTTTACATAAAAACATTATTTTTTTTCAAAAAGACAGTTTAATCATGATTTGTGCACATAATTTAAAAATAATTTTTACCACTCAAGAAAATTTATTTGAATAAAACATAGTTTTTAAAATCATATATAAATAATATATTAGGTTTATTTTTTATTTTTATGATATGTTTCATTTTTTTCCATGAATAGTGAAAAATATTGAATTATAATTAAAAATTTTCTTTTCGTTAAAATTATTTATTAAGTTAACTTATATTTTAAATTTTTTATAAATTATAATTAGTTAAATTATATTTCAAGTAATACAATTTAGGTCATTGGAATATTTTTCATGTTTAATTTTCATATAAAAACTTTGTAAACATTTAAACATTTTCCATTCGAAAACCCTCTTCTTCGTTGCGTATACGGATTTAACTTTAAATTAAATTATTCCAGTTATTTGAATTTGATTTTATAAATTGGATTACATATTTAGAATCATAATAATTTATATTTTTTAAAATGTTAAACTTAATTTTATTATAATAAATTGTAAATAAAATAAAAATTAATTATCGCGGTTAAGTTAAAAATGTGGCGTTGTTGTACATTACATGCGTTTGTGTTTTAATTAATTTTCAACACAAATAGTATTTTTACTTAAGAAATTTGATTTAATATTTATAATTATTAGTTCTAAGTTATCTAATAATTCTATTTTTATTTTATTCTTAAATCATTAATTACCTAGGTTAAAAAATAAATATCATGGTGCAAACTGAAGTGGTTAAAGGGAGTAAACTTAAAGACTAAGGAATAACATGCATATGAAAAGGTGTTTTATTTTTGTGTTATATATTTTTAAATATAATTTAATACCTAACATATATTATTAATAAATTTATGAGCCATATGAGGTGAGTTTGATCTCTCATTAATGAATAAGTTTTGGTATTTATAAAAATAAAACTCCCAAATTATAAAATTTCACTCAACCCCTCTCTTATTCACAACTCTAAAGTCATTTTTATTGGAAACGTATTACCAAATCATTCCAAAAATTACTTAAAAAAATCATAGAATCATTTTTTTAGTCATAAATCCAACCTAAGAGTCCTTTTGGTACAAATAAAATGTAGTTACCAGAAAAGGGATCACGCTCTTCAATGAGCATTTTTCATTTATTTCTTCCACTATCCCATTGAATTATTCTTAAACTATGATTATATAATAACATAATTATCATAAATATAATTATATATAAATATATATTTTAATTTAATAACCTAAATCATTCCCTTGTTCGATCAAATGGGTTTCAAATTCATCATTTATATGTACGATGGACTACTGCCTCGGGAACCAGTGTCATTATTTTTTACATTACCACCAGTCATGATTGGGTATGATGATGGATATTAAGTATGTATATGATATGTATAACATAATTATTCCAATACATTAATTATATTATATATATATATATATTCACATTCCATTTTTTAGGGGATATATTACCTCGCTCATATGTAGAGCGGACTACCACTTTACGAAGTGATGTGATTTGTTTTCACTAACACAATACATGGTTGGTAATATGGTTAAATATATTGAATATATGTGGTATAAATGAAATAATTATGATATTAATTACATATTTATAATTTAAAGAAGGTAATATTTCATTTTATTTCAAACCTTCTCACTCACTGAATGATAATAATGTCGTTCGTGTACATTTGGACTACTACCTGTATAAAGTGATGTGACTCCCTCTTTTCATCTCCACACCACATGGATGATATTTATAAGTATATTTAAAAAAATAATATTTTATTTATGATACATTTATCAGTATATAATGATAAAATATTCATTAACTCATTTTCAAAAATATATTTTAAAAATGGAAACGTTATTCATGCATACATAGGGCCTACCACCTCCATAACATACTTCATTTATCAAAACAATATTTCATGATTAGTATAAAAATAATAATTGATTTATATATATTGTTATTATTTCATTATTATTATTATTATCTATATTAGGGGTACATAAAAAAGTAAGTGGGACAAAAATAAAAAATCAAAACATATATGAAAAAAAGTAGTTGTTTCCAAAAACATGATTTTAAGATTAAATTGTTAATAAATGGGTAATAAATGGTCATAAGTAAATCAATTATTAGTAAGATATATATAAATATGGATCTATAATATATTAATAAAAAAACTATATTTAAAAAACCATAGTATTATACCTGTATGAAGGAATTTGAGACTTAAGTTAAGGGATTACTAGTCTATCTTTTATTTATATGAGTCATATGAAAATTCACCATTAATATCTTTTTCACGGTTTATATTCTACCCATTTTACAAGTAATATAATGAATAGTTCATATTTAATTGAATTTTATGTTTTATTTTTAATTATTTTATCTAAGGGGTTTTGTCTTGAAATTTACCATATGGGAAAGAATTTCATAACTCAATTTCTTTTCATTGGGTTATATTATTTTTCACTGTATTTGAAATTATAATATTATGTGTGTAATAAATTTTTTATAATATATTTAATTTCAAATTATTTTACTTTTATTTAAACTTGATACACATAATCTATTCATTTTTTAATTCTCACATCAACGTTATGATCATTATAATGGTTTCTCATCACAAATTGTATTCTTTGGTTCATATGTTGCGTTATACATATATATTCATTTATGATGTGCATCTAATTCAAATCTGATAAGTAATGTCATGAATATATTTATTCGGATGAAATTTCATGGTTAATTCAAAGTTATTCATTCATGAGGCTTATAATTCAAAGTTACCAAATTGGTAAGTGTTTTAGGTTTCCATCTCATCGTTTCTAGGGATTGTTTATGATTAAGTCTATAATGTAGAAACATTATGATATAAATTTCAAGGATTATAAATAATTTTATTCTACTCTATTTATTTATGATATTTTCAAGTAATAATACCATTTTACTACTCTTTGGTGCTTAAAAAATTGACAATTTTTTTAAGGAAAATCAACTTTATTTTTCACATTAGCCAAAAGAACATTTTCTTCCAAAACATTGTTTTCCAAAGAAATTTTTTTATCATTATTAAAATAATTTATTAAATATATTATTACCCGTTTTTAACTTTTATAGAAAAAATTAATGTAATCATCATTTCATTCTCCAAATAATTAATTTTTGGTTTTTACTAAAAATGTGAAAGGAATATTTATTTTAATGTTTACGACATGAAAATAATTTTTATTCATCATGTCCATAAATTAATTTGAAGCTTATTATAGAATTTTTATGTTTATTTTTAAAGAAAATTATTTTCAAAAAATATGTCTTAAAAAGAATTTTTCAAAAATAGAAATGATATTTCATTATGAAATGTTCTAAATGATTTTTAAAGCCTTATTTTTATGTATCAAAGGATGTTTTCAAATAAAATTATTTTCACTATATTTTTAGAATTTTTAGTTTTTAAAATTTATGTTTTTAAAATCAAAGGATATTTTCCTCAAAATATGTTTATTTATATTTTAATGGTATTTCTATTCATCAACATCAACATACCTTGTTATTACTTATTCTCAAATGGGGATATTTTGTAATGATTTCACCCTCATTCATTCTCTAGATGGAATAATATTATATCAAATATATTTTTATGGAATCCATACTTCCATTGGTTAATCTTGTTTCAAATATATTGTTATGGAAGTCATTTCGTTTCCATAGGTAAATCTTGTTTCCAAGATATTGTCCTTGAACTCATTCTTTTCCATGAGTTAATCAAGTAATAAAAAGGAATAATGATTTTTTATGAGTTTTACATTAAAATTAAATCTCTATGTACTTTATATATGGTTCTAGGATATTGTTATATAAGTGAATCCATACATACAAACACATACACACACTCACACACACATATATATAGGTATATACAGCTGTAGATATTTGTATTTATATTTTAATTCATGTACAAACATGAATCTAAATATTATCAGATATATATATATATATACAATCATACATGTAAAAAAATATTACTATATACATGCATAAATTCATTCAAATATATTAATATAATTATTTGTAAATATATATAAGTATATGAATAATATTATATATATATATGTGCATAAGTATATATATACTTCTATAAAAACATGTATATAAAAATATACAGACATATAAATATAAGTACCCACATGCATTCATGAATGTATATATTTTAATGAAATTATTTATTAATTAAATAAATAAATTATTAATTTACAATAAATAAATAATTATAATTATAATTATATACAAACATTCATTAGACATTGAAAAATCTCCTAGTGGTGATATTACCTAAGATTCTTCTAGTGGATATTTGTAGTTTGAATCTCCCATGGGAGATTATCTAGTACATATATGTTGAATGAATCTCTCATGGGTGATTTCCTAACGCATATTTGTTGTAATAATCTCACATGGGATATTTATCAGTGGAGATTTATTGTACAAATCTCTTATGGGAGGTTTCTCGGTATATATTTTTGGTAAAAATCTCTTTTAGGATATTTCCTAATGATAATTTGTTATGTCAATCTTCTATGGTAGATTTCCTAGTGAAGATTTTTAGTAAGAATCTCCCATGGGATATTTCACGGTATATTTTTGTATAGTTATATATATATATATATTAATACATGCATTACATGTTTTTGTATGTAACAATCTAGATGTATAATTGTAAATAATTAAATTAATAAATTTTTATGGATGTAAAAAATTACATCAGTATTTTTTTTATATACCTCTTTATATGTATGTATGTATACATGTTTATACTAATTATTTCATGAACTTAAATTTTATTGTGTATAATTTAATATATGCATATTTTTATATAACTATTTTAATATATATTAACGTATTTATATAAATATATATTTATATATCTATCCATGTAAGTATATATATTTGAATATGTGTATATAGGACTATATGTAGTAATACACACACAAGTTTATGTATACTACTATATATAAGTATGGATGTAGGAATTTAATTAACATATACATATGTGTAAGTATGTAAACTCTATTTTTTATTTATATATATTCATATATATAGTTTTTAAATTTTTTTTATACTCATTAGTTTTTAAACATCTAATGTGTATAAAATTATATTACTTATATTCACAAAAATTTATATATATAAATACACACACACACACAAACATATATATATATATACTGATAAATACTTTATCTATATATTTTTGTGGCTAGATTTTTATTTATCACTGAAAAAATTACAATAATTTTATATCAACTTATATATATATATTTATACACATATTTGTAGTAATAAATTAGAATGATTTAATAAGAAACTATAATGGTAGATAAATAATTATATAATTGTTAATATATACTAATTTATATATACAAATTTCAATAAACATTGATATATAAATTATTTTTAAAGGTAAAAAATATATCTATTAATGATATTATATTAAAATAGGAAACCATTAATATAATGATTAAAATATATTTAAAACTGTTATTTTGTTATTAAATGTTAATATATAATGTTTAAAACAAATTAATATTAATATAATATATATATATATATATATTCATATTTAAATTTTAAATCATACTAATATATGTGTGTGTACTTGACATTTTAAAAATATTTAATGATATGTTGATGTAGAAAATTTAATTTCTACATAAAGTTTATGAAATTAATTCTAAATATTTTACGATAAAATATATGTTATATATATAATTATATTTTTTTATGTATATATTTGAATAACCTTTGTGGAGAAATTGTTTTGAACAATGTTTTTTTATTTTTTGATAACTATCATTTTTTGGAATAAGAATGTTTTTGTTATTCGAGAATCAGATCCAGTCCATCATAATAAGTTTTTTTCAAGAAATTATAAATTTATTGAAAGAATTGAATCCATATACATCATATTCAGATCATCATATCCAAAATAAATGGTGGTAGAAATTGATGTTTAATAGAAGTTTTTCTTTATTGTAATCAGAGAAATAATGAATCTATTGTGTGAAGAAGTTTTTTTTGCGAAATAGTTATGAAATAAGGTTATTAAGTGGGGATTTGGAATGTATTCATTATTTCTAAACAAAATTATATAGCGCATTATTGGTCATAATGTTCTATCAAATCATAAAAACTCTCATGATAAAATATTTTGAACAAATAGTGTAAAAGTTTAAATAATTTCAAAGTTATAGTATAGAGATTCCATCATCATTGGATTTCCATCATAATGAGATTTCCATCAAAATGGGAATTTCCATCATAATGGTATTTCTTTAGTAATGATATTTCCATTAAAATGGGAATTTCCATCATAATGGGAAATTCATTGTAATGGTATTTCCATCGTACTAGGAATTACATTGAAATTTTCTAAAAAGAAAATTGAAATCATAATGATATAAAGAGTTGATGAGTTCATACTTTAAATTCAATTTTTCATAAATCTTAGAGAAATATAAGGATGTTTTATGAAATTGAAGCAGATGTTTAAATGTGAGAGATCAGTATATATTTTTAATTTTGAAAAAATGGGGAATGTTTTCAAGTTTCCTACATTTGTTTTCGGAATCACCAATAAATACTTACTCGGATCATTTGTTCGTTAGTGGATTTTCAAGAAAGTATAAAAGTAAGCGCACTGAAGAAATCATGTGAAATTCATTATCGACTACAGATATCATGAGGAGGAACAAACATTGTAGTTTTTTTACTGATTAATCAAGATCATCTTGAAAATATTGTATTTTGTTAGTCGGACTAAGGTACATTATATCAAAAATTTGAGCAGAGTTCGATTTTTGTAGATAGAGAATTAGTTTATCGTATTGATTCCATCACATCGATAGAATCGGATCCAAACTCATCGTATTGACATAATCAGATCCAGACCTATTGTATTGAGAGAATCATATCTAAACTCATCGGATTGAGAAAATTGGACCCATCCAAATCGGACTAATGATTCGTACTGATTAATTGTGCATAGATTTTAACAAAATATTTATTCTTTTGTGTAGATAAATTATTCTGTAAGAAAACATTGTAAATTGAGGCAAGTAATTATAATTTTTCCTATTAGTGTATAGAATGTGTCTAATGGGAGTGGGCACAAGTTGAATTCCCTTCTTTGTAATAGTGGATTTATGTAGACCAACAGGAGTAGCTATGGAAACAATGTTGGTTCTCACACTAAAGATTAACCTTATAAATCTTATATGCTTTAATTTCTTTCCTAATTTTTCATGAATGAGTATTTACTTAAGTTTGATAACGAAATAAATATTAACAAGTTTCAAGGGTTATGTTTCTAATATTTTGGAAGCATATCATAATTTAACAACTGATTTAACTCCCTCACCTTTATAAGTTGTTATTCGATCCATTGGAACTTCAATATAAATATGATTCTGTGATATATATATATATGTAAGTGTGTATCTATTTATATTTTTATATACTTTTAAATAATTATATATATAAATACTTTTACATTTTTATAGGTGTGTGTGTGTAAATACATATATTTTCATGTACTCTTGGATAGATATATTTGTAAATAATCGTTGTAATATATATGTATGTAATTATAATAATACAAGTGTGTATTTATATACATAAATTATTTTGTATATATAAATGTATACTCATTAATTTTCTATGAAATTTATCTACATGCAATTTTTTTATGTATTTTGTTTCGTATAGAAAATAACCTGAAATATTTTCTAAAAACTACGTTGTAAATTTATTGTGCAAATCTATGCCTACATATAAAAATATTAAATTTCAAAAAATTGAATCATATATGGATCTAGATTTATTATTATCAATGTTTTTATCTTATTGTTGATGACATATTAAAATTTCAATACCATTTGAGAATAATATATTAAATTAAATACTTTTTGACTGAAAAACATGAATGGATGATGGAGAAAATGATATTTGGGTTAATTTTGGGGAATGCACATGGGTATGTTAAGGTAATTAAATCTATTAAAATTAAAATAATAATAATGGTATATAGAAGGAGATGCCTCCAGTTGTGTCTTGTCCACACATCATCATACTAAGCCCCAAATTCTTAAACCATTTTTGGTGAGAAATGGAGATGATGGAAATACAAAGATTCCAGTGCCATAATAACTAAGAAAACTCTTTTAACTCTTATAATTAATTATATAATGATAATAAAATATGAATAATAAAAATAAGATACTAAAAATTAATAACCCAATTATAAAATTACACTCCTACACTTACACATTAAATTATCTATAATACTAAAAAAAATTAAATTTACTAAACATTTTCATTTTTAAATAAAAATAAAATGTGAAAAATAATGAAAACCTAAAAACATGGGGTGTTAAAATTTATTTTGTAAAATATTTTTATCCTAAAATATAAAACTAGAATCACTAATTAGATCAGCATGAACTTTCTCGATCATTATCCCATCACAGACATGTCAGCAATTTTCTAAATATGTTAATAATACTTGGGTATACCACTCTCTATCATAAAAGAAGAACACACATTCCCATTTCTAAAACAATAAAAGTATAAAAATTCCCCACCATAATGATTCATCTACACTATATTTAACCTTTTGTGAAAAAAACTCAAATCAAATATGAGGAATCAATATTAAACATGGATTAACATAATGTTGAGTCTAAAATCATAAATCAACCATTTATTGACATAAATAACTAATAACTCCATAATAAGAAAAGAAATAAAAACATATATTAAAATTTCAATGTTTTACATTCTCAACCACATTTCCATCAAAAAAAATTTAAAACATTCAACCATAAAAACTTTTTCCTTTAAAATACATAACATAGTCTTGTAATGTATTTCAAATCCTTAAAATATCAATGTTGCATATATAGTCTTCAAAAGTTTAAAATTTTTCATTATCATTTATAAAAAATGCAGAAATTTTCTACACTGATAAAAGTCAAAATATTTTATGTTGCATCTATAAAGATTCATTGGATTTGTTGAAAAAAATAAATTAAGGAATGTAATTATGGTTCTTTTAGGTAGAGGTATTACATGAAGTATTTCATTTATTTTTTGATGTGCTGGATGAAATTATGAAAGATATATAGTAAAAAGCATTGGATTCCATTCTTGGATAAGTGTTGAGTATATGTTGACATTTTTACTTAGTGAAAAAATTTTAGGGTCATGCAAATTATGTGAATGAATGTGTGAAGTATAGATACTGATAGAGGATGTTTGTTATTATTCAAGATATCATAATTTTATAATTTAATCGATTATTTAAAGAAGATAATACTATACATGGAGATGTTTTAATGAAATGGGTTGGTTGATGATAATATTTCCAAATATCATATCTTAAAATGTGATGTTCATTGGTGTGATGTTCAGAAGTCCATAAATGGAGTTCTATTTGTAGGATTGAGACAACGAAGAAGAGACAAATATTTCAATGTGTAAGTGGTGAGGTTCATATTGGAATCTCTCATATTTCATATTTTCCACACCATATTCAAAATGAAGGAGCAGTATTCTACTCTGCATAAAGATATTTCATCGTAGTGTGCCTATATTTAATATTCAGTCCAACAGGGGACATAATATTTTTGTAGTCTTCGTAAACTAGATATATACAGGATTCCCATAATAAATATAAATAAAAATATTACAACATAATTTTTTTCAAGAATATCATTATTCCCTATAGCATATTCTTCCATATCATTTATATTAAACTTCATAGATTCCTGGGAGAGGAAAAAATAAGGGTGATCATGAATGTTTTGTAAGGGTTAAGTACAAAATAATCTATCATGAATCAATAAAGAAAAATCAATATGGAAAAGAATATGACTGAACAAACATATCATTTAAATAATGTGGCTATATGAATAGATAATTCATAATCAATATGAAATGGTAAATAACTAAAAATAATAATGTTTGATCAATAAACTGATGTATATAGAGATAATGTCATTGGTAAAATATCATGGACAATAATAAATTAATTTTTAATGATTGAAGTGATTAATAATTAGATTCTATAATCTTATGTATCATTAAGAATCAACTATTAATACCATTTTTAAGAGAGTTTAAATCATATTGGTACAAACTAATATGGTTTTTCAAACTATATATCTATTGGAAAGACATTTCACAAGACATTTTAAAACTATGGGGTAGAAACTTATAGGATTTATCCACATGATTTTGTCTCATGAGACATTCTAATACATTGAGGGGATTTCTAAAAACATCCCCAGCCATGTCTAGAATGTTAAAATAATTCCTCATATATCAAGTAAATGATTTAATTCTTGATCAATGTGATTTTTAGAAAAATACATATTTAATAAAATATGTTTACTTATCAATATTCCCCCACCAAATAAATTAACTATCAAAGTAAAACATTGTATGTATAAATGATATATAGTTTAATAAATTAACAAATCCATGATAAATAATATTGAAATTTAGGGTAAATTTTTTGTCCTCTAGAAAGATAATAATTAAAGGGAAAGTTAATGATTACAAAAATGAATCAATAAAGTGAATTTCAAAACTTTCCTAAGTCAAAATGATCATAACCCATCCATTGGAAGAATAAGGACCATTTCAATACAATATGTAACCATTGGAATAAAAATAATGTTTTTTCATTTATGAATAGAAATAACATAAACGTTATCTATAAAACAAATTTGATAAAAACTTACGTTTCATTTTTAAAATCAAAATTTTTAGCACATAAAACATTGTAAAATCCTTTTCTGTGAAATTCCCTTTTAATATCTAATAATTTAAATAATTTTAGGGAAAATTTTTATATAAAAAGATAATTTTAAACAAAAAAATAATTATTGAAAAACTTCATATTAGTGGGTAATTATATATAGTTTGTATAAGTCAGAAACGAACATTTTGTTTTCACTCTAAAAAAGTTATAAAATTTCCTTATTGGGAAAAAGGTAAGAAAATTCCTTTTAAATTTTTGGTAAAACCCAAATGAGTATTATTTTGCAAACAAAAAATATTCATTTAAAGAAAATATTTTAAAATTTAAAATGGGTAAAAATTACTATAATAAATGATTTTGGAAATATTAAAAACATATTTGAAAACGTTTATAGAAACAAAATTAAGAAAAAAAAAATTATGATCGATGATTGAAATGAAGTTGAATTTTCTATAAAATAGTATCTCAATTGATTTAAGTACCAATGAGAGGTAAAATGATACTATTGCTTGAAAATATCTTAAATAAGAATAACATAATAAAATTAACTGGTTTTACTAGTAAATTTTCAAATAATTTCCTTTAATTGAAACTCAAGAATAAACAATATTGATTTGAATGATATTATGAATTTAACCCATATAATGATCATAACATTGAAATAAGAATTAATAAATTAATATATTATGTGTTTCAAATATAAATCCAAATAAAAAAGATAAAATAAAATATAAGTCAATAAGAATTATTTATTCATATAATATTATAATGAAATAATCAATGAAATGGAAGTTCACCCAATGAACAAAAATTGAGTTAAGAAATCCCTTACCTCAGACATCCTTTTGATTAAACTTTATTTAACCTCTTATATAATGGTTTTAAACATGTTATTAACTTCAAACAGAAACATATTAATATTTATAATATCATATTTTATCCTTTTATAACATATTATCACTTGTTCATTAATAATATTTCATTATTTTCATTATTTCGGGTGTTAATCACCTTGTTTTCTCATTCATTCTTTTTCATGAAAGTTCTAGTTCTTGCACATATTATATTCTTATATAATATATTGAATGATAATCATGATATTAGTATAATATCTATGCATCGAATATAATTTGAAAACCGATCAAAAAATATGTTTTTGAATAATGAATTACATTATGATCACGGAGACGATAGGTTGTAAGTATTCATGAGTAATGTTTCCATTTTGTAATGATCATTATGGAAATAAGTTATGTAATATAAATTATATTTATATAATTATAATAACATCATATATACCATGTTGTATGATTATATATATCATCTATATGGTTTGGTTATGAAAGCGGGGTCACATTGCATTCTGTGGGCGGTAGTCCACACATACACAAATGATATTATTATCTTTAAGTGAGTGAAAATTTAATAATGAAAATCATATATTATCATTGAAAAATGATAAATATGTTATTAATATCATAATTATTTTAATTATATAACATATAGTAATTTTTTATCCTTACCACCTTCCATGTGAAGCGTTAATGAAATACTAATCACATCGCTTCCAAAGGCAGTAGTCTGTCGTACACGTGAGCGACGTTATTATATCTCCTATAGAATAGAAGGTGTGTGTGTGTGTGTGTGTGATATAATGACTAAATAGGTTTAAATATGTTATAAATATGATATATATACTTTATATCCATCATAATACCCAACCATTATTGGTGGTAATAGAAGAATGAATGTCTTCTGTTTGCGAGGGGCAGTTTGTTGTACACACGAATGATGAATTTGTAACCCATTTAATAGAATTGGAGATGGTTATAGGTCATGAAATTATTATTAAAATACCATATTATATTGAATATACTGACTTTATTATATAATAATATTTTAATAATAATTGAAGGATATGGTGAAGGATATAAAACAAAGATGCTCATTTAAGAACATTACATCTTCTATAGGTATCCAATTTAGGTTTGCACTAAGTCCATACAATATTATCTTTATTCCAAAAATAATGATTATAGGATATGGATAGAGAGGTTGTTAATTTATTTGGGTAGGTATTTTCTAAACCAAATAGGTTTTAATGAATGAATAAGAGAGGATGTGGGTAGCCTTTATAAGTGAGGTGAGTGGAATACGTTTATTTTTTTTGAAAAGATTCAATCATAACCAAGTTTTTATCATTCTCATTAACAACAATAGAAGATATTTTTTCTAAATATGGATATAAAATGGTAGTTATACAAGTTGGTATGTCATTTTTAACCATTATTTTCTTAGTTTAACCCCCAATAAACCCATTTTTTACTTTAACTGTGATAATTAAATATTACTGATTTAACTATTAATTCTTCTTATGAATTAAGTTGTACGTATTAGAAAATATAAATTATTTTGATTAAAAATATTGAATCCATTTTTTCAAATTTAATTCACAGAAGTGGTAAAATTTAATTTAAAATTAATTATGTAGACGCGACGACCAAATGGGTTTTTAAAGAGAAAATGTTCACAAGTTTACTAAGTTTTTATATCGAAATTTAAAATTAAAATTACTAAAATATCCAAAATTAGATTAATTTATATAATATTTTACTAATTTTACATTAAAACCAATTAAAAATATAAATTAACCATAAAATCTTTGCAAGAGGCATGCCTCTGACTATTTATTAAAATAAAAGAAAAGTATAGCAAACAAGTACAACAGACCAAAAAATTAAACTACATATTGTAAAAATCATACCCATCACCACATCCATGATAGATTCCTTCCTTCACAATAGTTGATTCCCATTCTGAGATTTCATAGTGCTTCAGAATCTTGGCATACTTCTTCCTCAGATTCCATTTCTCCAATGATTAAAACTCTTAAAAGATTACTTACCCTTTTTCAAACTAGGGACAACCCCACATTCCTTCCTAATAGAAGACCTGGTAGACACCTGCTTCAGCACATAAGTGTAGTCTTTCCTCAGCCTTCTTCATGTTGGGGTAGTCATAACTTCCACATTTCCAGACACATTCTTCTTCCCACCATGAACAATGTCACTATAATAAGGTCTGACCATGAAACAGTCATTTTCCTAATAGTATTTCTTATCCTTTTAAAATGAACGTCATTTTCTAATTAAAATTCAGTAATTTTAACTACTCATCAATGAAATGAAATAATTATGAAAATTCCCCAAAATTATCATTAACACAATGTCGTTATTCTAATTTCAAAAATTAAATTTATTTTCTGAAATAAATTTTATAAAAGGGTTAAAAATTAATATAAATTTTTGTGCACAAACCGTGATTAAACCATTTTTTATAAAAATAAAGTTTTTGAAATAAAATATTTTTCTTTTAAGTAATTATATTTTTATTTCTAATCAATAAATAAAATATTAATGAGTTTAAACTATATATTTTCACAATTTAGTTAATATTATTCATCCTCTCTAGTCTAATGACTAAGTGATAAGTATCTAATTAATTAATAATATCTTAATATTATATCACATTTCATTTAAAATTGATATTGCATGTAATGAAAGATAACCTATTTGGTGTGTGTTATATTATATAAACTCGGTTTTTCATGTAATGAAAAATATTAAATAGACTTAATTTATTCATAAATAAATATATCGTAATGTATCAGGGTGTTATATTTTTTTAAGCTAGGTGTTTCATGTCACATACATTATAGAATACAATGATCTTATTTTAGAATTTTATGGTGTTACCTTTTCCCCAATATAAATAAATTTCATCCTCACAATTTCATATTTATCTTAGTAATAAATGGTTTTATATTTAAATTTTTTTATTGAAATCCCATATTTTAAGAAGATTTAATAAAATATCCTCTTAATAAGAGGGGAAGGAGTGCACAAATTTGATATTTAATAACAATTAAATAGGTTTCTACATATGAAAAAATTGGTCGAATGTGAATATATAGACATGTAAGAAAAGCCTAAATTATTATAGACAGTGATTGAGGTCACTGATCACAAGATATTAATTGTTCTATAGAAAGTTAAGGGCTTAAAAACTCTAAATCAATAATTATTTAAAATTCTATATGATTCATAAGATATGGATGTAATAGGATAATATATATTTTTTAAGATCCTTATCCAAAAATTGAGAGATTATTTTATTGTCTAAAAATATATGGAAATGTACTTTATATATTTTTTATTTTAGAGTCATAATTTCATTCTCAGGTTGTTCTTCAATAAATTTTCAATTCTTCACTTACCCTAAGAATTAAATATACATAATTAATCTTTTTTGCTAGAATAACTAAAATTCACTCTTAATGGATTTTAAGATCCATAAAAGATTTACAAGAAATTTAATTTACATTCAACTATTTTCCAGAACTAAAATGGTTATCACAAGTTATTAAATGTAAAACATTAATCTCTAAACCTCAAAAGTAATCCCAATATATCATAATTAATATTTTTTTCAAATATTATAACAAAAAATAAAAAAAATACTAACCTAGACCTCACATAGGCCACTGGTAGGTGTTGAACCATTATAGTCCTTCAGTCATGGGTTTATATCCCACGTCCTTTCTAAATGCAATGGGTTGTCACCAAGAATTCTACTTTTAATTTTTTATAAACTATATTAATATAATTCATATTACATTACCATAAAAATATGATGTTCATAAATGAAATTAATTAATTATTACATTACCTTTTTTTATGTTTTTCAATACATCCCCAATACATAATTACTTCATATATTTTATTTCCAAAAAGTGCCTTCCTTGGTCTAGGATTTGACCTTTAGATGATGTAATTGACTCAGATAATGTATAGTTTATCAACATTTAAGAAAAAACTATTAATATATCCCTCTGAATATTTTCATTTCCTTCCATAGTACTATTTATTTTTTCTTAGAAATTATTTTCTTTATGCCCTTATTTTTCACTCACAAAACATTGTTGTTTTCATTTGATACACCTTAATTGGTGTATAATTCCATATTTCAAATGTGAAGGAAATTTATCCTTGTTTACACACTAGTCTCCACCACTCAGATTCTTAGAAAAATTTATCATTCTCTTCTTTGGTGAGTCTAGAGTTGGTTAAATATATGTTTTTAATCAAATTTTTGGATAATCAATTAGAAAAAATCGTGGTATATTTTACTCTAGTAATCATTCTATTTGATTTATCATACTCACTACCTTTTCCTTTATATTCAATTTTAACAATATTACTTCAAGTTCTATCCATTAACTAAAACCAAAAAACATAGTGTTGGAAACATTAATCAAAGTTGGAAAACCATATAACCATTTGAGGATGTTTAAATCATCAGATGAATTTTATAGTATAAGAAACATCAAGTTTAAACTAAGTCATTAATTATCATCATTTATTCAAATATATCATAATGGTTTGTAAATAAAATATTAATTATCCAAAGAAATACCCCATGAGTGTCAAACTAGGTGCGCGGTCAGGCCTGTTTTCATGCACAAAGTGATGATCGAGTCAAGCATAATATTCCATTTTCAGATTTATTACCCCTAGTTTTATCTGTCCTAGGACCACATCCACTTTTATTATCAAGATAGGGGTTTATTGATTGGAATTGATACATAATATATACCTTATCAAAACTACTGGATGGTCTCCTAATATTATCCTCAATGTCTATAAAAGGGTTATTATCTCTAATTTATGTTTTCCTAAATTAAGTTCCCAAGTTTTCAACTAAAATTCCACTAATACTAACTGTAATGACCCTAACCCTAGTGTCATAGATTCAGTTTTTGCTTTATTATATTGTCATATTATACATGGAATCACATCTCGAATGACCAAATAGTTTAGTAGTCTTTGTTAACAAGATACTTACATGATTATCATATTACATTTCAATACAAAAATTACAAAAAAAAATTATCGAGAATATCACTATTCCCTATAGAATATTCAATAATATCTTTTATAATATACTTCATAGATTCCTAGGAATGGAAACAAAATAAGTGTGATCATGAATGATCAGTTAGAGTTAAATAATGTTGAAGCTATTATGAATCTATAAATAATAATCAATATGGAATGGTAAATGACATAACAAACATGCCATTTAAAATAATCGAATGTTCTTGGGGTTTGGATTAGTGGTAAGCACCCTCTAATCCTACATGAAAAATGGGGGTTCAAAACCCATGGGGCGTAGGTACTGTAGCAGTACTATAGTAGTATTTGTAGCATCTGTGGTACTGTTGATCGGCGGGTACTATAGCGGGCGGTAGGATACTGTAGTGGCGACAGGGTACTATAGCAGTAGTGGACACTATAGTAGTCGGGTTACTATTCACAGAATGGGATTTAGGCTAAAAATTTGAGCCTACGGTCTATGTAATGGGCTACAAGCCCACTGGGCCTTTAGGCTATGTAATGGGTCTCCCTCTACCTAATTAGAATAGGTCGTTGCTTTGCTTAAATAATAAAATGAGGCTTCATCCCCAACTTTTAAAATAAACTAGAATGCAATAATAGATAAGGAAAAATTAATATGTCAAGGTAAATAATAGAAAAAAACATTCCATTTAGTAGATAAACTAAGAATGAAATGAATCCCTGGATAATTTCATTGTGAAAATATCATGGAAAATAATAAGTGATTTTTTTTTAAAAATGCTTATTTATTGAACTACATGATCTTAGAAATCATGATAAATGTATTATAAAGAAAATTAACAAGAAATTTGAAAACTACTACGTAAAAACCAATATGGTTTGGACAACTAAATATCTACATTAAAGATGTTTCATCAGACAATTTAAAACTACTGGGAACAAACTCATAGGTTTTGGCCAACTATGTTTGTCCCATAATACCTACTAATGCATCAAGGGTATTTTAATAAATATTTCCCACCCATAACTTTCATGTCCAAAACATTACTCATATATTTAATAATCTATTTAATTAATGAACATTTATCCTAATTAAAAAAATTAATTGTTTCAAAGATTTATATTTATCAATATTTCCTTAGTCAATCAAATAACACTCAAAAAAACATTGTATGTAGAAATGATATATGGTTTAAGAAATAAAAAAAATAAATGATAAATAATATTGAAAATTATATGGAATTTTATGTCCACAAGAAAGTGAATAATTCATTGGAATTTTATAACTACCAAAGTGAATCAAGTAAGTGAATTTCAATAATTTCATTGTTCAAAATTATCATAAACCATCTAGTTAAAGAATAAGGATCATATCAACAATATATATACATATTGGAGTAAGAATACAGGGTTTTTCATTTAGGAATAGAAATACTAAAAAAATATATTTAAAAAAATTCTTGAGGAAAATATCCATCTCATTTTGAGAATTTATTTTCTTTAAAAATAAAATTTTTTGAAAATTCATTTCCTTGGAAATCACTTTTAAAAATTAATAATTTCCAAAATATTAGTAAAAAAATTTCTATTAAAAATAATATTATAAAATTTTGAGGTAATATTATAATAAATGGTGGTCATGATGGTGGGTAATTCTATATATGCCTTAAAAGTTAATAAGAACAATACATTTCCACTATAAAAAGGTTGGAAGGTTCCTTATTCAGAAAAATATAAGAATATTCATCTCACATTTTCGGTAAAAGAAAAATGGAATTATATTAAAAAACAACAAAATATTCCTTTAAGAACATTTTTAAAAGTTTTAAATGGGTAGAAAATAATTTATTAATTAATTTTTAATGTATTAAAATTATTTTTGAAAACATTTTTAGAAAACATGGTTTATGAAAAAAAGAGATTTATTACTGAAGAGAGAAATGATGTCTGATTTTCTTAAAAACATTTTCTCAGTTAATTTATGTGATAAAAGAATTGAAAATCGTATTATTAGTCGATAATATCATGAATAGATATAATATAAAAAAATGCGTCCATTATTAAATTTTCAAATAACATTCTTCAACTTAAATTTAAGAATAAACAATCTTGATTAGAATGAAATTGTTATCTAAACTCTTACAATTTTCATAACATTGAAGTGATAATTAATCAATGAATATATTATGTGTTTCAAATACAAATACACATAAAATAAGTGTAAATACTATATAAGGTAATCATGAATAATTTTATCCATAATATTAGAATGAAATAATCAATAAAATATAAAGTTAACCCCATGAATGAAAGTTGAGTTAATAGATGTCATACATCATGCTTCCTTTTGATTGAACATTATTTAAACTCTTATATTGTGGTTTCAAAAAATTTGTTAACCTAAAAAGAACCATATGAAAATTTATAATATCATATATGATTCTTTTAGAAAATATTAATACTAATTAATTAATAATCTTTCATTATATTCATTGTTTCGGGTGTTAATTGCCATGTTTTATCATTCATTCTTTATCACGGAAGATACAATTCCTGAAAATATTATATATTTATAGCATCTATAGAATAATAATCATGATATAATTATAATATTTATACAACAATTATACATTCAAAATGGATCATAAAATATGGATATGAATGATGAAGTATGTTACGATCAAGGAGGTAGTATGTCGTATGTACATATGAGTAATGTTTCCATTTTCCAATGAACATTATGTAAGAAGGTGAATAACATATATTAGCATTAAATAATTATAATAATATCATATATATCATATAATATACTTATATATATCATCAGTGTGGTGTGTTGAGGAATAGAGTGTCACATTGCTTCGTGAAGGAGACATTTCACACGTACAAGAACAATGTAATCATCATTAAGAGAGTGAAAAGGTAAGAAATAAAATAGTATATTATCTTTATTGAATGATAAATATTTCCTAAATATCATAATTATTTCATTTATAACACATATAATATTTAACATTATCCTTAACACCTACCATGTGAATCACATCTCTTAGTGAGGCGGTAGTCCAGCCCACCCACGAGCGACATTAGCATATCTCCTAAGGAATGGAAGGTAAAGACTATATATATATATTATATAATGATTATAAGTATATATAAAAATATTATAAAAATAATATATTTTTATATATAAACTTTATATCCAACAACATACCTAACCCTGAAATGTGTTAATTGAAGAATGAATGAAATAGGTTCACGGGGAAATTGTCTGTCGTACACATGAATAATGATTTCATAACCCATTTTATATAAGTGGAGATGTTTTAGGTCATTCCCTTATTTTAATAACTATAAATATCCAACATTAAACAATAAATATTCATTTTTTAGTCAATAATTTAAATTATTTCAATTTGATAATCTTTTCAGTTTAATGTTTTTGATAAGTAAGCCATCATTCAAGCATAACATCCCACATTCATACAAAGTTGATACTACTAAATCAATATCCATTTCAACCAAAATGCAAAACCTTCAAAATAAAACATGATTTTTTCCAAAAAAATATTCATAACTTTCAACCTCACATACACGCTTCACTAACCAATCCTTAAACACTGTGAAAATCATTTTAAAACATAGGTTGAGCTTAAAAAACTATGTAAGGTACATAAAAAATTAAATTCTTAGTCTGGTAAAAACATGAAATCCATTAAAATACATTTTCATAAAAACTCATTAGAATTCATAAAAATAACATGTAGTTGACTTAGGGTATATTTACCATATCACTATTACATTCACCCTTGGAAATAGAATAACCATTCGGTCGACTTCCATCTCTTGAGTACCCAATGCATTGGAGAGCTATAATGGGGCTCATATATCATATCTTTAGCTATAATTGGGATCAAATCATCATATCCTTATCTATAATGGGGATAAACCCATAATTTATTGAGATATAATGGGATAAACACATAATAAACAATGTCCAATGAACATATTAGGGATAAAACCCTTGATAACTCATTTAAACCCATGAGAAAAACACATTTAGATAATGAAATACCACTTTCTCTTTAAAATAAATATTAATATATAAAAATACACATAATAATTAAATAATATTCATCATAGAAAATTAAAATTTATAAATAAAAAATATAGTAATAATGCATCATGAAATCAAGAGAAACTTCTTATGTCGTATAAAAAACAATATTTTAAATTTTGTAAAAGAGACATTTAAATGGATTTTCAAAGAAAATTCCCATACCATAAGTATGAATCATCACATAAAATATTTAACCACCAAAATAATAAACATAGGTTAATTATATACCTTATTGTGAACATTTAAATTTTTAATATTCCTTTTATATCACTCATTGTCATGCCATAAAAATTATTTAGTTATTTAATTTCATGTTAGACATTTTATCGATATTTAATACTTGAGTTCAAAATAAATTTGGAGTGATATCAATAGTTAAAGTTGTCATAAGTCCATCATCTATAGAATAATATTAATTACATAATATTCACCTTTATACATCTATTATACTTTTAAATAAAACAATTTAATTATGGATATGAATAATGAACAATGTTATAATCATGGACACGGTAGGTTGTACGTACACATGAGTAATGTTTCCATTTTTTAAATGATCATTATAAAAATAAAGAAATTAATATCTTACATTTAAATAATTATAATAATATCCTGAATATAATATTAATCATTCAAATATACTTATATATTTCATCCATGTGATGTGGTGATGAAAAATGGATCACATCACTTCGGGGAGTTGATAGTTCCCACATACACATGAATGACGATATCATTTTTATGTGCATGGAAAGTTAATAATGTAAATGATATATTATTATTTCATAATGAAAAATATTTCATTAACATAATATATAAAAAATAGTTCTATTATTATAACTAGCCTGGATAGAAGGTGATGGAAAACAAATTATATCAGTTCGTGAGATGGTAGTATGTCGTACGCACGAATTAATAATTCGTTTCCAGTTTGATGGAGATGGAGATTTATTTAAGTGATGATATTAACATAATGAAATCATAGTATATTTAGGATAATGGAATTATTATTTTTTCGGTATGGAAAAATATTTTAAGTGGAAGAATAAATAAAATAGAAACACTTAATTAAAAATGATACCTCTCATTCAGAATATCTCCTGTGATAAACACCTTAACATATATAAGGTGAGTTTCATTATTAAACTAAGAGATCTATAATTTGGTGAGGGATTTTAGGAAGTATGTTTTTCAGAAATTTTTCATACCAACTATGTTTATATGTGTTAAGAACATAGAATTATAGGTTCCCTTTTATAGGAGAAGGGAGGGGCACTCATGGAATTATTTTAAATATAAAATGAATATAGATTAATTTTATATTACAAATGGTTAAAAAGTGACATATTTAAAATATCAGATGATTATGGGTCCACATAAATTCATAAATTGTTTTCACCCTTATTTTACCATTTTAATTCTTACCATGATATTAGGTAATATACACTTTAAGGATTAATATAATAAATATACAATGTAAAAATATCAATAAATTAGTTATTTATGATAATTTAAGACTTATCCAAAATAATTTTCAAATTTTAATATTTTTTAAAATTTTATATCATATAATAAAATATTATTTATTTTAAAATGTCGATAATGTCAATCTTGATACTATTCAATACTTGACTTTTAAAAATATCATAAAAACAAGATAAATTAGAAAAAATAATTATTAAACATCAATAAAATGTAAAATTATTATGAAAATTAATTTTATTATATTAATCATCCAAAATTATATTTATTTTTTATTTTAAATATCATTTATTTGATATTACCATTAACTAAATAATTATTGCGTCATTATTGTATAAACATTTAATTAAATTATTTTTCTATTAAAAATTAAATATAAATTATTAGGTTAAATATCAATATTGTATCTTTCAATGTAATATTTATACTCTAAGATATCCCATGTATAACCCTTTAAAAAATATTTCACCTGTGCAAAACATAAGTATGGAAAAATTTACATTTCTTTGAATATAAAATTTTAAATGTCATACTCTTGTCCAAGTGGATTCCAAAGGTTATATTTTCATCCCAAGTTTAATTTTTGTTGAAAAAAACTCATCCAATGAAATTATAAAAAATGTTAGTGTAATTTTATAATATTTATAATATTATTTTTACCTTTAATTGCCTAATTTTCCCTTAACCGTGTTCATGAAAAAATAAGTAAAGAAACTATTCATATGGTTTGAAAATAAAAGAAACATATTTAATAAATTTGGATCTTATGATTCAAAATATGGAATCCATTTTTCAAAAATCAAAACATATAAATTGTATAAAATTATTAAAAATTGACCATGTTGACGAAATGATAAAAGGTGTTTTTAAAGAAAAAACATTTAAAAGTTCTTAAAGTTTTAATATCTATTTTCGATGTGAAATTTATTTCAATTTCCTAAACTGGATTAACTAATAAAAACATGATCAAATTGTATGTAAAAAATAATCAAATATAAAATTTAACTCTATAAATAAATTTGATGATAATTTATTTTTTAATTAAAATGTAGTATTTTTTTACTATTTATAAAACATGAATCTTATCAGAAAAATACAAAAAAATCAACCAAAGTAAATTTTGATATTCTACTTTCAAATAATAAGTTTATTTTATCAAATATAATTTATAAAGGTAAAAAAAAATTTAAATTATTGCGCCATTAAAATGTGATAATACTTCTTTTTAGAAAAATAATGTTGTTAACCACAAAACTTGATTTTTCATATAAGCTGTTGAAAATAGTGTATATTTTAATTACTAAATAATTTATAAAAATAAATAAATATTAAAATTACTTATTCTATTGTTAAATGGGTTGTTACACTCTTCCCCCAATTTGGAAATTGTGTCCTCAAAATTTTTATTCACTTATTAAATAAGTGGGGATATCTTGCCCTCTTAGCATTTTCAGATTCCCATGTTTCCTCTTAAACTATATGATTTATCTATAAAATTTAAACCTGATGAATCTCTTTATTCTTTAACACTTTCTCTATGTGTTCAATAATCTAAACTGTATATTTCTTGTAAGAAATATTATCTTCCAACTACTCTAATTCTGGACTCAAAACTAGATAGGGATTGAGAATATAATTTCTTAACATTAAAACATGAAAATCATTGTTTAAATGGGATAAAATTGGAGTAAAATCCACTCATTTTGAAACTAAACCAACTTTATCTAAGATTTCATATGTCCAATGAACAATGATCTCATTTTTCGCTTCTTACTCAAATGCATCATACTTTTCCATGGAAACAAATTGAGAGAGACATGATGTCACGACCTGTCCCCCGAGGCCTGTATCGGGACTACCCCAAGCCCGCCTTCCCTAGGCCAGGGGATATCCACTAGCAAAAACGGTATAAATCCCTAAACTGGGAAGGCATTGCCTTAATAACAGCAAACAAAGACAACAGAGTACACAACTGGAAGTAAACCACTATGCAAAACTATATACAAAAGAGTGTGATGAAAGTAAAGGGGCTGGAAGTACAAGCCCAATAGTAAGGTACAATACAACTGAAATGCTAGTACAACTGAAGAAAAGAAGTAAAGAAGCTAGTGGGTGATCCTCTATGAATCTTACCTAAAGGGAGGAAAAGATGATCTCTTTAGTACTCCACATCCATCCATTCTCTTCCTGTACATATCGCCGAGTGGCCCACCTCCAGGTACCGTCCAGTTATGATACTCTTGGTCCTGATCAGTGTTGTCTGTCGTCTACAACCAACACAACGAGGTGCGAGCATAAACCATGTAGGGGTGAGTATAAAGATACTCAATAGGGACCCTGATACCCTCATGGTCTCACAAAATCTAACAAGGATAACCACAATGTTTGAAAACAACGGATAACCATTACTTAGGTATATTCCCATATATATACCTATGTTATCTTATAACCCATCTCAATCAGGAGGAAAACACAAAAGTCATTGACTCAGCTAAACTAGGATTTTATTCTAGGGGTAGTATTATTCTGAACCCACGACTACTGGAGAACTCCTTCTCTATCAAGTTCAGTGGGCCTACCGTATCACACAGAGGTGCTTCCCACTAACTTGGAATGCTGAGGTACTCCTCCTTTCGAGTACTGTGGGTCTTCCATGCTCACACCGTGGCGCCCCCTACCATGGGTCTACTGCACTCACACAAAGGCACTCCCCTGGTAGCCAGCTGAGGTACTCCACGTGTCGAGTACCGTGGGTCTTCTGTGCTCACACAGAGGCGCTCTCCACTGTGGGTCTGCCATGCTCAAAGAGAGGCACTCCCCATTGGGCTAGTTGAATCACTCTGAGTCGAATTGATCAGCAGTCGTCAAGTCTCAGCTAGCTACTAAGTTCCCGCACAAATGCTTGCTTTTCTCTGGAAGATATGGTCAACAAGCTACTGGTTGATACTCCAACTGTCATGAAGTCCCATGTAGAAGTATCTCAAAGGTCTTCCATGTCGAAGAGGTCTCCGCGAAACTGACGGTGCATCAATCGGACGCCTGGTTTGTGAGTTATTATCCTTTTAGTCCAGGGGGCTGGTTAGATTCGTGTACGATCCAACCTGACCGTATCTCAATATTACCTTGAACTCTAATGCAGTATACGCAAAGGGACCATCATGCTCCAAGGTTCCCAGTGTCACTGAAGGTTCATCAAACGGACGTCTGGTGCCAAACTTATGGAGGTTTGTGTAGGGGCGTATGGTTGGCGTACATTCTGGACATACCGTGCATCCAATCTATGCGAAGTCCCTGGGTGGGACTGTGGCTACTGCACGGTTGGAGAACAGTTTCCCAAACAGTGCGTCCAAGCCGTGTGAGGTCCCAAGGTGGGACAGTGGCTACTGCAAGGTTGGCGCACGGTTTCCCAAACTGTGATGCCAAGCCATGTGAGGTACCCAGGTGGGACAATGGCTACTGCATGGTTGGTACATGGTTTCCCAAACTGTGTGTCCAAGTCATGCGACCACTTCAAAAATTAGTGTTTTATGTCCCGGGCCACTCGAGATTTCCCATCTTTCCCACATTCTTTCTCCCACTCAAGGATCATGTGGGATTTCTAGTTTTTCAGAGGTTGGGGGTGCCCTTTAGCTCGTTTTAGAGGAAAAATGAACGGGGTTCTTGGGGGTTCAGATATGTTTCTCTATTCAGCACCGTGGAAAATAGACTCATTCTTCCTTTGTGTAGAACACATAATTCAAGAAGAGCGGAGAGGGGTCGGGCCATGTTTGATTGGACCATGCCCTCCGCGTTAGTGTGGTATCAAGTGGATCAACAAATAAGGATATTAAAGATAATTAAAAACATCATTTACCACAACCCTTATTAACAATATATTCCCAACCTTCAAGTAAAAACATCAGCGGATCAACTTGATAATAAGTTGGTCCACGTTCTTTGTTTTAGAATGTAAGAATTAAGGGAATAATATTGTACTTAAATAAAATACCTACAACATCCCGAAAAAATAACCATGCACAAATAAACCCCTACATAGCTTTTCAATCATTGACGATGGAAGGAGATTAATGGAAAAAATCAATTCGTTGACGTCGGGAAGTGTCTGGGGTAGGAGACCAAGGTAGAAGCATTGTCAGCATTTTTTGCGGTCGGCTCCTTCTCTTTCAGATCGGTTGTAGATCAAGGAAAGAGTTCATCATTTTTCAATGGATGATGATGAGGAATTCTTTATGGGCAATGGTTCTTCGTTTTATAGTTCTTCTCCTCCCCACGCTCCACCAAAATACTAACCTAAAATAATAGAGGAATCGTCTATTATTTGTTAGCACAACAACACAAATATTTGAGATTAATTAAATGAGACAACTCATTTAATTAATGATGTGGAATAGATTCAAATTCAAATTAGGGTTGGTGAATAGTTTTAATTAAAAGAAGATAGGTGTTCAAATAATTAACGGGGAGTTAAGGGGGATTTTAAAACCCATGTGTCCCCCACCAAGGATATCCTGCCAAGGGAGGTTATGTGCAGATGGGTCCCACCACCTTAACCTCTCATGGGAGGAAAGGGTGTGGTGGCCCCCACCACTAACCACTTCTTGGAGGTTTTAACCACCTCAAAAATAAAAATAATCTAACTCTTATTTTTATTTAACTTAATTAAAAACCCAAAAATCTAACTTTCACTCTCACTAGAACTCAACTGTGGTGAAGGTCTCACTAAGAAATTACCGACAATGTGAGTTCAACGGTGCACTCGGATTTCAATTTCGAGCACCGGTTCAAAAGTTATAAAATCATGCTCGCTTGTTTACTGAACGTACCCAAAAAAACCTCAAAAAATGATTCTGTGCACACTGGGCCTCGGAATCAAGAACTGTAAATTTTCACAGACTCGTAAAATTCTCATGTATTTAAGAAAAAAAATTCCACAGAAATTCTAGGTCTTTACATTCTCCCCACCTCAGGGCTTTACATCCCTGTAAGCTATATCCCGATCTATGGGAACAAATGGGGGTACTGAGCATGCATCTGATCCTCCCACTCCCATGTTCTCTCCTAGAGGTTCCCATGCTACCAGTGAATGCGCACGAGAGGTATCGACCATCCACGAAGGACTCGCTTCTATCGATCCTCAATTTCTACTAGAACCTCTGTGAAAGTTTCCCAATCATCGATGATCATCTCCCCATGGTCGATGATGTGGGAAGGTTTGGGCACATATCTCCTCAGATGAGATATGTGGAAGACGTCATGCACCTGGTGCAAATGAGGTGAAAGAGCTAAGCAACATGCCACCTCACCTAATCTGCTGAGGACATAGAAAGGTCCGATGAATCGCGGAGGTAAATTGTCGCCTCCGCCAAATCTCTATAGACCTCATCGAGGTGAGACCCATAGAAAGACATGGTCACCGTCCTCAAACATTATAGGTCTCTATCTCGTGTCGGCATACGACTTCTACCTGCTCTGTGCAGTCTTCATCCACTCCTGGATGATCTACACCTTCTTCATGGTTGTCTGTACCATCTCTAGTCCCACTAGTGCTGACTCCCCTGGGACTATCTAGCGTAGTGGCGATCTACAAGGTCGACCATACAAGGCCTCAAAAGGTTCCATACCAATGGTGGAGTGATTGATGTTGTTGTAGGCGAACTCCACCAGTGGAAAGTGATCCTCCCAGCTACGACTGAAGTAGAGGACAGATGCACAGAGTATGTCCTTGAAGGTCTAAATGTTCCATTCAGTTTGACCATCTGTATGAGGATGGAAGGTGGTGATCAAGCGAAGCTACATCCCGAAAGCCTCATGTAACCCCTTCCATATCTAATAAGTAAACTGTGCGTCACGGTCGAAGACAATATAATAAGGTACTCCATGTAAACGCACAATCTCATGCACATAGAGGCATCCCAAGATCTCAATTGTGCCCTACTCTATAATTGGTAGGAAGTGGGCCAACTTGGTGAGTTGGCCAATGATCACCCATATCGAATCGTGACTCCTGGATGTACGTGGAAGATCCATCACAAAGTCTATGGATATCCCACCCCACTCTCACTCTAGGACCTATAAGGGCTAAACTAAGCCTGCTGGTACCTGGTGCTCTGCCTTCACTTGCTGACAAGTGAGGCATCGTGAGACAAACTCAGCTACTGCCTTCTTCATACCTAGCCACCAGTTCTGTCATCGAAGGTCCTAGTACATTATTGCCACACCTGGATGTACCTCTAGAGGGGAAGTGTGAAACTCCCTCAACACTTCCTTTTAAAGTGCTACTGGTACCATGGTTTGTCCTCTAAAAAGGATGACATGATCACTACCTTCAAAAAATAAATCAGGTGCCTACCCTATAGATATTTGGGAACGTCGTGTCTCATAGTCAGTGTCTACACACTGCGCCTCCCTGACTCACTGAGTAATTGTAGGAGTTATTGTAAGAGACTGTATATAGGTTTCTTCGTCCATATCCACAAAGAATATCTGAAAGGCATCCAACTACTATGTTTCTTCTCCTAGAAGATGTATACCAGATCTCCTGTTGAGAGCATTCGCAACAATGTTCCCCATCCCAAGAGTATATACTATCTCAAAGTCATAGTCCTAGAGGAACTCAAGCCATCACCACTATTTCATGTTCTGGTCCATCAGAGAGAAGATAAACATGAGAATCTTGTGACCAGATTACATGGTAAAACATTCACCCATCAAATAGTGCTTCCACATATTCAAGGCGAATACCACTGTTGCTAACTCCAGGTCATGGGTAGCATAGTTATTCTCATGTTGTCTCAGCTTCTGAGAACCATATGCGATCATCTATCACTCCTGCATCAGGACAAACCCATGTCTGGTCCCGGATGCATCACAGTAAACTACGTACCCTACACCCTCCTCTGGAAGCCTCAATATGGGGGCACTAGTCAGCCACTATCTCAACTCCTGAAATCTCTATTAGTATATCTCTGACCATATGAAGGGTTTTCCCTTCTTCATAAAGGCTGATAGTGGTGCTGCAACTCTAGAGAAGTCTGGAACGAATCACTAGTAGTATCCAACCAAGCCCAGGAAACTTCGTACCTTCGTAAAACTCCTCGGTGGCTCCCCAGAAAGTACCACCTCAATCTTCGCTGGATCTACTGCAACTCCAGCCTCTGAGATGATGTTTCCCAAGAAGTGAACCTCTCAAATCCAAAACTGGCACTTCTAGAGCTTACCATAAAGATGGTTATCTCAGAGTGTTTCCAGTACTAACATTAAATGGTAGGCATGATCCTCCTCAGTAGTCGAATAGATCAGAATTTCGTCAATGAAGACTATGACAAAGCGATTGAGGTAAGGCTGGAAGATCCTGTTCATGAGACACATGAACACTACTGGAGCATTGGTTATGCCGAAGGGAATAACTAAGAACTCATAGTGGCCGTACTAAAATCTGATGGTCATCTTCTGCACATCCTCATCTCGAACTCTAAGTTATTGATATCCTGATCTAAGGTCAATCTTTAAGAACCATTGTGATCCCTTGAGCTGATCAAAGAGGTAATCAATCCTTGGGAGTGGGTACTTGTTCTTCACGATCACCTGGTTCAGGTGACAATAGTCAATACAAAGCCTCAAGCTCCTGTCTGCCTTCTTGGGGAACAGAATCAGGGCTACCCAGGGAGAAACACTGGTCCGGATGAATCTCTACCCCTGTAAGTCCTCTAGCTTTACCCACAGCTCATGAAGATCAGCGGGAGCCATCCGATATGCTGGAGTAGATTTTGGTGTCGTCCCGGGGTATAGATCATTGTATAAGTTCACCTCTCTATGAGGAGGTAGTCCTGGAACATTGTTAGGGAAAACATACGTGTACTGGTCCACCACTACAGGATAAGTCGGACTCTCCACATCTACTGCTCCGAGGGTAAGTCAAGCCAACCGGTGAGTGATCGACTACACCTTCCTCTGAGTATGTCGGTCCAATGCTGTAAAGGTTACCTTCTCATCGGGGAAGGTAAACCCAGTCCCATTTGTGTAGACACACAACACTTTGCACCTAATACAGTCAATCTGAGCATGGATTATAGATAACCAGTCCATACCCAAGATGACGTCATAAGGCCTCAACGCCACTATGAGGAGATCCCAGCTGAAGCTCTCACATCCTAGAGTAAGCTCTCACTGCTATCACCAATGTGTAATCATCGAGTCTTCACCCATATGAGTCTCTACCATAAGGATCGAGCCAATGGCTCCGTCAGAATCCCTGAGCTCCGAATGAGGGCAGTGGCAATGATAGAATGACTGGAACCTGTGTCTATAGGAACTATAGATAAGGTGGAGTAGACACAGATAGTACCTTGAATCATATTCGGGGAACCGTTGTCATATGCCTTAGCTACCTGAAGGTGAGCTCTCCCCTATCCACCCTCTCCCTGAGGTCGGGGTGGACCTCCTGGTGGTGGTGTGGGTAACACCTTGAAACATCGACCACCGCTAGCTACTCGAATAGCTCCTCTCCCACGTTCATATTCACCCTACGAACCACCTCAATCGAACCTCTACCTCTGCCTAGGAGGTCCCTCAACTATCTACTGATCATCTGAATGGCGGGTCGGATAGTCACGAGCCATGTGACCATGCCCGCTGCATGAGTAGAACTATCTACTACTGGCATTTAAGTCTCTGATCTGTGTGCCTCACACAACCGATCCTGAGTCATGTGGTCAACCACCTATAGGTCTGGTCCTCTTAGACCACTGTGACATCTGTCTACTGCCAGCTGCAGAAGACTCCACTGCATGTCGACTAGTAGTGGGTCTCACTGCTTGTGACTGCTCTATAAGGAAACTCTCCACTAGGAGGGATCTCTCTAACACCCCCGCCTGCATCGGGATGTTGAGGGTGATCATCAAGGCTCTGATCTCTCACCTAATCCCATGCTCAAAGGTATGGTCCCTGAAGAATGGGTCACATACCATATCTGTGGAGTAGTGAGAGAGGTCGGTGAACCTCGCTTAGTATTTTTCAATTGTCATGTTTCCCTGCTGCAGATGAAGTAGCTCCTGTATCTGCACCGCACAAAGGGTGGCTGGAACATACTCAACCTGGAACAGGCTCTCAAAGTATATCCGAATTAGTGTCGCCTTTTCGTGGACTTGAAGTATTAGGCTCCACCATCTACCTTCTACTGCCTAAAGGAGACTTTCAGCAAGGATCACCATAAGGTCTTCTTGTGTCCCTACTAGCTTGAAGACTCTAACCACAGCCTACAGCCAATCCTCAGCCACCTGTGGGTCTGTCTCTCCCTGGAACCTAGGTGGCCTCTGGCACTGGAACTCGTGCAATGTGCTCAAGAAGCATGCACTCTCTACTATTGGGGCTTGTGGCATCGGTGGCCCAATGGGGATTGGTACCGCCGGTGCCCCTATTGGTGCCTCAACTGAAAGAGGGCCCTGCATCGAGGCCTCGACACTCGGTGGGATGTCAGTATGTATGACTCTCGGGGATCTAACTGGTCATCCATGGGGAGGCATCTTGAAAGAAACAAATGTGACACGGTCAAAAGATTATACCTAGTGAGCTGGCCTGGTTGAGCTGACTTAAGAAAACTTTTGAGAACACACACGCAATCTATATTTTTGTGCACTAAGTCAGAAATCAGTAATAAAGGTCCTGGTGTATGGATACATCGGTCACCCACACCAACACTACACTACTTAAACTGAAAACCACACTTAGTACCCTTAACACTATTTCTTCATAGAAAATAATGATCAGAGTCCAAATTCCTATGGTAAAACTGAATCCTCTGATACCAATTTGTCATGATCCATCCCCTGGGGCTCATATCGTGACTACCCCATCCCGACCTTGCATAGGCCAGGGGTTAGAGACTTGCACCAAAGGCGTAAATCCCTAAAATGGGAAGGAATTTCCTTAATAATAGTAAAAAAACATAACAATGTATGCAACTAAAAGTAAAACACTATGTAAAACTGTAAAAAAAGAGTGTGTTGAAAGTAAAGGGGCCAAAAATAGAAGCCCAATAGTAAGGTACAATACAACTGAAATGCTAGTATAATTAAAGAAAAGAAGTAAAACAGCTACTAGTTCATCCTCCATTATTCCTACTTCATGGGTAGGAAATGATGACCTCCTCAGCACTCCACGTCCGTCCATCTGCTCTGTATACGTCGCACTGAGTGGTCCACCTCCAGGTACTGTCCAGTTCTACTACTCTCTCCCATGATCAGCGTTTTCTGTCATCTGCAACCAACACAATGAGGTTTGGGAATATCCCGTGCAGGGGTAGTTATAATGATACTCATTAGGAACCCCGATACCCTCAATGTCTCAAAAAATCCAACAAGTATAACCACAATGTTTGAAAACAATTGATAACCATTACTTAGGTATATTCCCATATATATACCTAAGTTATCTTGTAACCCATCTCAATCATGAGGAAAAACACAAAAGTCATTGACTCAGCTCAAACATGATTTTATTCTAGGGGTAGTATCATTATGAACCCTCGGCAGCTAGAGAACTCTTTCTCTATCAAGTATTGTGGGCCTGCCAAGTCATATAGAGGCACTTCCCACTAACTTAGAATGCTGAGGTACTCTTCCTATCGAGTACCATGGGTCTGGCATGCTCACATCGAGGCACTCCCCACCGTGGGTTTGTTGTACTCACATAGAAGCTCTCCCCTTGGTATCCCTTTGAGGTACTTCACATGTCGAGATCATGGGTCTACCATGCTCATGAAGAGGCTCTTCCCAATGTGGGTCTTCTGCGCTCACATAGAGGTGCTCCCAACTTGGCTAGTCGAATCACTCAAAGTCGAATTGATCAGTAGTCATCAAGTCTCAGCCATCTTCTAGGTTCCTCCACAAATGTTTGCTCATCTCTAGAAGATCTGATCCAAAAGCTATTGTTCGATACTCCTACTATCACAAAGTCCCGAGTAGATGTATCTCAAAGGTCCACCATGTCAAAGAGGTCTCAGCGCAACTGAGAGCGTGTCAATCGGATGCCCGGTCTGTGAGTTATTAGCCTTTTAGTCCAGGGGCCCGGTTGGATTCGTGTACAATCCAACCTGACCGTATCTCAATATTACCCTGAACTCCAATGGGGTATACTCAAAGGGACCGTCACGGTCCAAGGTTCCCAACGTCATTGACGGTTCATCAATCGGACGTCAGGTGCCAATGTTATGGAGGTTTGTGCAGGGGCGCATGGTTCGTGCACGGTCTGGGCATACCGTGCGGCCAAGCTATGTGAAGTCCCTGGTTGGGACAATGGAAACCGCACGGTTGGCGCACAGTTTCCCAAACCATGTGACCAAGATGTGCGAGGTCCCCAGGTGGGACAGTGGCTACCTCACGGTTATCACACGGTTTCCCAAACCATGCATCCAAGCCGTGTAACCACTTAAAAAATATTGTTTTAAGTCTTGGGCCACTCGAGATTTCCCATATTTCGCCCATTCATCCTCCCACTCGAGTCTCACATGGGATTTCTAGTTTTTCATAGTTTGGGGGAGCTTCTTAAGTCATTTTAGAGGAAAATGAAGGGGGTTCTTGGTGGATCGGAGATGGTTCTCCATTCATCACCATGGAAAAAAGATTCCTTCTTCCTTCACGTAGAACTCCTCATTAAAGAAGAGTAGAGAGGAGTCAGGCCACTTTTGTTTGGCCTACACCCCCCAAGTTAGTTCGGTAGCAAGTGGCTCAACAAATGAAGATATGTAAGATAATTAAAAATATCTTTTACCATAACCCTTGTTAAAAATATATTCCCAACACGCAAGTAAAAACATATGTGGATCAACTTGATAATAAGTTTCTCCACATTCTTTGTTTTAGAAGGTAAGAATCAAGGGAATAATTTCATACATAAATAAAATTCTTACAACTTACCACAAAAAACCATGCATAAATAAACCAATACCTCACTTTTCGATCGTTCATGGTGGAAGGAGAGGAATGGCGGATGTTGATTCGTTGACGTCGGGTAGCCTCTGGGGTAGAAGACCGAGGTAGAATCGTTGTCAGCATTCTTCACGGTTGTCTCCTTCTCTTTAGGCTCAATTGAAGATCAAATAAAGAGTACTTTGTTCTTCGGTGGATGATGATGAGGCGTTCTTCATGGGCAACGGTTCTTCGTTGGAGAGTTCTTCTCCTCCCCAACCACAACCAAAATACTAACCAACAATAATAGATGAATTGTCTAT
The DNA here is from genome assembly GCA_963277665.1 of Viscum album. Classification (NCBI taxonomy): domain Eukaryota; kingdom Viridiplantae; phylum Streptophyta; class Magnoliopsida; order Santalales; family Viscaceae; genus Viscum; species Viscum album. The sequence goes on along the minus strand of OY728130.1, from coordinate 1,596,961,661 downwards.
TATTTGTTGGCACAATAACACAAATAGTTGTGTTTAATTAAATTAGACAACTCATTTAATTAATGGTGTGGAATAGATTCAAATTCAAATTAGGGGAGGTGGAGAGTTTTAATTAAAATAAGAGAGGTGTTCAAATAATTAATGGGGAGTTAAAGGGTTTTTTAAAACCCATGTGGGCCCCACCAAGGATATCCTCCCAAGGGATGTTATGTGTGGGTGGTCCCCACCACCATAACCTCACATGAGAGGTTAGGGTGTGGTGGCCTCCACCACTAACCACCTCTTGGTGTTTTTAACAACCTTAAAAAAAATAAGGTAACTCTTATTTTTATTTAACATAATTAAAATCTCAAAAATCTAACTTCCACTCTCGCTAGAAAGAAACTACAGTGAAGGTATCACTAAGAAATTATCGACAATGTGAGTTCAACAGTGCCCTCAGATTTCAATTCCGAGCACTGGTTCAATAGTTATAAAATCTCGCGCGCACGTTTACTGAACATACCCGAACAAAACTTCAAAAATTGATTCCAGGCACACCGGGCCTCAGAATCAAGCGCCGTAAATTTTCCCAGACTCGTAAAATTTCCAAGTATTAATGAAAAAAAATTACAATGAAATTTGTTATCTTTACACATGATAAACTAATTCAAATGAAAGATCCTTTCTATAGTTATCTGCATAACTTTTTTATCTACTTTGAGGTGTCCTCCGGTGTCACTAAACCAATTGAACTTTTTCTACCATTTCCTCTACCAATTTTTATCCCATCAACTTCGTTTCACCAACTTCATCACAGAATGTTTGATTTCAACACCTCTTTCCATAAAATTCCTCCAATGGTTACATCTATATACTTGAATGAAAACTGTTTTTATAATAATTCTCAACCAAAAAGATGTTGATCTTAACTTCCCCAGTAATCTATTTAACAAGCATATTTAATATCCTCTATGGTTTGAATTATTATTTCTAACTATCCATATGATTGAGGATGAAATTTTTTTTGAAATTAAATTTTTTCCCTAATGACTACAAAAGGCCTTTACAAAAGTTAGAAGTGAACATAAGATCAAAATCTAATATAAATGAGAGGGGAATTCCATTTAACCTGACTATCTCTTTAATATAATATTAAGAAATATGATCTAGAGATACTCTATATCGAATAAGAAGAAAATGACAAGATTTATTTAGTTGATCAATAGTAACCCAAATTGCATTGAAACATTGAGAAGTCTTAGAAATCCCACTATGAAATATATGGATATATTTTCCCATCACCCCTCTGGTACTAGAAAAGGATAATATCTCCCCTTCGATATCTTTATTTCTACTTTCACATGATGACATGTAAAAAAAATCATGGTAAATTCAGAAATATCTCTTCCCATTCCATCCCACCAATAATAATCTCGAAGGTCTCTATATATCATATTACTGCTAGGATAAACTGAAAATAGAGAACTATGAGCTTCAAATAACATCTCTTTCTTAAATTGGTAACCACATGGCACACATAATATCTTTTCAAATATCTGAACACAAACATTATCAATGTTAATTTTAGTCAACTTACCATATTTGGCATATTATAGAATTTCTTTAACACATGGTATACCTTATGTGATTTCATAATTCTATCTGATACAGATGATTACACAGACACTTAAAACAAAATAGGGGAATTTCCTGCACCAATAACTTTCAATCCCAAATTCATCAAATCATTAACCATAGGGTCATGTTCATAATGTATCATGGCTAATATAAAATTACTTTTCCAAATCAAATCATAATCCTCTTTATTTTCTTTTCTAGGATGGTAATGAATTGGGCAATCATAATCCTTGATTAGTTCCATCCATCTTCTTTATCTTTGGATCAATTATTTTTAAGTAATTATATACATAAAACATTTATGATCATTATATATTTCACATTTTAATCCATACAAATAATTCCTCCGATTTTTTAATGAAAAACAATAGTATCTAATTCCAAATCATGTGTACGGTAATTTAACTCATGATGTTTGAACTGATGTGAAGTATAAGAAATTACCTGATCATTCTGCATTATGACACAACCAAGTCCTTTCAACAAAGCATCACTATAGATGAAAAATTCAATATTTCTGTAAGGTAGGGATAGAACTAGAGAATTCACCAATCTTATTTTCAGTTACTGATTAATATCATCAAATTCGTTTATCTAGAAAAACATAACACCTCTTGTAGTTAACATAGTCAGTTGGCTAGATAACCATTCAATGTTTCCAGAAACCTCAAGTAATAGACTACTAAACAAAGAAAACTATGATTCTAGATTATATTTATATGTCTCTTTCACTCTTCAACAACTTTCATTTTAGCAGGTTTAATATTTATTCCATCTATAGAAACAGTGTGACCAAGGAAAGAAATATGTTGCAACCAAAATTCACACTTGATGACTTTACCATAATGTTTATTTTCTTTTTTGGTTTCAAAAAAACCCTTATATGTATTTCATATTCCTTTTTAATTTTAGAATGTATCAAAATCTCATCAATGAAAATAACCAAAAAATTATCCAAGAACTCATGAAATAGTCTATTCATAATATACATGAATATAATATGTGTATTAGTTAACCCAAACATAATAACTACAAATTCATAATGCTCATATCTAGTCCAAGATGCAATCATAAGAATATATACTTCCTTTAATTTCAACTGATGGTACCCTGACCTCAAGTCCACCTTCAAAAAATATTTTACTCCCTATACCTAATCAAACAAATCAACAATATTAGGAAAATGATACTTGTTCTTAATAGTAATTTTATTCAAGATTCTATAGTTAATGAAAAGTCTTATTGAACCGTCTTTCTATTTAACAAATAAGAGAGGATCACCCTATGGTGAAGTGATAACTCGTATGAAATATTTATCTAATAAAAACTACAATTGATTTTTCATCCCAAAAAGTTAAATTTAATCCATTTGATTCTGGGGTTTCCAAATTTTCATATAATTTGGGGCTAATTAAATAGTAAATTCAACTTCTATATTAGGTATAATACTAGGAAAATCTTCAGAAAAAACAGCCAAATACTCATTTAGCACTAGAATATCATTTATCTAAAAATTTCAGTTATTTTCAACAATATATACAAGATAACATTCATTTCCATATTTTAACAGTTTCTTCGCTTCTTGATATATTATCAATGTTATGGGTAAATTATTGTACAAAAACTAAAACTCTTTCGGAAAATAAACTTCTTTATCTCTACAGTCTATCTTAGCATGGAAAACTGAAATCATATCCATACCCAAAATAACATTAAACTCTACTATAGGAAAATAGTGAGTTTTTCCGTAAAATTATTTCCATATAAAAAGATAAAAGGATTTTTATAATTTATTTTTTCCTTAATATTTTCCCCATGGGTTTTTACCATAAGTTCAGGATTCATTTCCTGAGGTGGAATTTCCAATTTATCAGAAACATTCCCAGAAATAATGGAATTTGTAGTCCCTGAATAAAAAAACACATTGAAAAAACATGTAAATATAACAAATATACCTAATACCAATTTTTTGTTGGTTCAAAACATTCTTAAGTAGCTGAAAATTATTTTATCACACCCTTATATTTTGAATCTTGTTTATTTCCCCATGAGTGAATAATTTTGGACACACATTAAAAAAATGACCCAACTCCTAATAGTTAAAGAATCACATCATCATTTTCTCATTATGTTTCTGATCATTTTACTTACACTCATGAAACATGGGTCCAAACATTCCACATTAGTATAAATTCCTAGAATTTGAAAGACATTCACCAGGATTCTTTTCACTACACTATTCACAAGAATGGAACTTCATTCTCTTACCACTATATTTCTTTGATGAATTATTCCCCAAATCCAGTCAACCTAGCCACATTTAATTATTTTTATCAGAAGGAAGATATAGTTTAGAAAACTTCATATCATCTTTTTTAGCACAATGAATAATTTTGTCATCTTTTTTAAATTATCATGATGCCAATAATTTTAAAAAATGGTATTAAACTATTACAAAATCTATTAATTTTACAATCAATTTCAAAATAAATTTTGGTACATACCTAGATAGTATTATAAAATTGAATTCATACACAGTCATATGATCTTCATCTATTTTCCATAGTTTGAAAATGTGTTTCACTATTATAAGATGAACAACTTTCAAAAATATTTTTCCAGAAAAAAGACTTATAAAATCATCTCATTCCAGAGTATCAAGAGAATATTTTTCTCTATTATTCTTAAATTGAAACCACCATTGATTGGATTAACTCTAGAAATCATAAATGGTTAGGGTTAACTATTGGTGTTATGAACATCCCATGAAATTAAATATCTTTTCCAGTGTGTTGACTTACCCTTTAGCTACCACCAGATTTGAGATTTCACTAAAACAAGGAGGATGTTTCCTCATTAAATTCTCCAATACTTGCATATTTCTTTATGGTTGATCTAATTTATCTCATGTATTGATTCCACCACCATTTATATCATGTTTCAACTGATCCATCATAACAAAAAAATGTTCGGTTCTGATCCCGACTATCTGAATATGATAATTAGAAATGATGTTTTCCTCTTGATGTCTTCCCACTATAGTTACCTTCCACTATGGAGAACCATTCCTGAGTAGACATATCTTAGACGAAGAAATGTGGTAATATCAAAATACTATATCATTTTAATGTGTCCATATGGTAAAGTCATTCAAGGTAATGTTTTTAATATTACCCTAACATATAAATATATCTAAACTGGCCATTGATACCAACTATAATACCCCAACCATAAACCTTGTATAATCATGAGTTTTAGTCAAGCATTTAATTTGTTTCACACTTCGGATCATCTCAGTTTAGAGTTTTAGAAAATTATTCTATCATTAAAATATAACATCCTTTATTCATAAAAAATGGAAACTACTTAAACAATATCCATTTCATCCTAAATATAAAACTTTCAGAATAAAACATGATGATTTTTCATTAAAAATAATCATAACTATAAACTGTAATTCCACCTTTCTCTTACCCATCATTATACCCTATGAAAAACATTTTAAAACCTAGGATGAGCATAAAAACTCTCATTAAGGTACATAGAAAAATAAATTGTTATTTCAGTATAAACATGAAAACCATAAAAATTGTTGTTCTTAAAAACTCAGTAGTATGCATAAAAAATCATAAAGTTTCCTTAAGACATATTTAGCATATCAATCTTTCATTTACCCTTAAAAAAGGAATCACATTTTGGAAAAATTTCTTCTTCGGAGTACCCAATGTATTGGAGAGCTATAATGTGGATCACTCATCATATATTGACCTTTAATGGGGCTCAACCTATCATATATTGAGCTATAATGTGGATCAAACCATAATATATTGAGCTATAATTAGATAAACCAATAATAATAAAATTCAAGGAATATATCTTGGATAAAACACGTGATAACTCATTAAAACCCTTGAGAAAAACACATTTAGATATCAAAATACAATTTTCTTGTAAAAAATAATTTTAAAATATAAAAACCATACAAATAATAATTAAATAATATTATTTAAAATATAACTATGAAAACATATAATGGAAAAAATATATCAATAAATCATCATTAATGTAGTAGAATATTCTAATTCCATATAAAAAACATTTTGATTTTTTTAAAAGAGATGTTTAAACGGATTTTAAAAGGAAAGTCCCTTACTCTGAGTCTGACTCATCATGTAAAATACTTAACCTCTAGAATAACAAAAATAGGATAATTATTTACATTATTTATAAAATTTAAATTTTATTATTCATTTTATATCACTTATTATCATGTTTTAAAAATTACTTAATTATTTAAGTTTATGTCGAATGTTTTGTCGATATTTAGTACTTGAAACCAATATGAATTTGGTATGATATCAATATATAAAGTATTAATAAGTCCATTATCTAAAGAATAATATTAATGACATAATAAAAATATTTATACATAAATTAAACTTTTAAATCAAACCATTTATTTATGGTTATGAAAAATGAAAAAATTTATAATCATGGAGACGGTAGGTCGTACGTACGCATTAGAAACATTTCTATTTTTAAATGATAATTATGGAAAGAAATTAATTATTATTTTATATTTTCATATTGAACATTTATAATTAATAACAAATTATTAATTTAAACATACTTTTATATATCTTCCAAGTGATGTGGTGATGAAAAATGAATCATGTTGCTTTGTGGAGGTTATAGTTCACATGTATGCACGAACAAAGTTATAATTTTAATGTGTGTAGAAAGGTAAGAAAATAAAATATATATTCTTTTTATTAATTATAATTATTTCATTAGTATCATATAAAAAATTTAATTCAATTATTATAACCAGTTTTTAGATACGGTGAAAGAAAATTATTTATATTCGTTTGTGAGGTTGTACTATGTCGTATGCACGAACGATTAATTATATTCCCATTTGATGGAAATGGATATGTATTTAGGTGATAATATTAAAATAATAAAATCATAGTACATTGAGGATAATGGATTTATTATTACATCATGGTGTAATAATATTTTAAGGATGTAGAAGAATAAATAAAATAAAAACACTTAATTAAAAATGATACCTCTCTTTCAGAAGATCTCTTTTGATCTACTCCATAACACATCTTAAGTGAGTGTTCTGTCTAAAAAAGAGCTCTAGAACGTGGGGAGGAATTTTAGGAATGAATTTATGATGATATTTTCTAAACAAAATGGGTTCTTGGGTGTTAATAAAATGGAATAATGGGTACCTTTTATAGGATAGGGGAGGGGCACTCTTGGAATTCTTCTTCGTATTAAATTAATATAAATTACTTTTATATTAAAAATAAATCCAAAGTGAGTTATTTAAATAATATGTTGAGTTTTTGTCTAAAATAATTCATCCAAAAAAATTATAAATATTTTAATTATTTCATAGAACTTATCTTTTTGTTTTAACCCTTTTTTTAAACTGTTCATTCTTACCATGATATCATGTAATTTACACTTTGAGGGTTAATATAATTAAAATAAAATTATAAAAGACTAATAAATGAGTAATTAATGAAATTTTTAATACTTATTCAAATTATTTGGCCTATTTTTAGATTATGAAAAAAAATCATATCATTTAATAAAATATTATTTATTTTAAAATGTCAATAATGTCAATTTTGACACTATTCATTACTTGGATTTTTTAAAATATCATAACACAAATATAAATTAGAACTAATAATTTAAAAATATCAATATCCTGTCAAATTCATCTAAAAAATTCATGGATGACATTAATCATCTAAAATCATATTCATTTTATTATTTTTAAAATCATTTAATTGACATAAACTTTAATGAATCAATTAATACAATATCATTGTATAAGACTTTAATTTAATTATTTAATTTCAAAAAATTAATAATAAATTGTCATGATAAATATGAAAAAATATATTTCAAAATAATATTTTTAGTTGAACATCTCCTCTTTATATCCTCTTTTTAAAAATATTTCACATGTTAAAAATAAAAATGTGAAAAAATTGACTTTTCTTTTAATATAAAATTTTAAATGGCATAATCTCATTCAAGTGACATACAATGGTTATAATTTCATAAAATGAAATATTTTGGTCAAAAATCATCCAATGAAATTTGGACAAGTATTAGGTTAATTTAATAAAATTTATAATGTTATTTTTACCCTTCATTTTCCAGTTTACCCATAACTGTGTTAACAAAAAATTTACTAAATTTATTATTCATAATGTACAAAAGTAAAAGGGACCTATTTAATAAATATGGATATTATGATTAAAAATATGGATTCTATTTTTTAGAATTCAAAAAATAGTAATTGTAAAAATTTATTAAAAATTAATCCCATTGACGGAATGAGAAAACATGTTTTTAATATAAAATAATTCAAAAGCTAACAATGTTTTAATATAAAATTTCAATGTATAATTTATTAAAATTACCAAAATTGGATTAATTTATAAATAAAATATCTATTTATACTTTAAAACCATTCAAATATGTTATTTAAATTTGTAAACAAATTTTATGAAAAAGAAGTTTTCAATTAAAATGTGTTATTTTTCACTATTCATCAAAACATGAAACTTATCAGAAAAATACAAAATATTTAACAAAATTAAATTTTTATTTTATTATTTAAAATAATAATTTTATTTTTTTCAAATATAATTTATAAATATGAAAAAAAAATAGTTTTAAAACCAGTGATCTATTAAAATATGATAAAACTACTTTTTATAAAAATAATGTTTTTAACCATAAACTAGATTTATCGTATTTGAAACTGAACATAGTCAATATTTTAATTACTTTCTAATTCATAAATATTAATAAATATGAAACAAAATACTCATTATATAATTATTGAGTTTTTTAAAATAACATAAAATTATATGAAGTATTCTTAGGTTATTATGTCATAATTGTTTAACAATAATTGAAGGAGGTAGAAAAAGAAATAAAATAAATATGCTCATCGAAGAACATTAACTATTCATAATGTATCCTCCTTAGGTTTTCATTAAATCCTTACTAGGTTGTCTTTATATGCAAACTATGGCTTGAGTGATGAGGGGAGAAAAATTTGGAAGTTAGATCATGGCCAAACCAAATAAGTGTGAAGGTGTGAATAAAGAGGGGGAGACCTTTTATATGTGAGGTGAGTGGAGTGCTTCTAATATTTTGAAACATTCAATTATAACCATGTTTTTATCATGCCACAATATTCCAAAACATACTATTATAGAAAAAATATGATATAAGGTCTAAATATGTCTATACAATGTGTGTTAGACAAGTTGTCATGTTATTTTTAACTCTTATATTATTAGGTTAACCCCATGTTGAATCAATTTTAACCTTAACCGTAGTGATTTTTCTGAACTTATTTCACTATTAATTTTGATGAAAAATTATGTTGACTATATTAAAAAATATAAATTATGCTAATTATAAATAAAAAATCCATTTTTTCAAAATAAAATTCATATAAGTAGCAAATTTTAATTTAGAATTTATCCTACAGACACGAAGAGAATGAAAGTTTTTAAGGATAACAAGTTCAAAAGTTTACAAAGTTTTTATATCAAAATTTAATATGAAAAATATTATAAATACCTAGATTGGATTAATATATATATAATTGACATAATTTTACATTAAAACCAATTAAAAATATAAATTAACATTACAAATAATTTAAAATAGATGGATGTTTTCAGTCAAAATTTAGTTTTTCTATTTCTCATCAAAAAATCATTTCAAAAAAATACCAAAAATCACCATATAATAATTTTTGAATTCCAATTTAGAAAAATTATTTTTTTTCAAAAAAAATCTAATAGTTAAAAAATTTATTTTCAATTTTGTGTGAAAAAAAAATTAAAACATCTTTTGGAAAAATATAATTTTTTGGAAAACATTTCATTTTTTAAATAATTCTATTTTATTTATAATAAATAAATATAAAATGAACATGTGTAAAAAATATTTATTTATAATTCATCTTTATTATATCCATCCCCATCATTCTAAATTCAAGTTAAAACTATCACATTAAATAATAGTATTTTAATAATATGTTATGTTTAATTTAAACATAGTGTTGCATGTGATGTAATCTAAACTCTATGTTGTGTGTTACGTAAACTAAACTTAGTGTTGTGTGTAATGAAAGTTATTGAAGATAATGATTTTATTTAACAATAAATATATCTTAATATCTCAATGTATTATATTTTATTCAAATATTGGTGTTGTGTGTTGAATACGCTATCTAATACAATGCACTTATTTTATAATTTCAGGGTGTTATATTCTCCGCACCTTAAATAAATTATGTACTTCCAATTTAAACATGATCTTTATAATCAGGGGTATTATATTTGAGAATCATTTTTCTAAACCAATATCATAAAAAGATTTAGTAAAATATCCTATTAATAATAAAGTACAAAGAGTATAAATATCACATATAATAGCACATAAATAGGCTTCTATGTAATAGAATATTGTTGAAAAGTGAAGATATGGACATGAACAAAATCTTAAATAATTTTCGACGGTGATAGAGGTCATCAATCAAAGGAAATTTTGTAATTAAATGATAGTTAAGGGATTAAAAACAATAAATTCGTGATGATTTAAAGACTATCTAATTCTTCAAATATGAATATAATAGGATAACATTTTCGTTTCCAGATCATTTTCCTAATTTTGATGATTTATTTTACTATCTATGAATATACAAAAATATTCTTACTTGATATATTTATTTTTCATAAGAATAATTTAATCCTTTACTTGATGAATAATTCATCACTTACATTATGAAGTGAATATCCATAAATGAATTTTTTATTCCTGAAGCACAATAATTTTCTTTTAATGGATCACAAGATCCATCAAAGATTAAAAATAATTTCAATCTGTCACCAACTATTTTCCAAAACCAATATGGTTAGAAAAAATTTTCTAATATAATACATTAATCACTAAACCTATAAACTAAAACCACTGGTTCTTCATTAATATTGATTTTTCAAATTCATTAATAAAAAACAATGACATATTAACCAGGATATCGTGTAGGCCAGTTGTACGTGCTAAACCCTTATTATCCATCAGTTATCAGTTCAAGCCCTAAGGTCATTCGAGATACAATGTGTTATCACCAAGCTTTAGAGTTTTACTTTTTCTAAACTATATTAATATATTTTATATAATGTTCCCAAAGAAATAATATGGGTATCCTTGAAATAAAATAAATCATTAAATATCATTTTACTATGGTTTTCAGTACAACCCCAATACATAAATACTTCATCCATTTTATTTCAACATAGGTCCTTCGTTGGTCTAGTTTTTATCCTTTATAATAATTTATTGAATTGGATAATTCCCAAGTTCACCCATTTATGACAACAATCTATAAATAGATCCCTTGGATGAGATTCATTTATTTCCATTATAATCTTCATTTTTCCTCATCAATTCTTTTCTTTGTACCCTTATTTTCCACACAAAGAGAAATTTCATATTCCTTTGAGTCGCATTCTTGGGTGTCTCATTCAATATTTCTAACATAAATAAAATCAAACCTTCTTTTATCTTTAGTCTCTACAACTCAATATCTTAAAAAACTCCATTATTTAATTCTTTGGTGAGTCCTAGGGTCGGTTAAGGTATATGTTGTGAATCATATTTTGGGATAACTAATTATGAATAATCCAGATAACTTTTACTGTAGTCATCATCCCATTTGGTTTCTAATATTCACTACCATGTTCTTCATATTTAATGTTAAGATGATTCCTTCATTTTCCATTCATCAACTAAAACCAAAAATCGTAGTGTGATAAATAATAATCATTATTAGAAAACCATATAACCATTTTTAGATGTTTAAATTATGATATCTATTTTATATTCTAAGTCACCATAGGTTTAACCTATGTCATTAACATTCATCATTTATCCAAATCCTTCATAATGGTTTTTTCAATTATCAAATTATTTCAAAAATATTAAAAAAACATCTTTTAATAAATTCTAGAAAACACTGTTTTGTGGAAAATAGATTTCCAACCAAAGAGATAAATGAAGTTATATTTTCTTAAAATATTTTCTCATTTAATTAAAGTATCAAAGAGTAAGAAAATAGTACTATTACTTGAAAATATCATGAATAAAAAAATGAGAATAAAATTAAATGGTTTTATTATGAAATTTTCAAATAATTTCCTACAACTAAAATTCAAGAATAAACAATCTCGATTAAATTGAGATTGGGAAATAAACCTTTAAAATGATCATAACATTAAAGTGAGAATTAATAAATTAATAAATTATTTGTTTCAACTATAAATACACATTAAATAATTTTAAGTACTATATAATTTATTTTTAATTATTATATACATAATATTAGAATGACATAATCAATGAAATAGAATTTTGACTCAAAGAATGAAAATTAAGTTAAGAAATCACATACCTCACACTTAATTTTGATCAAACAATCATTAACCAACATTATAGTGATTTTAAAAAAATAATTATCTTACAATAAGACAATATTAATATTTATAATATTATATATGATCATTTTATAATATATTATCACGTATTCCTTAATATTATTTCATTATTTTCATTGTTTAAGGAGTTAATTGCCTTATTTTTTCATTCATTATTTATCATGAATGTTCCAATTATTGTGAAAATTATATAGTTTTATAAACTATAGAATAATAATTATGACATAATTATAATACTTTTACATCAATTTTACTTTTAATCCCAATTATTAAATATGGTTATGAAAAATCGAGTGGGTTACCTCTTCTTCGGGTATCTCCTTTTGGTTTGCATCAAAGGACTTCCATGGTTGGATTTATTCCAAAATTTATTATTATGGGATGATAGGAACTAAGTGGAGAAGTTATTTTTGTAGTAATTTTCCAAAAAATTATTTTTGAAGGTTTGAAGAGTCGGGGGAGTGGGTGGCCTTTTATAAGGGAGGTGATTGTCACTCTCATAATTTTTATCAAAGAGTGAATTCTATCAACATTTTTTTATAAAAAGGACCCAATAATGGTAAATTATAAAAAATGGTATATATACAGTCCAAATAGGGTCAAAAAGGTTAATATACATGTTTTGGGCCATTTTTACACCTTACATTCTAAGCATAAGCACTAGGTAAACTTGTTCTTACTTTAATCATTATAATTAAACTTAATTGCTTTCACTAATCACTTTGGTGAAAAATTATGTGAACATTATTACAAATTATAAATTATTTTCATTACAAATATAAAATACATTTTTTAAAATTAAAATTATATAATTTGAAAAAATTAATTTAAAATTAATCTCAGAAACATGATGAGAAGATGTGTTTTTAAAGAGAATATGATCAATTGTTTAGAATGATTTTATATTCAATTTCCAATATGAAATTAATTACAATGAAATAAATAGGATTAATATATTTATATTTTAACGAATTCAACTTTAAAACAAATTTAAATTATAATTTAACGTTATATATAATTTAATTGAAAAGGAAATTTTCGATTAAAACTCATAATTCTTCATTATTTATCAAAAATTAAAACTTTTAAGAAAAATATTGAAAATTAACCCAAAGATAATTTTCTCTTTATGAATGAAAAAATTAATTTAATATTATAAAATTCATTTTTTAAAAGTTTTATAAATTATTATTATTATTATTAGAAATAAAAATAATTTATTTGATAAAATTTTATTTTCAAACATATAATGAATTTACCAAAAATTATGAATTTTATTATTAATAGGTATCCTTTATGTAAAACCATTAGAATTGATATTTAAAAATTATTTATTACAATTAATTTTTATAAGTCTAATTTCTAGGTTATAACATTCATGTTTAAATACCTATATTAATAATATTTCATGGTTTTGTTAAAACTCGGTGTCATGCATCATGCAATCTAACTCATTGTTTCTTGTAGTGAATGATAACCTAGGGTTATGTGTAATGAAATCTTGACATGGTGTTGTTTGTAATTAAATACATAAAATAAATTAATTTATTCGAAATAATAATAATTCATAAAAACCAGGAGAGTTATAATAACCGTAATAACATATTTTTAGTAAGATCAATTTATTTATGAAAGTAAAAACAAAGATAAAAATGAAAAAACTAAGACTAAAAAGGTTATTAACTCAACACATACTTATTATAAATAATAAATGAATTGAATGTACAACCAAAATTATTCGGTGGTATTCATATTCTCACAAAACTAGCACCTCCCACAATGGTTCCTTAATCTCTGGTCTAAACAGTTTAAGTTTATTTTCTTTTAGAGTGAATAGAACATCCTTTATATGATATCTAATATTTAAAGAACCAAAAGTTAAAATAAGAGCCTCAATAAAAGGTTCATCTCGTATGGATTGAAATTTTCCTGGAAAAATATTACTTCTATAGTTTTATAGTAATAATATTTTAGTAATTTTAAATTATTTGTTCAAAATCTAGTTTTCATTAAAAGACGTTGTTTTTTGTTTTAAAATCCATGCATTCTCCTAGTAATTGTTTCTTATTTCCTATAAATACTATAAATACACCTTATTCCATCTCTTACATCTTTAGATAGATTTAAATTTCATGAATTAACATCTCAAAAAGATTTGTTTTCTGACCTCACATAAAAATGAAGAACTCTACTAAAAATGGTCCTATAGGGTGACATCCATATTGGAGACTTATGGGTTTTCCTATACACCCACAAAGTATCCTCAAGCCTAAAGGTACAATCCTTCTTATTTGGGTTAACTTTTTATCTTAATGATATGATTGACCTCTCTATTTAAAACTGTATCCATCACATTTTCCTTAGGATGATAGGATGCAGACACTTCATGAATAACCGTATTTCTTTTCAATAAATTTTCCACTATCTTATTACAGAAACATATTCCCTACTCTATAATAATTAATGTTGTTGTCCCAAATATATAAAACATATTACTCTTTTAAAAAATAGAAACCCACTCTAGCATCATCTGTCTTATTATGTATCTCTTCAATCAATTTGGAAACATAATATATGGAAAGTAAGATGTAGGAATATCCAAAATAATTTGGGAAGGGGACCATAAAATCCATTCCCCAAATATAAAATATATGAAAATAAAAAAAAATTGTTGTGAAATATCTTGTATCTGAGAATTTTGTTTGGAATTGATAAATTTTACAAGTCCTATAGAGTTCATGAGAATCTCTAATAATGGCAGGCTAAATATCATAAATCGTACACCTTATAAGTAATACACTATGGATTAAAGTGGGTTATATAGATTAAACTAGGACATTATTTCATAAAATAATATATATCATAATTTAGGATACATCTCCTAAAAATATGATCACTTACCGTATTCCACAAGTAAGGATCATCCAAAACATATTTCCTTAAATAACTAATAAATTTAGAAATCTACTACTTGGAAATCTAGTGAGTAGTAACTTCACTAGCTAAGTAATTCACCATATTAGAATATCATGGTATATTATAAATAGCTCCAAAATACAACCTCTCTCTAGGGGAAAATCGTTAATTGGTTTAATAGATTATTTATCCTATCAAAACATAGTGTTTATCCTTCTCAAATGAACAACCATTGGGTTCTCAGCTACTTTTCTCCCTTGGATCTCAATGTAAAATTCTTGGAGTAGCAAGATCAATATAAACAAACCTAGTTTTGACTCATATTTATTCATGATATATGAAATATAATAATTGTTAGTGAAAACAATAACTCTAGATCCCAAAATATAGCATCTAAACTAATCATGGGAAAAAGCAATGGCCAATAGTTTCTTCTTTATTGTGGTGTAATTTTATTGGGAATCATATAAATTCATATAATCATAAGAAATGACAAGTGATTTTCTTTCTACACTCATCCTGATAACCACCACTAAATATAATTCTAAAGCATCATCTGTCATCCCAAAATACAAGTCCTAATTAGTATGTTGAAATAATGGTGGGGAAAAAGTATTAGTTTGAGTTCATCAAATGCTTCTTCAAACATAATATCAAATGAAAAAGAAATATAGTTTTTTAAAATTATTGGAAAAGTATAATCAATTTTGTTAAGGACTTTTATTAACCTCTTTTTATTGAACTTGGACTTATCCACTCAAATTATATTCCAAGACACTACATGGACAAGAGAAATTCTACTTTCAACAATAAAATGGCATTTTTTATAGTTCAAAACAAAGTTAATTTCAATATACACACTAGGAAAATCCCCTAAAAAGTTTAGAAA
Organism: Viscum album; assembly: GCA_963277665.1. Taxonomy (NCBI): domain Eukaryota; kingdom Viridiplantae; phylum Streptophyta; class Magnoliopsida; order Santalales; family Viscaceae; genus Viscum; species Viscum album. The sequence continues at coordinate 1,596,945,686 of OY728130.1, read as the reverse complement.
TATTTTAAACTATGATACATAGACTATAAAATTATTTAAAAAAACATTAATAGATTCTTCAAGAAACTCAAATAACATTCAATGAAGGCATATTTAGAATGTCGAAGGAGAATAATATAGTCCAATGATAATTCTCTTAAAAGAAAATGTACCAAAAGGACGTGTTAGAGATGTTTTATCCTAGTATTATGGTGAATTGTGGATTTGGAAGTATCCTAAAAACCCTTCTAGTAAATAAAAATTTCATTGAATAGCTAACCATTCAATGATTTGACCAGGAAAATATAAGGCAAAGTGGTATTTCCATATCAATAAGTTTCTCCACATATAATTAGTCTATACCCTCCACTTATTGAGAAAACCAGAATTAACTAATTCAATAATTTTTTCTGGAAAACTATGATCCCTCCATATTATAGAGATAATTTGAACTAGACTTACCCATAAACTATCTGAAATGGGGTAAATTATACCCACAACTAACAAGGTATTTACCTCCTTTTTAACCACTTCAAGTAGGTTATGATTAAATCTTTCCTACAATTATCTTACAATATTGTAAATTTCTTTTAGAAGAATCATGTGTATTCATAGTTATAGACTAGTTTATAGTAAATCGTCTGAAGATCATTTTATAGCCTTCGTATTCTCCATAAGGGCCTCTAAAAGTTGGTTCCCATATTTACTATAAATCCCACTATAAACTATAAAGGTAAGTTTTTATTCTTCTCCCAAGTAGGAATATAGAAAAAAATTTAGGTAAATTCTCATGTATAAGTGTTGGTGTGATTTCCCCCTTCTTAAAAAATAGTTTTTATGTTTTCCTGAATATTAATTTTAGATTATATATCATTCTCCATCATTTCAAGGTTAAAAACTTCTAAACTAGTAGTATAATTATTATTTAGAAAATAATATGATTCATCTTAAAAATGAATTTCATATTCATGTTCAAAAACATGAGGAAACTCTTCAATGAAATTTTTAGAAAATGTTATGTTCAAAATAGTGGATTTAGAAGAAACACACTCAAATAAAAAATATTTTCTCATATTTCTATCGTATTGAGTAGAATATTAATAAATTTAATACATTTCATGTTCAATTTCAAATAATGGCTCAAAATTTTCACAAAAAATTACATGTTTTAAAAATACATGAAAATCTTCATTCATCCCAATATCATTTTTAAAAGAACAAAACCTCATCCTTATTATGTTCAAAAATGTAAAAACAATATGTTTGTATCCTAAAATACATTCAATTTGATTTATCTCATCATGTTTCAATATATTAAGTTATATTGAATTATTCAACGGACAAGGGTTAATTTTCAAAATAATTTTGTGGTTGGTTATTTTGAAAAAATGGAAATAACTATATATAAAAATTAATAAATAGTATTAACTTTATTTGAATAATATTCTTCCATGGGTTCTTTCATTAATTAATAGATCCCAAAGTTAACCATATTATTTCAAAACTCTAAATAAAATGACCCTTTAGGAACATTTATAATAGTCGTACAAGTTTTCAAAAATATAATCCCTTATATAAAAGTTATAATTAATACAAACCATCTATATTTCATAACTTACACATAATTGTTTTTGGAAAAAATAAATCTTTTACCCTTACCAAAATATCCTTGATTACACCAGCTGACTTAACTAAACATATATTAGTTATCTAGACAAATATTTCAGAGTTTTTAAGATCTCTTACATGTATAAAAGAAAATATATAATAAGGAATAACATTTATGGAGGCTCTTAGATCTAATATATTATCTTTAAATTGATGATTTCCAATAACATGAGGAATATCAAACATACTGGGATACATGCATTTAACAGGCAGGGAATATTGGATTATAGAGGGAGCATTCCTCCCTAGGTTCGATATCTCACCTCACGTGTACTTCCTTTTATGGTTCATTGTCTCCTTATGAAAATTGGAATGTCTAGGGATTTTTTTCACATCATCGATAAAGATTTGTTAACCTAATATTTTATAAAAGTTACAAGAACGTATTTATCCATTTCATTTTCAATATTATTCCTAACAAGAGGACTACCAATAGGGTAATTTAGTGGTTCTAAATATATATTTAGGAAAAATATAACTTTTATTTCCTTTTTGAATTCCCAATTAATTTTATAAAATCAATATAATTTCCTTTATGATTTTTTCCTCCTTTTTATTTTGTTTTTATTTTTTATAGGTTTATAGACCGTAGTTTCAATAACAGATTCAAGGTGTTCAAAAACTCGTTCAATAAGGTTTTTTTGATTTCTTTATGGGATTTACCATTTGTTTCAAAGGTGGTGTTTTCCTTTTTAAGATTGTATTCATTGAATTTATCTTTAGGGTTTTAAAATCCAATTCCACTTCATATAATTATGGTACTTAAATTATTTATTCCATTCAGGTTCACTTCATATTGTGATGGAAAACTATCACTTATTTTATTTTTTTAGTCCACTAATGTCTAATTCTAGTTGACCTATATATATGACCATATTCAATAATACTACATGTTTTTGTTGAAAATTTTATTGCCTCATTTTAACCACACCTTCAAGGTGTGAATGAATTTTTTGAATATTTTATTGTCTTTAGTTATCTTGATTATAAAAGGATATAAAATTCCAACCATCATTGAAATAGAATTGGTCCTGACTGTACCCATCCTACTGACTAATGTTTTAGGGCATCAAATTTCTATTTTTTTGATCAATAGGCCAAAAATTATTGTTCTAATGATAATTCCAGTCTTCATTGACATTCTGGTTGGATTGATAAGGCATTAATTATAGAGACCCCTTATTTACATACATTGATTTTACTTCATAATTTAAGTATATTTATTATAACATATTACAAAACCATGACAGGATCCTATAAGTATAGTGATTTTAGAAACTGGGAATAATAAACAATTAGTTCATAAAACATCTACATTATCTTTAGTTTATTTCATCATAACTAGAGTCCTTTTTGGAATATCATACTAAATACCCTTCTTCGTGACCTGGGGAAAAGAAACATATAAAAGGGTGAGCTCAAATTCTCTGTAAGGGTAAACAAAGAAAATATCAATCATATCATATTCATAAGAACATAACATTTGAAAATATTATCCTAAATATAAAATATTGCAATATCATGTCATGGGATAAATCATAAAATTGAAATTTAATCCCAATAGTAATAATATAAGACATGAGTTTTTTCGCATATACACACAAGAATAAAAAATAATATCAAATTATTCAATGCTAATTGGAAAGGCCATCATAGCAGGCAAAGTCTATTATTAAACTGAGTTCACTCCTCGTTCCAGCCTTGTCTCACTGAACTGGATTTACATTCCATTCCAACCATTTTTATCTCATGAGATATAAATCTTTACCCAATGCAATGGAGGTAGATATATGTCTCATCCATCTCATAATGAAATCATTATTATGTCTTCCACAAAACATAAATCATTCATTATAGCATAACCCAAGAAACAAAATGGGTTTCTTAAATATAATTCTATCATAAAATAATCCATATAAAAGATCATTCCCTCATTAAAACAAGAAAATCATAGTAATAATTGAAATAGAAAAATATCCTGATTTCATAGTGACATCTTAAATGGAAAAAAATTTTGATAAAACACTTGAACATAGTTCTTGTGGAAAATATCTTTTCTTCTTCAAAAACATTTTCCTTTCTCAAAATGTTGAGAAATTTTAAAAGAAGAAAATTTATTTTAAAATAAACTTGAAATAATATATATGAAGCTTCATCGAAATAAATCTTCATGAAACCCTAAAAAACTATTCATGTCATATAAGTTAAAAACATTCTCTTCATACTTTACTACAAAGTCAAAAAGTACCTCATATGGAAAAAATGAAAGATTTCATCCATACCATGTAGTAAAATTAAAAAATGGGAATAACTGACTTTAAAAATACATATAATAATGTTAAACACTTTATGAAAACATTTTTAGAAATCATTTACATGGATGATAAATATACCCCTAAAAAATACTTATCTTTAAATAATCTCGGATAAAAATGAGATTGCAAAATTATCTATTACCTTAGGTATGATATGATTCATATGTATCAGAACCTCCTATATAATGATTTAAATAATGTTATTAATTTATTACAACATTATAATCATTTTTATGATCATATTTTTATCTTTTTGTTAGTAACATTTCATTATTACTCGTTATTCGGGTATTAAATGCTTCATGTATGTTTTGTCAAATAAGTTATTATTAATATTTTTAGGTTACATTTATATGATTTATATAATGGTATTAGATTAATATATGTCATATTTATTCATTTAATTCATTTATATAATCATGGTTTAATGAATATTATGTATAATGAATCACATCACACTGTGGAGATGGCATATCGTACGTATGCACGAGCGATGATATCATTCCCATAATTGTTAAATGGTATTGAAGTGGATGGTTTATAGTGTCCTAGAATTAGTATCATGTTATATTAATCATATATAGTTCTAAAATTATACCCATCCATGTATGTTGGTGGTGAAAAACTGATTACACCACGGCTGGGAGATAGTAAGTCGTACATACGCATGCACCGTGATTTTGTTTTTTGTAGGATGGATAGATGGTGGAATAGGGTTGTTTCATATATATAATAATATATAATTATATAATTGATAATTATTTTATTATTTTATAATTAAACAACTAAGTATGATTATGTAGAAGATGAATGAAATTTGAAATAATTGGTAGAAGAGATTACCTCTTCCTTGACTTGCCTCCTTTAAATTTCCTCTTAGGGAAATAGAGTTGGTCTTTTAAGAAGACTAGAAACCCTATAATGTTACTAAAGAAGTAAAGAATAGAAATGGGATGTATTTTTATTATATTTAAGGGTCAAAATAGATTGAAGAGGAGAGGGAGTAGGTTCGCATTTATTAGATATGAGAGGGACACTTTAGTAAACTCTCAAAGTATTAATTTATTATAAATTAAATTTTGATTAAAACATTATCAAAAACTTTTTTTATTCTAATATAAGATGATTTTGGTTCGATTACCCTTTATCCAATAATTTTTTGACATGTTTTTAATATATTTGTTATCCTTGTCTTTTTTGTTTAATCGTTATTATACCTATTTTAATCTTACCACGATATCATGTTATTTACACATTGCGGTTTAATGTAATTACCATATCATGTCAATTGAACAACAAAAATTTATTTATGACCTATTTAGACTTAGATTAACCGTTTGGACTAATCTTATTTTTTTGGAATTTAATATCATTTAATAAACTATTTTATGTTCTAAGTTATGAATTATGTCAATTTTGGGCAGTATTGATACTTGATTTTTTAAAAAAAAATCATAACAACCTGATTACTTTGAACCAAAGGCATTAAATAATCCCTATTATGTTAATTTTATAAAAAAAATTGTGTATGACATAAAAATTTTCAAATAAAATTTATTCTAGTAGTTTTAAATTATTTTATTTGAATCTTTCATTAATTAGGTAATAACTATATCATAATTGTGTTATAAATAAATACATTTATATAATGTATAAATATTATAAATAAAATACCATGATGTATGAAATGTTTTTAGATTTATAATGAGTATTTATATACAAAGATATCAGTTATATAACTCTATATTAAAATCGATTCAGTAAAAATATATGTTTATGTTATAATATTCTTTACTTTAAATTAATTCTTATAAAATGTCATATTCACATCCAAGAGAATCCTTGGGGTCCAGAAATCGACCCAAGGATACCCATGGTTGGAAATATCTCATCCAATAGGATTAAAACATGTTTTAGGGTAGTTTTATACTATTAAATTATTACTATTTTACCCTTGTTTACCTTATTTACCATTTTACCATAGTAAATAAAAATAATTACTGAAATTAATATTAATAATTATCAAAAATAAAAGGTACTTGTTCACACAATTTGGACCTTATTATTCCAAATATCAATTCCATTTTTATCAAATTCAAAACAAATAATTTGCAGTAATTAATTTATAATTAATCTCATTGTTTAAATGATAAAAAAGGTTTTAAAAGTTAAAACTTTGAAAAAGATTAAAATATTTTCACCTATGAATTCAATGTAAAATTAATGATAATTTTTTAAATTATATTAAATGGTAAAGACATATTATATTTTTACTTTAAAACCCTTAAATATTATAATTTTACCATATAAATTATCTTGATTAAAAAAACATAATTAAAATTTAGCATATTTTATTATTCATCAAAACATGAATGTTATCCAAAATTTATCAGAAATTTATAATAATTAGTTTTTTATATCACACATCAAAATAAAATGTTTATGTTGTCATATAGAAATTATTAATGTGTCAAAATATTAATTTAAAATGGGTTCGTCATTCAAAGGTGGAAAAATCAACCTTTAAAAATAGGTTCTTATACATAAAATAGGGTTTTATTCATACCCTATGACTAAAATATATATTTGGTGAATATAAAAAATATTTTATTAAGTATATAACACATATATATCTCATTAATTTTATTACCAAAAGTAATATACTAAAAAATACAAATATATAATTGATTTATATTTTTCATAAATAATTAATATACTAATAAGGAATTTTCATAAGTTGGTTATAATTATTCTCGATAACCTAATGGCTAGGATATTATGATAATTTTATATTAAGTGTATCTCACGGTTCTTTTAAAGTCATGGTTGTGTGTAACGCAAGCTACGGAATAATAAAATCTATTTTAAGAAAATATCTCATAAAAACATCCAGGTGTTACATTCTACCCCCTTAAACTGAATTTCACCCTCGAAATTCATCACATAGAAACAAACTAATTAGGATACCTCTCCCTCATCATATCCTCAAGTTATAATGTAGCTTCTTAAAATTTATGGTTCCTTCAAAAAACTCTAACCTAACAAGTGGTCTTGTTTCGTAGAACGTTCTCATTATGATCCATAATCTCTATCAGTTATTATTCATAAGAAAGATCTTTCTTTAGTGGTATGACTTCTAAGCATAGTACATGTGAAAGATCGAGTATGTACTTTCTCAGGAGAGATACATAGAACATATTATAAACTTGAGAGAGTTTTTTTGGAATGTCCAATCAGTAAGATACCTTCCTAACATGATCCAGTATTTCCAAATGATGTATATACTTAGAGCTTAGATTTCCCTTCATTCCAAATCTCATTACTCTCTTCCAAGGAGATATTTATAAGAACCATTTACCACCCACTTCATACTCTAGGTCTTTTCTTTGGTGCTAGCATAAATTTCTTTTTGACTCTAAGCATCTCTTATATGTTGTTAAATAGATCTGACCTTTTCTACCATTTCATCAATAAGATCTGGTCCTAATTGTTTTTTTCTCCAACTTCATCCCAGCAAGTTGGAGTTCTGCACTTTTTTCTATAGAGGGTTTCATAAGAAGCATATGAATACTTGAGTGAAATCTATTATTGTAATAAAATTCCAACAATGGTAGGTGTTGATCCCAAACACCTTTTATATCCAAAGAGATACCTCTAAACATGTCTTCTAGAGTTTGAATTGTCCTATCAGACTGATTGTCTGTCTGAGGATGATAATCAGTGCTAAAACTTAACTCTATATCCAAAGAATTCAGAATATTTTCACTAGAACATTAAGGTAAACCTCATATATCGATCAGATATAATGTAAATTGGTACTCCATGCAATCTTACCACTTCCTTTACATGTATTTGGTAAGCTGATCAAGAGATAAATCCTCTCTAATTGCAATAAAGTGTGTCGAATTCATAAGACAATGAACTATAACCCAGATAGCATTATTTCCTTTTTATTTATTAGAATGTTCAATGAAAATATCCACAGTGATGTTTTCCCATTTACATTCTGGTATGGGTAATGGTTGTAATATACTTTTATAATTCTATCTCTCAACCTTAACTTTTTGAAAAACCAAGCATCGAGTGACATATTCAACAACATCCCTTTTCATGTTGTCCCAATAGAAGTACTCATTCTTGTCTATATACATTTGTTTACTTCCTGGGCGAATAGATAATAAATAACTATGAGCCTCATCTAATATCTCCATAGTTATTTTTGGTATGGGAGGAATACAATCCTTGTTCCAAAACCTTATTATTAAATCACAATCAAGGTTGAATTCATGAACCTTTCTCACATTCTTTTGTAACTCTACATCTTCCTTTTGTGCCTCTTTAATCATCACTTGTATAGATGTTTGAACATTAATTTGAGAAAGATAATATTTCTCCCCTTCCATTAAAATTTCATGATCTATCCTTTTCAAATCCATAAATATAGTATCTTCCGTGATCCTCATCATGGATAAGATAGCATGGTCTTTTCAACTCAAAGAATCTTCCACCTTATTCACTTTCCCATGTTGGTAATGTATTCAGCAGTCATAATCTTTAATCAACTCCAACCATATTATTTGTAACATATTAAACTCATTTTGGTTGAAAAATATACTTTAAACTTTTGTTATCAGTATAAATATCACACATTTCACCTTAAATATAATTCCTCCATATTTTTAATGCAATGATTACCGTAGCTATATCTAAATCATGTTTTGGGTAATTTTTCTCATGGATTTTCAACTTCCATAAGGCATAAGTTATCACCATATCATTTTTTATTAGAACACAATGTTGTCCCTTATTGAATAAATTACTATAGATCATAAACCTTTCTCCACTACAAGGTAGTGTGAGCATAGATGCACGGGAAAACCTTCTTTTTAGCTCTTCAAAATTCAATTCACATTCCTCTATCCAAACAAACTTAACTCCTTTCCGAGTCAACTTGGTGAGTGGATTAAGTAAACATGAAAAATCATTCACAAAATATCAATAACATCCAACCAAACCAAGAAAACATCATATATTAGTTACTATTGATGGTCTCGACCATCTTTCAATAACCTCTATTTTTTATGGATCCACAAATATCCCCTCTCTTGAGATTATGTGACCCAACAATGAAAATGTTTTAATCCAAAATTCACAATTGGTAAATTTTGCAAAAATCTTATCCTTTCTCAGGGTCTTTTGTATAATTCTCATGTAATATTCATGTTATTCCCTACTCTTTGAGTAGATTATAATTTCATCTATAAATACTACCACAAATTAATCAAAATAGTCTCTAAAGACTCTATTCATTAGATCTATGAAGATAGCATGGGAATTATTAATACCAATTGGAATCACTACAAATTCATAGTGTCCATAACTTGTACAAAGTTTTTTCTTTGGTATATCCTTCTTTTAGACCCTTAATTGATGATATCCTCAAAAAAGATCAATCTTGGAAAATAATCAGGCTTGAAATAGTTTGTAAAATAAGTTATCAACACATGGAAGAGGATATTTATTCTGGATAATGATCTTGTTATGTTCTAAATAATCAATGCAAAGTCTAATTGATCCATCTTTCTTGTTGAAAAATAGAACATGTTCTCCCCAAGGTGATGCACTAGGGAAATTGAATCCCTTATGAAGATTCACTTATAGTTTCTTTTTCAATTCTTGAAACTCAATTGGGTCCATTCTATAAGGTGTCTCTGAAATTGGCATAGCACCGAGTATGAGTTCTATGGAAAACTAAACATCATAATTTGGTGGAAGACCTAGAAATTCTTCCATAAATACATCATCAAACTCCCATACCATGGGAGTGTTCTTAATTGTGAGTTTATCCCTAACCACTTTAGACAAATAACTTTCATTTATTTTAATCAAGACCCATAATATGGAATAAATTTCTACTGGAAGGTAATATTTATCCTTTCATCGATAGATTATCATTGATTGATATGGAATATGAAATGTGACTTCACTTATTTGGAAATTGATATGATATCCTTATAAAGAAAGTAAATACATTCCAAGAATCACATCAGATTCCACTATTGAAAGGATCAAAAGATTTTCAGGAATCACTTTCCCACAAACATCAATCAGAGAAGAATTATAAACTTTTGATGCGACCATTATTCCATTAGGATTTGTCGCAGCTAACTCAAAATATAATTATTGAGGTAATGCAGTGATACCATTAGAAAATTATTCATAAATAAAAGATAGGGGGGATCCATTATCAAATAAAACATTTCTAATTTAGATTGGATGGTAAGTGTACCTTTCACCACTTCATTATCGTACTCCATGTCACCGATAGTAATTGCATGTGACTTATCTTTTTCTTTGGCCTTAAGAGTTTTTTGACATCGATCATCATCAATAACCCTTAGATTAGGGCATTGAATGGCATAATTCCCCATTTCCTTTCACTTGGAACATTGAAGTGTAGGAGGTAAATTCTATGTAGACTTTTCATTTTTTCATCATGAGACATCTTTTTCCCATCACTTCGGCATTAAATTTCACAATGACCTTATTTTCTACACTTATAACATTTACTAGCCCCTTTAAGACAATTCCCTCTGTTTCACTTTTTGAAAATTGAGCATAATGAAAAACTCATCTTCTTTTCAATGTGGTCTTTAGATTTTCCTCTGAATTATATTTTCTTATTCTGGTCAAAACCATATGACTGATGTGTTACTCCAATCTACATCACATCCTTGAGATCACATCTTGCAATTTCTTCATATATATTAAAGTACCTTGTGAATAATTCCCTTTCGAGACATGGTTTTAGGCCACTAAAGAATCTATCAATCATACTCTCTAGTTGGATAATAATTCTATAAGCGTACCTTGCATGTCTTGTAAAATTTCTATCATAGGTACCAACTTATTCATCATTAATTTTCATAAGTTCAAGGAACTCCTCCTCCATATTTGTTAGAAGAATAAGAGGAATGTACTTATTGAAAAATAAGTTCATGAACTCATCCCATTCCATGGAATCAATTTCATCTCTTTGCCTTGTAGTCTTGATAAGATTCCATTTTTGATCAGACTCACCTTCCAAATGATATGCTACTAAGATGAATTTATCTGGTTCATAACATTATAGAATTGAAAATATCTTTTTAGTGGTACTGACCCATTGTTCAGAAACTAATGGATTAAGATACCCACTAAATGAAGGTAGAAGATACCTCATGAAGGATTCAATAGAATGTTTCTCCCTACTTTGCTTGTTTTGAAGTATGGAATGATTCGGATTTTGAGAAAGTTGTTTGATCATGGCTATAATAATTTTTATTCTAGCTCCCATAAAATTTGGTTGCTAAGGGGGAAAATCATTTCATTGCCCGTCACATTTAGCATTAACATGGTTCCTTCGGGTTCTAGCCATTTACTAAAACCGAAAAGCATAGTTTGTTCAACAATAATAAAAATAGGAAAACCACATAATCAATAATTAAATTTCAATTTAGGACACTTTAGGTTTTATCCTAGATTATTCATAGTCATTTTTAAAACAGTAGGATTGTATGCTTTACTTAGACATGTCCTTAAGGATTTCTCATCTTAAGGTTAACTATACCTTTCCTCTGATACCTACTATAGTGACCCATTAATTAAATACATTGATATTAAATTATAATTTAAGTATGTTTATTAAAACATATAACGAAACCATGAAATGGCCGTATAGGTATTGTGTCTTTAGATACTGGGAATCAAAAACAACTGGTTCATAAAACATCTACATTGTCTCCCATTTATTTCATCATAACTAGACTCTTTTTTAGAATATCATACTTAATACCCTTATTCATGACCCATGGAAAGGAAACATATAAAATTGTAGTCTCAAATTCTTAGTAATGGTAAAGAAAAAAATATCAATCATATGATATTCATAAGAACATATCATTTGAAAATCTTATCCTGCATATAAAAGATCACAATATCATATCGTGGGATAAATCATTAAAGAAAAATATAATCCCATAAGTCAAAACATAATACATGTAATTTTGTGGCATATATATATAAGCATATAAAATACTTTCATAATAGTCAAGGTTCATTTCCAAGATCATCATAGAGGAAAAATTCCATAACTCAATTTATTTCACTCCTCTTTCTATCCCTATATCATTGAACTGGATTTACTTGTCGTTCCATCCATGACTATATAAGGAAATATAAATATTTACCCAATTCATTTGATGTATATAAAGGTCCCACAAATCTCATAATTAAATCATTCTTACATGTTCCAAAAAACACAAATCATTCATCATAGCGTAACCCAAGAAACAAAAAGTGTTTCTTAAATATCATTCCATCATAACATAATCCATATAAAAGATCATTCCCTAATTAACACAATAATATCATAGTAATAATAGGGATAATAACATCTCCATATTTAATAGTGCCACCTTAAATGGAAAATAAATCTAATAAACTACTTGAACTTAGTTCTTGAGAAAAATATCATTTCTTCTTAAAAAAAATTATTTTCTCAAAAAGTCTAGAAATTTTAAAAGAAAAGAATTTATTTGAAAATAAAAAAAAATATTGTTGATTAATATTCTTGTAAATAAGTCCTCATGAAACCGTAAAAATTCATTCATGCTTTATAAGTTGAAAATTATTCTCTTTATACTTTACCAGAAAAGTCAAAAAGTACCTCATATGGTAAACAAATGAAATATTCCTTACATACCATGTGGTAAAAGTAAAAAATTGATATAAATGACTTTAAAGATATATATAATAATATAAAACAATTTATGATAACAATTTTTGAAATCATGGACATGGATTATAAATATTCCCCCAGTAAATACTTTTGTATAAATAATCTCAGATAAAAATGAGATTGAAAAAATATCCCTTAATTTAGGTCTGATATACATAATATGTATCATAAACTCCTGTATAATGATTTAAATAATGTTATTGATTTATTCCAGACTTATAGAAATTTTTATGATAAAATTTATTATCCTATTTTCATCCGTTTGTTAGTAACATTTCATTATTACACGTTATTCATGTATTGACTTTTTTATGTTCTTATGTTTTCTTTGTCGTATAAGTTCTTATTCATATTTTAAGTTTATATTTATATCATTTAAATAATGGTATTATAATAATATATATCATATTTATTCATTCAATTAATTTTTATAATCATGTTTTAAGGAAGATTGTGTGAAATGAATCACATCGCATCGTGGAGATGGTAAGACGTATGTATGCACAAGCGATGATGTAATTACCATAATTGTTTAATGGTATTGAAGTTGATAGTGTATAGTATATAATAATTAGTATCATGTTTTATTAATCATATATAGCTATTATTTCCACCATGGGTGGTGGTGAAAAACATATTACTCCACGACGTGGAGACGGTAAGTCGTACGTACGCACGCATGCATTGTGATTTTATTTTTATCATAATGGATAGAAGGTGAAATAGTGTTGTTTAATATTTATAATAACATATAAGTATATGATTGATACATTTTATATTACTTTACAATGAAACAACTAAATAAGATGAAGTATAAGAAGAAATAAATTTGAAAGAATTGGTAGAAGAGATTACCTCTTCCTTGACATGCCTCCTTTAAATATCCTCTTAGAGAACAAGATTTGTTATTTTGAGAAGACCAAAACCTCTAGAATGTAACTAGTTAAATTTAGAAGACAAATGGGTAGGGTATGGCTGAGCATTAAGGCTCAAAATAGAGTAAATAGGATAGGGAGGAGGTTCCCTGTTATTAGAGAGGAGCGGTGCAATACAGGAAACTCTCAAAATATTAATTTATTATAAATTAAATTTCCATTAAAATATGATCCAAAACTTATTTAATTTGATGATAAAGATGATTTTGGTTATAATACAAATCAAAAAATAATTTTTAGACATGTTTTGAATATATTTTTTATCCTTATATTTTTTTAAACCTTATTTTACCCTTTTTAATCTTATAGTGATATCATGTTATTTACACATTGTGGGTTAATGTAATTTATATATCATTTCAAACAACCCTAAAAAGGTATTTTTGACATATATGGAATTATATTAACCTTTTTACCGAATATTATATTTTTTGGAATTTAATACCATTTAATAAACAATTTTATGTTTTAAGTTTAGAATTATGTCAATTTTGGACACTATTCATATTTGACTTTTTAAAAAAATTATAACACCCTGATTACTTCGATACAAAGAAATTAAATCAAACCTAATATGTCAAAATGATACCAAAAAATCATGTATAGATTCAAAATCTTCAAAGTGAATTTATTTTCATATTTAAAAATTAGTTTATTTGATTCTTTCATTAATGATGTAATCACTATATCATAATTATGTCATAAATAAATATATTTATCTAATGTCTAAAAATTATAAATAAAATACCATGATGTAGGAAATATTTTTATATTTTTAATGAATATTAATATACATAGATATATGTTATGTAACCCTATATTAAAATCAATTTAGTAAAAGATATATGGTTGTGTTATAATTATCTTTACATTAAATTTATTCTTATAAAATGTCATTTTCACATCCAAGTGAATCCATGGGGTCCCAAAATCGACCCAAGGATGCCCATGGTCGGAAATGTCTCATCCAATAGGATTAGGATGCATTTTAGTACAGTTTTATACTGTTAAATTATTATTATTATTACCTTTATTTACCATATTTACCCTTTAACCATTGTAAATAAAAATAATTACTGAAGTTACTATTCATAATTTCCAAAAATAAAACATATCTATTCTCATAATTTGAACCTTATGATTTCAAATATGAAATCTATTTTTCCAAATCTAAGATGTAGAAGTTATATCTGTTAATTTAAAATTAATCTCGTTTTTTAAATGAGAAAATGAGTTTTAAAAGTTAAAAATTTGCAAAAGATTGAAATGTTTTTACCTATGAATTCAATGTAAAATTATTGATAATGAAATAAATTATATTACATGGTAAAAATATATTATATTTATACTTTCAACCCATTGAATATTATAATTTAACCATATAAATTATCCCGATAAAAAAAGTTGTTTTTAATTAACATTTAGCATATTTTTACTATTCATCAAAACAAAAAATCTATTAGAAATTTAACAAAAAATTATCAAAGGTAAATTTTTATATTTTGCTTCAAAATAAAACATTTATTATGTCATGTAGAAATTATTAATTTTTCAAAATATTAATTTAAAATGTGTTCTCTATTTAAAGGTGTAAAAATTAACCTTTAAAAAAATTGGTTCTTATACATAAAATAGGGTTTTATTCACACCCTATGACTAAAATATCCATTAGATAAATATAAAAAATATTTTATTAAGTATATAATACATATTTATCTCATTAATTTCATTACCAAAATTAATTTACTCAAAAAATTACAAATATCTAATTGGTTTATATTTTTCATAAATAATTAATAGACAAATAATGCATTTTCATAAGTTAGTTATAATTATTCCCGCTAACCAAATGGTTAGGATATAATGGTAATTTATATTAAGGGCATCTCATGGTTCATTTAAAATCATTATAGCTTGTAAATCATGCTACTTAAGAATAAAAAATTATTTACAGAAAATATTTCATAAAAACATCTGGGTGTTACATTGATTGATTGTTATTATGTGGAAATTGATTGGTTGGTTTGTTATAAAAGGATTTCTTAGGAAAGATAACATTATAGGATTTAAGTTATTATTTTAATTAAGGAAAATAATAATTGAAATTATTAGAATATAAGAAAATTCCATATCTTATCATGATAGAAAAAATGGTTCGTATTGGATTTGTGAGGGGATATAGTCAGATAACATTTGTCTCATTATGTTGGTGAGATCACTCAACTTAATTTCAATAAAACCACTCTCAAAATTGGATGTAGGTACTTCCACATCCAGTTTAACATGAATTAAATCTCTATTACAAATCTGCTGTGAATTTTGGTCCATATTGGATATTATATTTCTAGTGTCTAGGATTGTTAACAATTAACCCTTCTCCAATAGCACCATCTATCGTTATTCTGTCCAATAAGACTAAACCCTCATAGAAATATTTAATTAATATGTTATCCAAAAAATAGTGGTGAGGCTAGCTAGAACACATGTTCATAAACCTCTCTCAATGTTCTTTTAGAGTATCCCCAAGTAACTGCCTAATAACATATATATCTTTTCTCAGTAAGGAAGTCCAATAGGCTAGGAAATATTTCTTTAAGAATATTTTCTTCTATTGATTAAAACTCTTTATGTAGGTGAATTTGGATTAGTATAACCACTCCTTAGCCACCACATCAGGATAAAAAGGTAATTCAAACTACTTAATCTTTTCCCCCTAGAACTCTTTTGGTTTCATAGTGATACATACCATGTTTAATTATTATAGGTGCTTATGTGGCTCCCCATCCATCATTCCATGGAATTTTTGTAATTATTAGATTATTTATAATCAAATTTTAAATCCAGGGTCCATCTCAAACTATTTTAAGTAATGCTATTAATATTCAAAATCATAGATAGTGAGATCCTTCAATGTTATTCATTTATCCATTTTTATTATGTTTTGAATGCAATATGTATTAATGAAATTTTATTTTAGTGATTCTTTTTTAATGTCTTTTTTTTCTATGTTTTAAAATTAAAAAACATAATTATTATTTTTTTTATACAATTACATTTCTAATATTTCATTATATTTCATTTTTCAAAATTTTTTAGGGTTATTATATGATATATAATCAAAATAATTATTATTTGGTTTGATTTGTCTTCATTTTTTTAAGAAAGAAGATTGTGATTTTTTTTAACTAATTGTAAGCCTCTGCATAAATGGCTCAAATTGAACCATTAAGGCTTTCCATACTTTTAACCTAACTTTAAATGTTAATATACTAAAATACTGAACTAAAGTAGCACCCATGGTTGTCTTCTATGAGTTTTATTTGAAGATGTTTCAATTTCAATATTTTTAATATTTTTACATTTAAATTTATATCTCGAGTTTTGGTTCAAAACTAATTTTCCAAACTATTGAAAATAAACATAGGAGTAAACAAGATACAAAAAATTAAATAAAATGATGAAATAATGTCATAAGATAGAAATTCTCATGGATTAGTCTCACTTTATTTTCATAAAATAACTTCACAATTATAACTCTCTCAATACAATGATTGAAATATATAATCATGAAACACACTCAGTTTATTATATTGAGGTCAATCAAATAAGATCTCGGTTATTGAACTCCTTTTATTAAGATTCAATCAATTAACTCAATGGTTTTTTAGTACCATGACACAGGAAACTCTCTCTGTACTCACAATCCTCAATCATGGTTTGATAAACTTAAATATAGAGTATCAAATCAAAATTCCAACACTAATTGAACAAAAAATCTGCATTCTTGTATCATCACTAAAGAGACCCAATTTCAAGCATAAACATTACATCATTTTCTATGAATATTTAATATATAAAATTAAATACCTTGTTAAAACTATAAACCTTTATTGTATTTTTATACTAGATTTATAGACATATTATTTAGGTATATTCTTCATCATATTTAATAATATCCTTCTCAATTTTTACCATTATTGACAAGCCCTACTTAAAACCTTTCAACATAACTTAGGGAAACAGAATATAAGAAATGATGATTATATATTCTTAGTAAGAGTAAATATAGGAGTTATCATTCAAAGATCATATGAAATGATAAGATAAGAACAAGGGTATGATATCATGAACATGACTTATAATTTTTACACCCTATCTATCATAGATCACAAACATGTGTAATGGAATAAAACTTTATTATTTCAAAATACAGAAATCATAACAATGAGGAATCATAAAAAAATAAATCATGAACCGTATTTACTTATAAAAACATGTCTTAAAACTATAAAATCATCATAGGCATAGAAATAATTTCATATATAAAGGTCAACTACCAACACCATTGAATCATAATGGTTTAAGAATCACCTTGATTTTCCCATAGTGGATCAATCACAGTGACTTGTTTCCCATAGATGATCATGAAAATCGGTTAATTCCCTATAATTAATAAATCACATTGACTTGCTTCCCATAATTATATCATGATATATAAAACATTACTTAGTTCATTGTGGTGATATTTTATTCTAATCCCTCTCATACCATAATTAAAACTATAAAATTTGTTCCAAAATATAAAAAAAATCATCAAATCATCATAACCTATTAAAAGGAAATGAGTTTCATAAACATTTCATCATTTCATTGTATCATAACCTAATGAAAATAAATAATATCTAGATAAATATCATTATCAAAATAATAAACCTTCCAAATAAATAATAATGATGGTATCATTGGATAATATCCTTAGTAAAGAATAACTAACATCATGTGTGTTATCAAAAATGAAAAAACCTTTTAAAGATTACTAAAATATTACTTTTGAAAATACACCTTTCATGTTGAAATTAATTATTTTAATTAAAATTTTTAAAAAATATTATCAAAAAAATTACTTGAAAAAACATTGAATTTCTTAAAGGGAGAATAAATTAATTTATTGATCATTTAGGTGGGTATTTTTTTCATGTCATGTACATTAAATCAATGATTCCTCTCAATTTTTTAGTAAAAATTCATAAGTATCTCATTCTGAAAACATCAAGATGCTTTATTTTAAACAATTTTAAAAAAATTGAAACTTTGGTTAAACTAAATTTAAAATTTTATTGGATAATATTAAAACATTATTGAAACAATTATAAATAAAAATGGATATGGAAGAAAATTATTCTTGATTAAAAAATAAAACATAGCTAGTTTTCCATAAAAAAATATTTTGGTATCTTTAGAACATAAATTGAGTAAAATGAAAGGGAACATGTATTGTCTATAAATAACCATAATATAATGAATATTAATGGTATTTATCAGATAAGTATCATGTAATTTCCCCAATATAAATTTAATCATAAACAATCTATCATAAAATGATATTGGGATATAAATTCACAACCTCAAGTATATCCTTTCTTCATACACATTAGATCCTTTGTTATAATATGTATAGATTTATTATAAATTTATTCCATAACCTTAATCATATATATCACACCATATATTATTGACACATATTATCTTGTTACAAATTTATTAACAATTGTTTATTAAAATCGTTATTCCTTGTGAAAATTGCTTCCATTCTCATGCAAGTTTTGATTCGACAGTTCTGGTCCTTATACATTTATCATAGTTCAATCATATTAAAAATATTAATAATGATATATTTATAATATATATTCATTATAAATTTTTATATTCATCCATAATATATATATCTGTGTGTGTGTGTGTGTGTGTGTGAATTACACCATTCATAGAGATGGCAGTCCATACACACGGATGAACATTGCTTAAACTTTTCAATAAATGGAATGAAAGAAAAATAAATAATAATTCGTCTTTGAAAATTAATTATTATATCATATATATCATATATATTCATTAAATATATCTTTATTAACATCCATGTAAATTTGAACAAATAAAAAATAACATTGCTTCATGGAGGTGGTAGTCCACATGGACACATGAAAGACGTTATAGTTTTTTAATAGTTAGAAATGTCAGAAGGTAGATATGATATTATAATTATATAATCATAATAATAATATAAATGTATTTATAATCATTAAACCAATAATAATAATCATACTTTATAGTATTTTATGGAAAATTAATTGAACCACTACATAGAGGTGGTAGTCCACATGTGCACAAGAGCGATATTTTTACGTACCATTTGTTGGAATTTATGGTGGATATTGACGTTTTCATAATCATAATAACATTTCATTATATTTAGGTTACTTAAGTTATTATTTTATGATCAATACCCTATATTTATAAGAGGTATATGATGAGACGTATTGGTAGAGGTCGAGTGAGATGACTACATATTCATCAATATGCCTCCAATAAATCTCTTCTTAAGGACCCTTGAAATGTTCTTTTAAAGAGAAAAAACCTCAAATTCGTGTCTAGGGAAGTTTAAAAATAATCATGAATTTTTTTTCAATATATATTGATAAAAGTGGTGTAAATGAAAGAGATAAAGGGGGTCCTTTTATAAGGGAGAGAAAGGATGCACATTAAATTAAAAAAAGAATATAATATAATTAAGTCATTCTTAAGAAAAATGCTTTAAAATGGAAAAATATTTGAATAATAATTGTATAAGGTTGAAAATTAATCATAAAATAAAATTTATATAGGTTTTAGTGTCATTTTAAACTAAATCATTTGGTTTAACCCGTTGGTTAACCATTTTTAACCTTAACTGTGGTAACAACTATTTTAATCTTAAAGGGTTATAATTGTACTTCTAAGGTAACAATTGGATTTTAATAGAAAAGGTATAATATTTTAGACCATATATTATCCACCTTTTATTATTTAAATTTTATTAATATTTTTAAATAATTTAAAAAAATATTAATTTTAAGAAATATCATTATGGTTATTTTTTACATTATTCATTTAATCTAACATTAAATACACCAATAAAAAGATAGAATTGGAACCTAATCCTTTAATATATACCTAATATTTTATATTTATCTAAAAAATTAATTTAACTGAATATATAATCATAATTTTTTACGTTCAATATTTTTAAAAATCATTTAATTTAATTTTATAATAATTAAATAAATATTGTGTTGGTGTTGCCTAAGAATTTAAGGTAATACTTTTTTCACTAAAAATTAAAACAAATACCATGATAAAAAATATTTATTCATATTTAAAATAAATATTTATAACGTAAAATATTTTCATTTTACCATTATGTAAAAATTCAAGATATTTTAATGTAAAGGGAGTGGAATTTTGGAATTTTCATTACATAAAATAATCTAATGGTCATTAGCAAGGTAAAATGGCTGTAGAATTCCATAGATTCTAATTTTCTATAAATATGGTCTAAGGTATCCCATAAAATTAAATTAATTTAGGTGTTTGGTTAATTTTGAGACCTTATACTATTGTTTTAACCATTTTTAATTCATTTTTCCCTTACTGAGGCGACAAATATTTTTCACTGTTACTATTCATAATGAAAAAAATAAAAAGGGTCTTTTAAAAAAATTTAACCTAATAATTAAAAATATGGTATCAATTTCTCAATATTAAATCATATGAAGTGGAATAAGTCAATTTTAATATAAATGTGTAAAATTCAACAAAAATATAGTTTTCCGATAAATATGTTTTTAAATATAAAAATTAACTTATATCAAAATAATGAATATTCCCAATTAAAGTGGAAAAATTAGATAATTATAAATAAAATTTATCCCATGTAAAATTTTTACCAAATCAAAAATATAATCATACCATTAAATTACTTTATTTTCATGAAATAAAAGGACAATATTTGAAAAATATGTATTTTTTACTATTCAAAGAAAAATAAACCATTTAAAAAAATTAAAAAAAATCATCTTAAGTAGATTTTGATATGATAATTTTAAAAATTATGTTCATTTCAGGAAATAAAATTTCTAAATTTTTCATAAACAAGTTGTAATTTCCACCCATAAAATTAAATAAAAATCATTTTGAAGAAAATATATTGTAAAGAATAAAATTACTTCAACAAAAATCTTTTTCTCATTTTCTAAGAATTAATAAATAATTTTATATTTAGTAAGTCCATTATATATTTATATAAAAAAATTACTCATATTCATACCCTCCAATTAAGATACTTGGTTATAATAATATTTTTATAATATATCACGATTTTCTTAAATCTTGGCATTTGGTGTTAAGAATGTTATCGAACTAACTGTTTTAATAAGTAAATTTTCATAGTGTTACATATACACCACTTAAATAAATTTTCCCCTAAAAAATTGTTCTTGTTATTCAATGGTTAAATACTTTAAAATATATTTATTGAAAACACACATTATACAAAGAGATAATAAAACATCCCTTGAAAATAGAAAGTGGGAAATATAATGGTCGCTTGAAATAAAACATAATTGGGCTCCCATATAAGGAAACAATTGGTGGGATGTTAAAATATAAACATAGTGATGAAAAATAATCACCAAGTACTAATATAGAGTGATAAGAACATGGTTAAATGAATGTTAATGACCAAAAAACTATGAATCCTTGATGGGTATAAATAACATCATTTCATGGGAAATGAAGGTAAAAGTATAAAATGTTATTTCCATATAATTTTCCCAAATTTGAGGTATTATTTTACTAAAAATATAGATAAAATTATAAAATATACTTACTTGATTTATTTCTATGCAAAAAAGAAAATTTTCATCCTAAAGCAGTAAAATTATGATTTAACATTTCATAAGATTCATAAAGTAATAAAAAGTCATTCCTCCTATCTTTGGATATTTACCAAACCAAAAATTATTGTAATGGGTTATAGAATTTTATAAATCATACTTTAACCTCATACAAAAATACCAAATGATCAACATAAACTAATTCATTAGTAGTTAAACTTAAAAACATCTAAAATATGTCTCACCAAATTTGAAAACCTAGAAATATGATGGACTTGATCGTATATATTTTATTTTTTAGATCAACATTAACATTTAACCCTAGAAAACATGTAGTAGCACATAATCTCACATATTTAACATGTGAATACCTTAATTCTATTAAAACATATTTGTAACTAGATTCACTATATAACTATAATGAGGACATATATGCTTCAAAAAAATTGACAATATGTATTTCTTAAATAGAATCATATCCTATTGAATATATTCCATAAATCCGACATGATAATAAACTTCCAAAAAGATTACCTAAATCACATTTTCATCAAATAAATGACCAGTTTGGATGTTATAAATACTATATCATTTACCATCATAATTGTAATCATATTTATCTAAACTACACATTATTTATTCAACGTCAGGTACATATTAAGGATTATCTTTCCCTTAATCATGTTTTCTATAAAATTATCACATTACCACTAAATCACTTTTATGGGTTTTTTATAACATTCAATAAATATTTTATAATAATTAAATAAAAACTATTTTTGGAAAATAATTTGACATTTCATGATTCTTATGACTAGAACATCAATAATATAACACTTCTACAACATAATTTAATAATACTAATACATACACACTTTAATACTTTCACCTGAATGATTGGAATAACATAAGTCCTTCTTTAGTCTAGGATTTACCCGTTGGATTAAGGAATTAGAATAGATAATTACCATCTTCCCTAGACATAATACATTAAATTACTCTTCAATTAATTTTCCTATAAACATCAATTCCATAGAGAAAATATATTACCCTTCCTTTGAGACATCCTCCTAAGGGCTTCTTTCCTAATTATTGACAATAAGAAAATTTAACTTTCTTTCCACTATGGTCATTACTACATGATATTTCATAAAATTTCATCTTCTTTTTATTTGACATGTTAGGAAACTCACTAAAGGTTATATGGTTAATCATATATCATGATAGTTAATTAGGCATGATAAAATGGTTTTCCCTCCTAGTTCATATTACATTTATATTAACATTATCATAACTATTATAATATCAGTCACATTCACCATTAAAATGAATCCTCCTGGTTCCAACCATTGTCTAAAACCAAAAACCATAGTGTGGGAAGTAATAATAATTGTGTAAAAACATATAATTAAGAAAAATAATTTATAAAATGACTAAATCATGACTTCTTATTTTGAATATATGAAAGCTTAGTTTTAAGGTCTTTCAAAATAATCATCTATTCAAATCCTTTATAATGGTTTCTAATGTAAATGATACATAACCCAAGAATATCACTCAATAGTGTCAAACCAGTTGGCTAGTAACAGAACACCCAGCATTCACTAGAATGATGGTCGAGATATACTCAACCAACTTTGTTCTAGGTTATTACCCCTAGATACATCTATGTCAAAACCACGTCAGCATTTAGTATCCATTCTATGATTTATTTCTAAGAAACGAATGTAATATCTTCCTTACCAAAACATGAGGATATTATCCTACACTTTGACTAATACCTAGGGTTTTTAACAAATTAATCTTATCCTAATATTTAAATATTGACTAAACCCTAATCAAATACCGACTATAAAAAACCCAATAATATCACACATAAATATTAAATCATTTTTTGATGAATATGCAATATATAACATTATAAAACATTCCAGAACCATAAAAGTTTATTGTATTTGGAGACTAGATATATGAAAATATTATTTATGTACATTATTCATCCTAATATCCTTCTCATTTTATACCCTTCTTGACATACCATACTTAAAACATTTCTTCATAACCTGGAAAAAGTAAACAGAATAAATTTTGAACTGCTATACTCAATAAGTGTAAACATTGAAGATATCAATCAACGATCATACAAAATCATTAGATAATCATAAGGGTGTGAGATCATGACCATAACTTACAAATTTCATGCCCCATTTTTCAAAGATCATAACCATGGTTTATAGTATAAAAGATTATCATTTCAAAATACCTGAATCATAAAAATGAGGAATCAACATAAATCAATCATGAATCATAGGATTAGAATAGAAAATGTCATAAAAGTATGGCACGATTATAGGAATAAAAATTATATCATTTGATAAGGATAACTAGTGAGACCATAAAATCGTAATGGATCTGGAATCGCCACATGCTCCCTATAGTGGATCAAGCACATCAACTTGTTTCCCATAGTGGATTAAGCACATCGACTTGTTTTCCATGGTGGGTCAATCACATTGGCTTGTTTCCCCTTATTATATCATGATATATAAAACATTAATTATTTCACTAAAGGTATATATAATTCTAATCCCACCCATCACCTACAGAAACACATAGATGTGTGTCTCACAAGAGTATAAAACATTAATTATATTATCATAACATGTTTAAAAGAAATGGGGTTCCTTAACATTTCATCATTTCATCATATAATAATTCATGGAAAATAAATGGGTTTTATATAAATCTCATCATCAGAATAATAAAATATATATATTAATAATAAGGATATTATTATTGGATCATATCCTCAGTTTATCATAATTAACATCAAGGAAGTTATCATCGAGTAATTTTTCTAAAAACATCTTACTTTAATAATTCTTAATGAAAATACCCTTTTTAATTTCAAATTACTTATTTAAATAATAATATTTCAAAAAAAATATGGAGAAAAATCTATGTGAAAATAACCTTTTGAAATTTTAATGGAATATTAATATCATTGAATGGTCATGACAGTGGAAAATTCTATTCACGTTTTTTACAATAAAAAAATATTCCATTGAATTTTTTGGAAAAAAGTCGAGAGTACCTCATTTGTAAAATGAAAAGATGATTCCTTTTAAACCAATTTTAAAAAATTAAAACATAAAAAAAATGAATTTAAATTTTTTTAGTATAATGGTAATTCATTCTTAAAAATATTTTCAATAAAAAATGACATGGAAGAAAAATATTCCCAACTGAATAGTAAAGAATAGCTAGTTTTCCTTCAAAACAATCTTTTTGTATCTTGAGTACTAAAAGTGAAGAAAATATAAGGAAAAAAATATTATAAATAAATAAACATAATATAATTAAATTAAATTTATTTATCACATAATTATTATATAATTTTATTAAATTAAATTCAAACATAAACAATCACAAATAAAATTGGATTTAGACGTAAATCTCTTACCTCATGTGTTTCCTTTCTTCATACGTGCCTGAAACTTCTGTATAATAAATATAAATTTATTATATATGTATTTCCTAACATTAATCATATATATCATATGATATATGATTTAATTATAACATATTATTACCCGTTTATTAACAATTTGTTATTAAAATCACTATTTATAGTGATAATTGCTTTGTTTCTCATGCAAGTTTTAGTTTGGTAGTTCTAGAACTTTTACATCGATCATGGTTCCATAATATATAGAATTTTAATCACTATGTAAATATAATATATATTAATTATATATATTTTTATTCGACCATAAAATAAGAGGAAGAAAAATGAATTACTCCCTATATGGAGATAATAGGTTATATGTAAGCATGAACACTTTTTTCACTTTTCAATAAATGGAACTAAAAATGGTAAATAATAATTAAAATTTATAGAATAATTATTAGGTAATATATATCTTATATATTCATTAAATATATCCTTATTATCAACTATGTAAATCAGAATCAAAAAATGAATTGCATTACTTCGTCGGGGTGGCAATCCACACATATGCATGAGCGACTTTATTATTTTATAATGGTTAGGAAGGTAAGAATGTAGATATGATATTATAAATAAATAAGTATAATTATGTTATAAATATATTATATAAACATTATACTCATCTTAATAACCAAAAATGAAATGTGATTATGGAAAATTAATTTCATCCTAATATAGAGGTGACAGTCCACATGTACACACGAGTAATACTTTCACTTCCCATTTTATGGAATAAAGGATGTATATTGGTGGTTGCATAATAATAATAATAATATTTTAATAAATTTAAGATAATTAATTTATTATTTTATGATGAATATAATATATTTATTTGAGGTATAATAAAAAATGAATTGAAATAGGTTGGCTATGATAATTACCTCTTATTCGGAAGGCCACATTTTTCTATCTTCTGGAGGACACATGCAATGGTATGTTTAAGAGAAAAGAGCCTCTAATTAATCTATAGAAAATTTTGTAAGATTATTTTTTTTGGGTATTTTGATGTTATATTCATCAATGTGGTGTAAATTAAATTGAGTATGGGTATTATTTTATAAGGGAGAGAAATGACACACTTGAAATTACAAAAATGATTAAAATATAATTAATTCATTATCAAGAAAAATTATTTCAAATGACCATATATTTGAATTAAAAGATTATATTGTTGACCTATTATCATATAATGAAATTTATAAAGTTATTGGTTTCATTTTAATTCTTTTCTTTTGGTTTAACCCATTGGTTAACGATTTTTTTTCTTAACCATGGTGATAACTATTTCAATTTTAAAGGGTTATAATTTTTATTATAAGGTAAAAATTGGATCATAAATGTCCAAGATATCAAATTTTATACTATATGTCATCCACCTTGTCCTATTTCATGATATTTATAATTTTTATATAATTTAACAAACCAATTTTTTCAAAAAATATTATTAATGTCATTTTTGACACTATTCATTTATTTTGACATAAAGACACCAAAAAATATAGAATTATAATATAATCTATTAAAAATAAATAATATTTCATATTTATCTGCAAATTAATGTAACTCAATAATTCATCCAAAGTGTATTGGAGTTAATATTTTTAAAAATCAACTATTTTTGTTATTAAATTAATAAATATTGTGTCGGTATTATGTAAGCATATATGGTATTTATTTTTTCAATAAAAATTAATTATAAATTTACATGATACAAAAAAATAATTTATATTTAAAAAAATATATTTTGAACAAAAAATATCCTATTTTCATCCTTTTGAAAAAATATTGCAGATTTAAAAGTTAAAAGAGTGACATTCTTGGAATTTACTTTACTTAAAATAATCTAAATTTCATTATCCAGGTAACATTGTACCAAAATGCCATATATTCGAATTTGGTATGACTCTAGTCAAATTTATCCCATATAATGAGAATTAAGTCAAGTATTGGGTGGACTTTATTATCGTACTTGTAACAACCTGAGATTTTATAAGATACATTCTTTTTAATTTCATTCATATCTTCTATTGTACGACACACCAAGATTATCTTGTACTATACGCAACATTGTATTAGCTTGCAGTATACGCAACACTTTTCTTGGCTCTTGTTACACACAATTTCATGTTCGTTTGATAGAAGTTATTCTACACATCATTGAGTGTATATATATATATATATATTCAATGTATAAATAAAATATGGTTGGATTCTATTATATTAAACAACAAAGGAGTTGTGCACTACACGAAACCCTGACTTGGCTTGCATTACACGCAATCGTGAGCTTCCTCGATAGCGTGTGTTGTACGCAATACCGGGTTTTACTAAACAACGATATATTATTATAATATTGTTATGAACTAGCCGTTATGAATAGTGTTAACTAAATTTTGAATTGTATAACATTATTATTCATCTTACACATTTCTAGAACATGGTATAAGAACAAAATAAATTTTTTGGGTAAAATAAATATTTTTCAAAAAATGCAGTTTTGCCGCCTTTTGATAGAACACCCACATTAAATCTAGTTTTTGACATGTTTATAAGTTCAATTTGACAAAATAAAATTCTTATTTTGAATCAGGATATAAAAATTTACATTAGATAAAGTTTTGATATTTTTCTGATAACTTTCATATTTTAATAAATAGTAAAAACACGCTATATTTTAATTAAAAACAACTTTTTTCATCGTAATATCTTATGTGGTTAAATTATAATATTTAATGGTTTTAAAGTATAAATAGAATATATTTTAACCATTTAATATAATGTATGTCATTATCATTGATTTTACCTTGAATTTGTAGGTTAAATCAATTCAATCTTTTGCAATGTTTTAAAGAAAAACCTGTTTTCTTTCGACAACGGGATTAATTTTAATTTAATTTCTGCATCTTTTGTGTATTGAATTTGGAAAAATTGATTCCATATTTGGAATCAGTGCATCCAAATTATGTTAATAATCTCCTTTTTATTTTTAGGCATTGTGAATAGTAACTACGGTAAATTTTATTTACTATAGTTAAAGGTAAATCGGGTAATTAAGGGTAAATATAAGATTATAAAATTACCCTAAAACTTGTAGAAATCCTATTGGATGGCTAAAAGTATACCCATATAACCTAAGGGTCGGATTAGATTCATTTTATGGACTTTTTTCCATGAAAATAATTTAATTATTATTAAAACCAAAGAATGTGACAACATGTCACTTTCTTAAATCTTATAAGTATAATAATTTTAATTTAGTGATAAACTTCATGAAACTTCGAAAATGAATTGTCTCCAGAAATATAATACAATTATAGACATCATGGGAATTTATTTATAATTTTTAGGGATTAAATAATTATCATTTATTATGACAGAAATATAATGCAGTAATTGTCTTATTAATGAAATATTGACATAATTGATGTTATAAATGCACAAATAAATGTAATTTGAGACTTTTTGTGACTTACATTAATTTTCTAGGTTAATATGACATGTTATTGTTTCTATAAGTAACTTGTTTCGAACTTATCATTCTGTAATGAATTTCATAAAAATCATGTACCAAATAGTTTCAAAATTGACATAAATTAGTTGTTAAAACAAATATTATATTATTAATTGTTATTTAATTCCTAAAAATCTTTGGTTCGGACAAATGACTTAGATAAGGATAGATATATTAATAATAAACAACTTGGGGTTCGTTTGGCTTGTTATGGTAAGTTTATTAACCATATAGTGTGAAAAAACAAAAAGACACGGTAAAAGTTAAATTATTTAACTTAGAGTTAAATCTAATTGATAAGGTTAAAATAATAACCTAAACTTGTCTAAATCATATTGGATGAGAGGGTTTCGACCCATACCCACTTTTTCTTTTAAATAAGACCCTTTGGAACCATTATAAACCGAATTTTACCATAATATAAAATAATATTTTGAGATTTTCCTAAGGTGCCCCTCTCCTCCCTTATAAAAGGGCACCTCCTCCCTCTCCTCCTCACACCAATTTGAGCATTCAAGCTCATCCAACCCCTACCAAAATCTCTTCTCCACTTCCCTAGTATCATAATAGAGGTCCTGGTTTTCTTCAAAGACCATCCTTAGTTCTTTAAGTGGAGGTTAAGTGAAGGCGCGTCAAAAAGAGGTAATATCCATTACCGATCTTTTTCTATTTCTTTCTTCTTCAACTTCTTATTATTTAGTTGTTTCATGATAAAGTAATAACATCAGTATTTATTATATACTGATATGTTATTATAAATATGAAACAACTCTAATTAACCTTCTATCCATCCTACGGAAAAATGAAATCACCGCGCGTGCGTACGTACGGAATACCGTCTCCACGCCATGGTGTAATCTATTTTCCACCACCACCTTACTTGGATGGGTATAATGGTGTAAATAATGACTATATATGACTATTATAAAGTGATATTGATTCTGAAATAGTATACATACACTCCAATACAATTCCATGATCATAGGAATGATATCATCACTCGTGCGTACGTATGGAATACCGTCTCCACGATGTGATGCGACTCGTTCTACATGATCTTCATTTCATAATGATTATATAAATGAATTGAATGAATTAATATGATATATGTTACACTAATACCATTCTGTAAATGAGGTATCTATAACCTAAATAGAAGAATAAGAATTTATTCAACAAACATGCATAAGAACAAAAAGTAATAAACACTCGAATAACAAGTAGTAATGAAATATTACTAATAAAAAGCTATGAATATGACCATATGTGATATAATAATAATAAGTATGATTCTTTAATAAGTTAATAACATTATTTAAATCATTATACAAGAGTTTCGGACACTTACGAAGCATATCGGACCTAAGGTAAGGGAAATATCCCAATCTCATTTTTATCCGATATTGTTTATACTTTGGTATTTACTAGGGTGTATTTTATCATCCACATCCATGTTTCCTCAATATGTAATATTTATATCCCTATACAATAGTTTATATCCAATTTTACCCTTCAGTGAGTTTTTAGTAAAAGATATGAAAGGAATCTTTTTTCGTTTTTCGTACGAGGTACTTTTTTACTTTTCTGACAAAAGTATGAGAAGAATGTTTTTTAACTTATACGGCATGAATGGATTTTTAAAACATTATTTCCAAGAAGAATCCTTTACAAGATTTCAATTTTATTTTTAATCAACTTCTTTTAGTTTAAAATTGTATTACATGTTAAATAAAGGAAAGATTTTTTGAAGTAGAAAGGATATTTTCCTCAAGAATGGAGTTCAAGAGTTTTATCAAAATTATTTTCCATCTAAGATAATACAGGGTTTTTTTTATATCCCAATTATTACATGTATTTGATTATGTTGTGATGGAAATATTTTTATGAATTCCTTTATCTTATATGAATTGTTTTATGTTGTCACGATGTTTAAGATTCCCATTTTTATTAAATGGGTTATGATATGATGTATGGTTTATGATTTTGTGGCACACATAAGAATGGTATCATTATGAGATGGGTGGGACTTATATCTCCCTCTAATGAATTGGGTTAATATTTTATATCTCATGAGATAGACATGGCTGGAACGGTAGGTTATACCGGTTCAGTGAAATAGGACTGAAACGAGGAATGAACTCGGTTCAAAAATGGGCTTTGTCCACTAAGATAGTCTTGGAAATGAGTCTTGACTAATAAGAAATGATTCTCTATGATTATGTGTGTATTACAAAAAGTTTCATGTTTTAAGTTATGATTATTGGAATTACATTTCACTACTATGATTTATCCCATGTTATGATATTATGATCTATTTTGCAGGTTAAAATTTCAAAAATGTTATGCTCTTATGAATATGTTGTGATTGATTTTTTCTTTTGTTTACCCTTACTGAGCATTTGAGCTCACCCTTTTATGTTTTCATTTCCCCAGGATATAAATAAAAGTTTTAGGTAAGAAAAAAAGGGAAGATCTTTATAGGAGATGTTGAAGATCTTTCACCATGATTAGAAGATTATGTTATGAGTTTCCAAAGACACTAAACTATTACGGTCCTTGTGTGTCTGTTTTTGTTATGTATTATGTATTCCTCTAATGTAATGTAATGTCCTTGTACGTTAAGTTTCGGGTCTCTACAGTTGGTATCAGAGGAAAGGTTTAGTCAACCTTTAGAAACTAGGATGCGAGAACATTAGTGAGATCCCTAGAGATATTTCTAAGGTATGTATATGGATGTACCTAAGGATAAGTATAACTATTGGTTATAGTCCTAGAATCGCACTAACGATATTAGAATTAAACCTAAGATGTTAGATATTGAAGGTACTCCCCCTTTATTAAGTTGTTTTCCCTAGCATGATTTTTGCCTCTTACACTATTCTTTTTGGGTTATAGATGATGGCTGGAACCCAAAGGAACCGTGTTGATCAATGCAATGGACAATGCAATGATTTTCCTCCTGAACAAACAAATGTTATGGGAGATGGAGTGCAAAATATTATTGCTATACTTACACAATATATGAATCATTCTGTACTTCCAAATGAGAGGATAAGGGAACAATATTCTATTGAGTCCTTCATGAGGCAACGTCCACCTTCTTTCAGGGGGTCTTATGATCCACTTGTTGCTGAACAATGGATCAGTACCACTGAAAAGATATTTTCAGTTCTTCAATGTTCTGAACATGATAAAGTCATCTTAGCAATATATCGTTTGGAAGGTGAAGCTGATCAATGGTGGAATCTTTTCAAGAATATGAGTCAAAGAGATGAAATTGAGTCCATGGAATGGGACGAGTTCAAGAACTTATTTTTCAATAAGTACATACCTCGTATTCTTCGAACAAAGATAGAGAAGGAGTTTCTTGAACTAAAGCAAAAGGATGATGAATCTGTTGGTATATACGAAGCGAATTTTACAAGGCTTGCAAGGTATGCATCTGGATTTATCATCCAACCTGAAAGTAAAGTTGATCGATTATTCAGTGGCTTAAAACCAAATCTTCGAAGGGCATTACCTATAAGAGACTTTAGTAGCTATGAAGAAATTGTGCGTTGTGCTATCAAGGTAGAAATGGAAGTTGGTATTACTTATCCATCTCATATTTTTGACAAGAAACGAAAGATGGAGTTCAAGGAGAAATCTCAGAATAATGGTGAAAAGAAGATGAATGTTTCCTTATGCTCAAAGTGTGGAAAGAAGCATGGTGGAGATTGTCTTAAAGGGACATGTAAATGTTTCAAATGTGGAAAGGAAGGTCATCGGGCATTTGAATGCCGCAAGGATGGGAAGAAGATGTCTAATGATGCAAACAAAGGAAGGGATAAACAGAATGAACCTACTACACTTCAATGCTTCAAGTGCAATGAAATGGGTCATTATGCTAATAAATGCCCTAATCCAAGGGATAGTGATGATCGACATGAGCAACCACTTAAAGAAAAGGACTGGGAAGTCACATGCGATCACCATTGGTGATGTTGAATATGATAACGATGTGGTGGAATGATTAAGTAATGGGATTCCAAAATAATTTTGTATATAGTATCGTCAAATATTGGAATATTTATGTATTGGTCTATTGTGGTTTTCAATAATTTTATGGTAACGGTAACCATGGAAAGTGATTGAGATATTTTTGGAAAAAATATGATATGCGCATAATGAAGGGAAAACGAGAAAATGAAATATTTGACAGTATTCATGAGCTCATGATTGATATAAGGACTAAGTGATATCATGGTTTGAGTATATAGAATTTTGAGGATTTTGGTATGTGGAAAGTGTTAACTTTTAACTGCATTCATGTTTTCACTATTGTTCAATGGGTATTCAATAGAATACATGGTTAAGGCCTTTGAATGTTTGGAATGTGACCAACAAGACATATCTTATTATATATGGGGATCAACGATGGTATTAAATCTCTGGTAATCGTTTTCACTATATTATGAGAGTGGACTGCAGTATTATGGACAAGCCTAAAGATTGGAATGGATTATGTTGGACATAAGTTAGTATTGTTTAAAGATAGAAGTTTTTCGATATTATTGATGGGATGTTATAGGAATATAGTTTTAGAAAAAGGAAAACCTGCAGGACGGGCGACAGCCCATCGCGTCGGACAAGGCCGTGGGAATCGAACCCATAACCGAAGTGCGACTGGCCTATATCGCCTACCACTGGCCTACAGGAAGGCCCTGTTTAGTAGAAACTAGTTTTATTATATTAAGCAGTATAAGTCCATTTTAGGAACTATATAAGATTATTCTCACTATAGATGGACCTATGTATTTATTTTGATAACTTTTCTAACATTTTGTTTGAGACAGATGGAATAACCCATCATTCTATCACATGATCTGCTAACACATCACGAATGACAAATTCAACTTCATTTCTTTAAGATATGAAGTGGAAATTGTCCAAAGAATGACAAACGATGAGACTATACCAAAATCACGAAAGTATTTCTTCTAATTCCAATTTCATCAACTTTAGGGAAATGATCTTGAAAAACCAAAAATGTTTTCCTAATGCCCTTATATTCGATGAATCAGATGGTACCTTAGATCACTACAAATCAATAGCTTTGTGATTGTTGGATTTTTCATAGCCATGTTCTCTACCACTCTCCATCAGAACATGACGGTTAGATTTCTCTTCCATGTCCATATTTTCTCCTATATGTAAACCCAGTGATGAGTTCATTTGGGTAACCATTATATTTCATACTTTAGTTTTTAAAGTTCAGTTTTGGTATTTCTTTTTACAATGTGGGTTTTTATGAATAGTAAACGATTTATAACCCCGACGAATTTCGAGGGTGAAATTCATTTTAAGGGGGGTAGAATGTAACAACCCGAGATTTTATAAGATACATTCTTTTTAATTTCATTCATATCTTCTATTGTACGACACACCAAGATTATCTTGTGCTATACGCAACACTGTATTAGCTTGCAGTATATGCAACACTTTTCTTGGCTCTTGTTACACACAATTTCAAGTTCGTTTGATAGAAGTTATTCTACGCAACATTGAGTGTATATATATATATATATTCAATGTATAAATAAAATATGGTTGGATTCTGTTATACGCAAAAACAAAGGAGTTGTGCACTACACACAACCCTGACTTGGCTTGCATTACATGCAATCGCGACCTTCCTCGATAGCGTGTGTTGTACGCAATAATGGGTTTTACTAAACAACGATATATTATTATAATATTGTTATGAACTAGCCGTTATGAATAGTGTTAAATAAATTTTGAATTTTATAACATTATTATTCATCTTACACATTTCTAGAACATGGTATAAGAACAAAATAAATTTTTTGGGTAAAATAAGTATTTTTCCAAAAATGCAGTTTTGCCGCCTTTTGATGGCGCACCCAATTTAAATCTAGTTTTTGACATGTTTATAATTTAAATTTGACAAAATAAAATTCTTCTTTTGAATCATGATATAAAAATTTACATTAGATAAAGTTTTGATATTTTTCTGATAACTTTCATATTTTAATGAATAGTAAAAACACGCTATATTTTAATTAAAAACAAATTTTTTCATCATAATATCTTATGTGGTTAAATTATAATATTGAATGGTTTTAAAGTATAAATAGAATATATTTTTACCATTTAATATAATGTATGTCATTAGAATTTATTTTACCTTGAATTCGTAGATAAATCAATTCAATCTTTTGCAATGTTTTAAAGAAAACCCTGTTTTCTTTCGACAACGGAATTAATTTTAATTTAATTTCTTCATCTTTTGTGTATTGAATTTGGAAAAATGGATTCCATATTTGGAATCAGTGGGTCCAAATTATGTTAATAAGCTCCTTTTTATTTTTGGGCATTGTGAATAGTAACTACGATAAATTTTATTTACTATAGTTAAAGGTAAATCGGGTAATTAAAGATAAATATAAGATTATAAAATTACCATAACACTTGGAAAAATCCTATTGGATGGATAAAAGTAGACCCATATAACCTAAGGGTCGGATTAGATTCATTTTATGGACTTTTTTCCATGAAAATAACTTAATTATTATTAAAACCAAAGAATGTGACAACATGTCACTTTCTTAAATCTTATAAGTATAATAATTATAATTTAGTGATAAACTTCATGAAACTTCGAACATGAATAGTCTCCAGAAAACTAATACAATTATATACATCATAGGAATTTATTTATAATTTTTAGGGATTAAATAATTAACATTTATTATGACTAAAATATGATGCAGTAATTGTCTTATTAATGAAATATTGACATAATTAATGTTATAAATGCCCAAATAAATGTAATTTGAGACTTTTTATGACTTAAATTACTTTTCTATGTTAATAAGACATGTTATTGTTGATATAAGTAACTTGGTTTGAACTTATCATTCTGTTATGAATTTCATAAAAATCATGTACCAAATAGTGTCAAAATTGACAGAAATTAGTTTTTAAAACAAATATTATATTATTAATTGTTATTTAATTCCTAAAAATATAATGTTAGGCTAAATGACTTAGATAATGATAGATATATTAATAATAAACAACTTGGGGTTCGTTTGTCTTGTTATGGTAAGTTTATTAACCATATAGCGTAAGAAAACAAAAAGACACGGTAAAAGTTAAATTATTTAACATAGAGTTAAATCTAATTGATAAGGTTAAAATAATAACCTAAACTTGTATAAATCCTATTGGATGAGAGGATTTCGACCCATACCCACTTTATCTTTTAAATAAGACCCTTTGGAACCATTATAAACCGAATTTGACTTTAATATAAAATAATATTTTGAGATTTTCCTAAGGTGCCCCTCTCCTCCCTTATAAAATGGCACCTCCTCCCTCTCCTCCTCACACCAATTTGAGCATTCAAGCTCGGCCGAACCCTGAAAAAATCTCTTTTCCACTTCCCTAGTATCATCCTAGAGGTCCTGGTCTTCTTCAAAGACCATCCTTAGTTCTTTAGGTGGAGGTTAAGTGAAGGCGCGTCAAAAAGAGGTAATATCCATTACCGATCTTTTTCAATTTCTTTCTTCTTCAACTTCTTCTTCTTTAGTTGTTTCATGATAAAATAATATCATAAGTATTTTTATATACTGATATGTTATTATAAATATGAAACATCTCTAATTAACCTTCTATCCATCCTACGGGAAAAGGAAATCATCGCGCGTGCGTACGTACGGAATACCGTCTCCACGCCGTGGTGTAATCTATTTTCCACCACCACATTACTTGGATGGGTATAATGGTGTAAATAATGACTATATATGACTATTATAAAGTGATATTGATTCTAAAATAGTATACATACACTCCAATACAATTCCATGATCATAGGAACGATATCATCACTCGTGTGTACGTATGGAATACCGTCTCCACGATGTGATGCGACTCGTTCTACATGATCTTCATTTCATAATTATTATATAAATGAATTGAATGAATGAATACGATATATGTTACACTAATATCATTCTGGAAATGAGGTATCTATAACCTAAAGCGAAGAACATGAATTTATTCGACAAACACGCATAAGAACAAAAAGTAATAAACACCCGAATAACAAGTAGTAATGAAATATTACTAATAAGAAGCAAAGAATATGACCATATATGATATCATAACAATAAGTATGATTCTGTAATAAGTCAATAACATTATTTAAATCATTATACTGGAGGTTCGGACACTTACGAATCATATCGGACCTAAGGTAAGGGAAATATCACAATCTCATTTTTATCCGAGATTGTTTATACTTTGGTATTTACTGGGGTGTATTTTATCATCCACATCCAAGTTTCCTCAATATGTAATATTTATATCCTTATACAATAGTTTATATCAAATTTTACCCTTCGGTGAGTTTTTAGTAAAAGATATGAAAGGAATATTTTTTTGTTTTTCGTATGAGGTACTTTTTTACTTTTCCGACAAAAGTACGAGAAGAATGTTTTTTTAACTTATACGGCATGATTGGATTTTTAAAAAATTATTTCCAAGAAGCATCCTTTACAAGATTTAAAGTTTATTTTTAATCAACTTTTTTTAGTTTAAAATTGTATGATATGTTAAATAAAGGAAAGATTTTTTGAAGTAGAAATGATATTTTCTTCAAGAATGGAGTTCAAGAGTTTTATCAAAATTATTTTCCATCTAAGATAATATAGGGTTTTGTTTATATCCCTATTATTACATGGATTTGATTATGTTGTGATGGAAATATTTTTATGAATTCCTGTATCTTATATGAATTGTTTTATGATGTCACGATGTTTAATATTCCCATTTTTATTAAATGGTTTATGTTATGATGTATGGTTTATGATTTTGTGGCACACATAAGAATGGTATCATTATGAGATGCGTGGGACCTATATCTCCCTCCAATGCATTGGGTAAAGATTATATATCTCATGAAATAGACATGGATGGAATGGTAGGTTATACCGGTTTAGTGAAATAGGACTGAAACAAGGAATGAACTCGGTTCAGAAATGGGCTTTGTCCACTAAGATAGTCTTGGCAATGAGTCTTGACTAATAAGAAATGATTCTCTATGATTATGTGTGTATGCCAAAAAGTTTAATGTTTTAAGTTATGATTATTGGGATTACATTTCACTACTATGATTTATCCCATGTTATGATATTATGATCTGTTTTGCAGGTTAAGATTTCCAAAATGTTATGTTCTTATGAATATGATGTGATTGATTTTTTCTTTTGTTTACCCTTACTGAGCATTTGAGCTCACCCTTTATGTTTTCTTTTCCCTAGGATATAAAAAAATGTTTTAGGTAATAAACAAAAGGGAAGATCTTTATGGGAGATGTTGAAGATCTTTCACCATGATTAGAAGATTACGTTCTGAGTTTCCAAAGACACTAAACTATTACGGTCCTTGTGTGTCTGTTTTTGTTATGTATTAAGTATTCCTCTAAAGTTATGTAATGTCCTTGTATGTTAAGTTTCGGGTCTCTACAGTACTTCACTATTTTAATCCTATTTTACCCATTTTACCCTTACCAATAAGAAAAATATTTACCAAGATTACTGTTCATAATAACAAAAATTAAATGAGACCTATTTACCTAATTTTAACATATTATTTCCAAATCAATATTAATCTCTATAAATTGATGAAAAAAATTTTAATATAAATGTGTAAAATGCAACAAAAAACTATTTTTAGAAAAAATATTTTTTTAAGTATAAAAATTAACTTATATAAAAATAAAGGATATTATTAATTCAATTGAAATAAATTATATTATTATAATTCAACTTTGTCAGTTGTAAATTTTATACCAAATCAAAACTATAATTTTAATTTAAAATTAATTATTTTTAATTAAATGTAATAATAATATTTGAAAAAAATGGTATTTTTCACTATTTATTAAAAAATCAATCATTTCAAAAAAAATAAAAACATTTCACATAAATTTAATTTTCATAGTATTATTTTAAAAATTATGTTCCTTGTATAAAATAAAATTTCTAAAAGTTTCTTAAAATTAATTATTATTTCCACACACAAAATGTAATAAAATCATTTTTAAAGAAAATTCATTTTGAAGGCCAAAGTGACTTCAAAAAAAATTGTTTTCTTATTTCCTTATAATTAATCAATAATTTAATATTGTGTAAGACCATTATAAATCTATTTCATGTTGTGTTTACTCATATTTACACCCTCCAATTCAATAGTTATGATATAATAATATTTTTATAATATATCACAATTTTCCTAAATCTCAGTGTTGAGTGTTAAGAAAGTTATAGAGATTATTATTATTTTAAAAAAAATTATGGTGTTATAATAACACTCCAATAAGTAATTATCTATTATCAAAATTAGATAAAATGATTAAATCAAGTGATATAAGAATTTTCAATCAATTATCCATCACTTTTCAATGTTAAATATTCTTGATGGAATTAAAATTGTGAAATGAAAGAGATAAAAACACATTAATACATCAACATTATAATCCACTAATGAAGTCCAAAATAAATATATATTTTCATGATTTATGTTCATGAGAGAACTCTAGTCTCCATCTTCATATGGATGATCAGCAACAGCTCCTCTCCAAGCCCTCCTTTTGACCTCTTAGATCTTCTCTCAATTCATTATCCCCACTCCACTTTTATTAAACTCTAATAAACTATATAAATATCCTAATATACTCAAGTTATTTTCAGGTCCCATTCCATGTATTATCCTCACTTTCTTTTTATCATTAAATAAATTTTTATATTAAAATTATTCTTTAACCACCTGTTCAAAGCCTAATTTCCAATGTGAAAATCTCTGGTTGATGCTTCTACTCTAAATATTTCATGGCTATATAATAGAAATTTTTACCATTAACCAATGTATCATATGCATGTGAAATGAACTCATTCATTAAAATAAAATTAATCTATTTTTCATCCAACTCTATCATGACCCGTCCTCAGGCCACATAATGTGACTACCCCAAGCCCGCCTTCCATAGACCAGGGGCTGGCGACTAGCACCAAAGGTTAAAATCCCGATAAAATGGAAGTCATTGACTTTATATAAGTAAA
The DNA here is from genome assembly GCA_963277665.1 of Viscum album. Taxonomy (NCBI): domain Eukaryota; kingdom Viridiplantae; phylum Streptophyta; class Magnoliopsida; order Santalales; family Viscaceae; genus Viscum; species Viscum album. The sequence continues at coordinate 1,596,905,151 of OY728130.1, read as the reverse complement.
CAACACAATAGAGTATGCAATTTGAAGTAAACACTAAGTAAACTAAGTACAAAAGTAAGTGCTGGAAAGTAAATGGGCCAGAATACAAACCCAACTGAAAGTACAGAACAACAGTAAAGAAAGAACAATTGTAGTAATGTAAACCAGCAACCACTGAGTCATCCTCCAAATATCCCACATGAAGGGTGGGTACAAATGGTCTCCTCAACTCCTCGGGTCTAGCCGTCCGCTCCGTGTACATCCTGCCATGTGGTCCACCTCCAGGTACCATCCCGCTCCACAAGACTCCACCTCGATCAGTGTTGTCTGTCATCTGCATCCAACACAACATAGTGCAGGCATAGCCCATGCAGGGGTGAGTATATGATACTCAATAGGGATCCCAAGATCCCCGAAGGTCTCCCAGAATCCACAAGAATAACCCACAAAGGAAAGATACAACACAAAGTATCAACAAACTCTACTTAGGTATATGCCCATACATATATCTAAGTCATCAATTCCAGTTTGCCTCCAACTCATGAGCCCAAGTACAACCCAGTTCACACAGGAAAAAACAACCCAATACACTTAGGAAAGAAGTCAATCACATCGATAATAATGTTGAAAGTCAAGACTCAGATCACACAGGTATACTACTCATGAAGAGGGGTAGAGATGATAGATGTAGCCTCTGAATAATCTCCCATGTCGAACCCACGTAGGATCCAAGTACAGAAGTCGTCGCTGCCGAACCCACGTAGTATCCAAGTACATTAACCATCGCTTCTGAACCCACATAGGATCCAAGTACAGTCATCGTCGCTTCCGAACCCACGGAGGATCCAAGTACAGTTGTCCTTGCTACGGAACCCACATACGATCCAAGTACAGTCGTCATCATCGTCGTAGTCGCAGCCAGCTCTAGGGTTCCTGTACACAGCACGTTCAATTCCAGGAGGGTCCGCTCCACGAGCCAAGAGGGTTCATACATCAACTGTCACAATGTCCAGAGTTGATATATCCCAAAGTTCTGTCTCGTCAATAGGAACTCAACACAACAGACGGCATGTCACTTAGACGCCCGATCTGAGAGATAATGGATTTTCCGTTACAGGGGCCCGGTTAGAAATATGATCGTTTCTAACCTGGCCGATATCCATAGGCTTCAAAAACACACTTAGAGTTTCGCAAAAGAACCGTCTCTTCGAAAGGTTCCAAGTTCCATAGGTGGCGTGTCGATAGGATGCACGGTCTTTAGGTAATTCTTGATTAAGTGATTAACAAGCCCGGCCCATTTAGCCTAGTGGGCCGACGGGTTGGGTTAACCCAGTTTGACGGGTCTGACCCAACAGGGGTGTTGGACCGGTCTGTAGGAATACAAAACTCGGTACGAAGGGGCGTGGCCAGGACCAAAGTGGTGTGGCCCGGCCCGGCGCGGCCCGGCTTGGTCCGGCCCGGCCCGGCGCGGCCCGGCTTAGCCCGGCCCGGCTGGCTCGGCCTGCTGGCCGAGCGGGTTCCAGGGGGCGGCCCCCCAGTTATCTGCACCGGCAGCACCAGGCAGCGCCACCCTTCCCCAAACCGGTCGACTAGACCAGTCGGCTTTCTGCGCACATGGCCCTCATGGGCCGGTCACCGGTCTTCCAGTATGGCACCCTCCTGGCACCGCAGACCAGCTCCGCCCGGCCGGCCGACGGGCCAGCCGGTTCCTCCTCCGAAGAGGCCCGTGTAGTGGGCCGCGGTTCATCCCACACAACCAGCACAATGGCGCCAGTTCCCTTCTCTACGTTTCTAGCATGGCGTGATGGCATCGTGCATCCTCCTCCATCAATTTCCAATTCTAAAATAATAAACGGGAACAACGAAGGGTTGTCGGGCCGTGTTTGTTCGGCCCACACCCTCTGCGTAAAATGATAGCAATCGGCCATATTTAACAACGATTCCCAATGAGTACGGGGTAAGTAAACATCCACTATCAAGAATAAACCCCTAACTCGATTATCGATGTCGTTCACCGGGCCTCACGGAAGATGGCATCACGGGGCAAGGTTCCGTAAGAGACAACGGAGTGCGCCCGAGGAGGAAGCAGCATCTCCCCTTTTGTCATGGAGAGATGATTATAAGGTGAGACGTTGTTGGCGAGATCCCGCGTCGGTGTCTCCTCCCTTGTCACAGAGAAAGAAGGGGATAGAGAATCCAGGGTCCCCGAGTCGATGTTCTTCATCGGAGAGTTGGAGTTCTTCAACAATGGAGATGAAGCGTTCTTCAAAACACAAGAGCTCTCTCCCCAAAATCTCAACACAACAATCCAAACAAAAATAATATAAGGCTTCCCTTATTTTATTTAATCATGCAATGAATTCAAAAATTTAAATTTCAAAACACTTGATTAATTAATTGAAGTAGTTCAATTTATTGATTAATGTGTATTGGGAAAATTTAAGAGGGAGAGAGAGAGGAGGTGGAAAGGTTTCACAAGTAATGAGGAGTTTACAAAAATTAAGAGGGGGTTTAAGGAGTTTTAAATAATTTGAAGGGTTGGGCCTCATATGGGACACACCTCACATTTATCCTCACATGGTTAGTTAGGTGCAAGTGGGTCCCACCCTAACTCCCCCATGTAGGATAAACCCACCTTTGATATAAAAATAAAATTGTTACACAATTTTATTCACTTATAATGTAATCCACAATTTTTCAACTTCTCTTACTGTGAAAACACAACTATGGTAAAAGTCCCGTTAAGCAATTATCGGCGTTGCGAGTTCATCAGTGCCCTCGGATTTCAATTCCAAGCACCGGTTCGAAAGATAGAAAAACCCGCTCGTTCATTCACAGAACGTACCCAAGCTAAACTTCGGAAATTGATTTCAGGCACACTAGGCCTCGGAATCAAGTGTATTCAGAAGCCACAGACTCGTAAAATTAAAAATTATTTAATAAAAAAATTTCTTTGCAAATTTCCGGGTCTTTAAAAACTCATTCAAATCTAAATTATTAACTACATCAAATTCGAAAAGCTTCATCAGAAAACATTATGCTCGCCTTCTCTATTCTCATAAATGAAACTTCTTGTTCATCGATCCTAAAAATACCTCAATGCATAGTTTTTTTCTAAGTGATTATCTCAAGAGGGGGGTGAATTGAGTAACCAATAATAATTTCTATCTAAAATGGATTATTTTAAAATCCCCAAAATGTTTAAATATATCCTAGTTTAACAAAATATGTATTATGATATATATCTTAATCATTCAAATGATTTTTATAAATATTTATTATGTCTTGGATGAATAATACATAATATTATTAAATCCTTTGAAATCATTTTACTTGATCAAAATATTATATGAATAAAATTCAAGATAAATAATAAAAGTATATATATTTTTATAGTTAAAAAAATTTTAATTTTTAAAGAAGAAATAAACTAAAACTAAATTTAATCACATTGTGGAAGAAATTAATATAAGAGGTTCAATCTCAAGTTGATACATATTCCTATCCACTTGGTGATCACCCAAAAATAAGTACTTTATATAAAATAAACAATATGATCCAAAACATGTATCAGGTTTTACCACAATTGAAACAATTTTCATGTCACACATGACCTCTTCCGTAGTTATTCATAGGATTAGAACAAAATAGGTCACACAAGGACCTCTACTACTCTTATACATGTGATAAATAAGAAAAATGGATGGAAAAGATATTGAGTATCTTCTATTTTAGTACAGGATACAATGTATGTATATAAAATAGAGTATATCATACATAGCTCAAAAAGTAACAAATGAAAATAGAATAGATCAATCTGTAAGAGTATAGTTTAGAAATTCTCGGTCTGATGCAATGAAATGTGTAACTGTTTATTTGATTCTACAATGAATCTTGAGTCAGTAACTCTTGAAATTTTTTTTAAAAATAGAGTGTTACAGACTCTTGTTCCTTGACTTGACGAAGGCAGCAAATGTAAACGTGTAGTTTGAATTCCTAGATGAATGTTTACAGTAGGTTAACTCTAAGTATGTTATGGAATTTCTAACTCTCAACTTGGTATCAGTATACATCATCCAATATTTCATCACTTTCATCTATTTATATATACTTATTTGAGGGAGTGTGGTTCAATTTTTATCAGCAACAACAAAGAGAATATTTGAATCAACTGGTTCTCATACTGCACAGCCTAACACTCTCTTTAATGCTTAATGTCTATTATTTAATTGAAAATCATTAAAATAGTAAATGTAATTGAATTCAATAAATATTTTCATTAGAAAAATCTGATCTAAAAAGATAGGATAATATAGTGGTGGTGTATTAGACTAGTGGTGTCATGTTTTAGCGGTATGATACCGGTGGAGTCTTAGAATTAGCAATAATTCCACTATGTTAGAGGTGTCTCAACAAGCGGTGTATAGTATGGAACTGTCAGGTATGATGGTATCTTAGACGTAGACAAAATTCTAAATTGGCGGTTTCAAATTGATGGTGTGTCAATTGACAGTGTCTCATTCTTTGTAAAAAAATTATTCTAACGGTATTATATTATGGTGGTTTGATATCCTGGTGGTATGATATTCTGGAGGTATCTTTTCCTTAGGGAAATTTGTATGCTGGCAGTATCTCATACACAATGGTGTCTCTCTTAATAGTATCTTCTACATAGTTAATTTCAGAACCTATATCAGAATATGATATTCTTACCAAAAATGTGAAACTCATTAAGATCATTAGAATCATGATTTTTTATCATTAAAACTAAGAGGTCAGTTATCTCCCCACTTTTATGATCACAAATCGTGGAATCAAATATTAGTATAAATGTAAAAATGGTTCATCAAAGGTATTAAAAAAATTTAAACAATATATCCAGGGTAAGATAAGATTATAAAATAGGACTTATCATTCACAATATGTGTAGATTGTATGAAAGAAAAATAAATAATAAAATAGTTTGTATGAAAATAAAGTATCATGAATAGAAGAATTAAAAACAGATAGTATCAAAGAAAAACATCAATCCAAAAAAATATGTCCTACAAATTTCTCCCCCTTTTGAGATTATCAAAATGGTAAATATTAATATAAAAAAATAGTAAAATTAAACATGATAAAATATATTAAAGGTAAAAAAAGTAAATATATAGAATTTTAGATAATAATTACATAAAAAAATATTAGAAAAAAGTTTTTACAATTTATGTCCTATCAATGAAAACTTTTTAATCCAAAAAATTTAAAAAGACATAGGGTTTTGATGAGGCGTCCATAGTTTCTTTTCCATTATCCTTGACCTTTCCTTTCTCTTTGTTTGAGCAAGAAGGATTAACATATGGTAGATAGAAGGAACACTAGAAGAGAGCCCAGTTATAGTTTGAGTACGGTCTTCCACAATCACAACTAGCCAAAGTTGTGTTATGGATTGAGAAGGAGACAATGGAAAACATTAGAACATGGTAGGTAAATATGCAAGAGGATCTCGAGAAACTCTTGTTCTAAGAGATAATAAGGATTTACGAGAATAGCTTCCTGAGTCACTACTTCTTTACCATGAACATCTAGAAACAACTTCATCAGATTGATAAAATACTTTATGATTTTACCACCCCTTTCCATTACACTAATGAAGTCACCTTTTTCTTCCATAAACCTATTCAGTACCGGGGTCATCTTATTTAACTTTCAGAATTTTCCAATGAAATCCTGAGTCACAGGAGGCATCCAAATATTCTCAACCAAGAATTTGAAATTCTCATCCATTTCATGCTTGGTATACTTCCTCGGGATATTGAACTCTATGGACATGGTTATAATTTCTTGGAAATATTTCATATCATGTGAATATCTATTAATTAACTTGATAACATTATTATAATTATACCATATTCTCCTCAAAGTCTTTTGGTGCAGATCAGTGACACTACTCAAAGCACTGGTTGAAGCATCTCTTAGCTCATCTTTGTCAATTTTCCTAAATTGATAAACATAAATCAATGGAGGAGGAGCAGTAATAATAAACGTATCTCAAGATGTATCCTCATTACTCTTATGAATACCTTCCATAGAAGTAGTAAAGTTTGACTTCAAGTCCTTAATCAAATCCTTGATAGAAACCAACTCACTTCTAATTCTTTTATTCTCAATATCTATCTCATAAATTTGATACATCATTTATGGTTGAATATTTTGAATAAACAACTCAAATAGATATCATATATCTTTGTATCATATTAAATTATCTTGTGGAGTCTGATTCATTAACATTAAAGAAAATTCAGACATCAACATCTTACCAAAATAATCCAAGTCACCTTTAGTGACAACATCAACTTGAATAGAAATAGGTGCAGGAGAAGTTACTAGTGTTAGGTTTTCTAACAGAACTGAAATTTATCAATAACCCATAAAAATATACTTGAGTTATCAAGGATACCTTAGGGTCTCCTTTAATATGATCCTCAGGTTCACCATGATTTGGTGGACTCCTTACAACACTAGAAAACATTCCCCACACTTCTTTCATTAGATCATCCCAAACATCTAAAACAAAATCTGAAAAAGATATATTGGAAAGTGGTACCACACTAGCAGTTATAACTGAAATTTCCATATTCTTAAGAACAAATGAAATCTATGCATCCAAGGAGTGTTCTACCCTGGTAGTTTCATCTTCCATCTGTCTATCAAAAAGAGGTGCCACTAACTACTAAGCATCATCCCTCTGGATATCAAATATATGATCTATGTCCATGTAGATGTAAACTAAAGGCTTACCAGTAGCTAAAACAACTAACGTAAGATCTACACCTTTCCTAAAAGAAGGCATGTTCGTTTTCTATTTTTTCTATATTTTGTTCTATAGCAGCAATCACATCTAACTATTCTAACATAACAGAATACAAAATAGTGTTTCTAGTGGAAAAAATAACTAGCCTCAACTTCATCAGCATGTGTAGATTCATGAAAATTTTCAACATATGGGGATTCCTCCACCATAATTGGTGTATCCTAAATCTATGGAGGTATCTCCACTTCCATTATTTTCATTCGTCCACTATTATCATTTTGGTCAGAGTCTTCATCATCATCAGCTTCACTTCCATTCACATCTTATTTTTCATTTTCTTCCTCCTCATTATCATCATCATCCACATTTTCATCTGATTTAGAACTTTTATATAAATTCTCTACAGAGACCCATGTCTCTTAATCATATCTTTTATCCAATTTCTCACTTTTTTCAACCTCCTTAGTGAACTATGACCTCCAAAGGTAATGGGAGAATCTTTGGGAGACAAATTAGTGTCACTCTCTATATCCATAGATGGTTATTTTTCCACTTTTCAACAATATATTATTCATTATCTTCATCAGAGTATTTAATTGCATCATCAGGCTCAAAGAATGGATCAACTACATCCCTTGGTCTAGTTAGATAATCAACCAGATTATATTAATTATAGAAATTCTAAAAATCACCATCCCACTTTTTTTTACACGGGTTCTAGCTAATTTAAATTATTGAACAATTAGTAGTTATAAGATAGAAAACACCACAATATGTAGCAGACTCTTCGTCATCATGTATTATGACCTTATCCTCCAACATGGAAGAAATAAACTTCAAGTAGATCAAAGAATTAGATCTTGAGGATGTCTTGGTCATCTCTCACATATGCACCATAAGATGTCTACAAATATTAGTCATGTGACCTTCTATAATAATATATAGAAGATACACATCATGATACCTTAGTGTAGATAATTAACCCCTTTTGTGCAAATTATGTGTTATACAAACTTAAAAACAATTTTACATTTTCCATCCATCTCATAAGAAACAAGCCTCCTGATTGTATATCTCTGATCATCACAATAAGAGAATCTTCATATATGAACTAATCATTGACTTATAGAATACTACATTGGTGGTAATCATAGACCCCATTGTGAAGAACACCTAAAAATTTATCCCATTTCCTTTCACATGACTTATAATCCATTCAGCACCATCTTCATCACACCCAAATTCTACATTTTGATTAAACTTATAGACCAGATTAGGGTGAAAATGTCTTTTAATTGAATAAACCCTCTCTAAAAATCTCTGATTGTGAATTAATTTTACTACCAATGACTTAATAGATAATATCCACTTTGATTCCATTTTTTTTATACAACTATCATATTAGAAAGGTGGGGATTTACTAGAGCTACTGGAGTAGGTGCACTCAACTTTTTCTTATGCTTATTTGAGAATTTATACATAGAATGAGAAAGTTAAAAAACGCTTCATTATTGGAATTTAGATCGGCTCAAAAATATTTGATGAGGGTGGGAGAAGATTATAAATGCGAGAGAGAAAACAGTTTCCTCAATTTCAAGAGAGATATGAGACAATTGCATGGGGCTCATGGTACTTCGGAAATGGAAATTATTCCACTTAATATCATTTTGGATACTTGGTATTCTAAAATTTAAATAATAATTTAAATTGAAATTAAAATCCAAGGAAAAACATGCATTGGGTTACAAAGAATACTAAAAACCAAGAAATAAATTGGTGTTTCAAAATATAGAGAAATAGGAAAAATTAGAAAATTCATGAAAAGAAATGGCATGACATCCAACAGTTTGACAACCCAATGGTTTAAAATTCCAATGGTGTGATTATCCAATAGTATAAGAGGCTAACTATTGGATAACATGATGGCATTTCATCATAATGGTATGAAAATCACATAGGATTGTCAATCATAATGATATTTCAATAAAAATAACATGTCATAGAGAATTAAACATAACCAAAATTAATCATTCCAAATTCATGATTGATATAATTCATTCTCTAATAATTCTAAGTCCTTGTGAATATATTAACTAACAGATATTCTATGCCAATAAATTCAAGAGTGATATCTCCTTTTTGAAAATAGTCTCTCAAAAAGGGATGTCTTATATCAATATGCTTTGTCCTATAATGAGAAACTTGATTATTAAAAATGTTTATTGCACTTGTGTTTTCGCAGTTTATGGGGAAATGTTAGAATTTATATTCTTATTCTAGTAGAGTGTGTTTCATCCACAAAATGTGTGCATAGAAACTTCCTACATCTATTTACTCATCTTCAATGGTAGAAAATGAAATAGAATTTTTCATTGTACTACACCATGAGACTAGAGACATGACTAAAAAGTGACAAGTTTTAGAGGTGATTTTTAAATATAACATACATCCACAAAAATCTATATCATAATATCTTACTAAATCAAATTATTTTCCTCTTAGTTAAAACAATTTTAAATTGGTTGTATACTTGAGGTATTTGAAAATTATTTTAACAACAACAAGGTGTGACTCTTTTGGGTATGCTTGAAAATGAGCACACATACACACATTAAACAAAATATCTGGCTGGCTAGTAGTCAAGTAGAGAATACTTCCAATCAAATCTCTATAACTAGATTGATCAATTAGTTTCCCAGCCACATCAATATCCACTAATCATGGGGTACTCATAGGAGTATCCCTACTTTTAGTGTTATATAAGTTAAAACATTTTATAAGACCTTTTGTTTATTTAATCTGATTTAAAACAATTACCTCTTTGTTTTTACAAAAAATGAAATCCCAGAAATAATTTGAGCTCACCAATTAAACTCATCTCAAATTCATTTTTGCATCATTTTATAGAAATCGGTATAAAGATAATTTTTTTAAGATCCAAAAATAATATCATCAAAAAATATTTTTACTACTAATTCATCATTTAAAATTAACTTTATTAAAAGAGTATTATATATTATTCCATTTGAAAATCATTTTGAAATCAAAAAATTTATGAGACTATATACCAAGCCTTATGATCTTATTTTAAATGATATAAATCTTTAGATAATTTAAAAACATGATTTGGAAAATTAGGATTTTGAAAACCATGGTTTTTTCAACAAAAACATCATCTACTATAATACCATTTAAGAATGAAATCTTAACATCCATTTTATAAATATTTAAATCTATATGTGATACATAATCATGAAGTATTCTTATGGATTCAGGTCTGTATACATGTGAAAAAGTTTCCTTAGAGTCTATCCCTTCTTCCTGACTATAACCTTGTGCAAAAATTCTAGCCTTGCTTCTAACTACAGTTCCAAACTCATTAACATTATTCATAAACACCCATTTAGTTCCAATGGTCAAGGTGTCCTTGGTTCTGTTTAGAAGTTCCCACAATTAGTTTGTTTAAAAATAATTCAATTTTTCTTTCATACCTATTACCCAATATTCATAAATAATTTCATCATTGATGTTCTTAGGGTCAAGATAAGACAATAAAACTTGATGTTCACTCTGATTTATAATATAATATCTAGTTTGTGTTCCTCTATTTAGATCACCTAAAACAGTATCTAAAGGATGGAACATAATGGTTCTAATAGCTCTAGAGGAAGAGGAGTTGGTCACATCTGGATTTTCAAGTTCTAGAAGATCAAAAAATTATTCATAACTAGACGATTGTTCTTCTTTTTTGACAGTAGAGTCTAACGGTTTAGAATTTAAATTCAAAGAAGTTAAATCATCCTCAAGATTTCTTAATGAGGTCCTAGGATCTTTTGGATTAGTTTTATAAAATTTGACAAATACTTATTCTTCCACAAATTTTTTTTCTTCTTATTTAATACTTTATAGGCTTCACATGAGATTTACTAATGATGAAAAATTCCTTCATCACTCTGGGAAGAAAATTTGTTAATATTATCCTTGGTTTTAATAATAAATGTCATACAAATAAAAACTCTATCTAATTAACCTTTAGTTTATTATTTTTCCACTACTCATAAATGGTATTCTTAAGGTTGGGTTTGATTAAAACTCTATTGATGATATAGTAGACTGTATTAAAATCTTCTTCCCAAAAATATATAGGTAGGTTATACTCATTTGGCATAGTTTGGTCTCTATATTGTATGGTTTTATTTATTATTTTAAAAAAATCATTCTGAATTGGTGTCCTAAGAGTAGATAAGTTTTGAGTGGATCCATTTTATGATAAAATAGATTCAAAATATTGGTTTTCAAACTCATGACCATGGTCACTCTTTAAGGTTTTAATCCTATGTCCACTGTTGTTTTTTCAGACATAGAATACTTGGTAATGTAAGATCAGGATTCAATTTTGTGAGAAAGAAAATATACCCAAGTAGACAAAGAATAGTCATCTTTAAGAACATAAACATAGTACTTCCCGTTTATATGTAAAACTCAATATGGTTAAAACATATACATGTAAACCAACTCAAGAGGATAAGAATTTGAAACTTATTAATTTAGTTTTAAATAAAATTTGTTTTTTTTTATTTTTGATAGGGGTTACATAATTTATTAGTTAGGAACTCAGGCATAAGTAGATCCCCAACATACCATTTCCTAGTTAGCTTCCTAAGTGAGTAAAATTGTCAATGGCCTAGGATCCTATTCCAAATCCAATATTTATTATGAAAGGAACTTAAGCATAAAACATATTGAGAAATAAAATAATTTAAATCTACAACATAGAAATTTACATTTCAGAAAGTAGTAAAAACTAAGGGACTTTTCGAATAGAAAACATGGCATGCATCATTATAAAACATAACATAAAAACCATCATCACATTATTAAGAAATTATAAAAAAATTATTCTTTAAACCATCAACATATAAAACATTAGAAATTATAACAGAATTTCTGTTAACAATCTAGCATAGGCTAATGAATTTTATTTTTTCATTATCATCAAAGGTTACATGTCAACCATCAACCTTTAGGAGACTATTTAATCATGAATAATATCTTTTCATATGTCTTGAATATTATCTTTCCAAGTACCATAGACTTCTACTTGAGGTCTTCAAGCATTTTTTCTACAAAAAGATGTTTAAAACAAGAAATGATTTTGGTACCCAAATATGTTTTGGTCAAAATTTTTTGTAATAAAAGCTTTGGTAACCCACAATTTCTTGATGGGTTTCCTATAAACAGACTATTGACTCTTAGAAATAAAAACCTTATTGAGTATTTTTGAAAAATAATTAGTAGTGGACCTTTTAGTTTTGTATTTAGGAAAAAAATTATTTTTATATATTCTCTTTAGTCCATGATCATATCCTATTCTAGTAATATATTTGGGAGAAACTTCTTTTCCTAATATTTTTGTATGTTTTTTTGTACCATTTGTTAACTTTTCAAGATCATTATTTAGTTTCTCATATGACAGTTTAAGTTCACTGTTTTCTTTGAGCAGTTGATAATTTTTCTCTTTTTCTATAAACAGTTTAGACAATATATTTAGAGTTAGAGCACGGTGACTTTTAAGAATTTTATAGGTATCCTTTATCTCATTAAATGTGTCCTCTAGCATATTGAAATATTAAAATAATTATTCACAATATATATCATCATCATCATGTTGTTCGTTGTAATATTTATCAAACACATGAACAAGAAAAATAATAGAAGAAGTATGTAAATCAATTACCTCACTGACTTTAGTAATAAAGCACATGTTTTCTCTTTCTTTATTTTCCTCAGGTGATGCATCGGATTCACTAGATCTATCCTCTAAAGCACTCTCTGTTGCCTTCATGAATTTTTGTATCATATATCATTGTCCCCATATTTAATTTTATAATTAATATTTGGAAAGTTAGAATTTATATGAACTATCCTTTTTCATTCATAACAGACAACTTCCTTAGGTTCATTATCCTGTTTCTAATCTTTACTCCAATTTCTTCTATTGTCATACATTCCTTTATAACTTTATTTTCTAAAGAAATTTTTATTTCAGAAAACATTCATGAATCTTTTGGCTAGGTGATCTATATCCTCACCATTGTTAGAGGTTTATTCACTATCACTAAAACTGGTAGATTGTTCCTTTGATTTCTCTTTGTCCTTTTGTGGTCTAGGAAAAGTTGTCTTGAAATATATGGAATTTTTTTTGATGCCTCATCTTCTTCAATGTTTACCTTTAATTCATCTTCATACATAATAATAATTCCAATAAACTTTTTCATAGGTAGTTTACTTATGCCATGTGATTATCTAATTAAAATTGATATACCTATCCATATTTCTAGTAGGCATGTGATTAATCTCATAATATGATCCTTTTCAGATAATGTTTTTCCAAGAAACCTCATTATGTTGAAAATATCATTTCACCAGAGATACATGTTATATATGGGTTCATCATGATTCATTTTAGAATTATCATATTTAATAGAATAATTATTAAGCCTCATCTCTTTAACATTCAAAGTTCCCTCATGAGAAATAGATAGAGTGTCCCAAATCTCAAAGGTTGTTTTATATTCCAAAAAAACTTTTAAATTCTTCATCTCCTAAAGCACAGTAAAGGGAAATCATATATTTAAAATTATTATTTTAAACAATATTAGTAGTATCATCCCAAGTAATTTTAGAATTATCATGAATAACATATTAATATTCTATTGTATCCCAAATATCAAAACACATGAATTATATATTCATTTTCATTTTAATAATCCATTAAACATAATTGGTAACATTAATGAAAGGTGGGTTTTTAGTATTAGACCCTTGTTGACGATTATCCATTTAATGAACAAAATTTAGAAACGATAGAAATATGAGATCTTTAAAGTACATATAAAATCATAGTTGAAAATTATTTGAAAAAATTAATTCCAAAGAAATAAAACCTTTGATACCAATTTTTTGACAAAGAGAGTATCTCATGTGGGGGTGAAATGAGAACCAAATAAAATTTTCTCTCAAAATGGATTGTTTTTAAATCCATAAAATGTTTAAATACATCCCAGTTTATCAAAATATGTTGTATGATATAGATATTAATCATTATAGAGATTTATATAAGGATTTATTAGGTCTCAGATGAATAATAAACAATATTTTTAAATCATTTGAAATTAGTTAACTTGATAAAAATACTATATGAACAAAAACTAAAATAAACTATCAAATTGTTTTTTTTTTGAAATTAAAAAAAATTAAAGAACAAATAACGTGAATCAAAATAAAATCACACAGTGGAATGAATGAATACAAGAGGTTCAGTCTCAAGTTGAGACTTATTCCTCTCCTCTTGAGGATCACCCACCACAAAGTAGTTTTTATAAAATAAAAAATCTGATCTGCAATTTGAATCTGGTTTTACAACCATTGACACATTGTTCAGGTCACAAACAATATTTTCCCGAGTTATTCATGGGAGTAAAAACAAATAGGCCACAAAAGGATCTATACTACTATTATCCATGGGAGAAACAAGAAATATTGATTGAGAAGATAATAAGCATCTTCCAGTTTAGCACAGGAGATATGAGCGTATGTAGAACAGAGTATAGCACACTTTAATCAAAAAGTAAAAAATACAAATATAATAGAGAAATCAATAATAGTATAGCTTATAAATGCTTGGTCTGATTCAATGTAGCTTCTGACTCTTGATTTGATTCTACAATGAATCTTGAATGAGATTCTCTGGAAAAACTTTAAGAAAATAGAGTGTTGCGGACACTTGTTCTGGGACGGGAGGAAGGTAGCAAATATGAATGTGTAGTTTGACTTCCCATTCAAGATTTTTGTAGTTAGTGAGCTCAAAATATGTTCAAGAAGATTTATCTCTCAACTTAGTATCATTCCACTTCATCCATTATTGCATTTCTTTTATTTATTTCTTTATATCTACTTTAGAGAGTGTGCATCACTTCTTAATAGCTGTACTAAGAAGAATATCCAGATCAGTAGCTTCCGCATGCTAGAAAACCTCACACTCTCTTCAATTCTCTATGTCAATCATTTATGATACAATCATAAAATTATTAAATTTAAATAACTTCAATAAATAGAGTCTTTATAAAAATATGATTTAAAAATGAAAGTGATATTAGTGGTGGTGTCATAGACTAGCGGTGTCAAGCTCTAATGGTATGATACTTGTGGTATCTTATATTTAGCCAAAATTACTCTATGTTTGCAGCATCTCAACTGGCGATGATGGTTTAGTAGGGTGTGGTCAGACAGAATCTCAGACATAGAAAAAATTTGAATTGGTGGTATGACATTGATGGTTTGTTGACTGACGATGTCTCAGACTTGTAAACAAAATTTAGTCAAATTGTATCATATTTTGGAAATGTGATATCCTAGAATTATGATATCTTGGCGGTATCTCATCCTTAGTGAAATTTTTATGCTGGTCATTTCTCATAGACAATGATTTTTGTCTCAATGGTTTATTTTCCTTGGCCAATTTCAGAACCTAAATAATAATATGTTATTTTTACAGAAAATATAAAACTCATTAATAATATTAAAATTTTGTTTTTATAATTAAAAATAGGAGGTTAACTGTAACACCCCAAGCTTCCACGGTACGTTTCCCTTCGAATAATGTGATAGCGTGTGTTGTACGCAACCTCGAGTTCTAACACACACCACAACTAATTAAACTAGCCGTTGTGAATAGTAATACCTACTTTTTGAAATCATATATATTTTATATTTCAAAATGGACTTCATTTTTGGATTCGGAATATTGAAATTAGCCTAGGGTGAAATTTTGGTACTTTTCGGATAACTTTTATATTTTGATGAATAGTGAAAATTAATAAATTTTAATTAAAATCAACTTTTTTAATCAAAATAATTAATATTGATAAATTATGAATTTGAGTGGTTTTAAAGTATATTTATAATATATTTTTACCATTTAATTTAATGTTTGTCATTGGACATAATTTCACAATTAAACCAGACATAAACAAGTGTCAATCTTTTGATAGTTATTATCTCTTAAAAACACGCTTTTTGTTTTAACAACAGCAATTAATTTTAAATTAATTTCTGCCACTTCTGTGTTTTGAATTTGGAAAAATGGATTACATATTTGGAATCAGGATTTCCAAATTATGTAAATAGGTAACTTTTATTTTTACACATTTTGAATAATTACTGCGGTAAATATTTTATTTACCATGGTTAAAGGGTAAATCCGGTAAATAAGGGTTAAAAAATAATATTATAATAATACAAAATTACCCTAAAACGTTTCCTAACCATATTGGTGGACACATACCCGACCATGGGAATCCTTGGGTCGATTTGGGGACCCCTTAGAGCCACTTGTATGTGGTAGGGACACATTATATTAATAAAGTTAAAATAAAAATAAAAATGGCATAAGCTTACATCTTTTAGAAGAAAACTTTTTACATAGGGTTATACATGTTGGATTTTCGATTATAAATATTCATTATAAAGCTAAAAAGATTTCCTACATAATTATATTTTATTTATAATTTTTAGACATCAAATAATTTAAATTATTAATGACACAATAATGATGCAATGTTTACCTCATTAATAAATCATTTAAATAAATAAGATTATAATGATTAAAATATTATCTAAAACCTGTAAAATTCTTATTGGTTGATGTTATTTAGAAAATTAGACATCTTATCTTCGACCTCAATGATTTTTTGACCATTATAAACCGAATATAATTATATTATAAAGTAATACTTTCACTCTTTCTTAAAGAGCCCCTCCTCTCCCTAATATAAGGAGACCACTTCTACTCATTCCTCACACCTCTCAAGCCACTTGGCTCGTCCAAACCCTGCCCAAATACTCTCCCAACTTCCTTCACTACAACCTAGAGGCCTTAGTTTGATCAGAAAGCCAACCTAAGGAGCCCTTTTGATCAAATCAAAAGGAAGAACCCGAAGAAGAGGTAATGTTTTCACCATCCCTTTTCAAGTTCATTTCTTCTTCCACTTCTTCTTTCTTTGTTCTTACCATTCTAAAATAATAACTCCAGCATCTCACATATACTGTGATGTTATTATAAATATGGTACAACCATATTCAGTATTCTATCCACCCTTTGAATAACATGTCACCATACGTGCGTACGTACGGCTTACCGTCTCCACGTCGTGGTGTAATTGTTATTCAATATATTATTATTTGGATGGGTATAATAATGATGTGCAAATCATTTAAATAATAAATATAACATGTTAATTATTCTCTATATATGATATAACATCCATTTATATATTATTTTAATATCAAAAGAATGATATTGTCGCTCGTGCGTACGTACGGACTACCGTCTCCACAAACGCGATAAGATTCATTCTCCATCATATCCATTCAAGTATAATTATCATTTGATGATTTAAAAATGATGTTTAAGGACTTGATATCATTCTGGATATGAATAGTATACAACATATCCATTAAAAATATGGCTTACGTAACAAAACATATAAAATAAAACAAGAAAGTTAACACCCGAAACAACGATAATACTAAGATATTATTATCAAATCAATATTAAAAGATCATATATGATATCAAATTAATGTATATGATTCTTTTATAATTTAATAACAATTATTTCATCATTATACAGAAGGTTAACCTACCCCAACCAAGGAAAAGTACAAGGTAAGAGTTATTTCACAATCTCTTCATTATCCGAGGTTGTTTATACGTAATAATTTACTGGGATCTCGTTATCATCCACATCCATGTTTCTTCAAAATGTATTTCAAAAAAAATTTAATATTTAATAGAATATGGGTTAAAGTCATTTATAACCTTGTTTGAATTTCTATAAGAGGTTTATAAGGGAATCTTTCCGTCGTTTTCCAAACAAGGTGCGTTTTAACCTTTTCGACAAAATTAAGATAAGAACGTTTTTTTAACTTATACGGCGGGTGCGGTTATTTTCCGCCGTTATAAAATCGTCAAAGCTTCCCTTACAAGCTTATAAGAGTATTTTCAAATAAAATGTTTTATTTTATATGGATCTTAAATGATTTCAAAATAAAAAGAGATATTTCTTTAAAATGAATTTTGATTTCATCTATGTCAACATCCTTTGATGGATTTTACACTTATTTAAAGTTGATTTGTTATGATACCAAAATTCTATATTATATTGATGGTTTTGTGATATGTTTGACTGTGGATGTGCTATTTTTTATATACCATTCATGGTTTATGATGAAAGTATTGACATTTCGTATGCTAGTTTTAATACGAATGTTTATGTTATGTTTAAACCTTTTCATATGGGAATGTATTGGACTTAATATGTGACGGGTGGAGCCCGCTATAGCTCCTCGATGCATCGGTAGGTCTCATGAGACAAACTAGTGTCTTGGCACAAGGCCTTGGCAAAATCGTATTTGTAGTCTTGGCACGAGGCCTTGGCTATGTGGTTATGATAGTCTGGCATTATGCATTCCATCATTATGAAAGTGGTTATTGATATTGCATGTGATTATTCGATTAGTAGAATATCCATGTGAATAAGTAAATGGCATCATTTCATTTTATTTATGCCATACTATGTTGAAGTTAAAGTTTAAAAGGCTTTTGTTTTAGTTATACATTGCCTTAAATGTTTATTCTTATTTATGAAAGTTTCCGCTATATTGTTATCCTTACTGGGCATTTGAGCTCACCCCTTTTCTATGTTTTATTTTCCCAGGATGTGAAGAAGTAAATTATGAATGACTTGTAGGGATATTATGAGGGGTTAATAGTGTGGACTATGGAGACAATATGTTGTTGTAGTAGTTCCTTTTTATTTTGATGATGTAATGTAAAACTTATGAATATATCTAGTGTTTCCAAGGATACTAAACCAATCGGTCTTTCGAGATTTGATCTTTCTTGTGATCATGCCAATGTTATGTAATTAATGCACCGACTCTGGGTAACTGGGGTCGGGGCGTTATAGTTGGTATCAGAGGAAGTTTAGTAAAAACCTTGGAAGCTAGATTTAGATAAACTCTGATTAGAGCACGTAGACCTAAGATGAACTTTGAGGATTAGTATTGAAGAACTTCCTAGAATTTTGGTATTATAGAGATTTTGTGAGTTTTCCGAGCAATACATCCCTGTCTGGATACGAGCAGGTAGAGGCAGCTCTGGCACAGATGTACCTAGGGGTAAAACCCGAAAACACCGCTTTGAGCTAGACTCGAACGAAAACCGGTGCACGACAACGGGCCTTGCTGCACTCTTGGTTACGACACTCCCGGGGGATATGCTTAGGATAACTCTCATTTTCATTACAAATCATTATGAAGGGTTTATGAGTATATACTTCCTCAAAGAAAACATTTTTATGATTATGGATTATATCCATAAATAGTTCAATTTATGTTAAGTGTTTTATAAGTACGGGATTATTTATTTTGATTCATAAACTGATCTAGTTTATGCCATTTTTTAGAAATGGCGCCTAGTGGAAGAAATGGAAACCGTATCAATGCACGCACTCCATGTAGGGATTGCCCTCCTTCTCAAGATAATTATAGTGGGGCTGGTGATGCAACTGGTGCCAATCAACTAATCACCATACTGAGACAACTTACTCAGGTTATGAATAATAACCTTACCCGTATGGAGCACCCTGATCCGCAGCGTGGAGGATCAATGTTAGATCGATTCGTGAGGCAACAACTACCAACATTCAATGGGAGTACAAATCCCTTAGTAGCTGAGCAATGGATAAATTCCCTAGAGAAAATATTTCAGGCTTTGGGGAGCAGTGAAAGGGAAAAAGTTATCATGGCAGTTTATCGCCTCACTGGAGATGCTGATCAATGGTGGTCATTGATTCAAAACATGAAGGAAGATGATTAAGTATCAAATATAGAATGGAGGGAGTTCAAAGATCTATTTTTAGAAAAATACTTCCCTCGCGACCATCGAGCAGATATGGAAAGGCAATTTCTAAGTCTGAGACAGAAGGAGGATGAGAATGTCACAAAGTATGAGGCTAACTTTACAAGGATAGCAAGGTACGCTGGTGATTATATACATAACCAAAGAAGTAAGATTGATCGTTTCTTTGATGGGTTAAAACCATTTCTCCATCGAGCATTAGTCTCACAATCCTTTTCATCGTACGAAGAAATTGTCTCATGTGCTATCAAGACCGAAAAGGAATTCTCTAAGTCTTATGACTTTAAAGAAAAGCAAGAGAAGAAGAGACCTGCTGATCAATTTGGGAATGGAAATAAGGGGAAGAAGGGAAAGTTTGAATATCTATCTTGTGGTAAATGCGGGAAGAAACATCCTGGTACTTGATTGAAGGGAATGGGAGTCTGTTACAAGTGTGGTGAAAAAGGCCACCAAGCTCGTGATTGCAAGGGGAAGAAGGAAGCTACCAACGTTCAGTGCTACAATTGCAGGGAGATGGGGAATTATGCAAATTCATGTCCTAAGCGTCAGGAGAAATTATCTCAGAAAAGGCCAAAGGATCAAGGTCAGGCTTATGCTATCACTACTGCTGAGGTAGAAGCTCCAAAAGACGTGGTGGAAGGTAATTTAATGGTTTCCTCAAGTTTAGAAAATGCATTATTTGACTCTGGATCATCGCATTGTTTCAGATCTTCCCAGTTTTCTAAGAAAATTAGATATTTCCAATTTGATTTAATAAGGGAATTGTCAGTTAAAACTCCTAAGGGAAGTATCATTGCAACAAAGTTTTGTGAATCAGTCCCCATTAGAGCACATAAATTTTCTTTATCTGCTGATCTCATCGTCATACCTATGATTGAGTATGATATAATCCTCGGTATGGACTGGCTTTCGAACTATGATGCGAATATTTATTGTAAGAAGAAGGAGGTTACGATTCTTGATGATAATGATAAGGAACACCTTATTTTTAGAGCAGAATCTTCACCACCTAATTCTTATTTAGATCCACCCCCAGTAGCTCAACTTAATTCAATTATTGGGGAGAAAGAGAATGAAATAATTGTCGGTGAGGAATGGAATGTTTATATAGAGGATGTACCTGTTGTGAAAAAATTTGTAGATGTATTTCCAGAAGATTTACCTGGACATCCTCCAGAACGAGAAGTTGAGTTTTCCATTGATTTGATTCCTGGATCAAGGCCTATATCGAGGACCCCTTATAGAATGGCCACTGTGGAATTAGTCAAACTAAAGAAAAAACTAGAATAATTGAGTAATAAGGGATTTATTCTCCCTAGTGTTTCTCCATGGGGAGCCCCTGTTCTTTTTGTTAAAAAGAAAGATGGATCTATGAGGTTATATATCGACTACAGGGATATCAATGCTATAACGATAAAGAAAAAGTATCCCCTACCTCGTATTGATGATTTATTTGACCAACTGCATGGAGCTCAATACTTTTCAAAGATTGACCTTCGATCTGGATACCATCAGTTGTGTGTGAAGAAGGAAGACATTCCGAAAACAGCATTTCGAACCAGGTACGGGCATTACGAGTTTACTGTAATGCCGTTTGGATTGACTAATGCACCCTCTGTATTCATGGATCTGATGAATAGAGTTTTCAAGGAGTATCTCGATGAATTTGTGGTGGTATTTATTGATGATATCTTGGTATAATCCAAAACCTACGAAGATCATGAAAATCACTTGCGCATTATCTTGAAGACTCTGAGGAGGCATGAATTATATGGGATGTTTAGCAAGTGTGAATTCTGGCTTCAGGATATTTCTTTTCTTGGCCATATTGTCTCTAAAGATGGAATCTCTATTGATCCTTCTAAGACCAAGGAAATCCATGAATGGCCAGCACCTACGAGTATAACTGAGGTACGTAGTTTTATTGGTTTGGCAGGTTATTATCGACGTTTCGTCCATAATTTTGCCCGATTGGCTAACCCATTAACGAAGCTCACACGAAAAGGGGTTAAATTTGTTTGGACAAAAGAGTGTGAAGAATTTTTCGAAGAACTGAAGAGAAGATTAGTCAATGCTCCTATATTGACTCTACCATCGGGGAATGATGGGTTCGTTATTTATAGTGATGTATCAAAGAAAGGACTTGGTTGTGTCCTTATGAAGAATGATAGAGTTATTGCCTATGCATCACGACAGTTGAAGATTCATGAACTAAACTATCATACTCATGATCTCGAGTTAGCAGCTGTTATCTTTGCTTTGAAGATATGGAGGAACTACCTCTATGGTGAAAAATGTGAGATTTATACTGATCACAAGAGTTTGAAGTATATTTTCTCACAAAAAGAACTCAACATGAGGCAAAGGAGATGGCTTGAATTACTCAAGGATTATGATTGTACGATACACTACCACCCGGGGAAAGAAAACAAGGTGGAAGATGCTTTGAGCAGAAAAGGCCATGGAGTTTTGAACATGATGAGAATTGAAAGGGATCCAATTTTCATGGATTTAGTGAATATGGACATGGGAATAACCAGGAAAGGTGAAACATCAATGCTTTTTCAAATGGTTGCCAAACCATCTTTACTAGAAAGGATTAAGACTTCTCATACCAATGATGAAGAATTTCAGAAGAAGATTAAAGCTGTGAATGATGGGAGATTGAGAGACTTTGTGTATGAAGATGGAATTTTGAAATTCAGGAAGAGACTTTGTGTTCCCGATTTACCAGATCTGAAAAGGGAATTGCCGGATGATGCTCATAGTTCCAATTTCTCTATACACCCTGGGAGCACCAAAATGTATAGAGATTTGAAGGAACATTTTTGGTGGGACAACATAAAGGGGGAGATTGTTGATTTTGTGTCAAGATGTATGGTTTTTCAACAAGTGAAAGCTGGAAGGCAACAGCCTGGAGGAGTCATGCAACCTCTTCCCATACCGGAGTGGAAATGGGACAATATTACGATGGACTTTGTCATGGGGCTACCAAAGACTCCTAGAAGGAACGATGCAATATGGGTTATTGTTGATCGTCTTACCAAGTCAGAACATTTTCTTGCTATAAGAGAAGATCTACCCCTGGAACGTCTAGCAAGACTATACATTAATGAAGTTGTGAGACTTCATGGAGTACCCCTATCGATTGTTTCTGATCGTGATCCCCGTTTTACTTCAAGATTTTGGAAAAGTCTTCAGAAATACCTGGATACTAAACTTCATTTGAGCACTTCTTACCACCCTCAGACAGATGGACAATCAGAACGGACTATTCAAACCCTAGAAGACATGTTGAGATCTTGCTCACTTGACTTTCAGGGTATGTGGGATCAATATTTACCACTGGTAGAATTTTCCTATAACAATAACTTCCATTCGAGTATTCAGATGGCACCATATGAAACGTTATACGAAAAGAGATGTCGTACACCAACCTGTTGGGATGAGGTTGGTGAAAGAAAACTTGTAGGCCCAGAACTGGTGGAGGAAACGGTGGAAAAGGTGAAGGTAATCCAAAATCACATCAAAGCAGCTCAAAGTAGGTAGAAGAGCTATGCCAATAATCGAAGGAAGGATTTGGAATTTCAAGTCGGTGATCATGTTTTCTTGAAGGTATCTCCATGGAAGGGAGTCATACATTTTGGTAAGATAGGTAAATTGAGTCCCAGGTACATCGGACCTTTCGAAATTCTAGAACGAATTGGGGCTGTAGCTTACCGATTGGCAATTCCACCAAGTCTCTCCAAAGTTCACGATGTGTTCCACGTATCTCTGTTGAGAAAATACATGCCTGACGCAACGCATGTACTCACCTATTAGGAATTAGAACTGGAACCCGATCTGTCTTATTGTGAAGAGCCTGTCAGGATTCTTGATACAAGAGAACAAGTACTGAGAAACCGGACGACGCGTCTGGTAAAAGTTTTGTGGAGAAACCATAAGATGGAAGAGGCAACGTGGGAACCCGAGGAACTTATGATGAAGAACTACCCGAGTCTTTTTCTGCAGTAATACCCTAGAAATTGCGAGGACGCAATTATTTGAAGGAGGGGATAATGTGACACCCCAAGCTTCCACGGTACGTTTCCCTTCGAATAATGCGATAGCGTGTGTTGTATGCAACCTCGAGTTCTAACACACACCACAACTAATTAAACTAGCCGTTGTGAATAGTAATACCTACTTTTTGAAATCATATATATTTTATATTTCAAAATGGACTTCATTTTTGTATTCGGAATATTGAAATTAGCCTAGGGTGAAATTTTGGTACTTTTCGGATAACTTTTATATTTTGATGAATAGTGAAAATTACTAAATTTTAATTAAAATCAACTTTTTTAATCAAAATAATTAATATTGATAAATTATGAATTTGAGTGGTTTTAAAGTATATTTAGATTATATTTTTACCATTTAATTTAATGTTTGTAATTGGACATAATTTCACAATTAAACCAGACATAAATAAGTGTCAATCTTTTGATAGTTATTATCTCTTAAAAACACGCTTTTTGTTTTAACAACGGGAATTAATTTTAAATTAATTTCTGCCACTTATATGTTTTGAATTTGGAAAAATGGATTACATATTTGGAATCAGGATGTCCACATTATGTAAATAGGTAACTTTTATTTTTACACATTTTGAATAATTACTGCGGTAAATATTTTATTTACCATGATTAAAGGGTAAATCCGTTAAATAAGGGTTAAAAAATAATATTATAATAATACAAAATTACCCTAAAACGTTTCCTAACCTTATTTGTGGACACATACCCGACCATGGGAATCCTTGGGTCGATTTGGGGACCCTTTAGAGCAACTTGTATGTGGTAGGGACACATTATATTAATAAAGTTAAAATAAAAATAAAAATGGCATAAGCTTACATCTTTTAGAAGAACACTTTTTACATAGGGTTATACATGTTGGATTTTCGATTATAAATATTCATTAGAAAGATAAAAAGATTTCCTACATAATGATATTTTATTTATAATTTTTAGACATCAAATAATGTAAATTATTAATGACACAATAATGATGCAATGTTTACCTCATTAATAAATCATTTAAATAAATAAGATTATAATGATTAAAATATTATCTAAAACCTGTATAATTCTTATTGGTTGATGTTATTTAGAAAATTAGTCATCTTATATTAGACCTCAATGATTTTTGTACCATTATAAACCGAATATAATTATATTATAAAGTAATACTTTCACTCTTTCCTAAAGAGCCCCTCCTCTCCCTTATAAAAGGAGACCACTTATACTCATTCCTCACACCTCTCAAGCCACTTGACTCGTCCCAACCCTGCCCAAATACTCTCCCAACTTCCCTCACTACATCCTAGAGGCCTTATTTTGATCAGAAAGCCAACCTAAGGAGCCCTTTTGATCAAATCAAAAGGAAGAACCCGAAGAAGAGGTAATGTTTTCACCTCCCCTTTTGAAGTTCCTTTCTTCTTCCACTTCTTCTTTCTTTGTTCTTACCATTCTAAAATAATAACTCCAGTATCTCACATATACTGTGATTTTATTATAAATATGGTACAACCATATTCAGTATTCTATCCACCCTTTAATTAACATGTCACCATACGTGCGTACGTACGGCTTACCGTCTCCACGTCGTGGTGTAATTGTTATTCAATATATTATTATTTGGATGGGTATAATAATGATGTGCAACTCAAGTAAATAATAAATATAACATGTTATTATTCTTTATATATGATATAACATCCATTTATATATTATTTTAATATCAAAAGAATGATATTGTCGCTCGTGCGTACGTACGGACTACCGTCTCCACAAACGCGATAAGATTCATTCTCCATCGTATCCATTCAAGTATAATTATCATTTGATGATTTAAAAATGATGTTTAAGGACTTGATATCATTCTGGATATGAATAATATACAACCTATCCATTACAAACATGGATTACGTAACAAAACATATAAAATAAAACAAGTAAGTTAACACCCGAAACAACGATAATACTAAGATATTATTATCAAATCAATATTAAAAGATCATATATGATATCAAATTAATGTATATGATTATTTTATAATTTAATAACAATTATTTCACCATTATACAGGAGGTTAACCTACCCCAACCAAAGAAAAGTACAAGGTAAGGCTTATTTCACAATCTCTTCATTATCCGAGGTTTTTTATACGTAATAATTTACTGGGATCTCGTTATCATCCACGTCCATGTTTCTTCAAAATGTATTTCAAAACATTTTTAATATTTAAAAGAATATGGGTTAAAGTCATTTATACCCTTGTTTGACTTTTTATAAGAGGTTTATAAGGGAATCTTTCAGTCGTTTTCCAAACAAGGTGCTTTTTAACCTTTTCGAAAAAAATTAAGATAAGAACGTTTTTTTTTACTTATACGGCGGGTGCGGTTATTTTCCGCCGTTATAAAATCGTCAAAGCTTCCCTTACAAGCTTATAAGAGTATTTTCAAATAAAATGTTTTATTTTATATGGATCTTAAATGATTTCAAAATAAAAAGAGATATTTCTTTAAAATGAATTTTGATTTCATCTATGTCAACATCCTTTGATGGATTTTACACTTACTTAAAGTTGATTTGTTATGATACAAAACTTCTATATTATATTGAAGGTTTTGTGATATGTTTGACTGTGGATGTGCTATTTTTTATATACCATTCATGGTTTATGATGAAAGTATTGACATTTCGTATGCTAGTTTTAATACGAATGTTAATGTTATGTTTAAACCTTTTCATATGGGAATGCATTGGACTTAATATGTGTCGGGTGGAGCCCGCTATAGCTCCTCGATGCATCGGTAGGTCTCACGAGACAAACTAGTGTCTTGGCACAAGGCCTTGGCAAAATCTTATTTGTAGTCTTGGCACGAGGCCTTGGCTATGTGGTTATGATAGTCTGGAATTATGCATTCCATCATTATGAAAGTGGTTATTGATATTGCATGTGATTATTCGATTAGTAGAATATCCATGTGAATAAGTAAATGGCATCATTTCATTTTATTTATGCCATATTATGTTGAAGTTAATGTTTAAAAGGCTTTTGTTTTATTTATACATTGCCTTAAATGTTTATTCTTATTTATGAAAGTTTCCGCTATATTGTTATCCTTACTGGGCATTTGAGCTCACCCCTTTTCTATGTTTTATTTTCCCAGGATGTGAAGAAGTAAATTATGAATGACTTGCAGGGATATTATGAGGGGTTAATAGTGTGGACTATGGAGACAATATGTTGTTGTAGTAGTTACTTTTTATTTTTATGATGTAATGTAAAACTTATGAATATATCTAGTGTTTCCAAGGCTACTAAACCAATCGGTCTTTCGAGATTTGATCTTTCTTATGATCATGCCAATGTTATGTAATTAATGCACCGACTCTGGGTAACTGGGGTCGGGGCGTTACATTAACATGTAATAAACTATAAGTGTATGGATTTTTAATACTAATATTACATTACCTTCAAACTCCTTTAAATTTTCAACAATGAGTTCATATGTAAACATGAGTGGAAATATCTCTTGCTTGAGCATGTGTTCATCACTCATGTGGGGTCGGGTACATATATGCATCAACGAAAAGATTTAAATAGTGTTGAGATAAACTTTTAAATATAGGTGTCTTTTCCACTAATGTAGGGTACATCATCTAAAAATTATGTTTAAAAACCTAACATAGGGGATCCCAATGTAGGAATAATTAAAAACATTAGGTTATCAAACCTGACATTGGGGATACCAATGTAGGGTTCATTTTCACAAACATTGGGTTCACTAGAAAAATATTAGGTTGTTGAACCTAATGTTCCTCATTAACATGGGGATTATCTTCAAGGATCCAACAATATAGAAACACCAACTATATGAATTTTTCTTTAATTAAATTTCTATGTTTGGAAAAATCACAATCTATCAAATGATTGTGCATGCCATTGTCAGAATCATGGCATACGTATCATCCATTCCAAGAGAAAATCATAATATATATATATATATATTGAAAGAAAATTATAACTAAAAAATTATAAACTAAAACAAATCAATTAAATATTAAAATACTGGATCTCAAATATAAAAGAATCCAACCTCAAATTATTTACAGAAAACAAGAAAAGATATTATAATTTACATTATTTTCAAAAGAATTATAAATTAATCAAAAAATATAATTAATTATTAATAGACTAATTTAAACATTTAATGAAAAAAAATACAATTAAAATGTTTTGAAAAAAGACATGAAAAATGTGTCTTGTCATATATCTTTGGATAATCTTGTTATATTGAATTACTACTCTTCCTTCCAGACATCCCAAAGTTTCAATTACCTAAGTTAGTTTCTTGAGGAACCATTATTGAACTATTCAACCAACTTTTATTCTTCATTTTTCAACTTTTACCATTATGTTCTATCTATGTAATACTTTATATCCTAGACATAATATTACATGTTCATATATATTTCAAATGCTCTAACAATATCTGGTAAATGTTCTTTTAATTCAATTATATTATCATTAATTTTCCATAGATGAAAATAGGAAAAAATATATAAAAAAGAAGAACATTTTTATTCGTCCATTAAATTATGTCATAAAATTAAACAAATCATAACAATTTGTATTAAAATACACCTCACTTAAATAAACTAACCATTGTTTGCAATCTCTCCACGATAACTAAATTAGACAATAAAAAAATATAGATATTATGATAAGTTTATAAAATATTTAAGTGTCCATGTTATAAATGTAAAAAATAATTTTATATATTACTTGAAATAAGACTTCAAGTTTCAATCCTTTTCATCTTCTAATATTCTAAATATTTGAAACACTTTTTAATACATAAAATTCATATCAAATATCAATAAAATAATATAATTAATTTCTTAAACTAATAATGTTTTATAGAGACTATTATTCTCACAAATTCATCAACATATTCAATCATATTAACTATCCTTTACCATATTCTATCATATTTAGTATAAGAGACTAAAATTTCTTAAATAAGTTCCATGACCAATGATATTGAGTACACTAGTGGAGACTAAGATACCTTTTGTTTTTTATCAAATGCCTTTGAAAACTTAAATTAGTCACTCTATTCTTCCATAAGCATATAGATTCACATGTTGAACAATTTCAACACTTTTTAATTAAAGAAGGAATTTTTTGGAAACATGGAATTTTTCATTAGTACTTTTTTAAAACACCAATATTTATTAAAAAAGTTTTCTTAAGTTACTAGTCTAAGGATAATCATACATGTATATTCTCCTTATCAAGGATTGATCCTAATTTTTATATGGATGATGATGAGATTATCTATAATATAATATTTTATCATATGATTATCATGTATCACTAACCATTTATTAAGAAATTTAATTAAATTGGATACCACAAAAATGATTACCCCTTCTAAAACCCAACATATCTTATAGTACCAAAGATCTATATCTCACTAAGATATGGGTCACTTTATAATTTCTCCCATCACTTATCTATATAGGTACGGATTCTTCCTAATCCCAAAATTTTTTACTCTTAGATAGTTGAGTGGGAAACTATTTTTCTAATCCATCATATGGATAAACTCAACTCTATTACTTCTACAGCTTAATCATGTTAGCATATCTCGACAATTGTAACCCAAATTCAATTCCAAAAATAAGCTAAAAAGAGAAAAATCATGGGAACTTGGCATTAGTATTTCTTACCTAGTAGGATAACCAAATGTCACATATAATATTCTTACCTTACAGAAGATAATCCAATCACACCTGGCTTTTAACATGACCTAACTAGTTGGATGATCAAGGTCTTAACAATAGATAATTTGGAACAAATCATACAATTAGTATTTAAAGTGGGTTTTAATATCACCATCATATCTCAGCTTATTCTCTTTTATATATTCGTGATTCTAGTTATTCTAGATGAAAAAGTAAATTCATTATTGTACCAATCACGTCATTCATGGATTTATTCTATAACAATTTTGATATTTTAAACTAAAGCATACACAATATTCAAATTTCATAAAAAAAATTATTAAACATGAATATAGAATAGAATTAATCTAAAATAATTGAGTAATTTAAATATTTAAACATGAGATAACCATTTATGGACAATTCATAAATAAAAACTAATTATAAAAACATTATAATTTCAACATTCACATTATGGAAATTCCATAATTTTAAATATAAAAATTTTATATTCATTTGGTTATGATCACTTTCATATTTATCATTATATGGATTTACCATTTTAAATATATAATATTATACAAATTATAAACTGTTTATAATGAAATATATATTACATAAACATTTCACATAATTTAAATATCATATACAGAATAATTATTTTAACCATGATCATATCGACCATCAAAACACTTTTCATTTTTCTTAAATAATATCGAAATAAGGAACCCTATTATTTAAAAAAATCAAAATAATTAATTATGAAAAAATAATTATTTAACTATAATATATTTTATTTTTGGCCTTATTTAATAATTTATAAATATTTATAAATTGCGTATTATGATTTCTAAATAAAAAATTTTATTTTTATATCATAATTCATGCCATAGAAATTTGGTTAAAGGTATTTTATATATTAAAATTTAACATTTGGAAAAATTAAAATTTTCATAAACATTTATTTAATTAATTATATACCATTTACAATCAATTAATTAATTAATTAATGTATCATAAATTTAATATTCCTAAAATAGCTTTTATAGTTATTTATAAACATTTTATAAATCATTAAAATAATTCAAGAAATTAAAAACAATTTTGAAACTCTTTTCTGTTCACCCTTATATTGAATCCCTATTTTGTGTAAGGGTAACCTCCTTTTACTCTTATATTGAACGTCAATATAATGGTAGATGCCCATGATTCATATGCATCATACACTGTGTAAGGGTACATCTAGTCTTACCTTGATATGAAGTCTTCAAGTAATTTTATATGATAATCATACATTATGTAAACATTTAAATGAATACATTACCTTTATATAACCTTTCAAAAAGCATGTTTAAGCTTACATGGACCATGATACCAAATGGTATCTTCTAATGAGCCTTACATGAACCAATTCGTCTAATGGTAATTTATAATTTTCCTTCACCTGACCAATCACATGTAGGTATCACCCATTTTGTAACACCACATGATTTTAAAAAACACTATGTTTGATAGAGTATTTCCTAAATGGCCTGGAGGCCATCATTTTTATTGATTTTTTGATAACCCCCCTTTCACGGGATGAGGGGGAACCCTTATAAGGAATGTAGGCTTAGAGATTACATTTCCTTTAGGATTTAAGGGACATTACATGACCCGAAGGTCTTAAGAAATAAACCAGACTATAACTGCAATGAACTGCCCCACCCCAACATATACATCTTGATGGTGGCTCTCCTCCTTTGGATGACTATCTGGCTACGATTCCAATGCAAGTACAGGATGGTACCAATGGTGTAGTCATACCCTCTCATTCTTCCAAATCCATTGGTTTTTCTCGGGTGAGTGCACCTGCTCTGAATCCTCCTTTAGGGCCGCTCCTTTTTTGTTGAGTTCATCTAGGGAGACTTCACTGATCATGTAGCTTGAAGGCCTTGAGTTGGCCCAAATGCCTTAAAGGTGGAATGAAATTGTTACAGACCCGAAGTCTTGGGAGGCCCAGAGGCTTTAAAGACTCTATGCCCAAACTGGAGGCCAAAAGTGAATAGTTATGACTACTGTAGTGCCAAACAGTACCTGCTACAGTCCCTTCACAGTACTACTACAGTACCTTCTATAGTTCCTGCTATAGTACCCAAATAGTACAGCTACAATAACTGCTACAGTTCCAGCTATAGTGTTTCTATAGTAGATAGAAATATGCCTCTTTATGGTTTCGAACCTAGGTCTTGTAGATGCACTTAGAGAGACCTCACCAACTGGGTTGAGTCTCATGTGTGTTTGATAGCGTATTCAACTCACAACACTGAGTTTAATTGAATCACATAATATTATTATAATATTTTTATTTAAATAATGTGATTTTAACCTAACCACTAAATTATCAGGTATGAACACAATTAACTACTTTATAAATTGTATATAAAGGTACATACCAAAATAAATGTATTTATATATACTTATAAAATAAGCCCTCAATTTTTAATGAAAACATTTATTTTAAAATTTATTTTTATTGATTTTTGGGAGAAAATATTATAATTAATTTTTTGATCTTATAGAATTTTTATTCTAAAAAATTAACATCATTTTTAAAATCATCAAATTGATATTATATTATGTTGAAAGTTTTGTATTTTTTGGAAATTGATAATTTTTTAATGAATAGTGAGAAATAGACTTTTATAAAATTTTCATTTTTTCCCAAAAATTTATTCCCATTATTCTTTTAATATGATTTAAGATTAACATGATTATTATTTATATTTATGAAATCTAATTAATTTCATTTCAATAATATTTATATGGGATTTTTGTATAAGTTTATTCATATCCATAAAAAACTTTTTTCAGAAAAGATTTTTTAAAGTGGATAATGATTCTCCATTTTAATTAATTAAAATAACCTAAAGTGTCCGAATTAGTGTAAATCACTGAGAGGGGGTGTTGAATTAGTGATCCCTATAAAATTTTTAAAATTTGATTCTTTTTAATTAAAACTCTATGGCTGTTTAAAGCCACGATCCTCTCTTCTTGTGTCTCTCAACCTTATCTCAAATTATGTTGTAATGTAAAGGCGTTAAACACAAGTTTTTATAGGGTTCAGTTCAAATACTTACTCATTATTGTGTTTTTTATTCCCACCAACATAGATTCTCCACTATAATTATATGAATAATTACAATTTTTGATACAGAGTCCCATTGTATCTCTTCTAAGTCCCACAAGAGGTTACATATATTACTTCCCACGGTGTTACCAGAGTCCAACTGGCCTGCCCTAGAGTCCCATTGAAGACTTATTCTCCTTCCTGGATCACAGAGGGTTCTTCTAGCTTTTGAGACACATGATCATCTTCCTTCTTTGTTTTCTTTTGATTCATTTTAATTGATTTTATTTTTTCCCCATAGGCTTGATAAATCACCCTTGCTAGTGTATCTCTTCTATAATCTTCAACAACCTTTGGTAGGGTCTGTTGGACTTGACCAATAATTATGATCATCTTTCTAATCAGTCCTCAATGAAATAATTCTTAGGAAATTCTTTCTTATTCAGATGAAGACCTAGCTTCACTTATATGTGTGCCAGTGCTGCACATAATTTCTTAAAGAATATAATATGCAAGAATGACCTTTCACAGTATCAGCACTATCTATCTTCTTGAAATATCAAACACTGTCAACTCGGATAAGATCTTCTTTAATTGTGTATGGCTTTAGTATCAATACTCATTCACTTCATGTATGGATTTCATGGAATCCAAACTTCTTGTTTTTGGATATCTCAATAATTTTCACACCTTAACTTGATTGTACATGTTTACATGAATATATAATATGTATCTTGAAAACCCAAATACTCAAAGTTTTCAATTATCAACATTTTAGCTTTATTATGTTTGTATAATTCACTGTTCACTTTTTTTTTCTCAAAAATCACACATATGATTCCTTTTTTTTTGTTCACTAAACACACACTTATTCCTTTTAATTTGGGTTCAATGTATGTCTGTTATGAATGTTCATGCACTACCTACTCTTCCTTTTTCAACAAATTTTTATTAGAGATTCTTATGCATATTTCTAGGGATGAATATGTAGGATTATTCCCTATTGCCTATATGCACCCAAACACAAATGGGTAGAATGTTTTCTTGGATTCTTCTTCTTTTTTCACATAAAAATCGAATGGGTATATTTTTGGTGTGCACTGGATTTCTTATTTTCAATAGTTAGTGTGTATGAAAATTTTCTCAAGGGATTATCAAACCCTCTTCCTCATGCACTATCCCTTTTCTTCAAAAAAAACAAACCATGCACAGTCTCAGGCTTCTACAATTAAAGCACATTCATGCTCACATGTGTTTATTTTCCTTCACTATTCACTCATATATTCTTCCTAAAATGAATTTAGGAAGACACAAATAGTTTAGATTTTTCATGTATCCAAAGTATGTTCCCCTTCATGTGAGTAGAGAGCTCCAGGGGTATTCTTATTCATGAAAATAGTACATGTGGATCTTCTTCCCAGAACTAGTAAAGGTTTTTGGTTATTTATTTAGAGAGTACAACAAAGATGTGTATGCACATATTTCATACATGTAGAATTACCTTCATGAAAAATAATGATATTTCAAGATAACATGTCGTGTGATAGTGATTTTTCTTTGAACTGAGGGTGTGGCTTCCCTTCTTCTCAAGGATGATTTATTAGTGAATTTCACTTGTTGAACACCTATGGATTCTCTTCTCCTTTGCGTATTAGAGATGCACAGAGCCTCTTCATCATAGTGCTCTGTTTCTTTGAAAAAGTGTTCTTCCTCAATATTTCCAACAATAAATATCTGTCGAGGGACTCCTCCTTTTATAGGCGTTGATAAACGCATTGCTTCTCATTCAAATCTCATGTGATATTCCATGAGGACCACTGCTTTGAATATATGAGATCTTCAGCTTTGAAATATTCAAATGTGGATTGAGATATCCCACATATCTAAGTTTGTTTCTCTTCAATATGGGATCTTAATTTCTTATTAAAAACTCACATGCATGAGTTTATGAATGCATGAAAATCACCACGTCAAATTCCCAAGCTCCATGACGTGGCATCTGAAAAACGTTTTGCCGTAGACATTCTTTGAACTTCATTATTTTGATTCATGCATGAAAATTAAATTTAATGCACGAGTTCATAAAGTCCAAAAGATCCTCATGCTGTTATTTTGATCATAAATGGTGGTTGTAGATCAGCCAAGGTGGTTTGGAAGTGCACCGACGTACTACTTTTCATCAGGTGGTTACGAGGTTGAAAACGAGGGCGTGGAGGCTCGGTGATCATCAGATTCGATATGGATTTCTTGGATTATCTCTTGGTATGTGGGAAGAAGCGTGTGGCCATGATATCACATTAGATTATATAGATGAACATGATTGCGCTTGTGTTTTTAAAAAATTATTCTCACTTTGAAACGAAGATGTGATGTCGGTGGGGTTTAAATATCAAGTTGTCACTTCCCCATTTCAATTAACTCTCTTATACCTCCATTGGTATTGCCTGTTCCATATTATACTAGCACACTCTGCACATAGCCTTTTCTCCCTATATGAATTCTCTACACCCAGACTATGCAAAGGCTTTTCCTTGTGTGCTCCAATGGCTTACGCATGGCCCTCATTCAGCCGGATCCTATGGGCTAACTCGGTTATCCTCCCTTGGGCACAGTCAACCTTGTATCTCGTAAGTGCCTTGAGTTTTAAGAGTCTAGTCAGGTCATATGGTTGCCGTATTTTTTTGTATAAACCCCAAATGAAATGAAAGTATACATATAGTGGAATTCAATATGAAATGAACCATAATTAGAATTTTGATCATCTTCATATTTAACCATCATCCCTCTTCTTCTTCTTATTCTTTTTTCCACACCTCTTTAGAATTTAGTTTTGGACCAACCTTTTAAAACACTTCATACAATTATAAACCAGTGGATAGATCTTTAAATTCATAATTCAACCAAGTATTTCATGGAATTCTTCAAATGGTGTGATAAAGTGTCATTCTTTGACACATGTCTTCAAACAGAAGATCAGTTCAACAATCTTCAGATTTATTTAAGGATAATTTCCAAGTATTCCATCCAATGTAATTTCATACTGATTCTACAAGTACATAGGCTTTGTAACAACTTCCCCTCTTCAATCGTCATCACGACCAGAATCACTAACTTTCCATACACATATTGAATCCTTATTGACAACAAATGCAACACTGTCCTATAAAATATCCCCCTTTTTATTTTGTTGTCAATATCACCTAAGATCACTTTTTATGGGTCAATATGCATGCCAATATTCTATCCCCCCTTGTTGGAAACCAAATAAAAAGGTTTAGTGGGGGATTTTTGAAAACAATTTATCCTCCCTTTAAAGAATATTTTCTTGAATATTTCTGAGAGAGGGGTGATTTCACATGGTTCACTTAGAAAAGTTCATTTAGTTAATCAGCTCTAAGTCTACATGGGATAAATAGGTGTAGAAAACAAGAGATATATGACCATGGTTTTCAATACTGTCCAAAAAACAACCATATATGTGAAATCATTCTCATAATGGTTCAATTATTAACCAAGGGATTAAAGATAGTCATATTTATCAATGAAATTCTAAATCATGCACATACATTACCAAACATATTAAAAATATTAAGTGAAAAGATAAATGTCCCACTTTTATCCCATATCTTCATCAATCAGACACTCCCCCTTAATTGATATGATAAATACAATTAAGAACAAGGGATGAAAGTGTGAATGGAATACCTTAGGTTTCAACTTATTGATATTGTATCAATTTCAAGATTTCTCATGAAATAATCCTTGATATCATCTCATTCATATTTTATCCCCCTCAAGGGGTGTAATCCCTTTGATTTACCCTGGTGGAAAATATCATAAATAACCTTCATGATATTCATGTTGATAATCTTTCACTTTGTAACACTTCAAGTAATTATAAAACCTTGAATAATTATCCAAACATGTTATTATCCACTTTTTTCATCCAATTCTCATCTGGATAATGACCTTTACCTTCAATACCTATAATGTAATCACGTATATAAAATAAAAATATAAGGTAATCAGATGGAACACATGTGAGATTCTTAATAGAAGCAAAAAGGATGATAATTTCCTCTCAACCCAAGAACTCATTTTCTGGTATCTCTTATGTGTCTCGTACTCTTCATATTAGTGTCTCCTCTCTATTTAACATTTTTATCTTTCATTGTCAACATGGAACCTTTAATTTCCTTCACCTTCAACTTGTGTGGATTGTTTTTACTTACTTTTGTAAGTAGTGAAGTAGCTTCCACTATTTCATGTTTTTCAATATTCAACATATCCATTTAACCTGGAAAAATAGTTTTATATTTGTTTGCATGATTTCCATCCTGCATGCACCTTCCATACAATACTTTTGATACACTTGGGTTTTCATGTGCTAACAACCTCTCATGAAATTAAAACTCATCTTCACGTGGAATAATATGTTTCCCCTTTTCCTTTTATTTATCTAGTACTTATTCTATATCTTTTTTCAGTTATCTAGTAATTTACAATTGATTAAGACATATAACTAAACACTCTTTCTTAACATATTCAAGTTTAGATCTTCCACTTGGATTCTTCAATGTTTTGAAGTTACCTTTCTTAGGAATCTTATAAAAGTTATCTTCAAGAGTTTCATCAATCAGTATTTACTTCTCTTGGATTTATCCTTTTTGAATTTCATTCTTCTTCCATTCATTTCCATGTCTTGTTTGTAGAGATCCATGGTATGAACTTTCTATCCATAGTGGAAGCATATTTTCTTGGTTAAAATGACTTTCTTGGACTTTATCTTAAACTTTTTCTTGAAAATAGTTTGCTCCACAGTTTTCTTGAATTTAGTGTTTTTCATATTCCTAATGGAATACTTTTCATCTATTGTTCCTTTATTATACATTTTTTATCATTTTCTTCTTATCAACAAATACATTCTGCATGGTTGGAATAAACTATCACTTATTATAACTGTGACCACTTTTGTTTCAATTATTATAGAAGTCTTAAAGATATTGAAATTTTTTCTTTATAGACATATTTTTCTTTATCTATGTATTCTATTTTATCTTTGTAAGATGGTTCATTTATTCACATATACTTTCCAAAAATGTAGGCCTTCCACAATTTTCTTATCCTAACACATTAATCCAAGAATTATTGGTCTGATTCCCAATCTTCCAACAACACCAACAGTAGTAAAAAAATATTCTCCTTATTTTTATAGTATTAGTCTGACGAGATTTAGTGCATTTTTGTTTCTGGAATTTTCTTTATTTCTATTGAGAATCTAGATTGTAGTTATTTTTATTAATCATTCTAGTATCCATATTTGATGTTTTTATGGATGAATTGGCATTTTTTACAATCCATATCTTCCATGATTTTAACTTTGAACTGATTCTTGTAGATGAAACTACATTAGTAGAAATAAAAGCAACTAGGTTATGGGATACCTTCTTCTTGAAGGATGTTTCCATTGGATTATAATATGATCTAATAATCATTTTAGAATCATAGTTCTTAATGAAAAATTGAGTGGACACATCTATTCTTCTAGTTATTTGGGAAGTTCTAGCTTGGAGTGATTCTTGATTCTTTAATTTCACCTCCTACTATATACATCTCATGTTGAGTGAGTTTTTCTCATCCTTTACTATCCTCAAATTACATTACCAATTCTTCTTTATCATTATCATTTGTTCTTCATTCACATTTCTTAATTCTTACAAATATATGTCAAGCTCCATTACCTTGTTATCTTTGTCTTCTAGTTGAGTAGCATTGAAAAAAATAGAACCGTTTTGAAACTTTTCAAATTCATGGAACGCTTCAAAAAATACAATATCAAAGAATTGTTTCTCAAAAATACTTAATTTCAATTATTTAGTAACTTGGTCATTTATTTCATTGCAAAGAGAAATTACACCTTCCATTGAATGTACTAGTTTTGTGAGAGTGTTGGATATGCCAACCCTTTTTGCTGATGTCTCTTCCATGGCATCAGCTTTTTCTTCCAACTATAAGTTTTCATCTTGAAGAGAACCAATGCATATAGAAAAATGTATTTCCACTTATCTAGGTATTTTCTTAGGATGATATTTGAGTGCAGAATAAAGATCACTAATTGAGATATCATCATTTCATATTGAACATGATTCAACTGAAGTGGAATAAAAAAATGATTTATCACATGTTGTGCCTTTTATATTACCATCAGTAGAAGGAGTCTCCCCATTAGCAGTACAATTCTTCTTCATCTTCTTTTCCTATTTATTATGTCTAATTTTTTGAGTCTTCAAAGATTTATCCATTTGAGTTTTCTCGCTCATTTTTTAAAATATTCACTTTATAAAGAATATCTTGGATCTTTTAGAGGTATCCTTCCTCTGATACCAATTGAAGTGCCTAGATCATTTTGGGTCACAGAGAGGGGGAGGGGTGAATTAGTGATCCCTTTAAACTTTTTAAAAATTGATTCTTCTCAATTAATCCTCTATGGATGGTTAAATACTCAATCTACTCTTGTTGTGTCTCTCATCCATACCTCTAATGATGTTTTAAATGTAAAGGCACTGAACATAATGATTTATA
This sequence comes from Viscum album, assembly GCA_963277665.1. NCBI lineage: Eukaryota > Viridiplantae > Streptophyta > Magnoliopsida > Santalales > Viscaceae > Viscum > Viscum album. The sequence continues at coordinate 1,596,865,919 of OY728130.1, read as the reverse complement.
AGTTTCAATTCAAAGACATGATTCTTTTGGTTTTGGTTATTCTCCCAAACACAGATTCCCCAAAATAATCAAATGAATAATTAAAATGGTTGATATAGAGTCCCATAATATCTCTCTTAAGTATCATAGGAGTTTATTTATACTACTTCACATAGTGTTACTAGATTCCCACTAGCCTGAACCAGAGTCCCGCTGAAGACTTATTATCCTTCTGGAATCACACAGTTTTATTCTAGATCTCAAGTCCCATGAGTAACTTTCCTCATGGATTTATTTTGATTCACTGTAGTTGACCTAAAATTATATCTTACGGGCTTGCTGAATCACACTTGAAAATGTATCTCTTCAAGAATCTAAAATAACCTTTTTTAAGGTCTGTTGGCCCTGGTCAATAATTCTAATCACCTTTCTGATCATTCCTCAGTGAAACAATGATCGGGCAATTCATTCTTTTTCTGATGAAGACCCAGCCTCACTTAGATGTGTCGAAGTTGGTCACACAATTTATTCAAGAATATAATATGCAAGAATTATCTTGCAAAGTAACATCATTGTCTGTCTTCATGAAATCTCAAACAATGTCAACTCGGATAAGATCTTCTTTATTTATGTCTGGAATCTGTCTCAACACTCATTCACTTCATGCATGTATTTCATGGAATCCAAACTTCTTATTTTTGGATATCTCAATTCTTCTCACACATGCATGAGATTATGCATGTTTTCGTGAATATATAATTTGTAGGTTGTAAACCCTTTCTTGTATCAATAGTTTTGGTTTACTATGTTTGTCTCATGCATTGTTCACTTAATTTTTTCTTTCTCAATAAGCACACATATAATTTCTTATTCTATGGTTCTTTTCACAAAAACACATGTTATTTTTAATTTGGGTTCAATTTATGAATGTTATTCATGTGTATAAACTTTCTTTTCTTCCTTTTTCACAATTTTTTTAGATATTCTTATGCATATTTCTAGAGATGAATACATTTAAGTATTCTCAACTACATCTTTGAAAAAAAACCCAAATGATTATAAGGTGTGTTTGGGTTCTTCTTCATCTAGCACACAAAATCCAAATGGGTATATGTTGGTGTGCGCTAGATTTATTCTTCTCAATAGATAGTGTATATGAAAATTATCTCAAGGGATTCCCAAACCCTCATCCTCATGCGCTATCCTTCTTCTTCAAAAAAACCATGCATAGTCTTGGGATTCTTTAAATAAAGCACATTCATGATTGCATGTGTGTATTGTCCTTCACCATTCACTCATCTATTCTTCTAAACACCAATGACGATAAACACAAATAGTATAGATATATGATGCGTCCAAATTTTGTTCACCTTCATGCGAGTAGAGAGCAGCATGGTTATTCTTCTTCATGCAAAGAGTACGTGTGGATATTCTTCATAGAACCTGTAAAGGTTAGAATTTTTTTCTTCATAGAGTACACCAAGGATGTTTATGCACCGATTGTGTACATGTGGAATTACCTTCATGAAACACAATGAGGGTTCAAGAGAACCTGTCATGTGCTCATGGTTTTTCCTTACATAGAAGGTGTGACTTCTCTTCTTCACAAGGACGATTAAAGAGTGCATTGAACTTGTTGAATGCATGAAAATTCTATTCTCCTTCACGTAGCAGAGCTATGCGGAACCTCTTTTGCATGGTGCTCTATTTCATTGAAAATAGGTTCTTCCTTAATATTTTCAACAACAATGATTGGTCGAGTGACTCCTCCTTCTATAGGTGTGGATCAACATGTTGATCCATGTTCAAATCCCATCTGATATTCTGTGAGGATCGTTAATATTAATAATCTTCACCATTGAAATATTTAAACATAGTTAGAGATATCTTGCATTTCTCAGTTTTCTCTCTTCAACGTGTGATCATCATTTGGATTGAAAGCCTCACTTTCATGCATTTATGAATGTATGAAAATCACCACCTTGAACGCCCAAGCTCCATGATGTGGCCTTAAGAAACTTCGTTTTCCTCGTCCATTCATCTATCATTATTATTTTGATGCATGTATGAAAATTCAATTGCATTAATCAGTTTGTTAAGTCTAGACATGCCTCATGAAATTACTTTGATTATCAATGGTGACCAAAGATCGATCTAGGTGGTGTGAAGGTGCTCTGGCATACTACTTTGTGTCAAGTGGTTCAGAGGTTGAAGACGATGGTCTGGAGGCTCGATAATCATCAGATATTAGAAGAAAAGGTTGAATTTTCTCACAAGACACGGGATAAAGTGTACAGTCACAATATCACATGAGAACAAATGGACAACCACGATTGAGTCTATGTTTTTAAAAATCTGACCCATGTTAAAATGGAGATGCGTATTTGATAAGGATTGGATATCAAGCTGATGTTGTCTCATTTCAATTAACTCTATTCTCCCTCCACTAGTACCGCCATGTACCGGATTATACAGGTGTGTTTAGCACCCTACTTCTACACCCTGTGGGTTCACTCTGCACTTATACTATGTGTGGGATATTCCCTATGTGCTCTAACGGCTAACACATGGCCCTCATGTGGCTGGCTATTGCGGGCTGACTCCATTGGCCTCCCACGGGCGCGGTTAACCCTGTGTCACACATGTGCCTTGAGGTTGAGGCCACTATTCAGCTAGCATGGTTGCCCTATTTTTTTGTATAAACCCCATATGAAATAATACGTATAGAGGAATTCAACATGAAATTCACCATACATAGAATTCCAATTATCTTCATCTTTATTTATCAACCCTCTTCTTATTATTATTATTTTTGGAACACCTATTAATCATTATTATTATCTCAACATCTTCAAACACTTCATCTAATTAGAAACCGGTGTATGGATCTTCAAATGCATCATGCAATCAAGTATTTCATGTCCTTATTCAAATGGTGAAAAAAGGTGTCATTCTTTGATAGAAATATTCAAACATAAGATCAGTTCAAAAATCCTCAAATTTTGTTATGGGGAATGTCCAATAATGACATTAAATATCATTTTATTCTAATTCTCCATGTGATATAGGGTTTGAAGCAACTTCCCCTCTTTAATCATCATCACCACCACAATTACTATATTGGGATATACATATTGACACCTTATTGATAATAAATATAACATTATGAGTTATATAACCCATAATGAGGAATTATTTAAATTAAATTTATAGATTATATATATAAATATTAATTTTAATTCATTTCATTATGATTACTTTTTATATAGTTATTATAAGATCACCTTATGCATGAAAAATACTTTTCTTGAAAACCTGCTTTTTCAACATGTCTATGGGTCCTATGAGTTAAATTTAGAAAAAACTATTCCATATTTTTAATGATAATAATTTATATTATCTAGAATGTTTATCTTAATTTTATATCATAATGAATTGGGAAACTATGAAAATTAATTAATGTGATTAAGAAAAAATGGGTCTACTGGAGGGTTGAACAAAAAATATATCTTTCAAAAAGGACCAAAAAATTATCGAATTTCTATTTTATAGTTGTATTTATATGTTATATTTTATAAAGATTTAAAAAATTTCATTTTTTATCCTTGTGGAATGTAAAAATGTGGTTTTAATTCCCCCTTTTCAAAAATTCCAAGTGTGTCATCTACCCCACTAATAGAAGGCCACTTTCTCTACAGCCCTATTTACACTTCCAAAATACATTTGTTTGGAAAATAACTTCCAAAATAAATTTTAAAATTCTCTACTCCCATCTTAAAATATTTTTTTTATCATAACGTCATTATAGGAATTATTTTTATATAATCTTAAAGAGGTGCTCTCAAGAAGAGGTAATGTTCTTAACCGAGTGTTTTATTTTATTTATTATTCCACATCCTTAAAATATTTTTAAAACAAAATAATATATTATCCTCAGTATATTTCATATATTTATATGTTTTTGTGTCAATTTCATGACTTAATACCATATCCTCCTCTATCAAATGGGAAACAAAACTTTTCATTATGCGTAAGGCAAACAGCCACCTCACAAACGGACGTATTTCATTTTCCATCACTACTTCTCATGATTGTAAATAATGAGGTATTTAATTTTAATATATGACATTTATAATATAATTATATTTTATTTATTATAATATCACATAATCATTATTACTTTCTATTATGTTGGGAATACAATAATGCCGCTCGTATGTACGTCAGACTACTATCTCGCGAAACAATGTGATTCTTTTTTCCCAAACAGTTTACATGAAAGGTAATAAGGATTAATTTGATTTTTAAATTTGATATTAATTTCATATTAATCATTATAGAATATATATATATATAATATAAATTTTTACCTTACCATCCATTGAATAAATGATAATGTAGTTCTTGTGTATGGCGAACTACCACCTCGTGAAGTGATGTGATCCATTTTTTAATTTCAGAATCACATGGATAGTATATGTAAATTTATTTAATTAAATAATATGATATTTATGATATAATTATAATTTTTAAAGAAAAAAATAATACTCACATTATTTTTCCCATGGTAATTGAAAAATGGAAATGTTACTCATGCATACATATAGCTTACTGTCTCCATGATTGTAACATAGTTTGTTTTTCATAGTCATCTTACATGATTTGTATTAAAAGTATGATTTATGTAGACAATTTATAATTTTTTCAGTATTACCATTATTGTTTTGATAAAATAATAATATCATTGATCTTAGTCAACTTATCATAGTCATTTTACAGATGTGAGTCATTTATCACCAAAATGTCCATTGTGAAATTAATTGATTTTATAATTGAATATGACATGGTAAAAAATAAAACAAAAGGAATAAAATAATTCAAAAAAGGATCTTAAGTAATTAAATAATTATCATAAGTTTATTACTATGGATGATAAGGAACTCAGGTGACAATTTGGGCTCAAGGAAAGGGTTTCGTCTCAAAACATCCTTCTTTGAGACACATGTTATTTTATGAACCTAAATTCTTCTAAATTGTGTGTATACTAACTCTTTAAATAATATATAATCAATAATTCACAATTCATGGTATTTTCTATTTTAATTATTAACAATCTAAGATTTTAGAAAAGAAAACCATGTCAGAAATCTTATTTGACACACAACACTGAGCTTCAACAACCTGTGAGATTGATGACCGTTAAAACCTAACCATCAAATTGAAGTGTATGAATAGTAGTAACTAAATTATAAAAATTATATGGTTTGAAAATTTAAAAAAAAATTAATTTTTTATTTATTTATTAATAATAATATAATAATCATTTGAAAGGAAAAGAATGTTTTTCATAAAAATGATTTTTTTCTAAATGACTGTTTAATCGCGCTTTATGCACATAATTTAAAAATTAATTTTCGACATTTAAAAAAAATTGAAAAAGAAATTAATTTTTTAAATAATAATATAAAAATTATATGGGGGTTATTTATTTAGTTTTTGAAAATTTTCATTTTTTTGATAAAAAGTGAAAAATAATTCATTTTAATTAAAAATTGTCTTTTCGGTAAAATTAATTATAAAGTTAAATAAAATTTTTATTTTTTTTAAATTAAAATTAGTTCAATTATATTTATATTAATAAAATTTATTTCATTTTAATATTTCTCATGTTGAATTTTGATATAAAAACTTTGTAAATGTTTGAACATTTTCCCTTTGAAAACCTGCTTTTTCATCATGCATGTGGATTTAATTTTAACTTAAATTTTTCAAATTATGTGATTTTAATTTGATAAAATAGATTACATGTTTTTAATATTGAAAAATAAATTTTTTTTAATATGTTGAAATTAATTTTTTTTTCATAATAATTAGTACAAACAATAAAAATTAATTATCACGATTAAGGTTAAAAGTGGTGTTTTTGCACGTAACATGCACTTTTGTAAAAATTAAATTTCAACACACATATTATTTTTATTTGAAAAATTGGATATCATATTTATAATAAATATTTTTAAAATTATATAATAAGAATATTTTTATTTTAGGCTTAAATATTTAATTACCTTGGCTAAAAAACTACTTACTGTAGAGGAAACTATAGTGGTAAAAGGGAGTAAATTTAAAGGATAAAGATTAACATGAATAAAACATGTGTTTTGTGTGTGTGTGTTATATATTTTAATAAATAATATCATCCCTACATAGTATTATTAATCAATTTTAGATCCAAAGGCGGTGATATTTACCTCCCATTAATGAATACTTTTAGGTAATTATAAAAATGTCACTACTCTATTATAAAAGGGAACTCACTCCCCTCACTTATTCACACCTCTCAAGATATTTGAATCAACCAAAGCCTTCCAAAATCACTCAAAATATTCCATAATCTCATTATATAATCCTTGTTTTATTCCTAAATTCATCCTAATAATAATGTTTTTGAAAATAAAAAGAAGTTACCTGAAAAGAGGTAACATTCTTCAATGATCATTTTTATTTTATTCCTTCCAAAACCACATTTAAGTATTTGTAAACTATGATTATATAATAAAATAATTATATCAAATTTAATTTTATATTAATATATTAATTAACAAACCTAAATTATTTCCCTCTTCCATCAAATGGGTTATTAATTCATCATTCATGTGTATGGTGGACTGCCCCCATGTTAACCAATGTCATTTGTTTCCCACTAGAACCTCTCATTATTGGGTATATTGATGGATATAAAGTATTTATATGATATTTGTAAAATAATTTTACCAATAGTGTCATTATATTATCTATAAATTGTTACTTTTCCATTCCACATGGGATATTATACTCTCACTCATATGTACAGCGGAATACCACCTTGCGAAGCGATGTTATTTTTTTTTCACATACGTGTTACATGGAAGGTAATAGGGGTAAATATAATTAATATTTGTGATATAAATTCCATAATAATTATATTAATTATGTATTTATCATTTTAAAAATATAATATATCATTTTATTTCTTACCTTTTTCACTCACTGAAACATGATAATGTCGTTCGTGCACATGTGGATGACCGCCTTCATAAAGCGATGTGACTCCCTCTTTCCATCACCACGTCACATCAATGATATTTATAAGTATATATAAAGAAATAATTTTTTATTTAGGGTATTGTTTTAGTTTATGAAAATATAAAATATTAATTAACTCATTTCCATAATGCTGTTTTAAAAATGGTAATGTTATTCATGTATACGTACAGCCTATCATCTCTATGATCATAACGTACTTCGTTTATCAAAACTATATTTCATGATTAGTATTAAAATTATAATTCATGTATAAATATTATAATTATTTTATTATTATTATTATGTAGATGATGGGACTATGAATAAATTAAGAGGACCAAATATAAATTATCAAAACATATATGAAAAACAAAGCGGTTGTTTCCCTAAAACATGATTTTAACAATGAATTTTTAATAAACAGGTAATAAATAGTCATAAGTAAATAAAATATGGTATTATATATATATTATGGTTCTATAATTGATTTATAATAAACTTATATTTGTTATACCTTAGGTTCAAATTTGTATAAAGGAATTTGAGGCTTGTGGTAAGGGATTTCTAACCCTTATTTTATTTTTGGAAGACATATGAAAATTCACCACTCGTATCTTTTGTGTGGTGTATATACTACCCATTTTACCTGAAATAAAATGAATATTTCATAATTAATGGTATTTTATGTTTCTTTTTAATTATTTCATCCATGGGGTTTTTCCATGAAATTTACCACTTGGTATAAAAATTATTACTCTATGTCTTTTCATTGGGTTATAAAACTTATTGATTATAATTGATATTATAATATTATGAATGTAATGAATTTTGATTATAATATATTTACTTTAAAATTAATTTATTGGGATATAAATTTGATACACATAATCAATTCATTGATTGATTCTCACATCAATGTTATGATCGTTGTAATGGTTTCTCATATCAAATTGTCGTCTTTAGGGCATATGTTATGTTATACATCTATATTAATTTATGAGGTGTATCTATATTTCCAATTGATATGTTAAAATCATTATTATAAGTATTTTAAATATTTTTAATTCTTAATTCAAAATTATTCATTCGGGGGGATTACAATTCTATGCTTCCAAAGTGGTAAGTGTTTTTGTTACCATCTCATCGTTTATAGGGATTGTTTATGATTAGGTATACAATGTTTAAATATTATGATAAACATATAAAGTATTCTAATGAATTATATTCTCCAATATTTATTCATGATATTTTCAAGTAATATAACCATTTTACCACACTTTTGTGATTCAAAATAAATTTAGAATAAAATTAATAAAAACCATTTTTACTTCTCACTTTGGTCGAAAAACCTTTTTCTTCCCAAAACCATATTTTCGAAAAAAACTGTTTAAAAAATATTATTATAATTTTTTCATGATTTATTAAATAAATTTTTACCCATTTTGACTTTCTAAAAAAATTAAAATTGATATTTATTCCATTTTCAAAAAAAAACCTTGTTTGGTTTTTACTGAAAATATGAAAGGAATCTTTGTTTTAACATGTACAGTATGAATAGAATTTTTTATAATCATTATCATTATTAAATTTTAATATTATATTATAAGTTTTAAATTTTATTTTCCAATAAATTTATTTTCAAAAAAAATTATGCCTTCCAAGGGTTTTTTCAAAATGGAAAATATATTTTCCTTAAGAAATGTTTTAGATGATTTTAAAAGTGTCTGTTATATGTTTCTAAGGTTTTTTTTAAATAAAATGATTTCACAAATGTTTTTTTAATTTTTAGTTTTTAAAAAGTATTTTTTAAAATGAAAAAGTTAATTTCCTTAAAATTTATTTATTGATATTTTAAACGGTATTCTCATTCATCAACATCAACATCCATTTTTGTTATGTATGCTCCAACGAGGAATTTTAGTAATGATTCATCCTCATTAATTTTCTTTTAAATTATCAAATTACTACTAAATCTCTTTTATGGATTATTAATGTCATTCAACATATACATTATAATCCTTAAAGATAAAATACTATGGAATAATCCTTTCATGTTTCATGATTCTTATAACTGGAATATCATTGATATAACACTTCTATACCATAATTCCCGAATCCCAATACATACACACAATGATTGGAATAACATAATTACTTCCTTAGTCTAGGAGTTAACCCTTGTATTACGTAATTAGCACAGATAATTACTGAGTTACCTCGACATAAAATTTTGAATTAGTCAGTAATTATTTTCCCTATAACCATCATTTCCATATAAAAAACATATTCCCCTTCACTTGAGACTTCTTCATGTGTTAAAATTTCCACATTATTAACATGAAGAAAAAATAACTTTCTTTCCTCTAGGGTCATTACCACAAGTTCTCTCATAAAATTATATCTTCCTCTTATTCTACATGTTATGAAACTCACTAAAGTATATGTTTTTAATCATATATCATGATAGTTAATTAGGAATAATAAAATGTGTTTTCCTTCTAGTTCCTATTTCATTTAGTTTCTCATGAATTAAATTATTTTAATGTCCATCACATTCCAACCATTATATAAAAACCATAAAAACATAGTGTGGGAAATAATAATCATAGTGTAAAAATCACACAATCAGGAAAAAATAATTTATATAAAGTCTAAATTATTGCACATTCTTTTCAATGTATGACACCTTAGGTTTAACATAGTTAATCCATATCTTCGTCTATTAAAAATAATTTATAATGGTTTTGTAAATTCATTGTGAATTAACCCAATAATATCCCCAATGAGTGTGAAAACCAAGTGTGTAGTAATGGAAACAGTCCATCTTATAGCAAAATGATGGTCAAGATATACACAATTGATTTTTTTTAGGTTATTACTACTAGATACATCTATATCAAAAACCACAACCACTTATAGAATCCAAAACTAGAATGTATTTCTAATATAACCATATAATCTTTTTCTTTTCCAAAAACATTAGGATGTTATCATATACATTGGACTAATATCTTAGGTTTTCATTAAGTTCTATAATACTAATATTCAAAGATTGATTAAACCCTAAGATAATACCAACTATAGTGCCCCATGAATTTCAAATATAAATGTTACATAATTTTTTAGATTAATATTCAACATATAACATTATGAAAACATTCTATAACCATAAAATATTTAGTGTCTTTGGATACTAGATACATGAACATATTATTAAGGTATACTATTCATCATAATATCCTTCTCACTCTGTACCCCTCTTGGCATACCCTACATAAAAACATTTCTTTATAACTTGAGTAAAGAAAAAACATAATAAATTGTTATCTTGTATAGTCATTAAGTGTAAAACATGATAGATATAAATCAATGATTATATAAAATCATTTATATACTAATAAGGATATGAGATCAAAACTATAAACATATAAAATTTTTTTCCCCATCAATAAAAGATCATAAACATGGGTCATAGCATAAAAACATTATCATTTCAAAAGACATGAATAATAAGAGTGAGGAATCACCATGAATCAATAATGAACCATAGGTTTAGATAAAAAAGATAACATTTAAGTATTGGGACTGTCATAAGAATAAAAATGATTTCATATGTTAAGGTTAACTAGTGATACCATCTAATCGTAATGGATTTGGAATCATCACATATTCCCTATAGTGTATCAATCACATTGACTTGTTTTCCCATAGTGGATCAAGTATATTGACTTATTTTCCATGGTGGGCCAAGCACATCGACTTATTTCCCCTTATTATATCATGATATATAAAAATTTTACCTAATGCATTAAAAGTTCATATAATTCCAAGACCACCAATAACATAATAAAAACCATACATATGTGTGTTTCAAAATATCATAAAACATTCATTATATCATCATAACACATGGACATGAAATGGGTTTCATAAAAATTTCATCATTTCATCATATAATAACCCATGAGAAATAAATGGGCTTCATATAAATAACATCATCAAAATCATAAACCATAAAGAGTAAGAATGATGATGATATCATCATATCATATCCCCAAATAAATAATAATTAATATCATAGAATTTATAATAGAAAAAACCCTTTAAAAGATCACTATAATATTTCATGATGAAAATATTATTTTCAATTTGAAATTACTTATATAAATCCAAATATTTCCAAAAATATTATGGAAATATTTTTATTCTAAAATATTCTTGTAAAACATTAAAGTAAGATTAAAATAATTTAATGTTCATGAGATTGAAAAATTATATTCATGCCAAGTACATTAAAATAAAGATTTCATTCACATTTTTGAAAAAAAAAGTCAAATGTACCACATTGAGAAAATGAAAATATGGTTCATTTTAAACCATTTTTATAAAATTAAAAAATCAGTAAAAATTAATCAAAAATATTTTATTATGATATTAAATCATTATTAAAAATATTTTTATAAAAATAAAAACCTAGAATAAAAATATTCTCGACCGAATAGAAAAACATAGTCGATTTTTCTTTAAAAACAATCTTTTAGTATCTGGAGTACTAAAAGTGAGGAAAATGAAACAAAAAAATATTTTATAGAAGTAAACCTAATATAATTAAATGAAATTTATTTATCACATAATTATTGTGTTATTTTCTCAATGTAAATTCAAACATAATAAACCCAAATAAAATGGGATTAAGATGTATATCCCTTACCTCATGCCTTACCTTTATTCCTATATGTTCGAACCTCCTGTATAATAAATATAAAATTATTATAAATGTATTAAATAAAATTATTCGTATATATCATACTATATATGATATACTTATAATATATTATCACCTATTTGATAATAATTTGTTATTAAAATCACTATTTTTAGTGATAATTGCTTCGTTTCTCATCCATGTTTTAGTACTATAGTTCTAGTCCTTATATATTTATCACGGTTCCATCATCACTATAATTTTAATCATGATATAAATAAAATATATATTCATTATATATATTTATATTTAATCATAAAAATTATAGGAGGAAAAATTAATTACGCCATTTATGAAGATTATAGATCATATGTAAGCGTGAACGCTTTTTCACTTTTTAATTGATAGAACTAAAAATGGTAAATAATAATTAAAATTTATATAATAATTATTATATAATATATAATCATTAAATCAAACCTTATTACAATATATTTAATTCAGAAACAAAAAAAAATTAATCACATTGCTTTGTGGAGGTGGAAGTTCACACACATGCACGGGCAATGTTATTGTTTTGTAATGGTTAGGAGGGTAAGAATATAGATGAGATATTATAATTAAAAAGGAATACTTAGGTCATAAATATATTATAAAAAAATTAAACTCTTCATAAAAAACTCCAATAAAATATTTTTACAGAAAATGAATTGCATCGCAATGTGGAAGTGGTGGTTCGCACATAAACACGAGTGATACTTTCACTTCATATTTGATGGAATAAAGGGTGTGTATTGGTGGATTCATAATAATGATAATATTTCAGTAAATTTATAATGAATATTTTATTATTTTATTATGAATATCCAATATTTATATGAGTTATAAGAATAAATCAATTGAAAAATTTCGGGCAAGATGATTACCTCTTATTCGGTAGGCCTCCTTTAGATCTCTTCTTAAGGAAAATTGTAATTGAATGTTGAAGAGAAAAGAACCTCTAATTAATATGTAGGAAATTTTAGAATAGATTTTGTTATGATCCATTCAATTTTTACTCCTCAATGTCATATAAATAAAATAGACTAGGGGTTTCCTTTTATAAGGGAGGGAAATGAGACACTTGGAATTACAAAAAAGATTAAAATATAATTAAGTCACTCTCAAGACAAATTCTTCCAAATAGAAATATATTAGGTGTAAAATATTATATGGTTGAAATATAATCATTAAATAAAATTTATGTATGTTATGGTGTCATTTTATACTTTTTCTTTCGGTTTAACCCATTGGTTAACCATTTTTAACCTTAACCGTGGTGAAAAATATTTCAATTTCAAAGGGTTATAAATTTTATTATAAGTTAAAAATTGTTTTATAAATGACAAATAGGAGATATTTCCTACCCTATATTATCCACCTTTTCCTTGTTTAAGATATTTATAATTTTTATATAATACAATAAAATATTATTTTCATAAAATGTCATAAATATCATTTTTGGCACTATTCGTTTAATTTGACATTAAAGGAACTAAGAAAAATGTGGAATTATAATATAATTCTTTAAAACATCCCAACTAGTTAATATATATATAAAAAACAAATATGACTCAATAATTCATCTAAATTGTATTACTTTTAATATTTTTAAAAATAATTAATTTTATTTTTCAATTAAATTAATAAATATTATGTCAGCATTATGTAAGAATATAAGGTATTTCTTTTATCACTAAAAATTTAATATAAGTTTCCATAGTAAAAATGTTAATTCATATTTTAAATAAATATTTTGAACTAAAATTATCCCCTTTTATCCTTATATAAAAAATTTTAGATATTAAATTCAAGAGAGTGGCATTTTTTGTGTTTCCTTTACTTAAAATAATATAATTTCCATTATGAAATTAATATGGTGCCAAAATGACATAAATTATAATTTGGTATGTCTATGATCAAATATATCTCATATAATGGGAATTAATTTGTGTATTATATAGATTTTGTGACTTTACTTCATTGTTTTAAACATGTTTTACCCATTTACACTTCTAGAAAATGATGTTACTGCCACAGACTTATATCCATGGTTTTATAGCCTATAGACATGTTTTTAAAATTTTGGTTATATGTCTATTTTCTATGACCTATATTCATAGTTATGTGTCCTATTTCCACGGTTTTCAAAACTGTGTCTATATGAAATTTTTTAAAGGCTTATATTCATAAGTTTCCAAAATCGTGGCTAAAGGGATCCCATGCTTCCACGGGAGAAATATTCCTGCCAAAAAATTGGCGAGAAGGCCTACTGCCATAATTTTGTGGCTATTTCCATGGTTTTTATTAATATATTTATCATAATATATACATATATACGTGAATCATTTCGCAGTGTAGTGGTTAGTGTCACAAGTTGTCAAATGGGAGGTGTAGGGATTAAAACTCAGCAATCACATTTTTTATTTATGCTATTTCCACAGTATACTAAGGGTATTGCCACAGTTAAAACAATGGAAATATATTTATATATCCACTATTTAAACCATGGATATAGGTCAACCGCCATGGTGGTGAATTTTGGGGCCTATTTCCATGGTTTTCAAAACTATGGAAATAGGTCGAGACCTACTTCCATGACGATAGCGGCCCCAATTTTGGGGCCTATTGCCAACATTTTGAACCATGGAAATATGACTTTTTTCTAATTTTGTTATCCTATCAAACTGATAAATATTTACCACAACGACTATTCATAATAACAAAAAATAAGAGATATATTTTTGTAATTTTAACCACTTAATGACAAATATGGAATTATAAATTTTAATATAAATGTGTAAAACTCAATAAAACCCAGTTTTTAAAAAATAATTTTTAAATATAAAAATTAACTTATATCAAAATCAATAATATTACTGATTAAAATGGAATAAATTATATTATTTTAAATCAGATTTATCACTTGTAACTTTAGTACCAAATCCAAAATATAATATAATTTTCAATTAATTTTTGTTAATGAAAAGATATGAAAATGTTTGAAAATTTTGTATTTCTTTCATTTTAGTAAAAAACCAATTATTTCACAAAAATCACCAATTTTTACCTTAAATTAATTTTGATATGATTATTTGAAAAATTATTTTCATTTTATAAAATGAAATTTCTAAAATTTTTGAAAATTAATTATAATTTCCACACACAAAATAAATTAAAATAATTTTTAAGAAAAATGCATTTTGAAGCATAAAATGACTTCAAAAAAATTATGTTCTGATTTCCTAATAATTAATAAATATTTTTAAATTGATTAAGACTATTATAAATTTATTTTATAATGTTTCTACTCGTATTTTTACCCTCTAATTAAATAGTTATGTTATGATAATATTGTTATAATATGTCACAATTTTCATTGAGTTTTTTGTTATGTACTAAGAAAGTTATCAAGCTTATTATTATTATTATTATTAATATGTTTTTAAGGAGTTATAATCACAATCTAATCAGTAATGTTTCATTCTCATAATTAATTAAAATTATTAAATCAAGTGGTAGAATAATCATCCATCAATCAGTAATCACATTTCAATGTTCAGTATTCTAGAGAGAATTACAATTCTAAAATGAAAGCGATGAAACTAAAAAATACATCACCATTATAATTCAATAAATAATTCCAATGGAAATATATCTAATCATGATTTATGTAATTGATAGATCTATATTCTATATCATCATCTAGATGGTCAGCAGTAGATCCTCTTAAATACCACCCAAAGATCTCCTGGATCTTCTCTCCTTGATTTTTTCTCAGTCCACTTATATTAAACACTGATCAACTATCTAAATATGTTAATGTACTCAAGGTATTATAATATCCCATTCCAGGTATTATCATCACTATATTTTTATCATTAAATAAATTTTGACCTTAAAATTCTTCATAATCACCCTTTAACAAACTGATTTCCATGTGGAAATCTTGAGTTGGTCCTTCAACTTTTAATCTGTCGTAGCCATGTGATTGAACTTTTTCCCTTTAACTAGAGTAGTATATGCATGTACAATTAAATTAGTCATGAAATTAAATGAATCTGCTCGTAATTCCACCCCATTTTTATCATCTTTAGTAACAACATCGAATTCTTGAAGATTCTTCATGAGACATTGAGCCCACATTCTCTATTTTTTATACATACAACTTCAGATTCATTGATCCTAACCAGATCTCAGTGCATACTAGGCTTCTAAGTGCATGTGTTCTGAATACCAATATTACATCAGCTTCAATCTCCTATAAATTTCAAACAATGATCTCAAGGTTAAACATGAGTAGAAATATCTCCTTCTTGATCCCTTATTCATCACTCATGTGGGGTTAGGCATATATTTATTGTAATGAAAAGATTTAAATAGTGTGGTGTTACACTTGAAAATATAGGTATCATTCACACCAATTTTGGGTAAATCATATAGACATTTTTTTTCAAAACTTTCATAGGGAATCCCAATATAGGGATCATTTGAAAACATTAGGTTTATGAACCTAACTTGGGGATACCAAAGTAGGGTTCATTTTCACCAACATATGGTTGAACAAACAAACACTAGGTTACTAAACCTAATGTTCCACATTAACATGGGGATCAGCTTCATGGATTCATCTATGTAGATACATCAATTATGTGAATTTTTTCATTAAATGTTCATGTTGGGAACAATCACCATCAATCAAATGACTGTACATGCCTTTTTAGAATCATGACACAAGTATCATCCTTGCCTAGAGAAAATCATAAAAAATAAGTTATATATTAAAAGAAAAATATAATAAAAAAATAAAAAACTAAAAAATGGAATTATATATTATAATAATAGATCTCAAAGATAAAAAATATAGACTCGAATTACTTACATAAAACTAGAATAAATATTATAATTTATCTTATTTTAAAAATATTCTGTAAATTAACCAAAAATATAATTAATTGTTAAAGGACTAATTTAAACACTAAAACCACAAAAATACAATAAAAATGACTTTGAAAAAGGCATGAAAAATATGTCGAACCATATATATTTGGACAATCTAGTCATATTGAATTATTACTCTTCCTTCCTGACTTCCCAAAGTTTCAATGACTTGGATTAGTTACTTGAAAAAACTTTTTCAAACTATTTAACAAACTGTAATTCTTTATTTTTGAACTTTTACCATCATTTACTATATATGTAGTACTTTAGAACCTAGAAATAATATTCCTTATTTATATGTATTCCAAAGACTCTAATAATATCTAGGAAATGTCCTTTATGTTAAATTATACTATCATAACTTTTCTATAGATGATAATATGATGAATTCTATAACCATAAAAAACATTTTTAAAATTCCCTTAAAGTATGTTATAAAATTAAACAAATACAAACTATGTGTATGAAAATACACCTCATTTAAATCAAACATGTATTGTTTAAAATCTATCCTAAATATCTAAATGTGACAAAAATACACATATTATGACAAGTTTATACAATATTGATGTATTCATGTTCTCAATGTGTAAAATAATTTTCTATATTACTTGAAATAATACTTCAAGTTTCAATTATTTTAATCTTATAACATTCACTATATTTACAACACTTTTTAATACATAAAAATGATATCATATATCTATTAAAATAATAGTACTAATTTCTATAAGTAATAAAGTTTTATAGAAACTATTATTCTCACTAATTCATCTATATATTCAATCATATTAATTATACTTTAGCATTCTCAGTCATATTGAGTATATGAGACTAAAATTCCTTAAATAATTGGTGTACCCAATGATATTGAGTAAATTTATGTAGACTATGATACATTTTGTTTTTTATACAATTCCTTTGAAACCTTAAATGAATCACTATATTATTCCATAGGCATCTAGATTCACTTGTTAAATAATTTCAACACTTGTTAATTGAGGAAGGAATTGTTTTGAAACATGGAATTTTTCGTAATAACTTTCTTAAAACACCTATATTCCATAATAAAATTTCTTAAGTTACTAGTCTAAAGAGAATATTACATGAATCTTATCCTTATAAAGGATTGATCATAATGTTTACATTGATGATGATGATGATATTATCTACAATATATTCTTTTATCAGATGAGTATCATGTAATATTAACTATTTCATAAGGAATTTAATTAAATGGGCTCTCACTAATATGATTACGCCTTTTAAAATCCATCATATCATTTCATGTGACAAGATCTTTATTTCACTAAGATATGGGTCTCTTTATAATTTCTACCATCACTTAGCTTTATATGTAAGAAATCATCCCAATCCAAATATTTGTGACTCTTGGATAGTTTAGTGGAAATATCTTTATCTAATACATCATATAGATAAAGTAAACATTATTCCTCCTGTAACTTAATTATATTAGGGTCTCTCGATAATTTTAACCCACATTAAATTCCAAAAAAACAAGTTATTTAGTGAAAATTCATCAGCACACATCATTATCATTTCTTACCTAGAAGGACAATCAAGAGTCACTTATTACTTTCTTTCCTTGCACAAGATAATTGAAGGGCACCCAAATTTTAGCATGACCTACCTAGTTAGATGATCGAGGTCTTCAGAAGTGCCACTTTGTAATTAATTAAACACTTATTATTTGAAGGATATTTTAATCTCACCATCTTATCTCGGTTTATTCTCTTTTATATATATATTCTCTAGTTATTTTTTATCAAATAAAAAATTCATTATTATAATAGGCATGTAATGTAGGGAAGTATTCTATAATAATTTTAACATTTTAAACTAAAGCATACACAATATTCACATTTCATAAATAATTAAATAAACCAGAATATAAAACAGAAAAAATATTAAATAAATTAATAATTCAAATATTTAAACATGATATAACCATTTATGGACAATTAATAAATAAAAACTATTTATAAAGATTTTATAATTTCATCTTTAAAATTATATGAATTCCTTAATTTTAAATATAAACAATTTATATTCATTATAGTATTATCTCTATCATATTTATCATTATGTGGAATTACTATTATATATATAATATTATAGGAATTATAAACTATTTATAATAGAATATAATTTATATTAACATTTTACATAATCGAAATATCATATACATATTCATTATTTAAATATTTATCTTATCAATCAACAAAACACTTTTCATATTTCTTAAATAATATCAAAATAAGGCCCCTATTGTTTATAAAATTTTAAAATAATTAATTTTGAACAATTCATAGTTTAACTATAATCAATTTTAACTTTGGCCTTATTTCATAATTTATAAATCTTTTTAGATTATTACATATTATTTATAAATAAACAATTTTATTTATAGATCATAATTCATTCCATATAAATTTTGTTAAAAGGTATTTAAAATATTGAAATTTAATATTTAGGAAAATAAAATTTTCTAAAACATTTATTTATTTAATTATAACCCATTTATAATAAATTTCTTTATTTATTTATTTATAATAAATTAACTACTACCAAAATAAATTTTATAATTATTTATAATTATATATAATTAAACCATTTAAGAAATTAAAAACAATTTTTATAATATTTTCTATTTACCCTTATGCTGAATCCCTATTTTCTGTAAGGGTAACCTTTATCTACCATTATGTAGAAGGTCTAAATTAGGGTAGATACCCATGAACCTTACATATCATACACCGTGTAAGGGTACATCAGATCTTACCTTGACATTAAATCTGTATGTAATTTTAAGAGCTTATATTCTATTATATAACCATTTAAAAGAATGTATTACCATTAGGTAACCTTTGGGAAATCTTTCTTACCTATACATGGACCACACTCTATTAGTGTAATTCTAGATGAACCTTACATGAACCTATTCATATAAAGGTAATTAACGGTTAACCTTCACCTAAACCATCACATAAAGGTATTACCCAGATTTTAATGCCCAGTGATTGAAATAATGCACTGTGTTTGATAGCGTATTCAACACACAACAATGACTTTAAACGAACCACATCAAATTATTACAATGTTATTATTTAAATAAAAAAATTATAACCTAACCATTAAACTATAATTTATGAATAGGATAAACTACTTTATGAAATTTATATAACATAATATCCATATATAAATTTATTTATATATGCTTTGGAAATAAACACTCAATTTTAAAAAAAACATTAATTTTAAAATTGATTTTTATTGTTTTTTTGGGAGAAAATTTTATAATTAATTTTTGGAACATTTAGAAATATTATTCTAAAAAATTAAAATCATTTTTTAAATCATTGTATCATTATTATCTTAGGTTGAAATTTTATTACTTTTTGGAAAATATTATGTTTTTAGTAAATAGTGAGAAATACCACTTTTTATAAAATTTTCATTTATTTTTCATAAATTAAGTCCCATTATTCTTTTAATATGATTTGAAATTAAAAAATTTATTATTTAGACATACTAAATCCAATTAATAACATTTTAATCCTCTTTATATGGGATTTTAGTAAGTTTATTCTTAGGCTTAAAAACACTTTTTTTGGGAAAAAACTGTATTACTGTATATAATGCTTCTCCATTTTGTTTATTTAAAATAACCTATAATTAATAATGATTTAAATTAAATTATGAGATTATATAAATTAATTAAAATTCATTTAATTATTACTTATTATTATATAGTTATTTTAAGATCATAATATGCTAGAAAAATTCATATCTTGAAAATATATTTTTTCTTCACATTTGTGGGTTCCAAGAGTAAAATTTAGAAATATGGATTCCATATTTTTAAAAAGAATAATTTATATTATCAAAAAAATTCAACTTAGTTTCTGACCATAATGAATTATGAAAATGGTAAAAATTAATTAATGTAGTTATGATAAAAATAGTTCTACTAGGGGTTGAACTAAAAATATAAGTGTTAAAAAAGAGCTAAAAATAATTTAATTTCTATTATATAGTTATATTTATATCTTATATATTATAAGGTTTTAGAAATTTTATTTTTTACCCTTTTTCTGGTCAAATATGTGGGTGTAATTTTTTCTTTTCCAAAATTCCATGTGTTTCCTCTCCCCCACTTATAAAAGGCCACCCACTATACTCTCATATTTACACTAAAAAAATCCATTGGTTTGGAAAATAAAATCCCAAATAAATTCCTTAATTCCCCCCCCCCACTAATTCTAAAATCCTTGGTTTTATCATAATGTCAATCTAATATGGATTTAAGTATAATCGAAAAAGATGTGGTCTAAATAAGATGTAATGTTCTTAACCGAGAATTTTATTTTATTTATTCTTCCACATCCTTAATATATTATTATAACATGATAATATAATAACATATTTATATTCAATATATTTATATTTTTTTATGTTATATTCATGAATTAAGGCCATGTCCTCCTTCCTTGAATGGGAAATGGAGTTGTTGAGCATGCATACAGCGGACTACTACCTCGCAAACTGATGTATTTCATTTTCCATCACCGCTTCTCACGGTTGGATATTATGATGCATTTAATTTAATAATATTATATTTATGGTATAATTATACTTTTTTACTACAATATCACATAATAATTCTTACATTCCATTCAATGGGGAATATGATAATGTCACTCGTATGTGCGGCGGACTACCCCCTCATGAAGTGATGTGATTCTTTTTTCACTTATGCTTTACATGGAAGGTAATAAGGAAAAAATTGATATTTATATATGATATTAATTAAATATTAATAATTATGGAAAATAAATATATCATATCAATTCATACCTTACCATCTATTGAATAAATGATAACGTCATTCATGTGTACAGCGGATTACCGCCTCATGAAGTTATGTGGTTCATTTTTTATTAATGCATCACAAGGATAGTATATGTATGTGTATTTAAATAATAATATATTATTTATGATATAGTTATAATTTTTTAAATAAAAAATGACACTTACCATATTTCCATCGTCGCAACTGAAAAGTGGAAACTTTACTCATGTGTACGTACAGTTTACCGTCTCCATGATTGTAATGTAGTTCATTTTTAATAATCATCATTCATAATTGGAGTTAAAAGTATATTTTATTTATAAAAATTATAATTATATCATGATTAAAAATATATATATGATGAAATAATAATATATGTGATCTTAGTCACCTTATCAAAGTGATTTGGGACATACGAGTCGTTTATTACCAAAATGTCAGGTGTGAAATTAATTGGTTATTTAATTGAATATAACATGGAAAAAAATAAAATATAATACAAAAATTTTATTATGTAATTAAATAATTAATATGGGTTCATTATTATGGAAGATAATGAACGCACGTGACAATTCAGGCTCAAGGAAAGAGTTTCATCTCAAAACATCCTTTTTTGAGACACATTTTCTTTTATGCACTTAATTTCAATTAAATTGTGTTTATACTGAACCATTGAATATTATATCATAAATATATCCAAAATCATGGTATTTTATGTTTCAATTTTTAACACCCATATATTTTAGAAAATAATACCATGTTTGATATCATATTGGACACACAACATCGAGTTTAAACAACGAGTGAAATTTTTGGCGTTTAAAACATGGTCGTTAAATTGAATGACATGAATAGTAATAACTAAATTGTAAAAATTATACATTTTAATAAAGTAAAAAATTCATCGGTTATATATTTATTAATAATAAAATAATAATCATTTGAAAGAAAAAAATTCCTAAAAACTTTCTTTTTTTCAAATAGACATTTAATCACGCCTTTTGCACATAATTTAAAAATAATATTCACCAAATTTCAGATAATTTATTTGAAAAACAAATGTAATTTTTTAAATCATAATATAAAAATTATTTGGGGATTATTTTTTTTATTTTTATGAAATGATTCATTTTTTGATGAATAGAGAAAAATACTAAATTTTAATTGAAAATTGTCTTTTCATTTAAATTATTTATAATTTTAACTTATATTTTTAATTAATTTTAATTTAAGATTAGTTAAATTTTATTTATAGTCATCCAATGTAGGTCATTCTAATTTTTTTCATGTTTAATTTTGATATAAAAACTTTGTAATCTTTTGAACATTTTCCCTTCAAAACCCCTCTTTTTTGTCGCATATGTGGGTTTAACTTTAAATTAAATTATTCCAATTATTTGAATTTAATTTTATAAAATGGATTAAATTTTTGGAATCATAATAATTAATATTTTTTAATAATTTAAACTTAATTTTTTTGTAATAATTTTTAAATACAATAAATATAAATTATTGGGGTTAAAGTAAAAAAGTGGTGTTGTGGTACGTTACATGATTTTGTGTTAAAATTAATTTTAAAAAGATGTCGTATTTTTTTTAATAAATTTTATTTTATATTAATAATTATTAGTTTCAAATTATATAATAACTCTATTTTTATTTTATTCTTAAATATTTAATTACCTAGGTTAAAAAAACAATTATCATGGTAAAACTAAAGTGGTAAAACAGCGTAAACATAAAGACTATGAAATAAAATGTATATAAAAAGTTTTTTTTTGAATTTTAGATTTCTATATATATAATATAATCCCTAACCTAAATTATTAATCAATTTTTGGGCCCCAATAAGTGATATTGACCTCCCATTAATGAATAATTTTAGGTATTTAAAAAAATGCCACTCCTCGATTATAAATTGTCACTCACTCCCCTATCTTATTCACAACTCTAAAGCCTTTTTATAGTAATAAGTCTGACCAAATAACTCCTAAAATTCCATCATATAATACTATAATCCTTATTTTATTCATAAATCCATCCTAAGAGTCTTTTTGGTGAAAATTAAAAGAAGTTACTTGAAAAGAGGTAACGTTCTTCAATGAGTGTTTTTAATTTTTTTATTCCATCGCCCAATTGAATTATTATTAAACAATGATTATATAATAACATATTTATATTAAATATAATATTAAATTATTATATTAATTTAATAACCTAAATCATTCCATTATTAAATCAAATGGGTTTTGAATTCATCATTCATGTTTACAGCTGACTACTGCCACATGAATCAATGTTATTCTTTTTTCCATTACCACCTCTCATGATTGGATATGATGATAGATATAATGTATTTAAATGATATTTATAAAATAATTATACCTATATATTCATTATATTACATATAAATTTTTATATTCCATTTTTTAGGGGATATTATAACCTTGCTCGTATGTACAACAGACTACCGCTTTGCGAAACGATGTGATTAGATT
This sequence comes from Viscum album, assembly GCA_963277665.1. Classification (NCBI taxonomy): domain Eukaryota; kingdom Viridiplantae; phylum Streptophyta; class Magnoliopsida; order Santalales; family Viscaceae; genus Viscum; species Viscum album. The sequence goes on along the minus strand of OY728130.1, from coordinate 1,596,841,819 downwards.
TTCACTAATGCATTACATGGTAGGTAATAGGTTTAAATATAATTAATATGTGTTGTATTAAAGACAAAATTATGATATTAATTACATATTTATCATTTTAAAAAGGTAATACATCATTTTATTTCATACCTTTTCACTCACTGAAAGATGATAATGTTGTTCGTGTATATGTGGACTGTCGCCTGTATGAAGTGATGTGACTCTATATTTTCATCACCAAACCACATGTATGATATTTAGATGTATATTTAAAGAAATAATATTTTTTATGATATTTTTATCATTATATAATGATAAAATATTACTTAACTCATTTTCATAATGATATTTTAAAAATGGAAACGTTATTCATGCATACGTACGGCATACTGTCTCCATGATTGTAACATACTTAATTTATCAAAACAATATTTCATGATTGGTATTAAAAGTATAATTTATTTATAAATATTATAATTTTTTAATTATTATTATTATGTATATGTTGGTACAATTCAAAAAGTAAGAGGGACAAAAAAATCAAAACATATATGAAAAACAAAGCAGTGGTTTCCAAAAACATGATTTTAACAATGAATTGTTAATAAATGGGTAATAAATAGTCATAATTAAATGAAGTATGGTTTGATATAAAATTATAGATCTATATTTGATTTATAATAAACTTATATTTACTATATCATAGTTTCAAACCTGTATGATGGAATTTGAGACTTAAGGTAATGGATTCATAGTTTATCTTTTATTTCTAGGTGACACATGAAAATTCACCATTAATATATTTTTTGTGGTTTATATAATATCCATTTTACAAGTAATATAATTAATAGTTCATAAATAATGGAATTTTCAGTTTCATTTTTAAATATTTCATCTAAAGGGTTTTGTTTTGAAATTTACCATGTGATAAAGAATTTCATAACTCAATTTCTTTTCATTGGGTTGTATTATTTCTTTATTGTATTTGAAATTATAATATTATGTCTGTAATTAATATTTAGTATAATATATTTAATTTCATAATATTTTATTTTGATTTATACTTTATACACATAATTTATTTATTTATTAATTCTCACATCCATGTTATGATCATTATAATGGTTTCTCATCTCAAATTGTCTTATTTGGTTCATATGTTATATTATACATATATATTCATTTATGAAGTCCATCTATGACCCATTTGATAAATAATGTCATGAATATATTTATTTTAATGATATATCATGGTTAATTCAATGTTATTCATTCATGAGGCTTACAATTCAATGTTACCAAAATTGTAAGAGTTTTATGTTTTCATCTCATCATTTATTGGGATTGTTTATGATTAAGTATTCAATGATAAAATATTATGATCCAACTCTTTAAGATTATCAAGAATTTTATATAACTCTGTTTATTAATGATATTTTCAAGTAATAGTACTATTTTACTACTCTTTGGTCTTAAAAAATTAATAAATTTATTTAAGAAAAATCATTTTTATTTCTCGCTTCGGTTGGAAAAAATTTTTATTCAAAAACCATGTTTTCAAAAAGAAATTAAATTTTTTTTAGCATTATTAAAATGATTTATTAAATAAATATTTACACATGTCTTACTTTTTACCAAAAAAATAAATTAATATTCATTTCATTTTCTAAACAATTCTTGTTTGGTTTTTACCAAAAATGTCAAAGGAATTATTATGTTATTGTATACGACATGAACAGAATTTTTGGTCATCATGTCCATTAGTTAATTTGAAACTTATTTTATAAGTTTTGATTTTTATTTTTAGAGAAAATTATTTTAAAAAATATATATACTTAAAAATAATTTTTCAAAATGGAAAGTATATTTTCCTTAAGAAATGTTTTAAATGATTTTGAAAGATTTCTTTATACATTTCCAATGTTGTTTTAAAATAAAATGATGTTAAAATTTTACTATGAATTTTTTGTTTTTAAAAATACATTTTTTAAAATCAAAGGTTATTTTCCACAAAATGTATTTATTTATATTTTAATGGTATTTCTATTCATCAATATCAACATCCCTTGTCATTACTTATGCTCTAATATGGATATTTTGTAATGATTCCATCCCCATTCATTCTCTAGATGGAATAATATTATTTCAAATATATTGTTATAGAAGCCTTACTTTCATTGGTTAAGCATTTTTAATATACATTGTTATGGAACTCGTTTATTTTCCATATGTTAATCTCATTTCGAAGCTATTTTCATGGAACTCTTTCTTTTCCACGAGTTAATCAACTTATAAAAAGAATAATGTTTTTTATGAGTTTTACATTAAAATGAAATCTATATGTACTTTATTTATGGTTCTTAGACATTGTTATATAAGTGAATGCATGCATGAAAACACATAGACATATATATGTAGGTATATAAAACTGAAAATATTTTCAGTTATATTTTAATTCATGTAAACACATGCATCTAAATATTATATATATATATACAATCATACATAAAAATAAATATCAGTATATACATTCATGAATCCATGCATATATATTAATATAATTATTTATAAATATATATTAGTATATGCATAAAATTTTATATATGCATAATAATATATATATATAAGTCGATATAAACTCGTATATAAAAATATACAAACATATAAATATAAGTACCCACATACATTAATGCATGTATATATATTTAAGTAATTATTTATTAATAAACTAAATAAATTATGAATGTAAAAAAATAAATATATATAATTATAATTATATACAAACATACACTAGAAATTGAAAAATATTCTCGTGGTGATTTTTCCTGAGAATCATCTAGTAGAGATTTGTAGTAATAATCTCCCATGGGAGATTTTCTAGTACATATCTGTTGTATGAATCTCTCATGGGAGATTTTCTAGTGCATATTTGTAGTAATAATATCACATGGGATATTTACCAGTGGAGATTTGTTGTATGAATCTCCCATGGGAGGTTTCCTAGTATATATTTGCAGTAAGAATCTCTCATGGGATATTTCCTAATTCAAATTTGTTATGAAATCTCCCCTGGGATATTTCCTAGTGAAGATTTGTATTTAGAATCTCCCATGGGATATTTACCAATGGATATTTGTGTATAGTTATATATATATATATGAATACATTCATTACATGTTTTTGTATTGAACTATCAAGATATATACTTGTAAAAAATTAGATTGATAAATTTGTATACATGTAAAAATTTATGTCAGTATATTTGTATATACCTCTTGTTATGTATGAATGTATGCATATTTATACTACATATTTCATGAACTTATATTTAACTTTTTATAATTTTATATATGCATATTTTTATATAACTATTTTAATATATATTCATCTACTTATAAAAATATATATTTATATATGTATCCATGTATGTACTTATATTGGAATATGTGTATGTAGGCCTATATGTATTAATACACACACAAGTTTATGTATATTACTATATGTAGGTATTTATGAACGAATTTACTTTACATGTACATATGATTATTTATGTAAACTCTGTTTTTTATTTATATATATATATATATATATATTCATATATATATATATATATTCATATATATAGTTTTTAAAATTTTTGTATAAACATTATTTTTTAATCATATAATGTGTTTATAAAATTATATGACATATATACACACAAAATTATAGATATAAATATATATACACATACATATATGTATATATACATAAATAATTTATCTATATATATGTGTGTGACCATATTTCTATTTATCACTGAGAAAAATTACTATAATTTTATAACAACATATAAATATAATGGTTCATACACATAATTGAAGTAATATATATGAATGTTTTAATAAGAAAATATAAGTGTAGATAAATAATTATATAAGTGTTAATCTATAATCATTTATATATACAACCTGCAATAAATATTGATATATAAATGTTTTTAAAAAGTAAAAAATATATTTATAAATGTTATTATATTAATACTAGAAACCATTAATATAAGGATTAAAATATATTTAAATCCGTTATTTTATTATTAAATGTTAATATATAAAGTTTATAACAAATTAATATTAATTTAATAAATATATATAAATTTCTATTTGAATTTTAAATCATACAAATATGTGGGTGTGTGTCCCTGACATTTTTAGAAATATTTACTGGTATGTTGACATAAAAAATTTATTTTCAATATAGAGTGTATAAAAATACATTATAAATATTTTACAGAAAAATATTTTTTCTATGTATAATTATATATATATATATGTTTATGTATATATATGAATAACCTTTCTGGTTAAATTGTTTTAAACAAAGATTTTTTATTTTTTTAAAACTAACATTTTTTGTAATAAAAATGTATTTGTTATCCAAGAATTGGATCCAGTCCATCATAATGAATTTTTGTAAGAAATTAAAAAGTTACTTAAAGAATTGGATCCATCTACATCATATTTAGAGCATCAGATCCAAAAGAAATAGAGGTAGAAATTGTTGTTTACTAGATTTTTTTCTTTATCGTAATCAGGGAAAGAAAGAAGTTATTGTGTGAAGAAGTTTTTTTTACAGAAGAGTTTTTGAAAGGAGATTATGAAGTGAGGATTTATATAGTTATCATACTTTCTAAAACAAATTATACAATGCTTTACTGGTCATAAATTTCTTACAAATCATAAAAACTCTCATGATAAAATCTTTTGAAGATATGGTAGAGAATTTTGAATAATTTCAAAGTTGTAGAATGAATATTCCATTCTAATGGGATTTCAAACATAATGAGATTTCTATCAAATAGGTAATGTCCATCATAATAGTATTTCCATCCTAATTAGAATTCCATCGAAATAAGAGTTTCCATCATAATGGGAAATTCATTGTAATGGTATTTCTATCGTAATAGGAATTCAATTGTAATGAGATGAAATGAAAATAGAAATCATAATGATATGAAGAGTTGAATAGGTCAAACTTTAAATTCAAATTTTTATAAATCTTGGAGAAATATAAATAGGTTTCAAGAAATTGGATTTGATGTTTAAATTTGAGAGATCTTCAAATATTTTGAAATTTGATGAAGCAGGGAAAGTTTTCAAGTTTCCTTCTTTTGTTTTCTAAGTCATCTAAAAATACTTGTCCATATCATTTGTTAATAAGTGGATTTTCCTCAAGAAGAAAAGGAAGAGAACTGAAGAAATCAAGTGAAAGTCATTATCATCTTGAGATATTATGAGGAGGATCAGATTGTTGAGTGTTTGTTTATATATTGAGTAAGATCATATTGAGAATACCATGTTGAGGTAATCGGACTGAGGTGAATTTTATTTATAATTTGTGTAGAGTTTGAGTTTTGTAGATTAAAAATGAGTTAATCATATTGAGTCCATCATATTGAGAGAATCAGATCCAAACTCATCTTATTGAGAGAATTAGATCTATACTTGTCATATTGATAGAATTGTATTCAAACTCATCGAATTTAGAAAATCAGATCCAGCCAAATCAGACTAAGGATTCAGACTAAGTAATTCTAGAGTAGTTTTAACAAAGTAATTATTCTTTTGGGTGGCTTAATTATTTTATATGAACAAATTGTAAACTGACAGTATTCAGTATAATATTTATTATCTGTAGATAGAAGGTGTCTAAAGGGATTTGGCACAAGTTTTATGCATATATTTATAATAATGGATTTATGTAGAGCCATGGGAGTGTCTATGGAAATGATGTTAGTTCTCACACTGAGGTTGATCTTTATAAATCTTATGAGATTTACATTATTTCCTATATTTTCATGCATGAGTATTTACATAAGGTTGATAAGGAGATAAATATTAATAGTTTCTAAGGGTTTAGTTTCTAATAGTTTTGAAACTTATAATAATTTAACAACTGATTTAACCCCTCCCCCTTCTCAGTTGTTATTCAATCTTTGGGTACTTCAATATACATATCTTTCTATGATATATTTAAGTAAGTGTGTATCATTTATATTTCTATATACTCTTAAATAACTATATTTGTAAATACTAATACATTTGTATAGGTGTGTGTGTACGTACATATATTTTCATGTACTCTTGGATAGGTATATTTATAAATAATCAATGTAATATATTTTTATATAATTATAAAAATATATGTATGTAATTATATAATTGAATTAATTTGTATATATAAATTTATACTCATTAATTCTCTATGAAATTTATCTATATATAATTTTTTGTTGTATTTTTTTTCTATAGAAAATAAACATAATGAATTTTTAAAAAATATGTTGTAAATTTATAGACCAAATCTACGTCTGTATATGAAAAAATTAAAATTCAAAGAAATGAATCATATATGGATCTAGATTTATTTGTATCAATTTTATTATCATATTAGTGATGAAAAATTGAAATTTAAATACCATTTGTGAATAATATATTAAATTAAATATTTTTTGAGAGAAGAAACATGAATGGATGATAGAGAAAATGATTTTAGGGTTAGTGTTGGGGAATACACAAGGGAATGTAAAGGTAATTAAATCTATTACCATTTTAAAAAATAATCGTAGAAGGAAGGAGATTACTCCAACTGCATCTGGTCTACACATCACCATCTTAAGCCCCAAATTCTTCCACCATATTAGGTGAGAAATAGAGACGATGAAAATCAAAGGATTCTTGTTTCCATCATTATTCAAAAAACTCTTTTAACTCTTACAATAATTTATATAATGATAATAAAATATGAATAATAACAATAAGATACTAAAAATTAATAAATAAATTATAAATTTACTACCCCTACACTTATAAATTAAATTATCCATAATACTCAATCAGTTTTTAAATGTACTAAAAATTTTCATTTTAAAATAATATTAAAATATGCAAAATAAAAAAAACCCAAAAAACATGTGGTGTTAAAATTGTTACTATAAACTCTATTTATCCTCAAAATCCCACTAGAATCACTAATTTGATCAACCTGGGCTTTATTAGTCATTCTCTCATCACAAACATTTCACTTATGTTCTAAATATGTCAATAATTCTTTAGTATACCACTCTAAATCATAAAATAAAAACACACATTCCCATTTCTAAAACACTAACAGTATAAAAAGGGCCCAACATAAGGATTCATCTATAATATATTTAAATATGTTCAAAAAACTCAAATCAAATATGAGCAATCAATATTAAACATGTTTTAACAAAAAATTGAGTCTAAAATCGTAAATCAACCATTGATTCACATAAATAACTAAGAACTCCATGAAAAGAAATAAAAAAATAAAAACTGTCTTTTAAAATTTAATTGATTTCCCTTATCGACCCCATTTTTATCAAAAACATATTTCAAATCATTCAACCATCAAACATTTTCCCTTTAAAAACATTACCTAGTCTTTCTTTTTATTTCAAATCATCAAAATATCACTAGTGCATATATGGGATTCAAAAGTGCGTAAAAGGTCATTATCAGTGCAAAAAAAGTGATGAAATTTTATACACTGCTAAAAGTTAGAAGCTTTTATGTTGCATTAATAATGTAAAGATGAATTTGTTTACAAAATAAATTATAGAATTGAATTAAGGTTCTTTTATGTGGTGAATTTATATGATTTATTTTATAGATTTATTGATGTGTTGCTTTAAATTATAAAACAGAGATAGTAAATAAAAATTTAATTCCATTATTAAATAATTTTTTAGTATATGTTGACATTTTTACTTAGTGACAAAATTTTAGGGTCATGAAAATTATGTGAATGATTGTGTGATGTATAGACACTGATGGAGGATGTCTGATGAAATTGATGATATGATTATTTTATAGGTTAATCGATGATTTGAATACACAATACTATACATGGAAATGTTTTAAAGACATGAGGTGGTAAATGATAGTATTTCCAAATATCATATCTTGAAATGTGATGTTCATTTGTGTGATGTCCGGAAGTCCATAAATAGAGTTTTTTTATATGATGGAGACCATGAAGAAGAGACCAATATTTTAATGTGGAAGAGGTGAGGTTTAAATTAGAATCTCTCATATTTCACAGTTTCCACACAATAGTTAGAATAAAGGAGAAGTATTATAGTATGCATAAAGATATTTCACCATAGTGTGTATACATTTGATAGTGAGTCCAAAAGGGGACTCACCAAAGTGATAGAAAGTTTCACTATGGAGGACCTATACCCCATAACTAGTCAATTTAAAGTTTTTTTGCACGAAAATGTAATTTGAAACATCGTAATGTGATATCTAATTACTTTTTATAGTTCTTAGAAATCAAGAATATTAATGAAGTAATACATTAAAACAAACCTCACCCAAGTATCCTAGAGTTGGCGTTTGATTTATTATATTGGCATAAGATACAAGGAATTACATCTCTGAGGACTGAATATTTTAGTAGTCCTGGTAAATATGAGTTATACATGATTTCCATAAAAAATTTGAATACAAAAATTACAAAATAATTCTTTTTAAAGATTATCATTATTCTCTATAGCATATTCATATATATCATTTTTAGTACACTTCATGGATTCCTATGAAAGGAAATAAAATAATTGTGATCTTGAATGATTTGTAAGGGTTATGTAAAATAGAATCTATCATGACATAATAAATAATAATCAATATATAATGGAAAATTACTGAACAAACATATCATTTAAATAACTTGACTACATGAATAGATAATTCATAATCAATATGGAATGGTAGATAACTGAAAAAATGATGTTTAAATAATAAACATAGAATTAAATGTATACATATATAATATCATTGGGAAAAAATTGTGGATAATAATAAATGAATTTTTAATGATAGAATTTCTTAAATATTAGATTCCATGATCTCAGGTAACATTATGCATCTTCTATTAATACCATTTATAAGACAGTTTAAAACTAATTGGTACAAACTAATATAGTTTTTTCAAATATATCTCTACTAGAAAGACATTTCACAATACAGTTTAAAACTACTAGGTAGAAACTCATAGGATTTGGCCACCTGATTTTGTATCTTGATACCAACCAGTACATCGAGGGTCTTTCTAAAAACGGTCCCCACCCATGTCTAGAATGTAAAAATAATTCCTCATATATAAAATTATCGATTTAATTAATGAACAATCTTCTTTATAGAAAAATACATATTTAATAAAAGATGTGTATTTATCAATATTCCCCCACTAAATCAAATAACTCTCAAATTAAAAGACTATATGTTTAAATGATATATAGTTTAAAAACTAAACATATCTATAATAAATAATATAGAAATTTAGGGGAAATTTAAAGTCTTCCAGAAGGTGAATAGTCCAATAGAAAGTTAATGAATACAAAAATGAACCAATAAAATGAATTTAAATATTTTCTTTAGCAAAAATGTTCTAATCCCATACAGTGGAAGAATAAAGACCATTTCAATACAGTATATACCCATTGGAGTTATAATAAATGGGGTTTTTCATTGATGAATAGAAATAACATAAAAATATATTTAAAATTTTATTGAGAAAAAAATTCTCATTTTTAAAATAAATTTTTTTAAAACATCAAAAATTTTAAAATCCTTTTCTTTGAAATTAAATTTTAAAAACTAATAATTTAAATAATTTTAGGGAAAATTTTTATTTAAAAAGATAATTTTAAACCTGAAAAAAAATCTTGAAAAAAAACTTGTTCACATTAGTGGGTAATTCTATAGAATTTTTACAAGTTAGAAAAGAACATTATGTATTCACTATAAAAAGGACAGAAAATTTCCTTATTATAAAAATGATAAGAAAATTCCTTTCACATATTGGGTAAAACAAAAATGAGCATTATTTTGAAAAAAAAATCATTTGAAAAAAAAATTGTAAATTAAAAAAATGTAAAAATATGTTTATTAAATCATTTTGGAAAAATTAAAAACATACTTGAAATCATTTATAGAAAACATGGTTTTTATTAAAACAAATTTCTTATCGAAGATAGAAATGAAGTTGAATTTTCTTAAAAACATTTTCTAAATTAATTTAAGTGCCAACTAGAGAGAAATGGTATTATTACTTGATAATATCTCAAATAAGAATAGGATAATAAAATTAAATAGTTTTACTAGGAAATTTTCAAATAGTTTCCTTCAATTGAAACTCAAGAATAAACAATCTCGATTAGAATGAGATTGTGAAATAAGCCCTTATAATTATCATAACGTTGAAATTATAATTAAAGAATTAATAAATTATTTTTTCAACAATAAATACAAATAAAAAAGTGAAAATAAAATATAAGTTAATAAAATCTCAATATACATATAATCTTATAATTACATAATCAACAAAATAGAAGTTTACCCAATGAACAAAAATTGAGTTAAAAAATATCTGACCAAAGACATCCTTTGATTGAACTTTATTTAACTTCTTATATAGTGGTTTTAGACATGTTATTAACTTACACCAAAACCATATTAATATTAATAATATCATATTTGATCCTTTTATAACATATTACCACCCATTAATTGATAATATTTTATTATTTTCATTATTCCGTGTGTTAATCACCTTGTTTTCTCATTCATTATTTTTCATAAAACTTCTGTTTATTGCATATATTATATTTTTATGTCATATATAAAATAAAAAATATGATATAATTATAAGATTTATTCATCAAATATAACTTGAAAACTACTAAAAAAATATTTTTCAGAATAATGAAGTATATTAATATCGTAGAGACGATAGGTATTAAGTACGCATTAGTAATGTTTCCAATTTCCAATGATCATTATAGAAATGAGTTATGCAATATATATTATATTTATAACATTATAATAAAATCATATATATCATACTATATACTTATATATATCATTCATGTGGTTTGGTGAAGAAAGGATAGTCACATCGCTTTATAAAGGCGGTAGTCCACACAAACACGAATGATGTTATCATTTTTAAGTGAGTGAAAATATAAGAATGGAAATGATATATTATCTTAACAGAATGAAAAATTTGTTATTAAAATCATAATTATTTCATTTATATCACATATAATCATTTTATTTATCCTTACTACCTTCCATGTGAAATGTTAATGAAAGACGAATCACATCGCTTCAAGAGGCGGTAATCCATCGTACATGCGAGTGACGTTATTTTTTCTCCTACAGAATAGAAGGTATATATATACATGATATAACTACTAAATACGTTTAAATGTGTTTTAAATATCATATATATATACACTTTAAATCCATCATATTACCCAACTCTGAATAGTGGTAATGGAAGAACGAATTTCATTGATTTTAGAGGTGGAACACTACAACATAAATTGCCTTTAGCAGTGATCTTTTAGCGGAGGATTACAAAACAACCGCTAAACCCTTTTTTAAAAGGGTTTAGAGTAAGTTTATTAAAAACCACCAACCCCCCCCCCCCCTTTTACAGTGGCAACACTCCCCCCCCCCCTCACCACCCAACCCCGACCCCCATTCTCCCCCCGACCCTCACGACCCCACCTTCTCCCCCTGAACCCAATAAGACCTGAACCCTTGATCATCTCCCACCTTTGTCGTCAGTGATAGTTCTCACCACCCATCATTGCACCTCTCTTCCCATCTCCACTGACTCCATAAATCCCTAGGTCACCTCCCCGTTGTCGGTCCTAACTCGTGTCGTTGCTGGATGCTTCTCGCCGCCCCTCAGCATGCCTCTTCGCCCATCACCGTCATTGACTACCTATTCTTCCCCTCCAAGAAGGTTTTTATACCATTATAGTGCAGCTATAGTATGATTTTGGGTTGGTTTCTATAAGGTGGTTTGAATCTTACATCTTTATTTTCAATCTTGATTGTTATGGTACGTTATTCCTTTTATAGGTTCCCATTGTGGTGCAGATTTATGTGGTTTCAAAAATGGTCATCTATGATCAAGATCTTAATTTACCTCCCAATTGTTGAAGATTTTGTAGCGTGATTTTTTTCATTATTTTTTCTAATTAGTACTTTTCATCCTCATATGGAAGGTCAAATAGAGATAATTATCCATATGCTAATGGATGTATGGAAGATGTTTATTATTTATTTTATTGGTTCTTGGGTGAATAATTTTCATTTGGTTGAGTTTTACTATGATAATAACTATTGATTAACCATTAGTAAAACATCATTTAAAGAATCATATGAGTGTTCTAACATATCTCTATTTTTTTGGAATGAGGATAGAGAGTTAATTAATCTTAGACCAAATTTGGTGAAGAGAATGATAAAGAAGGTGCAGTTATTCTATGAGTGAATAAAATATGCTCAACGCCATCATGTGATGGACTCGGGTTTAGAGTTGTCTAAGTGAGATGGATTTGAACCATTGAACAGTAACTCATTTCTCTTTTTATGTTTTCTTAAAAAATTAACCAAATTTACCTATTAGAGTGAGAAAACTCACTACTTAACTCACACACACTATGGAAACAAAATATAAAAAGACACTTGATATACAGGTTTCACTGCACAAATTGAAAATTTAAACCTTAACATGATCCAGAATCACTTAAGCCTATATGATCCACTAGAATCACCATGATGGATGCAATGGGAAGGGTATATATTTAACTTGTATTATAACATTAACAACAATTTCATCACCCAAAATATGACATTATTGTCTTGATATTTAATAAAATATGAATTATCCTTTTCCTCTATTTAGGTTATCTTGTAACAATTATATAGTACTATCACTCTTAAATGTTAATGCACACTCCACACTCTTGAATTCCTACTTTATGATCAATGGATCATCTTTATTATATTATGTTTCTATAATATTACACTATTGTATCTGTTTGGTCATTTTAGATTACATGTACTTCTATCATGACATGTGATCAACTCTCATGAATCCATCAAGGTAAATTTCTAATTCACATGGGCCACATGCTCACTTACTAGTAACACCCGGAAAAGAGTTTACCAATGGATGCTTCAACTTTCCCTTTTTACATTCCAAATTAACATCCAATTCAAACCATATATTCTAATCAATTTCCATTTCCATACTAAGACTTCACTACCATGCCAAGACAGTCCACATTTGGACCAAGAGAAACAAAGAAGACCACCCAACCTCTATATTTCAAAGAAGACTTGGATTTTTCATATCCTTGTTATTCTACTTATACCTACCCACTAATGGGTAAAATAATACATTGTATACTAACCTATCGTCATAGATACTAAAAGGAATACATCATATGGCCATCTATAATTTCATTCTGATAGAGTTCCACATTATGTTCCAATCCCCATTGAAAAATCATGGTAATAAATGGATAGACTTCAAAATGGAGATTGTGGAGTGATTTCAATGATACTTTATTGACCATCTAACAAATGTATGAGAAGCTACCCCATGGGGTACCCAAAGAACATTGGAATATTTTTGTTGAAAGACATCATGATGAGAAGTAGATGGTATTTAGATATATATTATTATATTCACCACATTTTACATTTATACATGTTTATTAAGAGTATATGAAATTTAATACATTACTATTAAATCTCATTTTATTTATTTTAGGATCTCTCAAAAAAGAATGCATCAAGTCTGGCTAATCAAGTCATCCCTCACACTGCGGGGTTAAAAAAGATTTTATAGAAGCTGATCGACTCTGGTAATATTTTCATTAATTTAAATATTTATAAGAAAATATTATCTATTTAATATATTAAATTGTTGATTTATCTTTGTTTAATGCAGTCACAGAGTTTAGGGAATGAAGCATCCTGAACTGAAGTGTGGTTGGATGTTCACAAAGAATTTGATAGAAGTTTTGTTAATGTGCCTGCCAAATAAGTTGGTGTATGAAGTCATCTTTTCATTATAATAACTTATTATCAGTTTTTACAATGTTAATATATATTGATATTTGTTTTATAATTAAAAAATAATGATATATGTGATTCCAATCCTGGGCAGTCCTACTCAGTCTCGCAGGATGACCCGTTTTCTAAAGTCCTTGGGAAGGAGCATCCTAGTAGAGTGCGTAGGATGGGTTTTGGACCCATACCATCTGAGTTCTTTGGAAGGACACCTGGGATTGAAGTTGTATCTACTTCTGGTTTTATTCAATACATACCTAGATATACTCAGAGAAATATTTCTTCTCTACGAAACATAATTCAAGACTAGGGGGCCTAGATATATGCTTTGTAGAAATCGTTGACTGGTATATATCTGTGTATGAGCAGATATGACCCTGATGGTATTGCATCGACTGGTGGTGAGCAGGTAAATCAAAAAAAAATCAAAATAATTTAGTTTTCAAAATTTTATTGGTTTTATGTTTAAATATAAATATGAAACACTGTTTAGTTTTCAATAAAATATTCTTATATGTGGTAGCAGGAAGTGGAGATGGAGGTGGAGAGGGTGATGATATGTGTTCATCGTTGGACTGTGATTAGTTGTATTGTTGATATGTTGGAAAAATATAGTAACAGTCAGTTTGTATATGTATCATGTGTGGCACATATTTTCCACCAAAAATTTTTATGACCTAACATTTTCTGGATTTCTCATGTTTCCCTTTACGTATTTTATTGATTTCTGTTGTTTCCTTTTATGTATTTATTTCTTGAGTGTGGTATGCACCGTATATATTGATTCTTTATTGTGATGATTCATTTTTTATGATTTATTTTTCCTAAATTTATTAGGTCTGTCAGCCCTGGGTGAACATCCAACTTCAAAGCATTATAGGATCTTGTAAAATCATCTCTTATGGAATATGTGACCATTACCATTCCAAGAACAATAAAAACTCCATGTATATCAAAATTTAATCATGAAATAGTTTCACATTCTTCCAACCTATCATGCGTCATGATACATTCCAGAACAATATTCTAACTTGTCTATACTTGTTTAACCAATGAAGACATTATCTCTAAGGATACCCACATTTATTCCACTAAACCCTTTACTACACCCACCTACTAGTATTATAGTTAAGATAAGATATTCTATTCAACTAATGAAATCATTTCTACCATATCCTATATTTTCTAGCCCAATGCATTTACCACTACATTTCCATTTCTAACATTTAAAAATATTGAACATCCAAATTTTCTAATTTCCTTGGTATTCATGATACACTTGGTCTTTTCTACTTTCCCTGAGACTCATTTTCCTCCATTATTCATTATTTTAATGTGATATTCAAGCACATCATTGATGAATGAATATTCTCATTTGGTAAATTGTGTGATAACAATTATTTTTTGCTTTATTCTGAGACACATTTATTTCAAGGTAAATTATTTATGATCATCTCTAACTATGTTCCAACCATTCCCCACCTAGTATCCTTCTTCAGCCAAGCCACATGGTTTTCTGAGGAGAACCCCATGGTTTCCTATGACCATGTTCCTATCATGAAACCATTTAGAGGCCCTTATAAAGCATAAAATCCAAAAACAAACAACCTAATAATTAACCTAATAAAATAATATCTCAGATCCAATTAAAGAAGGGTAGAATGTAAGGATTAAGGCCCCTGGAAAACATCAAGTCATTATAATCTCCCCCTTTGAGGATTTATCATCCTTGAGTAGTGCCTCTATATTTCACACCCAAAAAGCTAGGGTTATTGATCTTGCACAACATATTATCACTTATATGACTCTTCATGCATACGTTCATGCTCCCATATGACTCTAACATGTGACATTAGGTTTCTTCAAAACATTTTCTCACTACAGTCTATGATTCACACCGAGCGCTCCACAAATGTTGGGTAAGGATCCAATTGAAATTCTTCCTAGTTGATCACATAATTTTGATCGAGAATGTACAACTAAATATAAGAGACATGTAAAATATCTTGCATTCCTTGATATTTTAAAGGAAATTCCAAATAGAAATCCACTATCATGACACTCTCGATAATCCCGAACATCCCCATAAACATTGGTTCCATCATCCTATGCTTCTGCAATCATTGATTCCCTAATTGAGGAGTCTCCCATAATAAAACTCAGACACCCACAATGAATTCCATGTGTTGCCTCCTACCATTTTCATATGATATTTATTTTAAATGATAAGTGATTAAATGCTTCCTGATCTAGTTCAATCTCAAAAATTCCTCTAAAATAAAAAATGACCCACAATTAATACCTCTCATCCTAATGATAACATATTAGTGAGTGAAACATCCAACCATAGAACATAAAAATGTTTCATTTGAATTGAATTATGGTTTTATTTGTATGAAAAATAAACCATTGATTGGATATCAACCCGAGTTCCCCTAAATTATAATATGATGAAAATAATTGTGCAATGTAATTTTGGTTATAATTGGTTTCCAAAATAATAAAATCTAGATTTTTTACTACTATATTCCTAATTATAATTTTATGGAAATAAATTTATTCCAAATGCTTGTTTATATAAATTGTTCATCAATATGTAATTGAATTGGATAAAGAAAATGAAGCTAAAAATTCCTGTTGTTTTTAATATTAGAGGAATATTTTTGTGAATTTATTCTTTAAATTTTTTTTAGTCAATAATATTTGATGGTGGGCATTCTAGTTAATTTATTTTTTTAATTTTACTAACACATCATAAATAAATTGATTAATCCAACACATTAATTGAATAATTAGTTTGATAAAGATAAAATTATGGTGTTGATTAATCCCATTTTCTTATGATGGATGGATTTTTATTTTAGGGACTGGATTCTATATTGACTCTATTTGATGCTTTTTGTCTTTTTATTTCTCTAGATGTAGGCCTTTATATATGATGTTATGTGATCTTGGGATAGCTATTGGTTGATGATGTATGGGTAGGGAGGCCTAAGTTTTTGGAGTAGTTAGCACCAATGATAGTGGGATGTATGTTGATATGAATGGTTATGTCATGGTTAGAACTGGTATAGATGGAATAGGTTGAACATAGGCTTAGCATTGTTTTCATGAAATATGACATACATACTTGTTTATAATTTTGTTTAAAGGTCTAATGGTCATGTGATATGTTTATCTTCATTCCTTTACCCACTGAACGATGCATTTGGTTGTGCTTAGTTAAGTATCACTTTTCATATTGACTATAGTATGTATCATGTTGGTCTTTTGGTATTCTTGGAATGGTTTTTCCAGGGCACTGGTATAGGGGCTGCAGAAACTACTTCTTTTTTTGTTAATCTATTTTATACGGCGGTTTTTACTACCACTAACTCTAATAGGCATATTTAGAGGTGGTTTTAACCACCACTAAGAGTCATTAATTTTATATTATCGATGGTTCTAAACACCGCTACGGTCTTAAATTTAGTGGTGGTTAAAATCACTGCTATAGTGTCCCACCATCCACGCGCATTTCATGGCAATTATAATGTTTTTAGTGGTGGTTTTTTCATCCAAGGGATTACTTTTTTTTGTGATGGTTTTAACCACCGCTAAAAATAGTAATCCCCTCACCCGAAAAACTGCCACTAGAAACATTATAACTGCCTCCAAATGTACCAAATACGACGGTTCCTATAAGTCGCCGCTAAACTGATTTCACTGCCACCAATAGTTTCCCAACACACAATTTAGCAGCAGTTTTCAGAAACCACCAAAGAAGCATATAGCGGTGGTTTATACTATCACCATATCCAAAAATGACTGTTACAAAATTTTAATTTTACTGTAGTGGTAGTTCGTTGCCCACAAAAACAATGAATTTATAACCCATTTGTTGGAAATGGAGATGGTTATAGGTAATGAAATTATTATTAAAATATCCTAGTATATTTAATATACAAATTTTATTATACAATAATGGTTTAATAAGAATTTAAGGAGGTGTTGAATGATATAAAATAAAGACGCTCGTTGAAGAACATTACCTCTTCTTCAGGTATCCTCTTTAAGTTTGAACTAAGTCCATCATAGGTTGTCTTTATTCCATAAATTAGGAATATAATATAATGGTACGGACGTTGATAAGTGTTTTGGTTAGGTATTTGCTAAACCAAATGGGTTTTAAAGAATGAAGAAGAGAGGATAGGGGTGAACTTTATAAGTGAGGCGAGTGGCACACTTTTATTATTTGCAAAGATTCAATCATAATCAAATTATTATCATTCAAAAATCTTCCAAAATGAGTCATTAACTAAACTATAAGATATAATTTCTATATATGGATATAAAATGGGAGTTTTATAAGTTGGTATGTCATTATTAACAATTATATTCTTAGTTTAACCTTCAATAAATCCATTTTTATATTAGTCATGATAATTATATTTTACTCATTTCACTATAAATTTTGTTCAGAAATTAAGATGGCCTTATTAGAAAATAAAAATTATATTGATTAAAAAAATTTAATACTTTTT
Source organism: Viscum album (assembly GCA_963277665.1). Classification (NCBI taxonomy): domain Eukaryota; kingdom Viridiplantae; phylum Streptophyta; class Magnoliopsida; order Santalales; family Viscaceae; genus Viscum; species Viscum album. Next base: position 1,596,823,371 of record OY728130.1, on the reverse strand, counting down.
TTAATAATTTAATTCACAGAAGATAAAAAATTAATTTAAAATTAATCATATAGATGTGATAAAAAAAGGGTTTTTAAAGAGAAAATGTTCCCAAGTTTAGACAGTTTTTATATCAAAATTTAATATGAAAATTACTAAAATAACCTAAATTGGATTAATTTATATATGATTTTTCAAATTATACATTATAACTGATTAAATATATAAATTAACATTATAAATAATTTAAATTAAAAAAAAATTTCTAATTAAAATTCAATATTTTTCATTGTTCATCAAAAAATAAAATATTTCAGAAAGATCCCCAAAATTATCCCTAAGGTAATTTTCATATTCCAATTTCAAAAATTGTATTTATTTTTTGAATTAAATTATATAAAAGAGTAAAAAATTAATTTTAAATTATGTGCGCAAAGCGTGATTAAACCATCTTATAGAAAAATACAGTTCTTAAAAAAATACTTAATTTAAATAATTATAGTTTTATTTATAATCAATAAATATAAAATTAATGTGTGTAAAGTATATATTTCCATAATTTAGTTAATATTATTCCTCCTTTATATTAAAATGACTAGGTGATAAGTATCACATTAAATAATAATATCTTAATAATATATCACGTTTCATTTAAAATTGATATTTCATGTAATGCAAGATAAACTCTATATAGTGTGTTATACAATCTAAACTATTTTTTCATGTAATGAAAACAGTTAAATAGATATAATTTATTTAAAAATAAAAGTATAGTAATATCTTGGGGTGTTATATTTTATTTTAAGATTGATGTTGCAAGTCACATACATTATCAAATACAATGCTCTTATTTTAGAATTTTAGGGTGTTAAATTTCCTCCACATTAAATAAATTTCATCCTCACAATTTCAACTTTATCTTAGTAATCAAGGGTTTTACATTTAAAAATTATTTTATTGAAAAACCATATTGTAAGAAAATTTAATAAAATATCCTATTAATAAGAGAGGAATGGGTGTATAAATATGATATAAAATAACACATAAATAGGTTTCTACAAAGGAGAAAATTGGTGGAAATTGAAGATATTGACAGGTTAGAAAACTGTAAATTATTTTAGATAGTGATAGAGGTCATTGATCATAATAAATTGAGTGTTCAAGGTAAATTTAAAGGCCTAAAAACCCTAAATCCTTGATGATTTAAAATACCATCTGATTCATAAGATATAAATGTAATAGGAGAACATTTTTGTTTCATGATCCTTATCATAAATTTGAGGGACTATTTTATTGTCTAATAATATAAGGAAATATACTTACAAGATATTTTCATATTTCATAATCAAAATTTTCTCCTTTATTTGTGTGTTAATATATTTTCAATTCACCACTTTAATAATTAAATATTAATAATTATTTTTTTATTCCAGAAGAACTAAATTTCACTTTTAATGGAACAGAAGATCCATAAAATAGTTACAAGGCATTCAATCTATATCCAACTGTTTTCTAAAACTAAAATGGTTAGCCCAAGTTATCCAATGTAATACATTAATCTCTAAACCTCAAAAGTAACACTCCTAGTTCATCATTAATATTTATTTTTCAAATATTTTAACAAAAAATAATAAAATATTTACCAGGACATCTTATAGACTAGTGGTAGGTGCTAAACCATTATAGTTCTTTGGTCATGGGCTCATACGCCATGACCATTCTGAATGTGATTTGTTCTCACCAAAAATGCAACTTTTTCAATTTCTAAACTATATTAATATAATTCATATAAATATACCAAGAAAATATGATGGGAATACATGAAATAAATTAATCATTAAATAACCTTTCGAATTTTTTAAATGCATCAACAATACATAAATACATCAACCATTTTATTTCCATCAAGTACCTTCCTTAGTCTAGGATTTATCTTTCTGACAATGGAATTGACTTAGAAAATGCATAGGTTATCCACATTTAATAAAACAAACTATAAATAGATCCCTATGATGACTTTCATTTCCTTACATTATACTATTCATTTTTACTTAATAATTCTTTTCTTCATGCCCTTATTTTTCACACACAAAACAATTTCATTTTCTTTTGATACAATGTAATGGGTGTATATTTCTATATTTATAACATGAAAGAAATCAATTATACTTTCTACTATGGTATCCACCACTCAAGATCTTATAAAAATCCATCATTGTCTTCTTTGGTGAGTCTGGAGTTGGTTAAGGTATGTGTTTTTAATCATATTTTAGGATAACCTATTCAGAAAAATCATGGTATATTTTACTCCGATCATCATCCTAATTGTTTTTTAGTACTCACTACCTTGTCCTTCATATTAAATTTTAATAATATTCCTTCAAGTTCTATCCATTGACTAAAACTGAAAAAGATAGTGTGGACAAAAATAATCATAGTTGGAAAAACATATAACCATTTTAGGATGTTTAAAGCATGACATAAGTTTTATAGTATAAGACACCTTAGTTTTAACATTGGTTATTCATTATCATCATATATTCAAATTTATCTTAATGGTTTTTAAATAAAATATGAATTATCCAAAGACATCCCCCATGAGTGTCAAACCAGGTGCGCAGTTAGGCCTATTTTTGTGCACAAGTAGATGATTAGGTCAAGCATAATCTTCCATTTTCAGACTTATTACCCCTAGGTACATTTTTTCTAGAACAACATCCACTTTTACTATCCAGACTAGGGTGTATTTCATGGAAAAGACACATAATATCTACCTTATCAACACTTTTGGATGTTCTTCTAATATTATCCTCAAAGTCTATGAAAGGGTTATTATCACAAATTTGTGTTTTCCTAAATCATGTTCCCAAGGTTTCTACTAAAATTTCTATGATACTAACTGTAATGACCTCAACCCTAGTAGTACATATTCAGTGTTTGCTTTATTATATTGTCATAGGATACATTAAATTGCATCCTAAATGACCAAATACTATAGTATTCTTGTTAAATGAGATAAATTCATGATTATATTATTACATTTCAACAAAAAATTACAATTTTTTTTTTGAAAATTTCATTATTCCATATGGAATATTCATTAATATCTCTTATAGTATACATCATGGATTCCTATGAATGGTAAAAAAATAAGTGTGATCTTGAATGATCCGTAAGGGTTAAGTACAATGGAATATATTATGAATCAATAAATATTAATCAATATGGCATGGTAAATGACAAAACAAACATTCCATTTCAAAAACTCAAATGCATGAATTGATAAAGAAAAATCATTAGGTCAAGGTAAATAATTGAAAACATATTCCATTTAATCGATAATCTAATAATGAAATTCATATAGAGATAATATCATTGTGAAAAATATCATGGAAAATAATAAGTGAATTTTTAATAAAGAAATGCTTAATTATTGGACAACATGATTTCAAACATCATGATAATTGTATCGTCAAGAAAATTAACAAGACAGTGTAAAACTACTTTGTAAAAACTGATATGGTTTGGCCATCTAAATCTCTACTATCAATACCTTTCATAAGATGGTTTAAAATAACTGGGTACAAACTCATCGGGTTTGCCCAACTAATTTTGTCTCATAATACCTAATAATGTATTGAGGGTATTTCTATAAATATTCCCCACCCATGTCTTGCATGTCCAAAATATTCCTCGTATATCGAATAATATATTTAATTAATGAACAATGTGCCTTATCCCAAAAATATGAATTGAGTCAAATATTTAGATTTATCAATATTTCCTTAGTCAATCAAATAACACTCAAAATAAAACATTGTATGTTGAAATGATATATGGTTTAACAAATAAACATATACATGATAAATAATATTGAAATTTTGAGGTGATTTTATGTCATAATAAAGTGAATAATTCAAGGGAAAGTTATAACTACCAAAATAAATAAAGTAAGTGAATTTGAGTCCTTTCCTTGGTCAAAATGATCATAAATAATCTAGTGAAAGAATAAGGATGGTATCAATACAATATATACCCATTGGAGTAAGAATAAAAGGCTTTTCATTTATGAATAGAAATACCAAAAATATATATTTAAAAAATCCCAAGGAAAATATCCTTCTCTTTTTGAAAATCACTTTTCTATAAATATAAAAAAAATTAAAATCCTTTTTTTATATAACTTTTAAAAACCAATAATTCCAAAAATATTAGTTAAAAACGTTTTCATTAAAAAGATAATAATAAAATCTATATGTAATCTTCAAATAAATGGTGTTAAAGATGGTGGGTAACACTATATATTCTTTATAAGTTAAAAATAACATTACCTTTTTAGTGTAAAAAGTTTAGAAAGCTTTTTTTTTAGAAAAATATAAGAAGATTCATTTCACATTCTCAGTAAAAGCCAATTTGGAATTGTTTTGAAAACAACATAAGATTCCTTTGAAAACATTTTTAAAAATTAGAAATGGGTAAAAATAATTTATTAAATAAATTTTAAAGGATTAAAATAATATATGAAAAAAATTTAGAAAACATGGTTTTGGAAGAAAATAGATTTTCTACTGGAGAGAGAAATGAAGTGTGATTTTATTAAGAAAAATTCTTAGTTAATTTAAGTGATACAGAACTGTAAATGGTATTATTATATGAAAATATCATGAATAAACAGAATATAATAAAACTAAATGGGTTTATTATGAAATTTCTAAAAAACTTCCTTTAACTGAAATTCAATAATAAATAATCTTGATTAGAATGACACTGTTAAATAAACTCTTACAATGATCATAACATTGGAGTGATAATTAATAAATGAATAGATTATGTGTTTAAAATATAAATCCACATAAAATAATTTTAAATAATATATAAGTTAATCAAGATTAATTGTACACATAATCTTATAATGAAATAATCAATGAAATATAAGGTCAACCCCACAAATTGAAAATGAGTTAATAAATCTCTTACCCCATGCATCCTTTTTTTTAACATTCTTAAAACTCCTATATAGTAGTTTTAAGAATGTTATTAAATTAAAAAAGAACCATATTAATTTTTATAATATCATATATGATCCTTTTAGAACATCTTAACACTAATTAATTAGTAATATTTCATTATATTTATTGTTCAGTGTGTTAATTTCCATGTTTTATCATTCATTATTTATCATGGAAGTTACGATTATTACAAATATTATATAGTTATATCATATATAGAATACTAATAATGATATAATTATCATATTTATACAAAAACTATACATTTAAAATGGATCATAGAATATGGTTACAAATGATGAAGTATGTTACGATCATAGAGGTGGTAAGTCGTACAAATATATGAGTAATGTTTCCATTTTACAGTGATAATTACATAAATAATGTATGTAACATATATTATATTTATGTAATGATAATAATATCATATATATATATATATATATATAATATCATATACTTATATATATCATCCATGTGGTGTGTTGATGAAAAGACAGTCACATCGCTTCGTGAAGGAGACAGTCCACAAGTACAAGAAGGATTTTATCATCTTTAAGAGAGTGAAAGGGTAAGAAATAAAATTGTATATTAAATTTATAGAATGATAATTTGTCTTAAATATCACAATTATTTCATTTATAATACATATAATCCTTAAATTGCTTCTTACCACTATCCATGTGAATCACATCACTTAGTGAGGCGGTAGTCAACCGCACACATGAGTGACATTATCGTATCTCCTAAGGAATGGAAGGTAAGTACTATATATATGATATAACTAATATAGAGGTATAAATATGATATAAATATCATATATATTTATATATATACTTTATATCTATCATCACATCCAACCGTGAAATGTGGTAATGGAAGAATGAATGACATAGGTTTGTAAGGCGGTAGTCCTCCGTACACGCAAATAATGATTTCATAACCCATTTTATGGAAGTGAAGATGTTTTAGGTCATTCCCATATTATAGTAACTATAAGGATCTAAAAATAAACCTTAAATAACCTTTAGTTTTATTTAATGATTTAAATTCTTTAAATTTCAGGATCCTATCAGTTTAGAGTTTTAGATAATTAAGACATAATTCAAACATAACACCCCACATTCATACAAAGTTGATACTACTAAAACAATATCCATTTATTCTAAAATGTAAAACAATAAAAATAAAACATGATTATTTTTCATCAAATATATCCATAACTATCAAATTGACTTCATCCTTTCTTTTGACCATATTTATACCCTATGAAAAACATTTTAAAACTTGGGATGAGCACACAAAAAAACTCAGTATGGTACATAATGAATGAAATCGTTAGTCTGGTGAAAACATGAAAAAAAATTAAAATCACTTTTCATAAAAACTCATTATAATTAATAAAAACATCATGATGTTGAATGGGTACATATTTACCATATCACTCTTATATTAACCCTTACAAATTGAATTTCCTTTCAATCGACTTCCATATCCGGAGTACCCAATGCATTGGAGAGCTATAGTGGGGCTCATCTGTCATATCTTCAGCTATAATGGGAATCAACTCATCATATATTAAGCTATAATAGGTATTAACCAATAATATCCAGATCGATAATGGGATCAACCCATAATAAAAACTTCCAAGGAATATATCATGGATAAAACCCTTGATAACTCATTTAAACCCACGATCAAAACGCATTCAGATATCAAAATACCATTTTCTCATAAAAATAACTTCTAATATATGAAAAATATATATATAATAATGAAATAATATTCATAAAAAATTAAAATTAAAATATATAAATAAAATAAAATAATATTAATTAAGCATGAAAGTGGTAGAAACCGCTTTTGTCGTATAAAAAACAATCTTTTTGAATTTTGTAAAAGGGAATTTTAAAAGGATTTTAAAAGGAAAGTCTCTTACCCTAAGTCTGAATCTTCACATACAATATTTAACCTCCAAAATAATTATATTAGGTTAATTATATACATTATTGATAATATTTAAAGGCTTAATATTCCTTTTATATCTCTTATTATTATGTTATAAAAATTACTTAGTTATTTAAGTTTATGTCAGATGTTTTATCGATATTCGGTACTTAAGTCCAAAATGAATTTGGTATGATGTAAAATGTTAATGTGGTCATAAGTCCATAAACTTCATAATAATATTAATGAAATAATATTCACCTTTATACATCAATTATACTTTTAAATCAAACTATTTAATTATGGATATGAAAAATGAACAATGTTATAATCATAAAGACGGTAGGTCATATGTATACATGAGTAATGATTCTATTTTTAAATGATCATTATGGAAAAAAGGTAATTATTATTTTATATTTAAATATTACCATAATATCATAAATATAAAATTAATCATTTCAATATATTTATATATTCCATTCATGTGATGTGGTGATGAAAAACGAATCACATCACTTCAGGGAGGTGATAGTTCACACGTACGCATGAACGACATTATCATTTTTATGAGCATGGAATGGTAAGGATTTAAATGATATATTATTATTTAATAATGAATAATATGTCATTAAAATAATATATAAACAATAATTACATAATTATAACAGGTCTTGACAAACAGTGATGGAAAACGAATTATATCAGTTCGTGAGGTGGTAGTATGTTGTACACATGAATAATTAATTATTTTACAATTTAATGGAAATGATAATGGATTAAGGTAATCATATTAACATAATAAAATCTCAGTATATTTATGATATTGGATTTATTATTTCAACATTATGAAAAAATTTATAAGGAAGTGGAAGAAGAAATAAAATAAAGACACTTAATTATAAATGACACCTATCATTCAGAATATCTCCTTTGATCAACACCATAAAATCTATGAGGTGGGTTTTATTCCTAAACTAAGAGAACTATAATGTTGGGAGGGATATTAGGAAGGATTATTTTCATAACTTTTCCCAACCAACTAGGTTTATAGGTGTAAAGAACAGAGAATAATGTGTTCCCTTTTATAGGAGAGGGGAGGGGCACTCTTGGAATTATTCTATATATAAATTGAATATAGATTAATTTTATATTAAAAATGTTTCAAAATTGACTTATGTAAAATATAGGATGACTATGGGTTGAAATAAATTCAAAAAATAAAAATTAGATAATTTTTAATTATTTTTTAGTCCTTATCTTTTTTTCACCCTTATTTTACCCTTTTAATTCTTATCGTGATGTCATGTAATTTACACTTGGAGGATTAGTATAATTACTATATAATGTTAAAAGATTAAAAAATGAGTTATTTGTGATATTTTAAGACTTATCCCAATTAATTTTCCTATTTTTAGATTTTTTGAAATTTAATATAATTTAATAAAATTTTATTTATTTTAAAATATCAATAATGTCAATTTTGAAACTATTCATTACTTGATGTCTTAAAAATATCATAAAAACAAGATAAATTAGAACCAATAATTATAATACATAAATAACATGTTGAATTCTTATAAACAATTATTTTATGATATTTATAAATTATCCTAATAAATATCAACATTTTATCTTTCAAAATAATATTTATCGTTGAAGATATATCTTGTATAACCCCTGAAGAAATATTTCACTTGTTAAAAAAAATTACGGCAAAATTTAATTTTATTTGGATATAAAACTTAAAATGTCATACTCTTGTCCAAGTGGATTAAAAAGGTTATAATTTTTGCTCAAGTATGATTTTGGTTGAAAAAAACTCATCCAGTGAAATTAAAACAACTACTAGGGTAATTTTATAATATATATAATATTATTTTTCCCTTAATTTCATGATTTACCCTTAGTAGTGTTAATGGAAAAAATACTAAAGAAACTATTCTTAAGGTTTGAAATAAAAAGGGTTCTATTTACTAAACTTGTATCCTCTAATTCAAAATATGGAATCTAATTTTCAAAAGTCAAAACTTATAAATTTTATAAATTAATTTAAAAATTGATCCCATTGACGAAATGATAAAATATTTTTTTAAAGTAAAAATGTTCAAAAGGTTGTAAATTTTTAATATCAATTTTAAATTTGAATTTTGATTAAAATTATATAATTTAGATTAACTAATAAAAACATGGTCTAATTTTATTTTGAAAATAATAAATATATAATTCAAATCAATAAATAAATTTGATTAAAAATAAATTTTCAATTAAAAAGGTGTATTTTTTCACTATTTATCAAAACATGAATCTTTTCATAAAAGTACCAAAAAATCAACTAAAGAAAATTTTGATATTCCACTTTTTAATAAAAAGTTTATTTGGTCAAATAGAATTTATAAATGTGAAAAAAAATTCCTTTTTAAAATCACTTTTTCATTAAATGGTAATAATACTGCCTTTTAGAAAAGTAATGTTGTTAGTCATAAAACTAGATTTTATAATATATTCTATTGAAAAAATTGTATATTTTAATTATTACATAATTCAGAAATAATAATAAATATGAAAATTGATTATTCTATCATTAAATGGGTTGTTACACTCTTTTCCCCTTTTGGAAATTTCATCCTCAAAATTTTTATTCAGATATAAAATAATTAGGGATATATTTCCCTTATAGCATTCTCAGATTTCCATTTTTCCTCTTCAACTATATGGTTTTTCTATAAAGCCTTAACTTTATTAAGCACCTTATTCTGCAACACTTTATATCTATGTTCAAGAACTTATACAGGATGTTTCTTATGTGAAGTATTATTTTCTAACTGAACTACTACTTGACTCAAAACCTAAGATGGATTTGAAATAAACTTTTTTAACATTAAAACATGAAAAACATTGTGTAAATGGGATAAAATTGGAGTAAAATCCACTTTTTAGGAAATAGAACCAACTTTATTTAAGATTTCATATGTCTAATGAACCATGGACTCATATTCCCCTTCTTACTATAATGGATCATACTTTTTCATGGAGAAACTCTGAGAGAGACATGATCAACTAACTTAAAATAAATATCTTTTCTCTAGTTATCTCTATAAATTTTCTATCTACTTTGAGGTGTCCTTAGGTGTCACTGAATCAACTGAACGTTTTCTAAAATTTCCTCTACCAATTCTGATCCCATAAACTTCCTTTCACTTACTTCATCCCAAAATGTTGGAGTTCAACACCACCTTCCATAAAATTCCTCAAATGGTTCCATACAAATACTTGAATGAAAACTATTATTATAAAAAAAAACTCTAAAAATGAAATATGTTGATCCTAACTTCCCTGGTAATCCATTGAACAAACACATTTAATATCCTCAAAGGTTTGAATTGGTATTTAGGATTATCCATATGATTGATGATGAGAAGCTATTCTGAACTTAAATTTTGTCCCAATTACTACTGAATGACTTTACAAATGTTAGAAGTGAAAATAAGATCACAATATAATGCAATTGAGAGGGTAACTCTATATAATTTGAATATCTCTTTAATATACAACTGAGAAATTTGATCTAGATATAGAGCATCCCAAATAGGAAGAAAATGAAAATATTTAGTCAGTCGATCAACAATAACCTAGATCGCATTGTAATATTGATAAGTTTTGGTAATCCCACTATGAAATACATGGATATATTTTCCCATTTCCACTTGGACATTAGAAAAGCCTAATGTCTCCCCTTTGGTAACTGTCATTCTTCTTTAACCTACTGAAAATTAAAAAACATCATGATAAAGTCCTAACTATCTCTTTTCATTCCATCCCTACAATAATAATCTCAAAGGTCTATGTATATCAGAGTGCTTTTAGGATGAACTGAAAATAGAGAACTGAAAGCTTCACATAACATCTCTTTCATCAATTGTGAATCACAAGGATCACATAATCTCATCCCAAATATCAAAACACAAACATTATCAATGAAAAAATTAGTTAACTTACCACGTTTAACCAATTCTACAATTTTTGTAACTCACTGTATACCTTATGTGCTTTAATAATTATATCTAATGTAGATGATTTCACTAACACCTGAAACAAAATAGAGGAATTTTATGCACCAATATATTCTAATCCAAAATTCATCAAATTATTAACCAAAGGGTTATGTTATAAACTTATCATGGTTAATGTAGAATTAATTTTCCAACTCAAATCATAATCCACTTTATTTTCTTTTCTATGATGGTAATTAATTGTGCAATCATAATCCTTGATTAGTTCCAGCCATCTTCTCAATTTTAGGTTTAATTATTTATTAGTGATTATATACTTAAAATCTTTATGATCATTATATATTTCACATTTTAATCCAAAAAAATAATGCCTCCAAATTTTTAATGAAAAAAAATAGTTTCTAATTTCAAATCATGTGTAGGGTAATTTAACATAAGAGATTTGAACTGATGTGAAGTATAAGAAATTACATGATCATTATGCATTATGAACCAACCAAGTCCTTTTAATAAAGCATCACTACGGATGAAAAATTCAATATTTCTACAAGGTAGGGACAAAACTAGAGAATTCACCAATTCTCTTTTATATTACTAAAAAATGCCATCAAATTATTTTTTTCTAGATTAACATAACACATTTTTAAGTTAACATAGTCATTGGGCAAGATAACCATGAAAAGGTTCAAAAAACATCAAGTAATAGAATAATAAACCAAGAAAACTATGATTCTCAATTATATTTTTGGGTCTTTTCCATTCTTCAACAAGTTTAATTTTAAAAGGTTTAATAGTTATTCCATATTTAGAAACAATATGACTAAGGAAAGAAATATGTTATATAAAAAATCACATTTTCTAAATTTACCAAAAAATTTCTCTTCTTTTATGGTTTGAAAATAAACCTTATATGTCTTTCATGTTCCACTTTACATTTAGAATGTACAAAAAAAATTTTAATTAAAATAACCAAAAACTTGTCAAAGAACTTATGAAATATTTTATTTATAAGATCCATGAATATAATATGTGTATTAGTTAATGCAAACAGAATGACTAAAAATTCATAATGCTCATATCTTGTCCAAACTGAAATCATAAGAATGTATACATCCTTTAAATTCAATTGATGGTACCCTGGCCCCAAGTCAACCTTCAAAAAATATTTTACTCACTGGACCTGATTAAACAAATCACTAATATGAGTAAAATGATACTAGTTCTTAATAGTAATATTATTCTAGGTTATATAATTAATGAAAAGTCTCATTGAACCATCTTTCTATTTAAATAACAAGATTGAATCACCCCATGGTGAAGTGATAAACCATATGAAACATTTATCTAATAAAAACTAAAATTTATTTTTCAACCCTAAAAGTTCGATTTGAGCCAATTGATAAGGGGTTTAAAAATTTTCTTCGAATCATGGGCTATTTCAATAGTACATTCAACTTTAGGATTATGTATAATACTAAGAAACTCATCAAGAAAAACATCCAGATACTTATTTAGCACTGGCATATAATTAATCTGAAAAGTTCTTTTATTTTCAAAAATATGTTCAAGATATCATTCATTTCCATATTTTAATAGTTCCTCAACATCCTGACATGTTATCAATGTTATGGGTTAATTCTTGTACAAAAACTAAAAAACTTTCTAAAAATAAACTTATTTAGATCTATAGTCTATCTTATCACGGTAAAAAGAAATCCAATCCATACCCAAAATAACATCATACTCTACTAGAGGAAAAAATAAGATTTTTAGTTAAATTATTTCCATATAAAAAGATATAAAGATTATTATATTTTATTTTTTCCTTAATATTTTCCCCAGGTGTTTTTACCATAAGTTTTGGATTTATTTATTGTGGTGGAATTTTGAATTTATGAGAAAAGTTCTCAGAAATAATAGAATGTGTAGACCCTGAATTAAAGAAAACATTGGAAAAATATGTAAAAAAATAAATTTACCTAATACCACATTTTTGATGGCCCAAAATATTATTAAGTAGTTACAAATTATTTTTTCACACCCTTATATTTTGAGTCTTTTTTATTTCCCCCTGAGTAACTAATTTTGGACACACACTAGAGAAATGACCCAACTCCTAATAGTAAAATCAACACACAATCGGTTTCTCATTATTTTTCTGATCAATTTTTTTACACTCGTTAAACTTGTGTCAAAACATTCCACATTAGTATCACTTCCTAGAATTTACAAGACATTATCCAGGATTCCTTTCACGAAACTATTCACAAGAAGGGAATTTCATTTTCTTACCACCATATTTCTTTGAGGAATTATTCCCCAAATCCTATCAACCTAATCACTATTAATTATTTTCATCACAAGGTAGATACATTTCATAAAAATATATCTCAACTTTTTCTACAAAATGAACAAGTTTTTCATCACTTTTAAATTCTCATGAAGTAATTGATTTTAATAAAAATGGTTTTAAACTATAGTAAAATATATTAATTTTACTATCAATATACCAAATAAAATTAGAAACATACCTAGAAAGTCTTGTAAAATTTGATTCATACATATTCATAGAATCATCATCTTTCTATCTTAGATCTGAAAAGTGTTTCTGTAAGAACCCGGATCTTCTTTCAGGTACGTTTTTCCTTTTTCTAGAGTTTTTGAGAAAAATGAACTTTCTGGAAATTTCAGAAGTACACACCGTGTACTTTCTGAGTACACACCGTGTACTCTTCCCCGGCTCGAAGCCGTGTGCTGGTCATGCCCGGGCCACACACACGGTGTGTAAGGCTGAGGTGGAGGCCGATTATTTTGGAGTACAGAAAAATTGAAGTACACGTCGTGTACTCAAGAAGTACACACTGTGTACTTTCTTTTTTTTCATTAAACGGACCAGGGTCATGTCTAACCCCCAGATTCGTCTTCTTCAGTTTTCATTCATCTGAGAGCGATCGTACGGCCGGATCTTCGACGGGCTCCTGCCTCGCCGTCAGTTCTCCGATTTGAGCATGGTCGATTGCATTGGAATCTCAGAGGTGATTTCTTCCTTCTGCATTATCCTTGTTTCTTGATACCTTCTAGTTTCCAATTTATCATAGGTTGAGAGTTTTGTTCATTTTTTCAGAACTACGTCGTTCTAAGGGGAATCTGTTGTCAACGTTCACATATATCGATCTCCTAGGATCAAGGTGGGTGGTTTGTGCCTTTCCGTAGAAAGTTGATGAATATTATGTGCAAATTCCACCAATAACCTTGAATGGGGTATTGTGCATTTCTTGTTTTGTGGTTGTTGTTTGCCTGCTTTTCTTTATTGCTGTAGTAGAGGTTATTGCTTGTGTGTAGTGTAATTTATTTTTTGCTCGGGTTGCCTTGTCAGGATTTTTTTGCCTGTTGGGAGTTTTTCCAGTTGTCATACCTTGTTATAGGATAGTGGAACTTCCTTTTTTGATTTTCTGTTGAGCCTTAGTTGATAGCTAAGTAGTTCTTGAGGTTTACTTGGATGATACACACGCGCAGCATGTTTAGTTATACTTAGGACTGTGAGAACCTAGAGTAGTAGACCAAAGGGAGAATTGACAGAAGGGCTTCTCCAGAGTGTCTTTTAATTACAATGCGATACTATAGGGGTAATTGACATTGATTTCTTCCCCAGAGAGTCTGTAGATCCACGATGTGGGCCACATGGGGAATTGACATTGACTGATTACCCATAGAGACTTTAGCATGATACGAGACTATAGGGGGAATTGACGGTGAGTTCTTCCCCAGAGAGTCTGCTTAATTGCATAGCTGAACCAGAGGGGTGAGACTGTGTGTGCCTCCTAGAGGGTTTCTAGTCCTTTGAGGTTGAACCATAGGAGTTAGACTGTGAGATCTACCCAGAGGGTTACCTGTTTTCTTCTTTTTTATGACTACTTACTTGTGTGCTTTACTTGTTAGAACATTGGATTGTAGTCCCTTGTGCTTTTCTGTTACTACTTCTTGTTTTATTACTGCCATGTATTCATTGACTGTTAGGACCAAACCTTTGGGTGATTGCCTACTGGGATTGTATCTCACACCCTGTTTGGTCCATGCTTTTGGGCCCAAACAGACTATGTTGCTGCAGGTATAGATAAGGGCAAGCGCCCTTCTACTTCAGGATCTTGACTACATCAGAAGTCGGGGAGCATGGGACCGATCTGTGGCTCGCGATACTGAGGAGCTTACTTTGTTTTTCTTTTGCACTTGGTTTCAGTTGTACTTCATCATGTTGTTGTGTTTTCTGTTTCCTTAGATACTTGTACTTGCTGCATCATTGTCATCATAGTTATATATCGCCATTGCTTCCACTGTTTGGTTTCTGTTGTTATGCATGATGTTTACTGCTTCCGCTGTTTATTGTTGTTTTCTTACCTTGTATACCTTACCGAATGAGGTCATAGTTTTCCCACCGACTCACCAACTCCCTCACTGCTAGTCGGCAGCCTCTGGAATTCAGGAAAACGCGCTTGAGGTCATGTGGTGAACCGGGTACGGGGCACCAGTGGAGGGGATCCGGATTCGGGTCGTTACAAAGTGGTATAAAGGGGTTCTTTTCTCTTTCTTTACTATTTGGAGACTTTAGCCAGGGATAGGATGGATTTGGTACTTGGCATTAAGCTGTGCTTGGGAGTATCTAACCTGTGTACATGGAAAGGCCATACTACCTCGTTAATTGCAGTTTGCTGGTTTTGAGATTTTATAGTTGATCTGATTTCACCTAGAGTGATTCACATGGCTTGTGCTATTACTATTTTGATATTGCGGTTCTATTTCTGTCGCAACCTGATGAGATGAGGGTATGCCTTCTTGTGCATCATATTGACACTTGTAGGAATCACATTCCATGCATTCTTGCCATGCCATCTAGGGTGCATTAGCGATTGCATGCTGTTGCGATAGACCTTGTGTAGACAATGCATGCTGTTGTGATAGTTTCTTGATAGATTCATTGTTGTTATGTTAGAAAACTGTTTGTTTTTTTATTTGTTTAAAGTAAACGCCAAATTTTGGTTCTTGAGGTGTTATGGGCCCTCACGGATCGGAAATTGGCATCTTTTTCGCCTTGTTTTTAGTGTTTCTAGAATTCTGTGCAGTTTCTGCGCTACTGCCCAGAAAAACCCAAAATACATGGCGTATACTTTTTGGATACACTTCGTGTAGTTTTCAGGCCGTGTCACTGACCGTGTGTGCAGAACACGGTGTCATGAAAGTAAATTTAGGAACATGCCGTGTATGGTAGGTACACGCCACGTAGTAATGAGCCATGTACCCGGCCATGTCACTAACAACACGGGTCGGGGAAGCTCGGGTAGAACACGCCGTGTCCTTAGGGAACACGTCGTGTAGTCATATCCAGGTACCCGGCCGTGTCATGAACAACACGGGTCGATTTTACCTTCCTTTCCACACGCCGTGTTTGTTCGGAACACGCCGTGTAGTCTTGCCCAGGTACCCGGTCGTGTCACGAGCAACACGGGATGGCGTCACCTTCACCTATACAGGTCGTGTTTGCTCGGAGCACGTCGTGTAAGGTCCAGCCATGTAGACGGTCGTTTAATCAACAACACGGACCGCCGAAGCCTTTTCTAGTGCACTCCGTGTTTGTTTCGAACACGCCATGTAGTCTCGGGTTAAGTCAGACCATGTGGGTTAGTCATGTAAGGAACTCGGGCAGGGGAATAGTTCCAAGTACATACCGTGGTTTGGGGTCAACACGCCGTGTAGTTTGAAGTGTACACGACTTGTAGGGCAGGAGTAAACTCCCATGTCAGTGGCTTAAAAAGACACGCCGTGTAGTTTTATACATGCCGTGTAGTCTTGTTTTTCAATCTTTTGTGTTTTTATTCCCCCGTTTTTGTTTTGTACCCTTGTGTTCTTTGTCCTTATTTTCTTGATCTAAGGTGTGCTTTTGATCTTTCATAGCTATGCCTCTGAGACGTCCTCTGGTCGTACGTCTATCGCCAAGTAGTGATAAGACGCCAGACATGGGTGTTCAGGGACTTCCTGTCGATCCCCCAGCTGAGCCAGCCTTGGCACTGGTTGTTGTACCAGTTGTGGGCGCTGATGCACAATTCAGAGAAGTCTTTATTAGGATGATGTAGGCCTTCTAGGGAGAACTGCCTCCTGCCTCGTCTATGGCAGACTTAACGCGGGTCTTTCAGCATCAGCATCCTCCCACGTTCTCAGGGGAGGGAGGATCTCAGGCTGCAGAGTCATGGCTGGAAGCCATACTGACAATATTTGAGCATCTGGAGATGCCTCTAGAGAGTCGGGTCAGGCTCACCACCTACATGCTCCAAGACTCCAACAAGAGGTGGTGGGACATGATCTTACAGGCAGTTCAATAGCAGGTTATGGCTTGGGAGGAGTTACAACACGTTTTCTACGACTACTTCTACCTGGAGACCTTGAGGGCTGATCGATCCCGGGAGTTCGTGATCTTAGAGCAGGGTACTCTATCTATCATGGAGTATTCCTCTCGTTTCACTGAGCTACAGCGTTTTACACCCCTTTGGGATGGGAGTGGGGTGTTCTTGGTGAGTAAGTTTGAGGATGAACTCAGGTGGGAGATCCGCTCGCAGGTGAACATCTTCCAGCTGACTTCCATTACTTCCATCGTCAACCAGGCACTGATTGCAGAGCACAATCTGAGAGACTCTGGAGCTGCAAGCCAGGGAGGTTCTGTATCTAGAGTTAACCATACTATAGATGACAGCAGGAAGTGACATAGGGAGCCAACGCGTGGTGATTCGAGGAAGCAAGACGCATCATCAGGCAGTCATGTGACATGCTATCAGTGTGGTCAGACAGGGCACACGAGGCCGCAGTGCCAGAGGGACCCTGTGGAGTGTCGATCTTGCGGAAAGATGGGTCACCTTCAGCGTTTCTTCCAGGTTTTCTCACCATCAGCTGGTGACCGAGGTTCTTCCATGACTCCTCGTTCAGGAGCAGCACCGCCAGTTTCTCACCAGTCAGGAAACTGGAGATCTTCCGGTCGTTCGAGCCGAGGTGGAGGTCGAGAACGTGGCGTTCAACCACTAGTTCCTCAGCACCAGTAGGGTGGTTCAACTCAGAGTGGTCAGCCAGGGGCGCATGGTCACGGTACAGGCCATTCTTTTGCCGTGGAGCAGTCTTATCATGAGCAGGATCCCAGCCCTTCAACTGTTTGAGGTACAATTTTAGTAGCCTCAGTTTTATCTTTATCCCTCTTCGATACTGGGGCTACGCATAGTTTTATCTCTTTTTCCGTTGTGTAGAGCCTTGGACTCTTCATCTTTTCTTCTTATGACTCGTTGACACTAGACACACCTTTGGGAACGAGGACATCTATTGTACGCCAGTGTAGAGAGTGCCCTCTCGAGGTGGCAGGGTATCACTTCTTATGGGATCTCTATGTACTAGAGATGATAGGCTATGATGTCATTCTCGGCATGGATAGGTTGATTCCCTTCCAGGCAGTCGTTGACGGTTATCGCCGCAGAGTTAGTTTCATTTCACCAGAAGGTGAATATTTCCTTCATAGAGGCGAATGGGACGTTCGGGCGATTCGGGCGGGACTCGAGCATCTTGGGCTCGGAGGAGTGATGGCCTAGATTTCTAGTCATTATCTCGATGATCTGGGGACTCCACAGTTGGAATTTCCTCCAGTGGTGGATCGCTTTAGGGATGCCTTTCCAGAGGACTTTTCAGGTTTGCCTCTGGAGCATGAGTTAGACTTTTTTTTTTTGATCTTGTGCCAGGAGTGGCACCGGTGTCCATTCCTCCCTATAGGATGGAGACACGTGAGTTGCAGGAGCTCAAGAAGCAGTTAGAGGAGCTACAGGCTAAGGGTTTCATTTGACCCAGTACTTCTCCTTGAGGTTCGCTTGTTCTGTTTACAAAGAAGGCAGATGGTACCCTTCGGCTTTGTGTGGATTATCGGAAGATGAACTAGTTGACGGTCAAGAACCTATATCCCTTGTCGCGGATTGATGACCATTTCGATCAGGTTCAAGGAGCCCGGGTGTTCTCGAAGATCGACTTGAGGTCCGGTTATCATCATTTGTGCGTTATACCATTATATATACCTATGACAGCCTTCAAGATAAGGTATGGTCTATACGAGTATACAGTCATGTCGTTCAGTCTCACGGACGCACCAACAGTTTTCATGGCACTAATGAACCGAGTGTTCCATCCTTACATGGACTCCTTTGTTGTGGTCTTCATGGAAAATATCTTGGTGTACTCTCACAATCGACATGACCATGCCACACATCTTGAGATTGTTCTGAGTACACTGAGAGAGCATCAAATTTATGCTAAACTCTCTAAGTGCCACTTCTGGATGGATTAGATTCACTTATGGGGTCACTTCTTCTCAGAGGCAGGAGTATTTGTGGACCTAGAGAAAGTGAGATCTGTAGTTTCCTGGGAGTAGCCGAAGAACATCTTTGAGGTACGGTGTTTCCAAGGGCTGGTTGGATATTACAGACACTTCATTCAGGACTTCTCTCATCTTGCAGCACCTTTGACAGGTCTGACCAAGAAGGGGGTGAAGTTATCATGGTCAGATTCTTGTGAGTCAACCTTTCAGGAGCTGAAAGGGATTTTGACGTCAGCACCGATACTAGTCTTGCCGGAGCCAGGAAAGAACTACATTGTTTACTGTGATACTTCAGGTATCAGGATGGGGGATGGAGTCGTTATGTATGGGTCATGGCAGTTGATGCCACATGAGAGGAACTACCCTACGCACGATTTGGAGTTAGTTGTTGTTGTTCATGCCTTGCGCTATTGGAGACACTATCTTTTGGGATAGCACTTTGTGGTCTTCACTGACCACAAGAGTCTCAAATATATCTTCACTCAGCGTGATCTGAATCTAAGGCAGCGCAGGTGGGTCGAGTACCTTCAGTCTTTTGATTTCGAGCTTGCCTATACGCCGGGTAAAGGCAACGCAGTGTCAGATGCGTTGAGCAGGAGAACTCAGGTTCAGGCAGTTCATGAGGCTAGTAGTGAGTGGCAACTGATGGCTCTGTTCTCTGAGATGCATCTGGAGGTGCACAACTGACGGGGGTAGACTTTTATATCTTCGGTAGCTGTTACCTCCATGCTACTTGATCAGGTACGAATGAGGCAGCTATCAGACTCAGAAGGCATATCCCTACAGAAGAGTGTGTCAGGAGAGGACCCTCTTCTTGGATGGATAGTGGGCAAGATGAGATCTTGAATTTCCAAGGACACGTATGGGTGCTAGTAGACATACACAAGGAGCTGATGTGGGATTTCCATTACACTATTTGGGCAGTTCATCCTGGCGTCACCAAGAGGTATCGGGACCTTCATCGCCAATACTGGTGGACAGGTATGAAGAAGGATGTTGTTTGTTTTGTCATGAAATATTCTACTTGTCAGCATATAAAAGCAGAGCATCAGTGACCAGCGGGGCTTTTACAGCAGTTAACCATTCCGGAATGGAAGTGGAACATTGTTGCGATGGACTTTGTGACCGGGTTGCCGAGGTCATCTTGGGGAAACGATGTTATGTGGGTTGTCGTCGATAGGCTTACAAAGGTTTCTCACTTCTTGTTGATCAAGGATACCTTCAGTGCCGATGATCTGGGACGACTTTACATCAGAGAGGTCATTCGTCTTCATGGAGCTCTGCGCTCTATTGTTTCAGAAAATGATGTGCGCTTTACCTCTTGGTTCTGGCAGGGACTTTCGAAGGCATTGGGTACACAGGTACTTTTGAGTACAGCATACCATCCCCAGACTGATGGTCAGTCCGAGCACACGATCCAGGTGCTTGAGTATATGCTCCAGGCTTGCATCATTGACTTTGGCGGTTTTAGGGAGAAGCATATCCCTCTGGTGGAGTTTTCCTAAAAAATAGTTTCCAGGAAACCATTCAGATAGCGCCATATGAGGCTTTGTACGGTAGGCCATGTTGATCACCCTTATGCTGGCTGGAGGCAGGAGAGGCAGCTTTGCTGGGACCTCATCTTGTAAAGGAGACTTCAGAGCAGATATAGCTAATTCGGAAGAGGGTGGCTATGGCACAGTCTCGACAGAAGTCTTATGCTGATCAGCGGAGACGACCTCTAGAGTTCAAGGTCTCTGATTAGGTTTTCCTGCATGTCGCACCGAGGCTGGGACACAAGAGGATTCGAAGACAGGGTAAGCTTTCACCGCGGTACGTCGGGCCGTTTGAGGTCTTGGAGAGAGTTGGGCCGGTCACCTATTGGTTGCAGCTACCTCATAGGTATCAGGCCATGCACGACGTCTTCCACATCTATTAACTCCTACATTACTTTTCAGACCCATCTCACATCTTTCAGCCTAAGGAAGTCGAGCTCGAAGCGGATGCATCGTTCAAGGAGCATTCTATCTGGATTGTCGATCGCAGTAAGAAGGTTCTCTGCGGGCGGTCTGTTCCTCTGGTACGAGTGTTATGGCAGCACGGGCGAGTACAGGACAAGGCCTAGGAGAGGGAGGCCGATGTATGATCGCAGTGGCCGGAGCTATTCAGGGGTTTCTTCTTCTCCGACTCGTTAGGGAAATTCTAGGATGAATTTATTTAAGGGGGGAAGTTTGTAAGAACCCATATCTTCTTTCAGGTACGTTTTTCCTTTTTCTGGAGTTTTTGAGAAAAATGAACTTTCTGGAAATTTCAGAAGTACACGTCGTGTACTTTCTGAGTACACGTCGTGTACTTTCTGAGTACATGCAGTGTACTCTTCCCTGGCTCGAAGCCGTGTGATGGTCGTGCCCGAGCCACACACACGGTGTGTAAGGCTGAGGTGGAGGCCGGTTATTTTGAAGTATGGAAAAATTGAAGTACATGTCGTGTACTCAAGAAGTACATGTCGTGTACTTTCTTTGTTTTTCATTAAACGGACTGGGGTCACGTCTAACCCCCAGATTCATCTTCTTCTTCAGTTTTCGTCCGTCCGAGAGTGACCGTATTACCGGATCTTCGACTGGCTCCCGCCTTGTCATCCGTTCTCCAATTTGAGAACGGTCGATTGCATTGGAATCGCAGCAGTGAGTTCTTCCTTCTTCTTTAGCCTTGTTTCTTGATTCCTTCTAGTTTCCAAGTTATCGTAGGTTGAGCGTTTTGTGTGTTTTCTCAAATCTACGTTGTTCCAAGGGGAATCAGTCATCAAGTTTTACGTATATCGATCTCCTAGGATCGAGGTGGGTGGTTTGTGACTTTCCGTAGAAAGTTGATGAATATTATGTGCAAATTCCACCAATACCCTTGAATGGGGTATTGCGCGTTTCCGGTTTTTCCCTTGTTGTTTTCCTGATTTTCATGATTGTTGTAGTGGAGGTTATTGCTTGTGTGTAGTGTAATTTATTTTGTGCTCAGGTTGCCTTTCCATGCTTGTTTTTCCTGTTGGGCGTTTTTCCAGTTTCCATACCATGTTGTAGGATAGTGGAACTGCCTCTTTGTATTTTTTGTTGAGCCTTAGTTGATATCCAGGTAGTTCTTGAGG
Organism: Viscum album; assembly: GCA_963277665.1. Taxonomy (NCBI): domain Eukaryota; kingdom Viridiplantae; phylum Streptophyta; class Magnoliopsida; order Santalales; family Viscaceae; genus Viscum; species Viscum album. The sequence continues at coordinate 1,596,800,916 of OY728130.1, read as the reverse complement.
TTTACTTGGACGATACACATGCGCATCCTGTTTAGTTATACTCAAGATTGTGATAACCTAGAGTAGTAGACCAATGGGAGAATTGATTGAAGGGCTTATCCAGAGTGTCTTTTAATTACGATGTGAGACGATAGGGGGAATTGATGTTGAGTGCTTCCCCAGAGAGTCTGTAGATCCACGATGCAGGCCATTGGGGGAATTGACGTTGAGTGCTTCCCAGAGAGCCTTTAGCACGATATGAGACTATAGGGGGAATTGACGGTGAGTACTTCCCCAGAGAGTCTGCTTAATTGCATAGCTGAACCAGAGGGGTGAGACTGTGTGTGCCTCCCAAAGGGTTGCTAGTACTTAGAGGTTGAACCATATGGGTTAGACTGTGAGAGCTACCCAGAGGGTTACCTATTTTCTTCTTGTTGTTGACTACTTACTTGTGTGATTTACTTGTTAGAACTTTGGATTGTAGCTTCTTGTGCTTTTCTGTTACTACTTCTTGTTTTATTACTGCCATGTATTCATTGACTGTTAGGTACAAATATTTGGCTGATTTCTTACTGGGATTGTATCTCACACCCTGTTTGGGTCATGCTTTTGGGCCCAAGCAGACTATCTTGCTACAGGTATAGATAAGGGCAAGCGCCCTTATACTTCAGGATCTTGACTGCATCAAGAGCTGGGGAGCATGGGACCGAGCCGTGGCTCGCGATGCTGATGAGCTTACTTTGTATTTATTTTTCACTTGGCTTCAGTTTTACTTCACCACGTTGTTGTGTTTTCTGTTTCCTTAGATACTTGTACCTGCTGCATGATTGTCATCATAGTTATATATCTCCATTGCTTCCGCTGTTTGGTTTCTGTTGTTATGTATGATGTTTACTGCTTCCGCTGTTTATTGTTGTTTTCTTACCTTGTATACCTTACCAAATGAGGGCATAGTTTCCCCACTGACTCACCAAGTCCCTCGCTGCTAGTCGGCAGCCTCTGGCGTTCGGGGAAATGTGCTTGAGGTCATGTGGAAAACCAGGTACGGGGTACCAGTGGAGGGGCTCCGGATTCGGGTCGTTACTATTTCTCCATTCTGAGTCGAACAGTTTTACAAAAAAAAATTTCCAAAAAAATATTGTAAAATCATCCCATTAAAGAGTATCAATATAATTTTTTTCTATATTATTCTTAACCTGATACCAAAATTGATCAGATTCACCATTGAAATCATAAACGGATACTGTCAACTATTGGTGTTTTGAACATCCCATAACTTCAAATATCTTTTTCATATTGGTGATCCATCCTTAGGCTATTACTATATCTCAAATTCCACTAAAAGATAGAGGTTGTGTCCTCATAAAACTCTCCCCTACTAACATATTTATTTATGGTTGATCTTGTTTATCTCATGTATTGATGCAAACTCTATTTATATCATGTTTCAACTGATCCATCACAAGAAAAAATTGTTCGGTTCTGATTCTAGATATCTCGATATGATGATTTGGATGGTTATTTTCCTCTTGATGCCTTATCACCATATCTACCATGATTACTCTATGAAAAACCATTCCTAAATAGACATATCTTAAATAAATAGACATGGTAATCTTAAAATACTATAACATTTTAACTTTTCCATAAGGTAAAGTCTTTTAAGGGAAAGTTATTAATATTACCCTAACCTATAAATTTATCTAAATTGGACTTTAATACCAACTATAATGCCCCAACCTTAGACCTTACATAATATTGAGTTTTAGTCAAGAATTTAATTTGTTTCACATTGAGGATCATTTTGGTTTAGTGTTTTAGAGAATTATTCCACCATTCAAATATAACATCCCGCATTCATAAAAATGAAAACTACTAAAATAGTATCCATTTAATCAAAAATATAAAACTTTTAAAATAAAAAATGATTATTTTTTATGAAAAGATTCATAAATATAAACTTTAATTCCTACTTTATCTTAACCATCCTTATACCTTATGTAAAACATTTTAAAACATTGTATGAGCACAAAAAATCTCAATATGGTACATAAAGAAATAAATTGTTAGTTCAGTGAAAACATGAAAACCATTAAAACCCATGTTGTTAAAAACTCATTAGTATGCATAGAAACCTCATACAGTTTCCTTGGGACATATTTACCATATCACTCTTAAAATAACCCTTAAAAATAGAATAACCTTTTGGTCAACATTCTTCTCCGGAGTACCCAATGTATTAGAGAGTTATATTGGGGCTCACCCGTCATATCTTGACCTGTAATTGGGATCAACCTATCATAACATGATCTATAATGGGGATAAACCCATAATATATTAATCTATAATGGTATAAACCAATAATAAACAATTTATAAGGAACATATCTTGGATAAAACCCTTTATAACTCATTTAAACCCACGATAAAAACACATTCAGATATCAAAATACCATTTTCTTGTAAAAAATAATTTTAAAATATAAAAAACCACATATATAATAATGAGATAATATTCCTCAAAAATAACAATAAAAACATATAATGTAAAAAATATAGTAATAAATCATCATTAAATCTATATAATCTGATCATTCCATATAAAAAAACAATCTTTTTTTCATTTCGTAAAATATACATTCAAAAGGATTTTAAAAGGAAAGTCTCTTACCCTGAGTCTGACTCATCATGTAAAATATTTAACCTCCAAAATAATAAACTTAGGATAATTATATAATTTATTTATAAAATTTAAACTTTTATTATTCATTTTATATCACTTATTATCATGTTATAAAAATTTCTTAATTATTTAAGTTCTTGTCGGATGCTTTGTCTATATTTAATACTTAAGTCCAAAATATCTTTGGCATGATATAAATAGTTAAAGTGGTCATAAGTCCATAATATAAATAATAATATTCATAAAATAATAATAATATTTATACATAAATTATAATTTTAAATCAAACCATTTATTTATGGTTATGAAAAATGAATAATGTTATAATCCGGGAGACAGTAGGTCGTACGTATGCATGATTAACCTTTCCATTTTTTAATCTTAATTATTGATATAAGTTAATTATTATTTTATCATCCCATAATGACCATTTATCATTAATATAATATTATTAATTTAAATATACATATTTATATATATATTCCATTTGATGTGGTGATGAAAAATGAATCACATTGCCTTGTAGAGGTTATAGTTCACATGTATGCATGAACGACATTATACTTTTTATGTGTAGGGAGAGGTAAAATTAAATGATATATTATTTTTTAATAATGATAATTATGTAATTAATATCATATATAGAAATAAATTCCATCATTATAACGAGTCTTTAGAGATGGTGATTGAAAATGATTTATATAGGCTCATGAGGTGGTAGTCTATCGTACGCATGAACGATTAATTATTTTTCCATTTGATGGAAATGGAGATGGATTTAGGTGATTATATTAACATAATAAAATATTATTAAATTATCTCTAATTAATTTTTTATTTCATCACAGTGAAAGAATATTTTAAGGAAGTGGAAAAATAAATAAATTATGAACACTTAATTAAAAATGATATCTCTCCTTTGGAAGATCTCCTTTGATCAACACCATAACGCATCTAAGGTGAGTGTTTTGTCTAAACTAAGAGTTCTATAATGTTGGGAGGAATTTTAATTAAGGTATTTTGGAAGATATTGGATGAACCAAATAGGTTTTTTATGTTAATAATAGAGAATAATGGGTACCCTTTTATTGGGGAGGGGAGGGGCACTCTTGGAATTATTTTAAATATTAAATTAATATAAAATAATTTTATTTTCAAAATGGATTTAAAGGGAGTTATTTACAAAAAAGGATGAGTGTTTGTCTAAATAAATTAATCCAAAAAAATATAAATGTTTTAATTATTTTTTATTCCTTATCCTTTTGTTTCAACCGTTATTTTACCCTTTTAATTCTTACCATTATATCATGTAATTTACACTTTGAGGGTTAATATAATTAATATAAAATTCTAAAAGACAAATAAATGAGTAATTGATAACATTGTTAAGACTTATCCATATTATTTGGCCTATTTTTATATTTTATGAAATTTTATATAATTAATAAAATATTATTTACTTTAAAATATCAACAATGTCAATTTTGACACTATTCATTAGCTAACTTTTTAAAAATATCATAACAACAATATAAATTAGAACAAAAAATTCCAAAATATAAATAACTTGTAAAATTAATCTAAAACATTCATGGATGATATTAAAAATCTAAAACCATATTTATTTTAGTATTTTTAATATCATTTATTTTATATAACCTTTAATAAAATAATTACTACAACATCATTGTATATGAATTTAATTTAATTATTTTATTCTTAAAAAAATAAAAAATACATAATCATGATAAAGATAAAAAATTAAGATTTAAAAATAATATTTATAGTTGAATAAATCCTCTTTATATCCTCTTATTAAAAATATTTCACTTGTTAAATATTAGTGTGACAAAAATGCCTTTTCTTTTAATATAAAATTATAAATGTCATAATCTCATCCAAATAACTTAAAAATGTAATAATTTCAGAACATGGATTATTTTGGTTGAAAAAATCATCCAATGAAATTAGGACAAGTGTGAGGGTAATTTTAAAAAATTTATAATGTTACTTTTTACACTTAATTACCCAATTTACCCTTAACCTTCTTAATAAAAAAATTACTAAATTTGTTACTCATAATGTCCGCAAATAAAAGGGACCTATTTAATAAATATGGATATTATTATTAAAAATAATTAATCTATTTTCCAAAATTAAAAAAATAGAAATTTTATAGATTAATTGAAAATTAATCCCCTTGACGGAATGAGAAAACATGTTTTTAATGTAAAAACATTCAAAATTTCACAAGGTTTTAATATCCAATTTCATTGTAAAATTGATTAAAATTTCCTACATTGGATTAAATTATAAATACATTATCCAATTATAATTTAAAACCATTCAAATATATAATTAAATTCTATGAAAAAGGTTTTTTCAATTAAAATGCTGTATTTTTTTCACTATTCTTCACAATATGAAACTTATCAAAATAAAATTTAAACCAAAGTAAATTATGATATTATGCATTAAAATAATAATTTTATTTTTTAAAATATAATTTATAAATTTGAAAAAAATTATCTTTAAAACCAGTGATACATTAAAAAGTTATAAAATTTCTTTTTTTAAAAATAATGTTTTTAACCATAAAATAAGATTTATTATATATGAAATTGAACACAGTGAATCTTTTAATAAATATATAATTAATAAATATTAATGAATATTAAAAAATAATTATTATATCATTATCTAGGTTTTTACAAGAACATAAAATTATATGGAGTTTACTGAGGTTATTATGTCATAATGGTTTAATAATAATTGAAGGAAGTTGAAAAAGAAATAAAATAAATATTTTTATTGAAGAACAATACTTATTCATGAAGTATCCTCCTAAGTTTTTCACTAAAGCCATCCTAGGTTATTTTTATGCCCAAACTAATTCTTTCATGGTGAGGGTAGAAATTTGGGAAGTTATTTGGGTAGTTCCTGGCCAAACCAAATAGGTGTGAATGTGTGAATGAAGAGGGGTGACCTTTTATAAGTGAGGTGAGTGGAACACTCATAATTTTTTGAAAAAATCAATCATACCCATGTTTTTATCATGAAACAGGATTAAAAAATACTCCATTATAGAACAAATAATATATAAGGTCTAAATATGTCTATATAATGGGTGTTGCCCAAATTATTATGTCATTTTTAACCCATATCTTCATAGATTAACCCCTCGATGAATCAAATTTACCCTTAACCATGGTGATTAATACTTACTTATTTCAGTATTAATTTTGTTGAAAAATTATGTTTTCCATATTAAAAATTATTAATTATTCTAATTGTAAATATTGATCTGTTTTTTCAAAATTAAATTCACATAAGTATCAAATTTTAATTTAAAATTTATTGTACGAACATGAAGAGAAATCATGTTTTAAGGATAAAATTTTCAAAAGTTTACAAAGTTTTTATATAAAAATTCAATATAAAAAATATTACCATTACCTTGATTAGATTACTTTATATATAATTAAACTAATTTTACTTTAAAACCAATTAAAAATATAAATTATCATTTTAAATAATTTATAAGAAATGAATGTTTTCAATTAAAATTTAGTACTTCCATTGTTCATAAAAAAAATTAAAAAATACCCAAAATCACCCTATGATAATTTTGGTATTCCAATTTAATATTTGAAGATTTTTTAAAAAAAATCTAATAGTTATAAAATTTAATTTTAAATTAAATGTGCTAAACACAATTAAACCATCTTTTTGAAAAATATAATTTTTCAGAAAACATTTCTTTTTTTAAATGATTTTTATTTTATTTCTAATACATAAATATAAAATGAATGAGTGTAAACTATATATTTTTATAATTTATCTTTATCATATCCATCCCCATCATTTTAACTTCTAGTGATAAATATCTCATTAAATAATAGTATTTTAATAATATGTCATGTTTCGTTTAAACATGGTGTTGCGTGTGATGCAAGATAAACAATGTTTTGTGTGTAACATAAACTAAACGTTGTGTTGAGGGTAATGAAATTTTTTAAAGATATTTATTTTATTTAATAATATATATATATATATATATATCTTAATTTCCCAAAGTTTTATATTTTACTCTAATCTTAGTGTTGTGTGTCAAATACACTATTGAATACAATGAACTTATTTTATAATTTCAGGGTGTCACATTATCCCCACCATAAATAAATTGTGTCCTTATAATTTAAACAATATCTTAGTAATCAAGGGTATTATATTTGAAAATAATTTTTTTAACCAATATCATAATAGTATTTAATAAAATATCCTCTTAATAAGAGAGGATGGGGAGTATAAATATCTCATAGAATAGAACATTAATAGGTTTATATGTAGAAGACCACTGGTAGAAATTGAAGATATGTACATGGAAAAATCATAAATAATTTTATACAGTGATAAATTTCATTAATCAATGGAAAATGAGTAATTAAGGTAAATTTAAGATATTAAAACCCATATATCTATGATGATTTAAAATACAATCTAATTCATTATATATGAATATAATAAGATAATATTTTTTTCAAGATCATTATCCTTAAGTTGAGGAAGTATTTTACTATCTATGAATATAGTGGAATATACTTACTTGATACATTTATATTTCATAAGAATAATTTCATCCTTTACTTGATGAATAATTCATCACATACATTAATAAATGAATATCCATAAATTAATTTTTTATACCTAAAGCACTAGAATTCTCTTTTAACGGATCTCCATATCCATAAAGAAGTAACAAGAATTTCCATCTGTCTCCAACTATTTTCTAAAACCAATATGGTTAAAAAAACGGTTTCCAGTGTAATACATTAATCTCTAAACCTATAAAGTAACACCACTGGTTCATCATTAATATTAATTTTTCAAATTATTTAACAAAAAAATGACATTTCACTCAGAAATCGTGTAGGAATGTGGTAGGTTTTAAACCCTTATCAATCATTGGTTACGGGTTCAAGCCTTGAAGTCTTTCTAGATGCAATGGGTTATCACCATGCTTGCGGGTTTTACTTTTTATAAAAAATATTAATATATTTCATATAATTTTCCCGAAAAAATAATATGTAAATCCCTAAAATAAAGTTAATCAATAAATAACCTTTTTACTATGATTTTCAGTACAACCCCAATACATAAATACTTCATCCATTTTATTTCTCCATATGGCCTTCTTTGGTCTAGGTTTTATCTATTTGAATAGTTCATTGAATTGGATAATTCTTAGGTTCCCCCATTTAATAAAACAAACTATAAATGGATCCTTAGGGTGATATTAATTTATTTTTATCATAATCTTTATTTTTCTCAACAATTATTTTCTTTGTACCCTTATTTTCCACGCAAAAAAAGCATTTTTCTGTTCCTTTGAGTCACTTTTTTGGGTGTCTATTTCAATATTTTTGACATGAATGAAATCATGACTTATTTTATCTATTGTCTCCACCACTCAATCTCTTAGAAAACTCGATCATTATCTTATTTGGTGAGTCCTAGGGTTGGTTAAGGTATATGTTGTGAATCATATTTTGGGACAACTAATTAGGAATAATCCTGATATCTTTTACTCTAATAATAATCCCATTTAGTTTCTAATAGTCACTACCTTGTCCTTTATATTTGATGTTAAGATGATTCCTTCAGTCTCCATTCATTAACTAAAACCAAAAGGCCTAGTGTGACAAATAATAATCATTGTTGGAAAACTATATAACCATTATAAGATGTTTAAATTATGATATCTTTTTCTGTTCTAAGTCAACTTAGGTTTAACCTAGGTCATTCACTTTCATCATTTATTCAAATCCTTCCTAATTGTTTTCAAATACATTATGTATTATACTAATCATATCCCTTGAGAGTGTCAAACCAGATGCATAGAAAGGAATAGTGTCATGCACCAGGCGATGATCGGGTGAAGCTCAAAACACCCTTTTTAGATTTATTACCCTTAAGTACATCTATGTAAGATCTAATTCCACTTTTAGTAACCATATAGGGATGTATTTCTAGGAAAAACTAAATAATATATATCTTACAAAAAATTTAGTATGTTCTTCTATTCTTATCTTCAAATCCTATCATGGGGTTATAGTTCCTAATCTATGTTTTTCTACATCATGTTCACATGGTTTATACAAAACATTCTATGATACCAACAATAACAACCTAGACATTAGTAGCCTAGATTTATTATCTTCTTTGTTACATTATCATAAGATATAAGGAATCACATCTTGAATGACTGAATATTTTATTGGTCTTTGTAAACTACATATATATATGATTATCATATTACACGTGAATATGCAAACTAAAAAAAATCAAGAACATCATTATCCCCCCTAGAATATTCTTTCATATCTTTCACAGTAAACTTCATAGATTTTTAGTAAAGGAAAAAAAATATGGGTGATCTTGAATACTCAATAAGGGTTATGTATAGTGGAATCTATCATGAATCAATAAAGAATAATTAATATGGAAAAGTAAATGAATAAAGAAACATTCCAATTGAATAACCTAAATTCATGAATAGATAAAATATAATCAATATAGAATGGTAAATAATTGAAAACACATGACATTTAATCAAAAAACTGAGAATGAGATGCACCTAGAGATAATAACATTGTGAAAATATCATAGACAATAATAATTCAATTCTTTATAAAGTAAATGCTTAGTAATTGGACACCATGATTTCAAGTATCATAAAAAATCAACCATTAATTCCTTTCACAAGATAGTTTAAAACTAATGGGTATAAATCGATATAGTTTGTCCAACTATATATCTACTATCAAGACCTTCTAAAAGAATGTTTATAACTACTAGATAAAAACTCATTGGGATTGGACAAATGATTTTTTCTCATGAGATCTGCTGATGCATCAAAGGGATTTCTAAAAACTGTCATTGACTCTGTATTTCATGTCCAAAACATTCATTATATATAGAATAATCAATTTAATTCATGAATAATGTGCCGTATCAAAAAAAATAAGTATTTATTAAAAGATAAATATTTATAAATAATTCCCCAACCAATCAATTAAATCTCAAATTAAAACACTGTATATAGAAATGATATATGGTTTAATAAATAAACATATCCAGGATAAATAATATTTACATTTCAGGTAATTTAATATCCATATAAAATTCAATTATTCAATAGAAAGTTAACGACTACAAAAATTAACCAAGTAATTGAATTTCAAATCATTCATTGGCAACAATGATCATAACCAATCCATTATAAGAAGAATGACAATGTCAATACAATATATACCCATCGGAGTAAGAATAAAGTGTTTCTACCATTGATGAATACAAATACTATAAAAATATATTCAAAAATTTATTGAGTAAAATACACTTTTCATTTTGAAAATTACTTTTTTTAAATATAAATCATTTTGAAACTATTTTTCCTTGAAAATATCTTTTAAAAGCTAATAATTTCTTCAATATTAGTAAAAAAATATATTTAAAAATATAATTATAAAGTTTAAAATGAGGATTATAATAAATGGTGTTTATGATAATAGGTAATTATGTACATTACATACAATTTAAAAAGAACATTCCCTTTTCACTGTAAATAAGACAGAAAAGTTCCTTTTTTAGAAAACAACAAGAATATTCCTTTCACATTAACGATAGAATCCAAACTAGCATTGTTATAAAATGGCATAATAATCCTTCAGAAAAAAATTAAAAATTAAAAATGGTTGAAAATTCACTTAATAAATGATTTTGAAAATATTAAAAAAAATTAATATATTTTATAAAACATAGTTTTTTGTAGAAAACAGATTTCCGACCAAAGAGAGAAATGAAGATAGATTTCTTAAGACATTTTCTCAATTAATTAAATTATAAAAGAGTAATAAAATGGTACTATTACATGAACATATCATGAATAAAAAATGAGAATAAAATTAAAATTTTTTATTAGGAAAATTTCAAATAACTTCCTACTGCTGAAATTCAAGAATAAATAATCCCGATTAGAATGAGATAATGAAATAAACCCTTACAATGTTCATAACATTTAAGTGAGTATTAATAAATGAATAAGTTATTTATTTCAAATATAAATCCACATAAAATAATTTTAAATATAATATAATTTTTATGTGAAATCATTATATACATAATATTAGAATGATATAATCAATGAAATTGAATTTTGGACCTAATGAACGGAAATTAAGTTAAGAAATCTCTTACCTCACACTTCCTTTTGATCAAAAAATAATTAACCAACTTTATAGTGGTTTTAAAAATTTTATTATCTTAAACCAAGAAAATTTTAATATTTATAATATTATATTTGATAATTTTATTATATCTTATCACCTATTCATTAATAATATTTCATTGTTTTCATTATTTCAAGAGTTAATTGCCTTATTTTTTCCTTCATTATTTTCCATGAAAGTTCCGATTATTGTAAAACTTATAGAGTTTTATAAACTATATAATAATAATAGTGACATATTTATAATATTTTTTACATCAATTTTACTTTTAAATCCAATTATTAAAAATGGTTATGAAAAATCAAGTGTGTTATGGTCATAGAGATTGTCTGTCGTACATACGCATGAGTAATTTTTCCATTTTCCAATGATCATTATAAAAATAAGGTATTAAATATATATTTTATATTAAAAATGATAATAACATCATATATACCATATTATATTCTTATATATATAATCAATTTGGTGTGGTGATGAAAATTGAGTCACATCTCTTTATGATGGCAGCAGTCTACACGTACATGAACGATGTTATCATCTTTAAGTGAGTGAAAAAAGTATGAGATAAAATAATATATTATATTTAAATAATGAAATTTTTTTCATTAATATAATAATTATGTAATATATATCATATATAATCATTAAATTTATCCTATCCACCTTCCATGTCAAGCGTTAGTGAAAGATGTATCACATCGCTTCAAGAGGCGGTACTTCACCATACACATGAGCGATGTAATCGTATCTCTGATGGAATAGAGGGTAAAAAATATATATATGATATAATTAATAAATAGGTATAACTATGTTATATATATATATAATTCATATATATCACTATATCCAACCATGAAAGATGGTAATGGAAGAATGAATAATATCTATTCATGAGGCGATAGTGCATCGTACACATGACCAAGGATTTAATAACCCATTTGATGGAAGTGGATATGGTTTTAGGTAATTACCATATTATAACAACATCCAATAATATATAAGATACTAAATATATTATATCATAATGTTTTAATAATAATTGAAGGAGGTGGATAAAGAAATAAAATAAAGATTCTTGTTTAAGAATATTACCTCTTCTTCAGGTATCTGCCTTAGGTTTTGACTAAAGCCTTCATATTTCTTATTTATGAATAAAATAAGTATTCTAAGTTGAGGTTAGGGAATTATGTAAGTGATTTTGGTATGTATTGTCCTAACCAAAGAGCTTTAAAGGAGTGGATAAGAGAGTAAAGCGGGTGGACTTTTATAAGGGTGTTGAGTGTCATGCTTGTAATTGTTTGAAAAAAATCAATCATACCCACATTTCTATAATGAATGAATCTTAAAAAATGATCTATTATAAAAACATTAAGCTATAGGGTCTAAATATATCTAAAATATTGGTTTTTTACAAGTTTTTATGTCATTTTTAACTCTTATCTTATTAGTTTAATGCCCTAGTAAATCCATTTTTACATTAACCATGGTAATTAATTTTTATAATTTCACTATGAATTTTGGTCTAAAATTAAGTTGAAATTATTCTGAAATATAAATTATTCTTTCTGAAAATATTAAACCCATTTTTTCAAATTCAATTCATAGAAGTTGAAATTTTTAATTTAAAATTAATCCTACAGAATTCACATGAAATCGAGTTTTTAATGAGAATATTTTAAAAAATTTACAATTTTTTATGTCAAAATTCAATAGTAAATTGATTATAATGACATAAATTTGATTTATTTATATATAATTGAACTAATTTTACATTAAAATTAATTAATAATATAAATTGTCATTATAAATAATTTAAGCAAAAAGGAATTTTTCAAAATAAAATTCAATACTTTCATTATTCATCAGAAAATTAAGCTTTTCAAAAAGTACCAAAAAATCACCCTTAGATAATATAGGTATTCCAATTTAAAAAAATTAGTCTATTTTGAAAAATAAATTTTATAAAATTAGTAAAATTAATTTTTAAACTATGTGTGCAAAGCGTGATTAAACTATCTTTTAGAAAAAACCCAACTTTTTTTAAAAAAATTCTTTTTTCCTTTAAATGATTATTATTTTATTTCTTATAAATAAATATAAAATGAACATGTGTAAAAAAATATATTTTTATATTTTATTTAAACATATTCATCCCCACTATTATAATATTTGGGTGATAATTTTCACATTAAATAATAATATTTTAAAAATATGTCATGTTTTGTTTAAACTTATTGTCGCATGTAACCCAAGTTAAAATCAACGGTGCATGTAATGCAAGATAAACTTATTACTGTTTGTAACGAAAGGTATTAAAGTGGTTTAATTTATTTAAAAATAAAGATATCATAATTTCTCAGGGTGATATATTTTCTTCTAAGATTGGTGTTGTGTGTCGCATATGATATCAAATTTGATGCTATTATTTTAAAATATTGGTGTGTTACATACATGGTCCATGATACAGGTCTTTAAGTAGATTGGGAATAATTTCTGAAAACTAACCATTTATGCCCTGGAAAAATTTTTCATGCCAAAAATCTTGAAATCTGGGTAGTTTATATAGTATTTCTGACATAGATTTCTATAGAGAGTTTATAAGTTATTCTAGATTTAGAAAAAAATTATTTCAAATATAAATATATATGATTTAGTTGAGGATGATCAAGAGGTTAAGTTTGAAGTGGGAAATATTGGTACTTTACTATTTTTTATTTTTTATTTAATCTATTCACTAGATATATGGTTATATGTTGTGTTGAATTCAAATAGGATAACTAAGATGAAATTTAAAAAAGAGATAGAATAGAAACTATGTGTTTTAGTAGAAGAAATGAAACATTTTGTTCCAACATTGAGTTGAAGATAACAAATAGATCATTGAATATCTGATTTGGAGAATTATAGTGTTATTTAATGGTATTCTACTAATGATAATATTTCAAAGTGAATGTTTTTTATGTCAACATTTGGGATAATTCATAGTTTTGAAAAATCCTTGAATAATATGGTATGCTAAATTAAGAGGAATTGTCATGTATATCATTTATTAACATGGCCTACTAAGTGAGAAAATCAGAATGCATTGAAGAATAATTTCATTGTTGTAATTACTATCTAGAGGTTTGGTTTGTTTCTATATGAATTCAGATTGAATATCAAAGACTCAAATCTACTTTCCGGAATTATTTATATCTATAATAAGAATTGGGTGTGGAATTAGAATTCATATAAGCATCAATATATAGGATTTTGTGATGTAGATTTCAAGTATAAATCTTGAGAGGACCTTCATGTCCTTAATCCAAGAAGATACATACAAGTCTATAAATAGATACCATTACTCAAGTAGTTCATATAGAGGAATCAAATGGAGTAACCCTTGGGAAGTGATGTGTTATTCTTAAACTTATAACCATATTGAAATTAGTAATTATGAGATAGGAAGAGACTGTGCCACTTGGTGAGGAGTTCCTTTAACTAACCATTATATCTATACAAATAGTGTGTTATAGTAGATCTTTTTACAAAAAAAATAATGAGTGTGTGATCTCTTTAGTATACTATTATAAGTGAGCCAAGTAAAATCATTGAGTTCCTTATATATAAATTTTTATATATGTATGTTTATCTGTGAAGAAGAACTCAAGAATTGAATAGTGTTCCTTCCAATGAGGGAAAAACATCCTAAATAGGTGAGAATAAATATACAAAGTAAAAAATAATAAGTTTAATTATATGAACACCATTATTCAACCCCCCCCCCCTCTTAGCTTATCGTAAGTCCCTACAAGTGGTATCACAACTAATAGGTTCTTTATTGAATTAAACCTGATATTTAAGGTTAAATATTGATTATATTTTATCAAAATATTATGTATTATATTTATCTATATTATATAATGATATTTAAAGATGAGAATGTAAAGGAATGAATTCTTGATCTGGAATTAGAGTTTGAAGCTGCCCTGGAAGAAGTAGATATTTACAAGAATAAGAACCAGAAGACTAGATGAAAGTTATAGTAGTCTTATGGATATGTTGAATAACTTGTGCCTTAATTAAACCATATTGAATAAGTTATTGAATATATAAATTAAACACATGAAAATTCAAAAAAAAATTACTAATTGGAATAAAATCACTAGAGAAATATTCAAGCATTTTGAAATCTTGAGTGCTTATCTTGAAGAATGAGATGTGATAATTTTTTCTATCAAAGAATAAATTTTATTATTTAATTAAAATCACTTTTATTTTTCCCCATAATATGATTTATTTTAATATAAAGTTTTTATAGTATTTAGTTATGAAGTTGGGTCACATGAGTATGGTGAAAGTACTACTAAAGAATAGTTGGTTAATGTTGCAATGAAAGGTAGTAAGAAAGATCTTCATAAGAATATTTAATCTCTAGATAAACTATTGAAATAATCAGATATGATTATAGAAAGAATTTTTAAATATTTAATTATGAATAATGTTCAAGTAATATTTTTTATTGATTAGTAAAAGTTATAGATTAAATGTGTTGAATATGAATGTTCTTTCAATACTCTTGAAGAAAAATTAAAATCTAGGTAAGGAGCATTAATATCAGGTATTGAAGTTAAGAATGATCATTTGATATGAAGGGGAAAAGGGTCTAAAAACTTGAAAGTTATTTAGTATCATTATAATAAATAAAAAATATCGATTGATTCTTCTCAAAAGAGAATGGGAAAACAATGTAAAATCTTTGTTAGTTGAAAGATCATGGCTCAACTTCAAGTGATTCAGTTTAAAGGTAATGTTAAATAATTTTGAAGATTCAGTAACAATAAATATAAAAACAGGATATGGATTTTTTGAGTTTTCAAGAATGAAATATAAATCTCTTAATGTTTATACATAAAATATTATGGGTAAGGAAAATTGGATGAATGATATGTCACTAT
The DNA here is from genome assembly GCA_963277665.1 of Viscum album. NCBI lineage: Eukaryota > Viridiplantae > Streptophyta > Magnoliopsida > Santalales > Viscaceae > Viscum > Viscum album. Next base: position 1,596,785,025 of record OY728130.1, on the reverse strand, counting down.
CCACTAATATCATGAATTCTACTGTGAAACCTGATCTTAAAATAAAGTGATTGAATCGAATAAATGGATTCAAAGAGTGAAGTATAGAAATATATTTTTATATTTAGGAATATGTAGTCATACTATTATATATTGTGAATATTACATTAAGATGATTTTAGATTGTAAAAGACATAGGAAATTAGAATTTTTAATCCATAAGAAATAAGGTACAATTATTATTCTTCTAGTGATTATGCTTCTAAGAGTGGTTTTGGGAGTTTCAATGATTGTTAAAAATATATAATAATGACTATTACTAGGAATATAAAATAAAATTATACCTATGAAGTCATTTGTTATCATTATGAATAGTAATTACACGTGATGAATAAATATATAAGGGGATTTTTGGGCTGGGATTCTTAGAATAAAACAAGAATATATTATTACCAAAATAAAAGGTGTTATAAATGTAGTTACAAGGTACATATTTTTAGGTTTCCTAATATTATAGAAAGATATGAAATGATAAGGAATATAAGTGGTTCAATGACTAGTATAAAACAATATGGTATAGAAAGAAAACATGGTTTAGTAAAGATCATATTCATGATGATGGATAGTCATGAAGTGAGTAGGTAATGAAGAGTTCCTAAACAAGATTTTATGGATTATTCATAGTAGTTATCATAGAAAGAAAAGAAGAAATCATGTAAATAAAGGAATAAAAAAGAGGTTACTCGCATGGGTAGTTATTAGTATTTGGAAGACAGGTCATTTATTTCAAAAAATAAAAATACTATATTATATAATAATCATAATAATGAGTAATTGATCTTCATGACTACAGAAGAGTATTCAAAGAGGAAATAACATGAAATCACTTGTAGCACTAGAGGAGGGTGTATCATATTGAGAAGAAATATATCTTTTTCAAGTAGATTTTTTGAATAGATTTACACATAAGTAATGAACATGAAGTAAAAATATAATATAGATGATAAATATAATATATAAGAGGAATAATGCATTAGTGGAATTTTTGAAGTAAGTATCACATGAAGCGATTACAAGGAAAATAAAACCAAAGTGTTGTTTTGTGAAAACCATCCACAATCCTCTACTTTAAGATGATAGAGGTAAACCCTTTCTCTAAGGTGTATAAATTGGTTATCAATGAAAAATTATGGGAGATACATGATCTATATGGTACATTTATTCAAATTATGGCATCCCCCCTTTTTATTACATAACTTTTCATTACATGGTACAAATAGATGATCATTTAAAGTTTAGTTTCATGGAAAAAGGTAAATAATACATGAAAAAATAAAACATCATTCTAAAATCTACTTGAAATATATATTCATGGGTTCATCCTAAGATACTTGTAATTCATATCATTTCATGTGGATATACATCGATGTAAAGTGGTGAGCATGAATTTTAGTAAGGTAATAAGCAAGGGAAACAAAAATCATGTGATCATGAGACATATTAATGAGAACTTGAGGAATAAAAATAAATCATGAACAAGATACATAACATAAGGACATTAATCATAACATGAAAATTCTTTTATAACATTTAAATGATACATTCATAAGCATATCACCAAGGTTTATCATAAAGGTGTCATAAATAAAAATTACCAAAGTTATTTACCAAGTTATCATAAAACATGTCATCTCTAGAGATTAAGTTCTTTACCTAATGAATTAATGTTCTAACAAGATGAACCCTTCATATATATTAATAAAATTTATCCACATAGATTATAATAAATCATTTCATTAATAACCCTTGGAGAATAAAGAATGGGTTTCTTATCAAAATCCAGGCATGAAAAGTGCTTAGAGACATGATCATTACATCACTTATAACCCATGGAATGGAATATGTGTTTTATATATGTAAATACCAAAATAAATTAATCACGTTTAAATCTATTTGAATACCCATTTAATACAAAGGAGTTATATTTATTCAAATAAAAAGTAAAAGACAATTTTTCATTTAAAATAGAGAAATTTTGGGGGGAAATTATCCAACAAAATGGGTATAAAACATGGATTTATAAAATGATAAAATGATAGGGGAAAAGGGTATCTTATTCATAAACTAATATTATTATAATAATGGGATAACAAAATTGGACAAAATACCTTATTATGGAAATTACTAGAAATACCATAAGAAATGGGAACTTGAATGGAAAAGAGAAGTTAAGGTATTCATTACCTTGAAGAGTTGTTCCTAAAACATGAGGATGTAACCTTGGGGAATTCAGAACATCTTATGTCACAAACCATCCCAGGCTAGCCACTAACTAGTCACCTGGGTCGGTCTATGATAAGGCCTGAAGGGAGTTCTCGATCCCCATGGCCTGAAAACTAGTTTCGGGCAACAAAATAATGCAGCTATGAATGATTTTGGCCATAAAAAATAAAAAAATAAAAAAATATATATAAACAAAACTCAAAAAATAAACTATATTAGTGGAAAGAGAATAAATCTTCACATGTACCTCCTTGTGAAATTTTGGGTCTCCTATAATCCTAAGATCACACTCACTCCATGAGTAAACCAAATTAGGAATAAACACTAGATACTAAAAAAGATATAGGTGTGATTATTAAAACACAGTAGGCATGCTTGAATAAACTGTTTCCTATAACTTTCTTTTAAAAATAAAACCATGTCAGGATAATGTGAAAATACAACCATTTAAATATAAGGTTTTTTATTCTTTTCAAATTAAAATCAAAAGCTTCCATTTTTGAGGAAAAATAATTTTCCTTCCATCACATTTCCAAAATAGTTTCTAAGCATGCATAGATATTTAAGAATGAAAGAAAAGATATTTAGAATAAAGAATGGTTTTTGATAAAGGATAAAATAAACATTAACCAACTGAAAATAAAACCACATCACAAGTATTGGGTCATAAATAAGAACCATGGGAAATACCTATTGGTAACTAACACAAGCGATACCTAAGAAACCTCATATATTAATGAAACGTGGTATAGACACCACAACCAATAGTTTTCTCATGCATGATCCACTCAGAGGGAACTTCCCATAGGCCAAGTGGTCTCTGATCATATCACATGTTTAGTTAGTGTTGTAATTGTAAATCCTTCTAGATGAATTTGTACCATTCCATTTCTAAGTCAACTAGTGTACTTGTTCTAATTATCCCACCTAGGTACCCAGGTTCCCCTTTCTTTTCAATTTCTATTTCTCATGGCACATATACATTACAACATTTACATGCAAACACAATAAATTTTAATACACAAATAAAACTAAAATTTCTCATAATCCAAACCTCTTTCAATTTCACATACACTCCCAATCCATTTTAAAACATGTTTCACACCACTTACACAATTCAATAAACTTAACCACCTTCGCAAAGAATAATAATGAAGCACGCTTTAAATACAACCAATTTTATTTTGAAAAAACACTTTCAAGACATAGACATCTCAAAACCTTTCAAAAACACCTTTCACACCACACACATAAATCTTGGAATACCTTTAAAATTCATAGAAATTATTTTAAAAATCATTTAAAAGGATAATTGAACAACCAAAGAACCACACATTTAAAAATTGGCTTGAAACTATTCTTAATTCAACCAATCTATTTTAAAATTTTAGGTAGTCTAGAAACCAAGTGTGAAGTTCTTTTTCAAAGACCACAACCTATTGTATATATATATATATATATATTTATTTATAGCATATTCACTTCATATAAAAACTGAAAACACATTTTAAAAACAATCCAGCAATCATCGAATTTAAAAAAAAGGTCTAAACATAAGGGACCTACTTAAAAAAGAAGTGGAAAAAGCTAAAAATCTTTGGATCTAGATGATATTGATGTCAACAAATAGAATCCAGACTTTACACTTACACACACATACATATATATATATATATATATACCCATATCTTCATTTCACATATTCCCCTATCCATGAGGGAATATGTACAAAGTGGTCATATATATATATATATATTTATTTATTTATTTATATTTCTTACCCGTGAATGTACATGTAGGTGCCCTCAACTTCAAAGGCTTGAAATTACATAAAAGAGGACCAAGATTCTCTAAAACAATTATAAAGGAAAACACGTGTGAGTTTGACAAATTTTATTTAACAATACATATATAAATTATAAATAACTCGTAATACCTTAAAAATACCCAATGTCTCTTTAAAAAATAGCGCAAGTATTTTCAAGAAAAAGGAAGAACACATTTTCCAAAAATCAGAAATAATAAAAGTATAAAACCAATAAAAATCCAACTTGAAACATGATTTAATCAAAAAATATTTCATATTCACTCATAATAAAAATATTAATCCTTTAAAAATTTGATTTAAAATCCATGCAATAAAATGCCATAAAATTAAAGGTCAAGGAATAAGGCAAACCTACCTGTAACTTTCACAAATGGAAAAAACCTTCGAGAACAATAAGAGGAGGGTCTCGGGAGGAAGTTTCACACTATATTAAAAAACCAAAAAAACATCAAAAATCAGCTAACCCCATACCCTAGGATTCATCCATGGCATGCGCAACACATGGAAGAGAGGAAAACCATAAAATATAGGGGGAATAAGGGAGATAAGTCCTATTAGAGGGGACTACATGCCAAATCAGAAGGAGAATCTGTTGATATAGAGAGAGAGGTGGCACATGAGAAGGGATTCAGCCAGTGGGGGTCACACGATAGAGAGAGAATGAAGGAGGGTTACATCACACAAGAAGAAGGGGAACCCCCTTGTGGGTTCTAAAAAAAACCTAAATAATAATGATAATAATATCATTAATAATAATAATCCAAATAATAATAATACCATTATTATTATTATTATTATTTAAAAAATTTATTTTTTTCTATTTAATTTTCATTTCTCAAAATCCTGCAAACCACACACGGTTTGGCCGCACGGTTTTCCAAACCATGCGCCAACCGTACGTCTCTACTGGAGGCCCTGAATAACCCGAATGGGCAACTGTATAGTTTTCCAAATAGTTTATTATCCCTAGGATTCGTCTCTTTAAAAATTACAGATGACCTCGCATGGTATCTACTAGTCGTACTCAAACCGTTATCCTATGCTGGAGACCCCCAAATTTTTAAATTTAAAACTAATTTGACCTAAAAATAAAAAACAAAAATAGTTATAATTAAATAATTAATAAATCATGGTTGATATGTGATAATTATCCCCACCATTGACACTTTTTCCACATAAAGTCATCAAGCCGAACATGGAACAAAAACTAGAACTCCAAACTAACCATGATCAATTGAAACTAAGAAACTGGGTGTGACCTTTCAACTCCAAAGGTCACACCCAACCAACTATAAAGAAACCCACAACAAAATCCGCAGTAGTTTTTTCCACCATTAAGAACTAACCATCTAGACTAACTAGCATGGACTAACATGGGAAACCCCACATAAACTAACCCAGAAACTCTCAACACAGACCAACCCCCAGCATAAGAGGGACCCTATGAAAGAAACTCCAAAAAATAGGTGAACCAAACCGTTATTCATTATTTTCCAAGAAACATGCATCTCACACCACAAGTAGGTGTTGTCGCGGACTGGCTCGGGTGACCAGTTAGGGGTTGACCTGAGTTGGTTAATGACAAAATGGTATCATAGGTGAATTATTGATCCTCATGGGTTGAAAACTAGTGTTGTACATTAAAATAAAGTAGTTGGGAATGATTTTTCTCAAAAACAAATGACAAATGAATAAAAAATATAAACAGAACAAGAAAATTAAACTCTAGTATCAAAAATAGAATAAAGTTGTACATGTACATCCATGTGACCTCTTGGGTCACCTCCAACCCTAATATCACACTCGCTCCATGAGAGAACCAAAGTGGGAAGTAGAACTAGAAGATAGAAACAAAATAAAGCTATATGTATGATTATTAAAACATAGTAGGTGTGCCCGAATAAACTATTTCGTATGCCTTATCATTAAAAATAAAACCAATTAATGCTAGTTTGAAAATACAACCATATAAAAATTAAGGTTTTCATTATTTTCAAATTCAATTCACAAGCTTCCATTTTTTAAGAGAAATCAATTTCTTTCCATCAAATTTATAAAATAGTTTCCAAGTACGCCTAGAAATGTAAAAATGAATGGAAATATATTTAAACAAAAGCTTTGTTTTTAATAAAGGAGAAAAAAATGTGAAGTGACTAAAAATAAAATCACATCACAAGTATTATGTCACAAACGAGCACCATGGTAAATCCTTATAGGTAACTAACACAAGTGGGACCATAAAACCTCTTATATCAATGAAACATGGTATAGAAACTACAAACAATAGTGTTCTCATGAATGATCCACTAAAAGGGAACATCCTAGGGGCCTAGTGGTCTTAGATCATATCACATTTTTAGTTAGTGTTGTAATTATAAATCTCGGTAGATGAATATAGGCCATGGCACTTCTGAGTCAAATAGAATACTAGTTCTAGTTAGCCCACCTAAATACCTAGGTTCCCCTTTATAGTCAATTTCCATTTCTCAGGCCACATATATATCACCACATTTACATGAACACACAAACAATGTGAAAAGACACATAAAACTACCATTTATCATAACAAAAAGCTCTTTGAATTTCACACACACACCAAATCCATTTTAAAACATGTTTTACACCACTTGAAGAATTAATTAAACCACATGTAAAATTTGTAAACCACCTTCAACAAGCACAACAAAGAATCATTATTTTAATATAACTAATTTCCTTTATAAAACATACTTTCAATCCATACGCATCTCAAAAACTTTCAAAAACACATTTTTCATCACACACATAAATCATGGAATACCTTTAGAAGTCATAGTAAGAATTTAAAAAATCATTTAAAAGGATAATTTAACATCCAAACCAACACACATTTAAAAATATTCTTGTAACCATGCTTCATTAAAACAATCCAATTAAAAATTTTAAGAGGTATAACAATCAAGTGCGAATAAATTTTTCAAAGACCATGACCAATTATATATATATATATATAAATTATTCATTTCATATAAAAATTGAAAAAACATTTTAAAAACAATCAAGCAATCATGAAATTTATATTAGAGGCCTAAGCACAGGGGACACACCTCAAAAATTGTGTGAACAAAGTTGAAACACTTCAGCTCATGATAACTTTGATGATGGAAACTTGAATCCAAACATTACACTTACACTCATGTGAATTTTTACATATATATATATATATATCCCTATATAAATTTAACATATTCCCCTCACCATGAGGGAATATGTACAAAGAGGGAATGTGTGTGTGCATGTGTCTTACCCATGCATGTACATGTATGAGCCCTCAACTTTGGGTGGTTCGAAATTATATCAATGACTTCCAAGACACATTAAAATAATTAGAAAGAAAAATGCATGAAAGTTTAATGAAATACATTTATCAATCCATATATAAATTATAAATAACTCATAATACCTTAAAAATACCCAATTTCACTTTAAAAACTATCTAATGTATTTTCAAAAGAAAGGAAGGATGCATATTCATAATGCTGAAGGAATCAAAGGAGAAAACCAATGAAAATATGTGTTGACACATTCTTCCATAAATTAATATTTCATAGACACTCATTAAAATATTATTAGACCATAAAATGTTTATTTAAAAGCCAAGCAATCAAATTCCCTAAAATTTAACAGAAAGGCATGATGAGAACCTTCATTGAAATTGTGCAAATGGTGAAACCCTTCTAGAATAGAAAGAAGAGTGTCCTAGGAAGAAGTCAAACACCCTAAGAACCAAATACAAAATAAGTACATCAAAAATTGGCCAACCCCATACCCTATAGTTTAACCATGGCATGCACACCACACAGAAGAGAGGAAACCCATAAAATAGAGGGAGAAAAGGGAGATGAGACCTACCAGAGGGGACCATGCACCTAATCAGAAGGATAAATGGTTACCAAAGGGAGGGAGGTGGTACGCCATAGGGGATTCGGTCGGTGTGGGTTGTGTGAGATAGGGAGAAGGAAGGAAGGTTGCATTGTATAGGAGGAAGTGGAACCCCCATGTCCCTTTTAAGAAAAAAATAAAACCCTAAATAATAATAATAGTAATAATATCCTTAATTATAATAATCATAATAATAATAATAATAAAATTATTATTATTTAAAAAAATTATTTTTTATTTTATTTTTATTTTTCAAAATCTTGGAAACTATGCCTGGTTTGGTTACATGGTTGGCCAAACCATGCACCAATAGTGCACCTCTACTGGAGGCCCTAGACAACCCACACAAGAAGCTACATGGTCTTCCAAACAGTACATTATACATGTGATTAGGCTCTATGAAAATTACAGACACCCTTTCATAGTCTTTACATAGTGTTTACTTACTATGCACCAACCATACACCAATGCTGGAGACCCCTGAATTTAAAAATTTTAAACTGATTTGACTAGAAACTTTAAAACAAACATATTTATAATTAAACACTTAATAAATAATGGTTGGGGTGTGACACCTTGGGGTACTCCTTGGGAGGTAAAACTACAATAAATTCATGTAGGATGGATTTTGAGTAAAATAAAATAGATAAATGGGTGGATATTTATAGAAAAAGAGGAATATTTATTTAATTATTTCCAAATATAGGCCTTAGAAATCTAGGCTGTGGAAAATGAAAAACCCTTGGATTACCCATGGTTTTTTCCAATTTATTTACACATTTGAGAAACAAATTTGTTATTTTAATCCATCATAATCAAACATGTTTATTTATTACTTCTTTTGGCATTGAAAAGTAAAGATTCCATAAAGTAAGGTTTTTAAAAAATCAAAGTTTCCTGTTTAGAGTTTGGAATGTCACTTATAGATTTTGAAATTGATTAAAATATATTAAAATACATTATATAAATAAAATAAAAAAATTTAGGAAATTTATATAGTTTAATTAAATATTAAATTATGAAATAAATTTGATGCCATAATATATATAGAAAACCTAAAACTATATTTTTTACTATTCACAAAAAAAATAAAGTATTTTATAAAATTATCATAAATTCACCATAACCTAATTTAGATTGATGATATAAAAAATTATGATTATTTTATCATAAAAATTCTCTAAATAGGAAAATTTTAACTTTTAAATATAAAAAATATTATTTATTTAAATACAATAGTTTTTAAGGTATATTCAAACTTTTGACACTTATTAAAAAATTTGCAGCCATTATAAAATTATTTTATCATTTATTATTTAAATAAAATTGTTTTAAAATAATATTTCAATAAAAAAATATACTATTGATAATACCTTGGTTTATTATAAAAATTTTATAAATATTATTGAAAAATACAATTATGTTTTACTTGTGTCCAAAAATAAAATTATCAAATTCATCTCAATTAAACATATATTTTATTAAGAGAAAAATATTAATATGAATTGATGGAATAAAAAATTATATAAGTTAAGGAATTTACACTTTATGTAATTAAGTTCTAGACACATAACCCCTTATTACACCCTCATACGGACTAAGGGTTGGGTGTATGATGGTGGTAATTCCATGGGGTGGCTCGGCTAACATCAGTAGAGTGGTAATCTACACTAAATTGAACTTATCACAAAGGTGATTGTATTCAAGATTCACTTGATGATGCTTGTCTTGGGCTTGGTCAAGATCATAACCTAGTGATGATACCTCCCCACCCTAGTTCAGACAAATGGACTTTAAATGACATGACTCTATTGGTTCAGGCTATCAATTCTCCATTCTAAATCAATTATACTTTTCCATTATATATTATAAACACTAATTATAATGGTAAAATTACCAACTAATTTACTAGTTTCCAATGGTCATGTTGACCAATGGTTATATAACAGTCGAATACTAGTTGTCACATTTCCCTTTGTACCGTTATAAATACCACTTCATTATTTCACTCAAAATTCAATTCAATTTCTCTATTGGTTATATTTTCATTTTAATAGTACGTTAACTTGTTTAATAATATTTTCTTTCATTTCTATTTCATTTTCAGTTGGGGATATGATTCCAGTAGATTGGGGATATCCATACTTTCCCATTTTTGTTATTCTATTTTATATTTTTTTCCAGTTGTAATGTTTAGAATTTTAGTTGATTTATTAGGTGACTGGTGTATGATCAATGTTAAGGAGAAATTTTTTTTAGGTTTCTATGTATTTCTTATTTGTATAATATTATATAATATGTAACAAAAATTTATTGACGAAAAATATCATTTAAAAAAGTCTTGGTTGTTTTATTCTTTCCACATGAGAAATTTCATCCTGAAATTTTCAACTCATTTTATCAATTTGGAAAATGTGAGGGTATATCTATCTCATTGTATCCTCTGGTTCCCACATCACTTATTAATATTTTTTGTTCATCCATAACACTTTTATGAGGTGGGTAGTCCTATTTCATAGAACCTTTTCTATACAATCTAATATATCCCACCATTTTCTCTTTATAAGAGAGGTAATGTTCTAGTTGTACCATATAAAGATTTAGTGCATGTGATAGATTTGGTATGTAATTTATAAAGATAGATATGTTGAATGAATCATGAGCTTCATAAAAATTTGGTGGAAGTTCATATCGATAGGCCACTACTCCAATACAGTCTCAGATTTAAAAGGGGCCAATGTACCTAGGGCTAAGCTTACCTTTCTTTCCAAATCACATGAATTCTCTTCCATGGTGATATATAAAGGAAAAAATTGTCTCCAACATCAAATTTAATTCCCTTTGATGGTTGTCGGCATAGCTCTTCTGCTGACTCAGAGCAGCCTTTATATATTGTTGGATGGATGAACCTTTTATGTCATCTCTTGAAAAATATTGGGTCCAAGTAGATTCCTCTCACCTACTTCATCACAAAATGTTGTAGTTCTGCATCTCTTCCCATATAGTTCTTCATATGGAGTGACTTGACACTAATAGAAAACAAGGTTATAGCCACGGTTTTAAAACCGTGTCTATACGACAAAAAAATTGTGGCTATAGGTTATAGCCATGATTTACTCAAATGTGGTTGGTATTAGCGTGGCTATAGGCCTATAGCCACAGTTTAAACGGTGGCTATAGAGCTCTAGCCATGGTTGAAACTGTGGCTACACCCCTATAGCCATGGTTTGAAAACTGTGGCATAGACTAAAATTACTCACCATCTATAGCCACAGATTAAAATTGTGTCTATAGGTCTTCTCATTTCCTAAAAAACTTGCACCATTCAGTCGGTGATAACCCTTGTACCCCCCCCCCCAACCTACACAACCCCCTTTCACCCCCCCCCCCACACACACACATACCATTTGCACCCCCCCCCCTTCACACCCCTTGTCCCCATGCACAAACCCCCTTACACACCTGCACACTTCAACTGGACACCCCTACTGCACCCCTCCCCTCCTCATAGACACCCCCTAGAAAGAAACCCCTAGATATCAACCCCCAGGATAGACCCCCACCCCCTACACATCCCCCCTTACATATCCCTTCCTGCCCTGCAAACCCCCTTGCACCCCTGGTCCCCTTGCACACACCCCTTTCCTCCCTACTAGACCCCCTTTGCACCACCCTTACTGGACACCCCCTACACAACCCTACTTTCACCCCCACCCCACCCAACACATCACCTTCACCCCCCCCCCTTGGTCCCCTTGCACACACCCCCACTGCACACCCCTTACCCCCTGTTGGACCATCGTTGGACCACCCCTATTGCACCCCCCTGCACACCCATGCCCCCTTGCAACCCATGTCCCCTTGAACACAACCCCTGTTGGACACCCCTTACACCAACCCTAGTGGACCCCCTTTCACCCCCCTGCTGGACACCCCTTGCACCACCCCTACTGGACACCCCTTTCACCACCCCTGTTGGACCCCACTTCCACCACCCCTATTAGACAGCCCTTGCACCCCCCTGCACTGCCACCCTTCCCCCCCCCCCAAACATACCTTGCACCCCCCTGCACCCCCTGCTAGACACCCCCACTGCACAACCATGTCTCCTTGAACACACCCCCTGTACACCCGTATTGGAAACCCCTTGGACCCCCCCCCCCCCTCAGGACACCCCTTGCACCACCCCTACTAGACCCCCCTTTCCCACCATGTTGGACACCCCTTGCACAACCCCTAATAGACACCCCTTGCACCATCCCTGCTAGACCCCCCCCCCCTACCCTGCGCACCCCCCCCCCTAAACATCCCTTGCACACCCCCCCCCCCCCCCCCTGCACACCCATGTCCCCTTGCACACACACCCTGCCCCCGCCCCCCCACCCTTGCATCACCCCTTACACCACCCCTTGCACCATCCCTCCTGGACCCCCCCCCCTACACCACCCTTGTTGGACGCCCCCACTGCACACCCCTGTCCCCTTGCACACACATCCTTACACACCTTCACACACCCACTGGACACCCCTTGGACCACCCCTGCTGGACACCCCTTGCACCACCCTTGCTGGACACCCCTTACACCACCCCCTATGGGACACCCACCTACACAGTCCCCCTTGCACCCCCCCCCCAAACATCCCTCGAACCTCCCTACACACCCTTTATCCCCTTGCACACACACCCTTTCACACCCTGCTCCCCCCCCCCTGCACCACCCCTTGCACCATCCCGGTTGGACCCCCTTGCACCACCCCTGCTGAAAACCCCCACTGCACACCCATGTTCCCTTGTACACACCCCCCCCCCCCCTCCTGGACAGACCCCTCCCCCTGGACAGACCCCTAGATGATTCAGGCTCTCATCCATATAGTGTTGGAGGAGAATTAACATTGGCATAATGGCCACAACATTTGAAGTAGTTATCTACTCACACAACAGATGAAATCAACACAAAAAAAATCTATTCAAAAATGGTGTTTGGTGTGTGGTTACACTTGATTGGATGAAAAGAGGATAATTAATCAAAACTCAAAACACAAGAAATGATGAAGTTAATGATGGAAGAATTAATTATGCATGGAATGCCTTGGTTTGTTATTTCTTTTTGGAATAGAAAAAGAATGGGGCTACTAGGATTCACTTAAAAGTTGAGTTGATTAATAGATCTGGAGGGTTGGTGGTGGAATATTTAGAGGCTATGACTACTCAAACCAAAGAACATAAAACTACTTAGGAAATATAAACCGTGGGTGCTCTGGGGAATTTAGAGCCTGTACATATGCAGTGAAATGAGTAGAAAGAGGTGTTTTAAATAGCACATGATCCTGCTGAACTAACTAGTCACCAAGATCTCTCTTTTTATGCAACACTGCAGTCCGAGAATAAAAATGGGGAGTAAGAGTAGATGGATACAGCTACATCAATTCAAGTTACTGCTATTTTTTCTTGTAATAGTGCACATATTGGATTAATTCTATGTGTTGTGGGGTGCAAAAGGCTTTCATTTCAAGTAGGACATTGCAATAGGCTATTGTGGAGTTTCTATTCTAATGACCAAATTCTGAATTTATGAAACCTATTTGGTTGAAGATAAAACCTACGGAAAATATATATGTACGTAAATATCTCAAAGAAGGATGCAGGGAGGGATGTGAATCTAAAAATTATATAGTAAGGTTCGTTAAATGGATTTGTGCTAGAAAATAGCCTATACTAAGTGGTTATCCTCATAGTACACAATAGAGTACCACATTTTGAATTTATAGATATGACATGATGTTTTAGAATTCTGAGTCATCCTTCAGTGCCTCTTATTGACCATTAGAGAGTTGATAGGTTTCATACTACCTTCTTGCATTAGAGAATGAGTCCCCCACACCATTTGTATAGGATGATTCAGTACTCTACCATAAAATTTTAGGGTAAATATCCTCTAACTGTGGATTGGTAATCCACTATCACTGAAATATGGTTTGGATCAGGTCCTCTATGGGAGTTTTTTCTCCCTTAACTATAGAGAAAAATATTGAGGAGCAGACACCCCAACTAAATTCCATACCTATTATAACATGATCATTTCGTTCTCATCCTTGGTTATTATATTGACTATATAACATACCACTTTCATCTCAAAATTACTACTGATGTCACACACATAATATCATCAATTCAGTACTACATCTATAGTGGTTATAACCTGAAGATATATTCCCAAAACAAGCTCATTCACTTATGAATGTTAGTGATCCCATCAATAAACCAACCCTTCATCCCACCCTTAAGATAATTAATAATCCATTCCCACGGTGACACTAAAAGATTTCCTTCATTATTCATGCCTTAACGGTCATTGTATCTTTCTCAATTGAGAGATCATCTATCAGGAATCTCACTATTTCAAGATGATATTATTTATTCTAAAATGAGATTCAATTTCATGAAATTAGAGGATAAACGTTGAGGAAGAACCATTGTTCATTCTATTTCTCACTCAACTATAAACCCTTTGAACCCTATTAATCTATCACTTGAACATTGAACATTCAATTGAGTGGGGAAATCAAAGATAATTGATGAATGTGATTCAAGTAGTTCAAAGAAAACTAGTTACTTATGTACTAAGAGGTTAATTATTACTGGTAAGGTAGTCCATTTTATCTAGTTCAATTTCATAGTGATGTTACTAAATAAATTTTCAAGTTTTAAAGGATGGTTTTTTGTGTTTGATGAAAATAAAACAAATAGTTTCTTTAAGTTTTAGCTTTTTATGAGAATACATAGTTCATGTTTTCTCAAAATTAGGATATTTTCATCTCTAAAGTGAAGGTATTTTCATTTTGATTTGGCTGAAACTTTCTACTAACCACATTAAGAGAGATTAATGTTAGTCCCTAATTATGAAAACAGGTTTTTAAAGTAATCAAGAAATTATAGAATTCAAATTAAAGGTTTAAGCATAGGGTACCTACCTCAACTTCAAGGCGTGCTGCTTTTGACGACTACAACTCAGATCTTCCTTTTTTCTGCATACACGCATATGCACCTTCACATATATATAAGGACACCTAGCCCCTATGTACATATTTTCATGTCTAAATATGCACAAGGGGACCCTTAGATATCTTATTATACTTTCATATACCCCTTTTCACTTACACTTGTATTCATTTTTCATATCTATATATAAGAACACCTAGCCCCAATATTTATATTCATACGTCCATGATTGAATATATATTAAGGGGGAACTTATATATGTATACTCCTACCTATGAATACACATGTGAGTCACCTTCGTTAACTGTTTCTCAAATGCACCTCAATGAGATCCAAAACGCACTACAAAAATATTAGGAACACAAAAATCACAAAATCCATAATTAAAATTGGACCAAAGAATAAAAAAACCTTATCTGAATCTGATGTCAAACTCACTTCCATCGATGGTGGCGGATAGAACCAAACTCATCATAATAATCAACATGTAAGTAAATAATGGGAAAAGAAGTGAGATATAATAATTTCTTATATATATATGATCAGTGTGTCAACTATACATGATAAATGATACATGACTCCATAACCAGCAATGAACAAAGAATATTCACATTAATATGTACATCCCAATACTGAATAAAATGATCCTTAATAAAGGAGTTTTGTTAATGGGTAGTAACTAGGGAGTATTAATAAAATTCTAGGTAATAGGCAATATTTTTCATAGAAAATACATACACAGATTTTCACAAACCATCCTTAAGTCACATGTAAAGTTATATAAGTCTTCAACATTGGGGAGAAATTCTAGGAAGATATTTTTTCACCAATTCTTAACTATAAATATTGAATGTGAGGTGCAATAATAAAAAAAGGTATTAAGTTCATCTGGTCAACAAATAATACATGGACCATAGACTGGAATCATTATAAGAAAATAGGAAAAGATGATAAAGAGGAAACTATCATCTAAGGATACATATGCATTTGTTTCTCATGAAATAAAAGATGTCCCATAAAATAATCCAATTGAGAAGGTCATTCATGACCTACATAAAGGTCACACTAAGGAAAAGGAGACTATATCAAGATAATTCGTGACCTATGTAAAGGTCTTCTGAGAAAGATAATGGATACATAAAGGTCATCTATGTTTTATAGTAACTATATAATGTTAACTTTGGGATTACAATAGATGTGTCAAGGTAATTGTGATCCATGTTGAAGATATGGAAACCTCTTCATTAGGTGTTGTGAAATGGAAACACATCCACACAATATCTAATTACTATGGGGTGTTTTAGTGATTATGGTAAGATTATAATTTGTCAATGGGAAAATGTGAGTCAAAAAAATATTTGGAGATCCTCATGGTGTATCAAATGAGAGAAGAAGCAATTAGGATTAAAATGTAAAATATCAATGCAATAATTTCAAGAAATCTATATAATCATAAACTACCACAGTGAGTTTTTGTAGGCAGAGCACCTCCATTGGAGGGTTTTTATTACAAAATCATGACTTGTTTATCAAATGAAATAATTATCTTAACTAAAACTTATTCAAGAATAGAAATTTAATATAAACCAGCAAAATTAAGAAGGTGGATAATAGCAATTTAAAACATTCTTGAATTAAAGAGGCTGGGTGAGGGACCCTACCCCAAATGAGCCAAGCCACACTCAGTACTTGACACTTTTATCAGAAAAAACTCTAAGCTTCTCCATCCATCCTCTAGAAATATAAACCTTTTCATATAAATAAGGATGCCCAAACCCCTATGTATGTGTCCTTGTGGCCTTGAACACAAACAAGAGGATCCTTATATATATGTTCACATGCATAAGCCCATTATTACCCACACACATATTCATTTTCCATATATATACATAATCACACTTATGCCCTTATATTTAATCGTGCTTCCATGGTCGGACATTCATATAACGGGAGAACTTATTATATATATACTTACCTATGAATACACGGTGAGTTGCCTTCGACAAGCGGCTCAAATTCACCTCAACGAGATCCAAAACACACTAAAAAATATAGGAAACACAAAAATTACAAAATACCTATTTAAAATTAGGAAAAATAATAAAAATGGAATAAACCTTACCCAAATTTGATGTTGAACTCACTGCCCTTAATCGCGGTGGATAGAACCAACCTGATCAAAAGAAACCACCTGTAAGGAAATTATGGGAAAATAAGTGAGATATAAAGACTTCTTAAATATATGTGATCAATGTGTCAATTGTACCTGATAAATGATACAAGACTCCAATAAAAACATGATCAAAGGGATAATATTAATGATTAAATAAACATAATATAATCTAAATGATCAAGAGATTTAGTAGTATAAAGGACACCTACCTCAAATGATAATCCATAAATCGATCTCAAGATTGTGCCAACAACCATTGATCCTTCTATCCCTTATATCATCCATAAATACATATAAATAAAAGAACAAAACATTTTTAAATTAGAACTATAATCATTATAATTGATTCTAAACTCACTGGGTAATATACTGCACTCAGGAAACAAGCCAAGTGTGGGGTCCACTCTGAACACCCTCCTAGACCAAAGAAACACAAAAAATCAAATACATCAACCCAAAAAAAATTAAAATTTCATCAAACTTCATGAAAAACCATAAATAAATCCACTAATTAGTACACCTAAACTCCAATGACATGTAATAATGATATTTCAAGATTTCTAAGTCTCCTCTATATGTCTCCCATGAAATCCACATCATATAGAAGTGATCCCACCATGGGTTTAAACAATAATACATCCATGATTTAAATTAAACTCGTGGCTATAAACTAATCTATAGCAACATATGTATATTTGGTTTGGTTCATTTTAGTGTTATAGGGATACCTGAGTTTTATTTCTTCGATTAAGGCAGTGAGTTGTCTTTCATCATGGAAATGATACCTATGAGATCATGGGTGATTAGGTATTTTTTAGTATACACCTAACAGATCATCCAAAATTTTGGGAGTATGTCTTTTATATTGATGGTTGGAAAGTGGAAATAATATAAGGCTCACCCCCCCACCTGCAACCCCACTTCCCACTGCACACCCCCTCCACCTACACCCCACCACCCACCCACTCCCCCCCACCTGCACCCCCACTACCCCCAGCACCCCACCCCCCAACCTACAACCCCACAGCCCATTGCACCCCCCCCACCTCCACCCCCACTCCCCCCCACCTCCACCCCCACTCCCCCCACCTGCATCCCCTGCCCCCAGCACACGCCATATCCCCTCCCCTCATCGCACCCCACTGCCCCCAGCACACCCCCCCCCCACCCCAGCACACCCTATGAACACTTCCCCTACTCCCCCTACCCCCAACACACCCTTCTGCCCCTCCTCTTCATACCCCAAGAACCCCCTACACCCTCCCCCCTTACCCCATGAAAAAATAAGTTCTTGTTATATTTTGATGAATATATAGGAATTCCTTGTCATGTTTTATTGGATAAGAATTTATTTGAAAGTCAGTATGGGGGGTTTAAGAGTTCAATCAACGAAATATTCAAATTGATGATCATTCTAATAAGGCGTTGAAAATTTCTTTAGAATAAGATGTATTTGAAATGTTAGATCACTACAAGCTTTCCAAAGACATGTAAATAATGTTTATAAAATTGTATGGTCAAAAATCAATAATGAATAAGGGAAGATGGATTGTTTCTAATGATGATCATTCAATTAATGAAGAATTTAATTTGTCTAAAATTCAAATGAAGAAGATCAAGAATATGGACACCATGAAATTATATACTCTTATCTAGTTAAAAAATTATTCATTGTGCATATTTGTTTCTAACCATATATAAGATTCTTTATGAAAAAATAAAAATACATATTCTATATCACTTAAATATGTTAAAGATGAAGAAACCACATAATGTGGTAAATCTATAAATTTTCAGTACAACCCACAAGAGAAAATTAATGCCTTGAAAAATGGATTGAAAGTTTTTAAAGCTGAAGAATAAATGAATTGTGATCTCATGGAAGAATTTAGGTAAAACATCTAAAATATGGGAAAGAAAATGTAGGGAAAAGTGATATTATTGAGTCACATGTTCAAGAAGTAAAGTGTGTGAATGAGGAGAAAACATGAGATACCCATGGTCGTCTCTAAGGAACGGTATGAATAAAAAATTAAGATAACATAAAGTGAAAGGAATTCTCAATTCAAAATTTAGAATGACACCTAGAGGAGAAGGGGATATCGATTAAGAATCTTGAGGATGATCTTCATATCCTATAAAGGATTCCAAAAACTGAATAAACTCATTTGAAAAATATAACTAGTATGTGTGTATTAGGAATCTAGAGAGTTCAACAATAAGGAAACATCTACTACGACCAGAGGACAATATCATGTCGATCATTAATCAACATCAGGTATTTTGTAAGGAAATATCCATCATCAATGTCTAGATATACCATGTAAATAATGTGCATCAGGTATTTCACAAACCTCCTTAGCTATAACACATGGAAGATATCATGAACATGGTCCAACTTTGATGGAAATTCCATGTGGATATAATACTCACATTCCCCCCATAGGATTCTGAATGTACTAATGACCATTAGGGATAGATTTCTACCCCATTCAAGCCTCCATAATACTCATCATGTGGAGAAATTAAAGAAAAAATGGTCCCCATGGTCAAACTCCAAAGTTTGGGGATGTCAATCCATGTGAGATATCTATATCCTATGGGATGTCCTCATATCCTCAACACTCACTTGTTCTTTCATTTACATACCTTTCAAAATCTTTATTCCATTAAGTGATGTCTCACCAATAAAATTCCAACAAGAAATTTACATGATGGGTCTCTCATATATATCTTCTAAAGGTTCCATATTGATTTTAGAGTGATGGATTTTTTTATAAGAAAACATTAACTATAGAAATTGACCCCCACATCCCTCTAAAGTCATAAACAAAGGATCTCAACATATCCTATAATACCAATACTGTTCACTCACTCAAACAATCAATTTGGGATTTAATTTATGTTCTCGTCATTGAATGGGTCCCAAAATCATCCTACAGGACTCTCAAAAAATGTGATAGTAAATTAGAATTATAGTCAGAGATAGTCATTGAGGGTACCACTTAAATTATAATGATAACCCATATATAAAACTACCCAAAGATATCAACTAAAAATTTCTAACGGATTTAATGAAAGTATGAAAACATATTAAGTTGGTCAACAATTACTAATATAGCATCACATCCTATCACTATGTATGGATTCTGCATCACAATATCAATAGATATTTAATCTTACTTTCACTCTATGAGTTCAAGAGGCTATATCAAGCCTACTGACACATGATGATCAATATTAACTTGATAACATTTGATGAATCAATATATAAACTCGATTGCAACCCACTTTATGGAATCCCCTAAAAAATGTGTTCAGATATTACATTCCCCTGATAGAAACCTCACAGACCCGAAACCTTGACATTGAGATATTACTATAAACTAGTTCCCATGTAGGATATAAAGGAACATCATCAAATAAATCTTACTAGTGAAAATCGTAAAGGCTGATAATCTAAAATCAAAGAAAACCTATGGTAGAAATCATGTTAGAGGAGAAGTATCTATGGGAGGTGGTGTGGCCGCATAGGGAGAGGACTTTAGAAGGTGGTACAGCCACGTCAAATCTGCGTTGAGAGATGGTGAACCACAATGGAGGAGAAGGGTAGTAGTGAGGTGGGGGGTCGTCGGAGCTGTGTAGACAGGGAGGTAGGGAGGCCGCGTAGGTGGTATGGAGGAGGGGAGTACCACATGAGGGATGGAGGAACCCCGAATAGAGAATCTGAGCCACAATTGGAGAATACACACAATAAATGAAGGAACCACGATGAGGGATAGAGGAAACGAATCTGGCGAGGATGAACGAGAGAGGACTGTAGTAAGGGAGAGATAATAAATCTGTGAGGGAAGAGAGGAGGGCGTGGTGAGAGAGGTTATCGGGGAGGATGATAGGTCATTAGGGGAGGAGGGTGTCATGGTGAGAGGGTTGAGTATCGAGGAAATAGGAGGAGCCCGATAGGAATCGAGAAAAAAACGGGGTGAAAATGTTTAGTGACTGATTGAAAATAAACCATGGCTATAAACAAGCTATAGCCACAGACCTTTAAAACTATGGCTATAGGTCTGTGGAAATAGCTTAAATTTACAGTAGTGTGAATAATCAATTGGGAGATATTGTTGTATGAGAACTCATATAATGGGATGTTTTGATCTGATCCACATTTAAATTCCATAAAACATGTTCTTAGGATGTCCTAAAGTTTCTGAATAATTCTTTCAAATTGGCCATCAGTTTGGGGTGATAGGTCATATTGAAATTCAATTTAGTATTCATATCATGTTGAAGGCTTCTCCAGAATTTATAAGTGAACCTTGGATAATGATCAGAAATAATAGAAAGTGGAACCCTATACAAACCCACCACTTCCTTTACATGTATCATAGAAATTTGGTCAAGAGATAAATATTCACAAATAGCGATGAAATGGGATGTCTTGGTGAGATTAATCACTATAACCTATCTTGCATTGTTTCCGTTGGATTTTATTAGGATATCGAAGATGATTTCTATAGTGATATTGTCCCACTTCCATGTTGGTATGGGCAGTGGTCCCAATAATCATTTAAGAAGTTATTTCTCTACCTTCACTTGTTGACACACCAAGCACCTTACAGTGCCATAGGAAATCTCTCATTTCATATTATACAACCAATAGTGATCATGAATTTCTCTATACATTTTAGTGCTTCTAGGATGTATAGAGAATGTAGATCTATGGGATGCATCCATCATAACCTTCTTTATCTCTAGGATAGATGGCATACATATCCTTGTATGAAATTTAAATACACCTTCTTAATCAATATTGAACTCAAAAACTTAACATTCTTCAAAAACAATATATTCCTTTATAATAAATGTTCTTCTATATGATATTTCTTGATATGCTCTATTAATGATGGTTGAGAAATAATTTTTGATAGGGTTGATGATGTCCCATCCCTTTTGATTACCATGTTCAATTTTACTAGGTCCTTGATCAAAGGATCCCTCTGAATCCTCATCATTTCTCTTACAATAGGGCCTTTCCTACTTAATGAATTAGTGACTTTGTTTACTTTTATAGGGTGATAATTAATTGAATATTCATTCTTTAGAAATTTCCAACTATCTTCTTTGTATAATGTTCAACTCCTTTTCCATGAAAATATACTTCAAACTTGGGTGGTCTTTGTATATATCACATTTATCCCCATAAAGATAGTGCCTTTATATTTTCAGAGGAAAATAACTGCCTCTAACCCTAGGTCATGCGTAGGATAATTCTAATCATGAAGCTTTAACTATCAATATGCATTAGTGATCACCTTGTAATTTTTTATTAAGACACACTCAATCCCTTTTAGAGATGCATCATTATAAATAATGAATCCTTCTCTAATGGAGGGTAGAGTTAGAATAGGTGCATTAACCAGTTTATTATTCAGTTATTGTAAATTTTCTTCACACTCTTTTTTCTAGATGAAATTAGCCCCTTTTCGATTTAACTTGGTTAGTGGATTATAAATTCATGAAATATTTTTCACAAACCTCCTATAATATCCTACTAAACCAAGGAAAAAACAAATATCTATTACTATTGTAGGGTGAGGCCACTCCTATACAACCTTATTCTTCACAAGGTCACCTGAATTTCATTTATTGGTTACAATGTACCCTAATAATGAAATTTTTGAAACCAAAAATAACATTTTCTGAATTTTACAAACACCTTCTCTATCCCCATAGTTCCAAATATAACCCTTAGATGATCCTCGTGATCCTCGTGACTTTTGGAGTATATCAGAATTTCATCAATAAAAAATAAGAAAAATTCTTCCATGTATTCCTTAAATACTCTATTCATAGAATATATAAATATAGAATGAGCATTATTCAATCCAATGGGAATAACAAAAAACTCATAATTCTCATATATATTTTAGAATACAGTCTTTAGAATATCTTCATTCTTCACCCACAATTGATGATACCAAGATGGGAGGTCAATCTTGGAGAAGAATTAACCCACCCAAAGTTGATCAAATAAATCATCAATCCGTTGGATATGGTATTTTTTCTCGACCAGGATACCATTAAGTTATTGATAATCAATTCATGGCAGCAATGATCCATCCTTCTTCTTCACAAAGAGAACTGGTGCTCCCTAATGAGACATGTTTTGTTAGATATATCCCTTCTCCAAAATGTCTTGAATTTGTTTCTTTAATTCCACTAACTCCGTATTTTCTTTTATCTATGGTGTCTTTGATATCATCTTGGATCTAGGTATGAGTCCAATGGAAAACTCTACCTATTTTTATGGGGGAAGTTCAAGTAACTCTTCAGGAAATACTTTGATGTATTATTAAATAATAAGAACATTATATATATTTATAAAATCATTTTTGTCTCCCTATTCCCTGATAATATCTATAATTAAGTATGTGGGAGGTGCTTCTAGGAAAATATTAGGCTTAGATATCTCTCCTTTGAAAATTAATGAATGTTTTTCATTCATGATTTTTGAAATTTACTTACTTATTTTCTTGATCTTAGAATTATAATTTGAGATCCAGACCATCTCTAGTATAGTGTCAAATTCCACCCTGGGAATGACAACTAGAATTTCGATGAGTTAATACTCACCAAAGTTAATACTAGAGTTTATATACACTATTGATGCTAGGATAATTCCTCCCAAGGTTTTGATAGATAACTCTACTTCTTACAGTTTAGGTGTTGATTCTATATTCATTGAAAACATGGATGAAATAAAGTAATTTTTAGAATTAGAATCAAACAATGTAATTGCTATATTTTAGAGGACAATGAGTGTACCTTCCACGACATCATTTGGAGCCTCCAATTTAGTCATCATGATAAGAAATTCTCAAACTGGATCTCTTAGCCTATGCTAAAGATGATTGTCATTTCCCTATATTATGTTTTGATTTGGAAATTGATTGGAAAAGTTCCACAAGATATCCATACAAGAAGCATTGAACTTCCAATAGTTCATGCATCATCTTCCCTTTTTCGTTGGTATTGAGAATTAGAGGATTTACCTCAACATGTATTATTCGAGCTATATGGAAATCTCCTCCGCACTTGTAGAAATTTACACTCCTAAGTAAGTATTTCCTTGAATGATTCTTCCCACATTTTTTGAATGTGGGAAGTTTCAATTTCATTCCTCATATTCTATGACCAATGTTTTTCCCTAAGTTTCTATTAATTTCATTCTTCTTTTCATTTGAAATATATGACCACTAATTCTCTCTTGACATTAATTAAATCATCAAAGCACTCGAAACTATCTTCTCATACCTTTCATATTACCTATTTTCTATATTACTCTGTAGATGGTGTCTTATTCCACTAAATAATCTATCAATATTTCCATTAGGATCAATAAAAAATCTAGAGCTTTATCGATAAAGTCTTGTAAGGTTCATCTCATAGCTTCCCAATAATTTATTTTCCTTCTACTTTAGTTTTAGTAGTTCCTAATCCATTTTCATTCATATAGAATAGGGGAATTTTTTTGAAAAATTTTCCCTTGAAGTCTGACAACTTCAAAGAATCTATTAACCTTCTTAGATTTGTGTTTTTAATCAGTATCCATCACTGATCATATTATCCTTCTAAGAGGTATAATTCTAGGTTTACTTTCTATTACTCAGAACCATTGAGTATAAAAAAGATATTTTCTATAGGACTCATCCATTTTTTAGTAATAAATGGTTCAGTAGATCTACTGAAAGAAGTTGGTTGTTGACGCATGAAGGACTAAACAAAAAAAATCCCCTTCAAGGTAAATCTAGTATATCTACTTGATTCAAATTATTGTTCATGATTTGAGTTAATTGATTCATAATCCTCATGAATTTTTCAATTCCATCTTCAATCAGAACGTTGTTAGTGAATCGTTCATTACACTGATTATTTATGTGGTTCCTCATATTTCCCTACATTTTTTTCTAAAATATGAAAACTTTAGTGATAAAAATGTTACTTTTATAATTATTATAATTCTAAATGGATTTTATGTCTTAAAACATAATGCTTAAATATGTTATTAATGCCTTCTAATAATAATTACATTTTCTATATATCCTTCATAAAGGTTCATAAAAAGGTTTTGATTAACCAAAAATATCCCTCATAAGAGTCCATATTGGTGTATAGAAAGGCCCGTTGTTGTTCCCAAGTTTCTATTTGAGTCAATATTAATGTGGTGTTTTCAAGAATTACCCATAAGTACATCTATTTCAAATCCACATCCACTTGTAGTAAACTGTACCAGGGTTTATACTAAAGTTTCCAAGTCCAAATTTCCTCAAATATAGACTTGTACCTATGTACATTCATATATATTTTTGTCTCTAGGGTTCATAATAATGTTTTCAAGTCCTAATTTCCACAAATAACTAAACCTCCTTTTGATACCAACTATGGAATCCCGCCATTTTATTACATAACTTTTCATTACATGGTACAAAAAAAGGATATTTTAAAGTTAAATTTATTTAAAAAATTTATGTAATACATGAAAACATATAACATACATCTGAAATCCACATGAAATAAATATTCATGGATTCAGCCTAAGTTACTTCTACTTCATCTCGTATCCTGGGGATATACATCAAAGGAAATATGTGAGCCTGATGTCTTAAAATGGAATAAGAAAGGGAGATAAAAATCATGTGATCATGAGACATATAAATGAGAACATGAGGCATAATAATAAGCCATGAACAATAGACATATCATAAGAATATAAATCATAACATGTAAATGTGGCTACAATATTTAAATGATACATTTATAAGCATACCCCCTAGTTTATCAAAAAGATTTCATAAATAAAAATTACTAATGTATCATAAAACATGCCCTCTATAGAGATTAAATTCTTTACCCAATGAATTGGAGTACTATAAATGAACAAAATTAATATGTATAAATTAATTTGATCCATTTTTTATCATAGTAAATCATTGCATTAATAACCTATGGAGAATAAAGAATGGGTTTCTTATCAAAATCATGGCATACAAAAGTGCTTACAGATATGATCATTACATAATTTTTAACCCATGGAATGGAATGCAGGTTTCATTTATCTAAATCACCAAATAAATTAATCATTTTTACAAATATTTTAATACCCATTTAAAATAAAAGAGGTTTGGGTATTCAAATAAAAAAATAAAACATAATTTCTCAAGTAAAAGAGATAAATTTGAAAAATAAATTTGGCAGAATGACGGGTAGAAAAAAATTAGAAAATGGTAAAATGAGAGGGTAAAATGGTATCTCATTCATAAAAGAGTATTATTACCATAATGGTATAATATAAAGTGGAAAAAAGTACTTATTTTGTTAATTATAATACATTCCACGTGAAAAAGGTTACTTGAATGGAAAAGAGAAGTGAAGATTTCCTTTACCTTGAAGATTTGTTCCTAAAACTTGAGGATTGAACCTAATGGAGTTAAAGATGCCTTGGGGGACTCCTTGGTAGGTAAAACCACCAGAACATCATGGAGGATAGATTTATAGTGAAATAAAATAGACAAATGGGTGGTTATTTATAGAAACTTTGGAGGACTTGTTTAATAATTTCCTAATATAGGACTTGGGAATCAATGTAGTAGAAAATGAAAAACCATTGGATTATCTATGGTTTTTCCCCATGGTTTTGGAAATCTGGGACACATTTTATGTTATTTTAATCCCCCATAATCGAACATAATTTTTTTATCACTTCTTTTGGAATGGAAAAGTAAATATTCAACTAAGTAATGTTTTTAAAAAACAAATTTTTCTTTTAAGACTTTAGAAATTCACTTATAGTCTTGGAAATTAATTAAAATATATTAAAATTAATAGTATTAATAAAATAACATATTTTAGGTCGTGGGTTGTTTTTAATTAATTATTAATTTATTATGACATAAATATGATGCCATAAAATATACCTAAAACCTAAATTTGTTTTACTATTCATAAAAAAATAATGTATTTTAGAAAATTCTCATAAATAAACTATAACCTAATTTCAAAGTGATGATTTCAAAAATGATTTTCTTTTTATAATAAATATTTTCTAAAAATAATAATTTTAACTTTTAAATATAAAAAACTTATTTATTTAAAATTAACTGTGTTAAGGGACAGTCAAATTTCTGACACTTATAAAACATTTCCCTGACCATTATAAAATTATTTTATCATTTATGATTTAAATAAAAAAATTAAAATAATATTTGATTAAAACAAATAATATTCATAATAGCTTTTTTTATTATAAAAAATTTATAAATTTTCTAGAAAAATACTATTATGTTTTATTTACATCAAAAACTCAAATTATCAAATTCATCTCAATTGAACATATATTTTATAGAGAAAAAATTTCTTAAGGGGAATTTTTAAAATAAAAAATCTATTTATATGAAGTAATTTACAATTTATTTAAATATTTTTTGGACACATAACCCCTTATTACACCTGCATACGCCCTAAGGGAAAGGTTTGTGACAGAGGTTGTTTCATAGGGTGTCTTGGTTAACACTAATTGAGTGGTAATATCCCATACTTGAACTTATACCATATGGGATTTCATTCAAGCTTCACTTGTTGAATCTTTTCTTGGGCTTGGTCTAGGAAAAACCCCCGGTGATGATAAATCCCACCCAAGTTCAAACAAATAGGATTCAAACAGAATGACTCCACTGGTTAAGTCCATAGATTCTCTTTTTTGTACCCATTTTCTTTTTTCATTACTACTTAAAACATTATTTATAATGGTAAAATTATCAACCAAGGTTATAGTTTCCAATGCTCATATTTACCAGGGTTCATTTTTGACCAATGATCATAAAACGGTCTAATCTCAATAATCACATTTCCATTTGTACCCTATAAATACAACTTCCTTATTTCACTCAAAATTAACTACAATTTCTCTTAAGGTTATATTTCATTTTCATAATATGTTAATTGGTTTAAAAATATTTTATTTCATTTTTATATATTTTTTAGTTGAGGTGATGATTCTATTAGATTGGGTATATCTATATTTCCTATTTTAGTTATTTTATTTTATATTTTTTGTCTAGTTGTAATGTTTGGAATTTTAATTGGTTTCATGGATGACAAATGTAATGATTAAAGTCAATGAGATAAAATTTTGTTGGTTTCCATTTATGTTGAATGTGTATAATATTATATCATATGTACTAAACATTTATTTCGGAAACAAATATCATTTAAAAAATCTAGTTCATTAGAAAAAGAAGGTAGATTTATAGGAAGAGGAATATGCTCTATGTGTGAATTATTTAATGATGAGTATACAATTTGTGTATATTGAAAGAATATAATTGGCAGATGTCAAAGAATGAATATATTTCTACAAGTGGTTTCATATACAAATTGGTGTTATAATTGGTAAAATATATAGAGGCGCAGTCTACAATTTGGTAGAGGGATTGAAATAATATTCCTAAATTTGGAATCTCATGAATGATGAAAAGTTACAAATAGTATCAAGGTTGGTCATGACCTATAAATTCATATCAAAAGTAATGTCAAGAAATGAAAAATAATAAATCTTTATAAATCTTAAAATGAATGAAATGATAAAGAGATGAAAGTGGTTTCAAGACACATCATTATTCCAAAGTTATATCAAGCATTAGTCACAAGTGGAATTTTAGAGAGTATGCTTGAATGATGGAATAAAGTTTTAGTTAAAGCCTGATTAGGAGTGAAGTTGATTTTAAAGTCATATCTATATTTTCCCATTGGTATCAACCCATTTCTATAATTATATATGTTGTATCATCCCTTATAAAGTGATGGTCCCTAAAAATGTAGATGAATAGTCTATTAAATTAGACTCTCCAAAATTAGTGATTTATATGTTATATCTAGCTTTTTACTGACAAAAAATATTTATTTGAATTTGATTCAGGATACGAAAAGGATTTTGAAAATAAAATTTCCCCATTCTATAGATTACTTCTTAAATTGGTATTAGTTCAAAGCTGAAGAAATCATGGGGAGTTTATTTTAATGAGAAATCACAAAGTATGTTTAACATTATCTGTTGGTAGAGAGGTCCTTTTTAAAAATAAATATAAAGTATATCTAATGGTATCAATTTTTTATAATTTAAGATTGGTTTCATTTGATTCAATATGTGGTATGTCTCACACTCATTTTCTTAATTGGTTATGCACTGATATTTTTGGGTGATATATTTGAGATCAAAGGAAGATTATTGTTTAAAGATTAAAATTTATTAAGCTGTAACTATTGTATGAGGATTAGTAAGTCAGATCTATAGCATTTATTTTTTTTAACTTTGAATATTTTTTTCTACATCGAGCTCTATCTCAGTAGGATTATAGAATTTAATTATTATTCTTTTCCAAGTATTATTCACTCATTGTTATTTCTTGAGATGAATGCATATATCATTGAATGATGAAATTAAGTTTAATTAAGGCTAATTGAGAGTCATTACAAGGTTTTGATTTTATTTCTAAAAGTTATATATCAGGAACATTGAAGGAAAATATGAAGGATAAGGGTAGTCACTCTAAATATTAATTTTTCAAAGGTATTATATAATGATGAGTTCTCTTGAAAATCTGATGTAAGAATAATGTTTACTAAGGGGTAGTAATAGCTAGTGTAGATTCCCCAATGGATTTTATGGGGAGAAAAAAATCAAGTAAAAATTTGGAGAAACCAAAAAGCAGAGAATAAATATAACAATACCCTTTTTATTTTATTGACAAATGGGGAGAAATTTAGAGGTACGGAGTATGTGATATTGTCAAAAACATCTAAAGGGGGTATTTTTGTAACCATAAGGTCATGTTTCATTTATTAAAAATATATATTAAGGAATGGTTATATGTTTTAATGGAGTTATAGTTATTTGAGGTGGAGAGGTTTCAAGAGGCATTCCACGAAGTTATTGAGGTGTTTCTTCAAATTATGAAAGAGATATATCGATTAATAAGCACTAGATGAATTATAAGAAAAGTTTTGATTATATAAATACATGTGTACTTGGTGATTCAGTTTGGAATCCCTAGAAATTATTAGAATTATTGTGTGAAGTATAGATTGTATCACCCAAACCTGTGCTCTCAGGCTCGATTCTAAAAACACTTTCTTTAAAACCTACATTTGATACAAAGTGAGATGAACCAAGATAAACATATCATTATTTTACATCATTTATATAATTTAAACAATATATCTCACAATAATCACACAATACGAAGAATATAACATTTAGTGAATTTGATGATCATCTATATTAGAAAATTATTTTATAATACTCATGAATATTTATCCATAATCTAACTACACTAAACCATATTTTAGACTTTTCATAGGTTATACTCATTTGTATAACCTATTGAATGGAAACATAAGAAAGGGGTGATCTAAAATGCTTATTATGTGAAAATATCATCAACATTTCATCAACGGTTAGATAATAAGCATATGATAACATTTGTGTTAGAGAAATATCTTATTAAAAATAACATGAACTAGTAAGAGTTGACCATATAATAGAAGTACATGTTTCCCCAAATGATTAATCATATACCCTGATATAAGAGTGTGAGATAATAAACATTATCCATGGAGCATAATCATAGGTATATAATGTAGAAATGTTGAAATAATAATTATCATTGAAAATTATAACATTTTGAACATATTCATTAACTATTATAATCATTTATATCATTTTCAATTCCACTCACACACAATATTTGTTATCATAGCTTACTACAATTACAATCAAACATTGTTTTTGGGAGCATATATAACCATAATTACACTCACACGTGGTCATTTGGATTATATATTACTATAATTACACTCACTCGTAATTTATTTGGGAATTTCTTAACACAATTACACTCACATACATTTTTAATCATAGATAACTATAATTATACTCAGACAAAAATTCATTATCTTATGAGATATAAATCCATAACCAATGCATTGAAGGTTGATATAGTACCTCACTCATCAATCATCCATAAATATATGTGCCACTTGAAAATAATCATTCATGAAATCAAAAATAACCCATGGAAAGTAAATTGGATTTTGTAAAATTTATAGATGGTACAACTAAAATTAACTTCAAGAATGTAAAGTGTTGGTCCCTAAAATTCCATCACACAAAAAATTATTTTATAATAACATTTAAAGGGTGAACTATGAAAAAAAATTATAATTAAATATAGCCTTTATAGATAAATAAGAAAATTGTATTGAAATACTATAAGAGTTTTTAGAAATTTTTTTAACATTACCGTAAATGAATAAGTTGCGAAATACATTTTAAAGTCATTTTTTAATAGGAAAATTGAAATTTCATGGATTGAACTAATATATCTATCCATTATGTCCCTTAACCAGCCTACAACAACCCTGAGGTGTGTTCCAAATTTCCCTAGGGTAGAGACAACCACCAGGTCATCAAATACATACAATGGAAATGATTTCTCCCTTGAATCAGATTAAATGAAACAGTGGAAATATAATGAAAATCTTGCATTACTCATACATATATCTTACTTCCACACTAAATATAATATGTAGAAATAAAAAACAAAATTAATAAATGTCAAAATAAACTCTCAACTCACCCTTGTACCACCCCCCATAAAATAGATACAAATATTCTTCCAGTATTCCTTTGTTTTAGCCACCAACAGATACAGTGCACCACCAATAATTAAAAATACAGAAAAATCCTAATTAGACAAGGTAAATCATTTAAAGTACCTCATTCCTGATACTCTAATAAAGTAAAACAAATTCATTCAAAATGAAGTAACAAGAAACACAAAATAAATTAGATAAAATAATAAATAACCTTTGATCTATCAACTCTCTCAATAAGTGATAAAATTTGGATAAAATATTAAAAATAAAATGATATATAATCATGGGATAAGGGTCATCATGTATTCCAAATAGTAACCACACCCCAAGTATAAACTTTAAAATAAAGATCTCTTTACTACTAGTTTGAACTACATTATTCAAATATATATTTCAAGTTTAAAAAACATGAATCCAAAAATTTCCAAAACCATTTTTATAAACATTCCTTTTTTTAAAATTTAAATGATAATAGTCTCTTAGAAAACACTTAATGGGAATATTCCCCTTTTTGGTTCCCATGTTCAAAAATCCTTTGAAACTAATTTAAATATATTTTCAGAAAAACTAACACAAACAACTTGAATAATAAGAAATAAATATAAAATAACTTTATAAAAATAACCAAAATAAAGATAGAAAAGGCTAATATCAGGTGACACACATATCATGTAAGCTGCGGAATATAAAGAAACCAATGGATCCCCCTATATAAATTTACCAATCAAGTAAGAAGTGTCATAACCTCCACCTAATGTTTTATAAATCAAGGTAACCTTAAAAAAACTTCACTAGAATCTAGAGGAATGGTTTGGTAATACATTATTAGCCAGTGTGGGGTAAACAAACATCACTAGTATATATAGTGTTGGAGTTGGTTCCATAGAACCAACTTTTGCGTATTTTATGATAACCAGTATTCATAGTTTTTAATATTAATAAACTCTTTATCACATCATGATTTCTCTTCTGCAAAACATAGTCTGTGTCAATGTTCTAAGAGTAGTTGGTGAAATAAAATTTCATAATAGTTCTCCACTATGATGATAACCCAGAAGTGTTATGACACTATTCTTATATATATGTTCTATAGTTGGATGATATCATTTGTGGGACACAAATGATACAAGCTATCAGGTGTCAAGACTCATGGGACATTAAGGAACCTTCTCATGGTGTACTCCCATGGTAATATCTAGTGTAGGATATTTTTAGAATAGGATCCTCTAGTAGGAAATCCACATTTATATGTGTTATTGGATGTTCATATCTGCATATAGAAGTACTGATCCTTATAGTTTAATATTATTATTGATAAATATTATAAGTTGTGTACTTTTATGTATTGATGAAAACTGTTATGAGATAAGTTCATATAGAGGTAGGATATGTTTGGTGTGTTGTGAGTAATATTGCATTAATGAATAATGTGAGAAAGGATTTGTCCCTTTTTTTTCTAAAACAGAAGTTGATATCTCAGGCCCTTTGATCGAAAAGACATATCCTAAATAAATCCATGTACATGATGATATATATACAAGTTTGATATCTATAAAGTCAAAGAAAGATACCTTGAGCACATAGGTTGATGGCACCAGCATGTAACGTATTTGATTAAAGATATCATGATAAAGGGATTATATTACACAGTAAGCATCTGTAAGAGGTATTATGTCATTTTAGAATTAACTTCTTTTTATATGGGATCCTTTGTGTGTTTTTGATGTTATCCTTTGACATTAGGCTACTTCACCAAATTCCTTTGATAAAGAGGCCTAGAGGGTCACATGATAAATGTATCATGAATCTCAATTAAATAACATATTATAATTTATTATTTAAAAAGTTGAATAAATATTATTCTCGTACATGGTTTAATAGTTATTCTTGTTTTATTGATCTCAAATGTTCTATTTCCAGTTAATTAAGGGAATATAATGTGAATGGAATATTTAATAAATATTTATTTTTTATCTAGAGAATATAATATTTATTCATTTATTGGTGAATAATACAGTGATATTTATTTATTCAATAAGTATCCCTTATTCAAGACCATATAAATATTATGGAGGAATGACGGACCATGTTTTTAGGTCTGATGAGAAATAATATATATTTAATATTATTTGATTAAAAAAATTAACTTGATTCTTAAGTTATGCACATATAAAGGAAATATTATTATTATTAATTCTGATATGGGGTTTTTCAAGGG
Source organism: Viscum album (assembly GCA_963277665.1). Classification (NCBI taxonomy): domain Eukaryota; kingdom Viridiplantae; phylum Streptophyta; class Magnoliopsida; order Santalales; family Viscaceae; genus Viscum; species Viscum album. The sequence goes on along the minus strand of OY728130.1, from coordinate 1,596,750,912 downwards.
AATAAAAAAATATTAAAGATCACTTTTGAAAATAATTATTTTTAAACCCTAGTGGTATTTAAACCAAAATATATTATTTTTAAAATCATAAAATTCATTTGTGTTGTGAAAAATGATAACTGGAGAGAATCCTCTTGATCCCTGAAGAACTCCCTCTCTAAGAATTCTCCCATGAATAGAGATTGATCTTCCCCCACCTCCCATTCTCAAGTCTATATAGATCAAGAATAATTATTTGGAAGCTATTCTTGTGTCGATCAAATGTGGATGACACAAAAGCAATTGGATATATCATGATAGAACCCATAGATTCATATGGTGATGTTAGGAGATTTCTAAAATCTGCGTGGATCACCGCTAGAGGAAATCTTATCTTTATTCCTACAACACAACAATTGTACAACATAGATCTATTGTCAGGTCTATAAACAATGAAATAAATCAAAAGGTTAATTAATCAATTTATTAAATTAATTATAAATAATATGTGATGATTTTCTCTCTTATTTTGGGTTTTTATCCTCTTTTTGTGGTCTTTTATTCAATTATTTTGATCATTTAATTTTAAATCGTGTAGATATCAGATTGATCATTGACCATGAAAAAAAATCAAAAGTTGGGCATGAATCATTGCACACTTCTTCTACACCTGGAACCAACTAGTGGTATCATAGCAATCACATAATTATTTATATTTTTTAAATATAATTGATTGATTTACACATTTTTTATCTAGTTTTTAATTCATGTTTAATTATTATTTTAATTCAAATTGAAATATATGTTTCTTCCTATTTATTTTCACATAGATCCAATCAAATCAATTAATTTTATGAATAAAATGAAATCAAAGATCCCATCCCTAGGTTCTGAGGATTCTGGTCGAGTAACACAAGATTACACGTTATATAACTAGAGTTACACATCATGTACTAGTGTTCAATGAACCAAATTGTTTTTGAAATGAATTCAAACTATGTGCATTGAATACACATGGTTCCTTTAATTTATTACATCATGTGTTTACTAGGATATATCAGTAAAAGTTCAGCCAGAGAACATGCCATATATCCCATTTACATAGCTTAAAGTCCTATATGTCACAGAAAGGATGTGTATTTCCACACACGACCCACCTAATCGGAGACCATGTAATTATGAGACCACACATTATGTCACCCTTGGTACATGTTGTGTACTCCAATTTTTCCCAGGCATGGTTTACACACTGAATCCCTAGGTGTGTGCCTCAGATAGATAGTGAGAGATGTATACGTCATGTATCTCACTTCTACACTATGTGTACTTATACAAAATTATGTTGAATTAAAATTAATTTATTATATTGTGTAAACCTTATAGAAATGTTCTTGAATGATGTCATTAAGTTGATAGGACATGCCATGTTATGAGTTTTAATATATATATATATATAATTAATTAATTCAGAATGGTTATATTTCCATATCATGTATGATTCATATTATAGTTATTACTCCATGTACATTGAATCATAGCATGTTACTGAGAAATCATGTAATTCATGTAATCATTAAGCACATAGTAAATGTCATGAAAGTACATGATAAGTTGTGTATTCCATATGTCATAATAGTAAATAGTATATGATTATAATACATGTTGGGTATATTTGAATGGATATTCACCATTTTTCCTCTAAGGTACATTTATGTACATGGTTAATTTTAAATAAATTTATTTAATTTTTAAAAAAATTTGATTGATGATAATCTCAAGGAAATTCATATGATAATTAAGATAAAAATAATTGATTAATTAACAAAGATAATTAATTTATTTGAGTGAGATTTATCTTAAATAAAAACGATTAAAAATCAAATTCTAGTTTTATTAAATGCATAATATTTTTCATGAATGTGGATGATCATGAGCATAGAATAGACCTTTTTATGTGATTGGTTTCAGTTTATTTATTATTAAATTAAATTGTTGGAATGTATTCCTTCTCTCCTATTATTATGTAAGGGCCTACGTGTCCATGGTTTATTTTATGTAAACCCTTTTTCCCTCACATGCATGTGAGTAAAATCATATGTAATGTATGGATCTCCTATGCTAGTGGAGGTAGTTCATGTTTGGAGATGAGGTGAAACCAATCCAAGAGAGGTACATAAGTGGATAAGTGGAAAGTTATAAAACAAACCTTAATTGGTTCAAGGTTTTTTACCCTAGTTAAATAGTTATTTTATCAATATCTAGATAAACTAACCATTAGTAAAATCTTATGATAATACCTCTTAATTATTATTTTTCTATCATGTTTCATGGTTATTTAATTATGGATGTTTTGTCGCGATCACATGAATTAATGAATTAACAAGCATGTAAGACAGAACTAAAACAAATTGGCTTATGCATAAATATTATCTAAGACTTGGTTAATCACTTAACTAAATCCACTTAACATTAACCAGAATTTGATAAATATAATAATTGGAAATTTACACAAAAATGATAAAATTCCTTAATTATATATTAATTCAGTATATCCTTCCACTACATCAGTTAAAATTGAACCATAGTTTAGAGTACTTGATTAGCCAAAGTCGGGGAGCTTTCAATTATCAGTTAATTCTAATAAAATTTTTTTACTTAATTCACCTAAATTGATGTCTACCAAATAAGGACTTGGTGTAACTAAGAGGTAAGGCTTTAAGAAATCCAACTTAACAATTTTAGGATTGGGGAGTCCACTCAAAAGATCAAGGAACTATGAGTTAATGTGATTGGAATCAGGAATTTTCTCCTAAAACCATTCAAGTTTCCTAACCAACCAAAGCTGGGGTAATGAGAAGTGGAATATGGATCATTTACACAATAATTTACAAGAAAAAATGAATTCAGAATCTAATGGTGAGGGCTATTTTGTTTTGATAATATAATGAGAGATTAATAAATATAATATTTATTTACTTGTCTAAATTTTATCATATAAAGTACTGAAATTATACTCATGTTATTTGTAGAAACAACATTAAAATGACTTCAAACATATCGTTGTGATCCATACTATAGATAGAAACCCATATCATTGGAAAAAATTCCCATAGTGGAAAAGGTGTTTATACGTTATCCTTCACCATGAAAAGAAATGATATGTTATGGAAGAACATATTCTTGATGTGACTGGTAATAAGGCTAGTGATAGAGAGTTAAAATTCTATGAGAAACATTTGAATGATTCCAAATATATTTAATGTTTCATGATATCATCCATAACCAATGATCTTTTAAAGAAACATGAGGAAATGGATGCATGTATCATGATGTCTCACCTTTGGGATCTCTATCATGAGAATGAGAGAAAAGAGAGATATGAGATCTCTAATTATTTTTTTAAAACTAAGCTTGGAGAGTTTACACCAGCTTGGCCTCGTGTACTTAAGATTATTGGCTACATTGAACAATTAGATATATTAGGGATTAAATTCTTGGATGAGTTGTTCCCAAATATCATACTTTTATCACTACCTAGGACCTTATCTAATTTTATTATTAATTACAATATGAGAAACAATGATAAGATTGTTTTATAACTTATTTCTTTTATTTATCGAGTGGATAAGGACATGGGGCTTGATAAACCTATTGTCCTAATGGTGAATAAGAAAATAAAGAAAAGGGAGAGGGGGCCTAAGACTCACAATAAGTATAAATCTCTAGATCACTATCCTTCAAAGAAGAAGAAGATCTAAATGTAGGGAAAGGAAATTTAGGTAATATGTTTTTTATGTGGTAATCAAGGCCACTAGAAGAAGAACTTCACCCAAAACCAAGGGGAAGCTAAAGGTGTATTTGTTATCGAGTGTAATCTTTCAATATATATAAATTGGGTATTAGATAACGCTTTCAGGGATTTCATCTGTATCCAAATGCAAGAACCACTACTAAAAAACATGCCTATAGCAGCGATGGCATTTATCATCACTAGAAAAAGTCACTGATGAAGTTCATCTTTATAAATGCTGTTAAAATAACCACTAATAAAGGAAACCCTTTATTAGCACTTCATTTTAGCACTAATAAAGGAAACCTTTATAGGTGCTTTATTTTTAGTGCGGATAAAAGGTTCCCTTTATCACCGTGTTTTTACCTCTAATAAATGTTTACCTTTATCATCACTTTTTTAGCACTCATAAAGGTCAAAAATAAAATGAAAAATTAAACAAATAAAAATTAAATGAATAAATTTAGAAAAAATGAAACTTTTTATTAATTACATAATTATTGATAAAAATGAATAAATTTAATATATATATATATATTATGAATATTAATAAATGGTATATATATTATACATATATAATGAATAAATATAATATATATAATGTTAATTAAAAACATATTAATGTCTAATTAATTTTTTATGTTCTTTAATTTTTCAATTTAACCTAAATCCAATAATGTGTATTGCATTTATTTCACATATGTGTGTGTGTGTGTGTTAATGCATTTATATACACAAACACACACACAAATATATTTATGCAATAAATAGAAACACATACACCTAATATTTGTGTAATTTATTCAAATTTTAGTATCTTTTATAATTTCATTTTAACAAGATACATTTAATATATATTATGTTTCTAATCAGTAATTTTTCTTAATACTACAGTTAGGGTATTCATTTTTAATGTTTTTTATTTTTTTATTTTATTTCTGAATTTGATTATTTTCTACTTTTTATTTATATATATTTATTTATTTACTAGGTTTTATAATTATTAATATGTATTCATCCACTTCAATATATATATATATATATTTATATATCAATATTTTTTAATAACTTATATTAATTAAAAAACTTAAACATTTTTTAAATATTTCTAAAGTGTACTCATTTTGAATTATTCAATTTCACTCATTTTTAAAATGCATGTATTTAAGATTATGTATCCATTAATAATGTTAAAAATATATTTTTTAAATAAATATTTATAAATAAATATATCTATAAATTTATATTTACGATATTTATTATTATTATAAATAACTAATTATTTTTTTAAATAAGTATTTATATAATTATAAATAAATAATTATATATATATAATTATAGAATTTTAAAAAATTTATTTAAATAGTAATAAATTTATAATAAATTTATTTAAATAATTATTAATTTATAATATATTTATTTAAAAAATTATAAAATTATAATAAAGTTATTTAAAATATTACAAAATTTTAATAAATTTATTTAAATAATTTCAAAATTATAATTTATTTATTTAAGAAATTATACTTATATAAAATTTATCAGTGATTTTTGAGCATTTATAATGATCAATATTTATCATCATCGAAAAAACACTACGAAAAGTTATATTTATCAGTGCTAAAATGTTAACACTAATGAATATGTATTTTATTAGCACATTTTTAGCACTAATAATGATTGAGAATTATCAGTGCTAAAAAGGAGTTGATAAATATTAATTTTATCATTTCATATAAATTTAGTGCTGATAAATAGTATATTTGTCAATTATTTTATGTAAGAGCTGTTAAAAGTGTCCCTGGTCTATTTAAAAACTCTAACCATGACTCAGTTACTCGTGATTCTCAAAATCTCACAGAAATCCACTTCTGCCAGCATTACTCCTCTACATTTCCTCAGATTAATCAAGTTCAGAATCTAATATATGTTATTTTATACTCTTCCTCTATTTATGTTTGATGTTTTGGATCTGTGTTTTAGGTTTTTGTATTGTTCTTAAACATAAAGAACCCTACATCTTTACTCATCGCTACTAAAATACAAAAAGTGAGGTTCTATTTCATTTTTTTTATCATTTGATATGTATTTGAGTGTCCAATCCATTTTTCTCTATAGACACACAAATATAGTTTACTCTCATCTCAACATTAACAAGGAAACCTCTCATCCCCCCTCGGTTTTCTCTTCATTTGAATAATACAGGGTTCCAAAATCTAGGTAGATTATCAAATTTAATTCATCTTATATACTAGATTATATATTCTAAATGATTGATTATGAGGGTTTTTAAGGATTAGGGGATACCAAGTTATGGCCCTCATTTTAGGGGTATGAACATAAAGGGACCAAGGTAAGTGTAAAAATCATTAAAACATGTTATGTGGATTTTTTTATTCATGTAAATTATTAAACCATGAAATGGGTTATTAAGATTTATGATTTCGATGAATAATTTTTTATTTAATTAAAAAAATATTTAATTAATTAGTCACCTTCAAAAAATTATTTTAATGATTCATGTTGTGGGTGTTTTTTTAATAATTCAAGATTATTATTAAACTTTAACCATGGGTTACAAAGAGTTGTGGGGAATTTCATTGGTGAGAAAATTATTCTCAAAAAAATTTAAAAATTTCCTAAATTGGATAGTGTTGATAAATCATTGGGTAATTGAACTTAGAAATACACAACAACATATAAAGAGTGTATTTCCCAGAAGTAAGTGAGTTATCCATGGTTCTATAGTAGATCAAAAAAATATGATATTTGATTTATTAGTATATTTACCAATCAAAATGGAGAGATAATTAATTCATAGGATAAAAAATTAATTTTAAAAGTCATCTAACAATGTGAATAATCACAAAGAGAACAAAATTGATTAAAATATACTTTTGAGGGTTTGAATATTTATGACCTCTAAGTCATGTAATTTGTTATCCATATCTAAAATTCACAAAACAGATATATCGTATTTGTTGATATCCATGAATCATAAATAGAAATTTAAGATTATATATACTTTTATCAGAGGCTATGATATATGACCAACCTAGATTTTGGTGGGGCGTTAAATATATGATATGGTATAAATGAATTTGGATAATTATCCCAAATGATTTCTCATCAATTATAAATCATAAGGATAATCATAGGTGTATTGAAACATTTATTGAAACACTAACTAAAAGAATTACACTGACATGATGAAATTATCAATTTCAATGAGATGGTGGTCAATTCTCAAGGAACTATTTATTAAATGTATAGTCCCTATAAAGAGATATGACCCCCCTATTGAAATTAACCCTTTGTTTTATTACATAGGAAAACCTATCTTCTTCTTTGATCATTGATTATCACTAGGATAAGGTTCCAAAACTCCTTCAGTGATTAAGGATCCTCGGGAATGTTTCTTTGATTGAACTGTATTCTAATCTCTTCAAAGGATAGATTACGTTTTTTTGGAGATACCTCTATCCAATATTATTTTTTACAATTGATAATATCATTATTAGTCACAAATTAGAACATTCATATAGGTAATTATAAATCTGATTCAAGCTATATGGTATAATTTTCAATGATGGAAAGTATATATGGTTCCTCTAAGAATTTATGGTAATATATCGTAATAATAAAATTAAGATTTTATTTAATAGAGTCATTTCATTTATTAGAGTAAAAAAATTCTATTTCAATACTGAGCACAAGTTAAAAAAATCACCCTTTAAAGGAATGTATGTTATTGGAGGGATCATAGGGTGGATTAAAAAAATATCCAAAATTGGAAGGTGAAGAATATTTAAGAAGAAATAAGCGATGTCCAATGTAGGTGAGGTGAGATTCATTTCTTCAAGACCATTAGAGTGGAGGTATTCCAATTCCTCTTTAATTAAGGAGACTTTTCGTGTGAGTCCATTAGTGTAGGTTCCTATGATACTTTAATCCTTAAAAACATGATTATCTTCCATATCTTGATGATTTATTAGACTCCATATTTCAAACTATCCTTCCTCCCATCATTATGGTTCCAAAGATCATGATTTACATGCCTCTAAAATAGTAATGGGAGGAAGACTAGTTTGAAAGATGGAATTAGTACCCTCAAATCCATCATCAATATATGGAAGGTAATCAAGCATATGAGGATGGATTAAATAAATCTAGTGAAGGTCAGCTGTATTATAGTATTGAAGTATAATATCTTTGTTCTAGACAGTAACAATAATCATTCAAGATGCATGAAATTGTGTACTTTTATGCATGAAGTATATTTTATTGTTTTTATTCAAGACAAATTAAATGTTTGAATACTCATTAATAAAATGTATTTTGAACATGATGACATTGCCAATCCTAATCAAGAATAGGCTATTAATGGTGAAACTATGGAATTATTAGGGGATCAATAACATGTTGATAAAATAATGAAAATAAAATAGTAACTGTACAACATCATTGTTTTGAATAAAGTTATCAAGGTAAGAAGTCAGGGTATAAAATTTGAGGTTGCTTGGAATAAATGTGGCCAACCTATTGACCCAAACAATTTAATGTTCATTAGTTATATTGGGATCACAAAAAGGATGAATGTGCCGACTTATATTGACTCTTGGAGCCGCTTCCAACTTGTAATAAAGGAAATCCTTTGGAAGGATATAGTGGTAATGTTACAATATACTTTATCTATTTCACTGTAAAATTATTTAATTAAACATTGATTTAATTTTCATAATTCCTTGTATAATTCACTTATTGTTTTAACGGCCACTAGAAATCCCATATAGGTTTCCTGACTCCTCTGACGAAGTAACATCTTTGGGATTCTGAGGGAAAAGTAAATCCTCACCCACTATTTAGTTATACACACATTATAACATAGGAAACATAGATTTATTTCAGTAATCAATGCATTGGGAAATCATTTTAGGTGAATTTATTTTGATAATATATTATTTTTCATTATTTATTTCAACTAACTTGATTCAAAAAATTTAATTTATGAAACATCAAAAGATTTATGAAAATAAAGAATATGCATCAAAACTATCGTACCCCTATCACAAAGGAATGACAGGGTACGATTCATTATAGAAGAAATTGGTATGTATTTTAAATCAACAATTAAAGTTTAATTATTTTATATTAAACAATAGATTTTACTTTATTTATATGTAGATTGATGAATCCAAATCTGAAGTAACTTTTATCCCACATCATGTGTTATAGAAGGAGGCTCGTGTAGATAAGGATGGTATATTAGTTTATTAAAACAAAAAATCATTATGGAAAGAATGTGTAATTATGAAATAATTGTAATTAATTATTATTTATAACAATATTACATAAAAATAAATATGTTCATATTTTTTATATAGTTTAGACATAATAATTATTAATGGTCGTACCAGAAGAAAAGAAACTTTCAGTATCATTTAAGCTGCCTGAACAATATGGTTTCATTAGATGATTAGGTTTTAGAGTGTCTTCTAAAACATATTTTGAGAATATATACCCACATGAAGATACATATAATATAATAAGATTAATTAAAACACAAACAGACTCACTTTAAGATATTATTTTGCATTCTGGTTTGGTAGACCAATGTATAAGAAACGATCAAAGAGAATTGATGGTGGAGCAATGATAAATGATCCCACTAAATTTAATCCAAGATAAATTATCCCACAAAATTTGAGGCTATCCATTCCCCCAACCACAAACCTTACCCAAGGTAATAAATTTTTTTAATACTCTTTCACCTAAATGAGAATCAAACAACTTTCAATAACTTTATATTACTAAAATTCTGTAGGGTACAATTGTATGGGATTTTTATCTTTCAACACCCACGTACTGCCATGTTGTGATGGGTACAGTGTATAATATCCTAGGAGACTAGATACACAATCAAACCCTCCCAAAAAACACATGAGAGTGGGGATTGAGGTAGATTGTGAGCTGAATGCTGAGTTGCATGTTCCACTTGATGGTCCAGATATTACAATAGTCGAAGCTGTTATTGGAGATTTCATAGCACAACTGTCTAATCTTATAAAGATACATGAGGTAGATCTTTAACAAATTTTTTTATGAAAAAAATTTAATAGTTTATGATAAAAGGTCTAAAGTGAGGTATGATATTACATATGGATAAAGCAGTAGAGAAATGAAAGGTCGAATAAAGATAATCTAGTGAATCGACCAAGAAAACCAAATTACCTTCCAAGAGTACCTTCTCCCCACCAGTTCTAGAGAAATATTTATTATCATTACAAATGTAACACCCCGACCCTAGTTACCCAGAGTCTGTGCATTATTACATAACATTGGCATGATCACGAGAAAGATCAAGTCTCTAAAGACCGATTAGTTTAGTAGCCTTGGAATAACTGGATACATCCATAAATTTTTACATTACATCAAAAAAACATCTTGTCTTAATATCCCCTCATACAATCCCTGCAGGTCATTCATAAATTACTTCTTCATAATCCTGGGAAAAATAAAACATTGAAAGGGGTGAGCTCAGATGCTCAGTAAGGATAACATTATAGCAGAAGCATTCATAGATAAGCATAAACACTTAAGGCAGTTTATAACTAAAACAAAAGCCTTTTAAACTGGAACTTCAGCATAAAATGGAAAAGATAAAATAAAATAATTCCATTTACTTACTCACATGGATATTCTACTAGTCGAACAATCCCATGAAATATCAATAACCACTTTCATAATGATGGAATGCATAATTCCAGACTATCATAACCACATAGCCAAGGCCTCGTGCCAAGACTACAAATAAGATTTTGTCAAGGCCTTGTGCCAAGGCACCAGTTTGTCTCATGAGACCTACCGATGCATCGAGGAGCTATAGCGGGCTCCAACCGTCACTTATTAAGTCCAATGCATTCCTCATATGAACATGTTTAAACATAACATAAACATTCGTATTAAAACTAGCATACGAAATGTCAATACTTTTACCACAAACCATGAATGGTATAAAAATAGCACATCCACAGTCAAACATAACTCATTCGATACAATATGGAAGATTGTATTGTATCACATTAACCTCAATCAAGAATAATGAAGGATGTTGACATAGATGAAAATAATCATCAAAACTATTTGAGAGAAATATCCCCCTTTTCTTGAAAACATTTAAAAGTCACACTATTTGTCAAGAAGCCATTTAAAAATAGATTTTTGAATCAAAGTGTCCCATACCACTTTGAAACTTTTAAAAGGAGTTTTAATTTTAAAACTTTATTGTCCATATAAATAAATCCTTAAAACCATTTTTTAAAACATGGACATTAATGAGAAAGATTTAGAAGAATAAGTCTTTAAAATATTTAAAAATGGTATTTTAGTTAGAGTTTCTAACCAAAAGAGCGACACTTGAATACAAATAATTGGGGTAATAAAAACTTGGTAATATCATGAGAATAAAGGGATTCATGATATATTATGTCAAAGTACATTATATACACCACATAAAAGTGATTTGGTGTGTAACAACAAAGAAGTATCAATGGAATTTAAATTGAGATGAAATCTCTCATAAAAGCCGTATCCTCAGGTTAAGGATAAATCAACGACATAATTATGTGTGAAAAATATAAATACACTCAATATGATTGGATATTTAGTTTAAATCAATCATATGACATTCACACATATTCTTATAAAAACAACACCAATGAATTGGATATTTAACTCAACAAATGGAAATTGAGTTAAAATTACTCTTATCAAGTTCATACTGATCACTTGAGAATTTATCAATGGATTGATTATGTGTATCAAAAGTATATCCACAGAAAGGGGAGTGGAAAATATGACATAAGAAAATGAATAGTAATTCCACACATAATCTCGGAGTAAAATAATCAATGAAGTTTGCGTAAAGCCGAATAATTGGAAATTGAAATTTCAAATTCCCTTATCCTTTTGGTAACTTATGAAACATGCACCCGTGAAATAAGGATCATACAATGATGATGTAAATACCCATAAATTAAATTATATTACACAATGAATACAATCATGGGCAGTACACATACACCACATGCAATAATTAAGTGGTGAACAATGGAATTCTCACGAAATTAAGAGTGAGATAAGAAACTCCTTACCACGTTAATCAACTGAGTCGTATGGACAAAAGTTAATAACCACCAAATGATTTACAGAATAACATGAATATAAAGAGAATCATGATAATATATATCAAATGGCAGTACACAATACACCACTTTCAATAAATTAGTGGCGAACAATGGAAATCTCACGGAATTGAAAGTGAGATAAGAAAATATCTTACTTTGTACTTTTTCCTTGGTCGATGGTAGGTTTACCTCCTGTATAATGGTGAAATAATTGTTATTGAATTATACAAAAATCATTTACTTTAATATGATATCATATATGATCTTTTAACATTGATTTGTTAATAATATCTTAGAATTATCGTCATTTCGGGTGTTAACGGGTTCATTTTACTTTATATTATTTGTTATGTGAGCCATATTCGTTATTAATGGGATGTATATTATTCATATACAGAATGATATCAAGTCCTTAGATACTATTTTTAAATCATCAAATTATAATTATACTTGAATGGATATGATGGAGAATGAATCTCATCGCGTTCGTGGAGACGGTAGTCCGTACATACGCACGAGCGACAATATCATTCTTTTGATATTAAAATAATATATAATTGGATGTTATATCATATATACAGAATCATTATCATGTTATATTTATTATTTACATGAGTTACACATCATTATTACACCCATCCAAATAATAATATATTGAATAACAATTACACCACGACGTGGAGACGGTAAGCCGTACGTACGCACGTATGGTGATATGTTATTCAAAGGATGGATAGAATACTGAATATGGTTGTACCATATTTATAATAAAATCACAGTATATATATGAAACTGGAGTTATTATTTTATAATGGTAATAACAAATAAAGAGGAAGTGGAAGAAGAAAGGAACTTGAAAAGGGGTGGTGAAAACATTACCTCTTCTTCGGGTTCTTCCTTTTGATTTAATTCAAAGGGCTCCTTAGGTTGGCTTTCTGATCAAACTAAGGCCTCTATGTTGTAGTGAGGGAATTTTAGATAGTATTCGGGCAGGGTTTGGCCGAACCAAAGGGCTTTTAAGGTGTGAAGAAATGAGAAGGAGAAGTGCCCTTTTATAAGAGGGGTGAGGGGCACCTTTGGAAAAGCTAGAAATATTAATTTATAATAAATTCATATTCGGTTTATAATGGCTATAAAGTTTATTATTTAAATGTTAAGGTGGGTATGGGTCTAAAAAAACTTAACCAATAGAATTTAGACAGGTTTGGGTCATTATATTAACATTATCTTTAAGTATTAACTCTTAGTTAATTAGTTTCACTTTTACAATGTCTCTTTGTATTTTTATATTATATGGTTAATAAACTTACTATATACATCCAAGAGACCTCCAAGTGGTCCATTAATGATTAACCTATCATTATATAAGTTTCTTGGCCGAACCTTAGATTTTTAGGAATTTAAAATCAATTAATAATATAATATTTGTTTTAAGAACTCTTTTATGTCAATTTTGACACTATTCAATAGTTGATTTTTGTGAAACTCATAACAGATTGATTACTTCTAAAAAAGTCAATTAAATCAATCCTAGTATATCATATTATCCTAGAAAATTATTTTAATTCATTAAAAGTTTCATATTATATTTATTTGGGTATTTATAAAATCAATTATTTTAATTTGTCACGATTAAAGTAATTAATCCATCATCATTGTGTCATAAATAACTTAAATTATTTAATGTCTAAAAATTATAAATAAACTATAATTATGTAGGAAATATTTTTATCTTTCTAATGAATATTTATAATATAAAATACAACATATATAACCCTATGTAACAATTGTTCTATTAAAAGATATATGCTTGTGTCATTTTTGTATTTATTTTAACTTAATTAAAATAAAGTGTCATTATCACTTACAAGTGGATCCTTGGGGTCCCAAAATCGACCCAAAGATGCCCATGGTCGACCATGTATCAACCCATAGGGTTAAGACACGTTTTAGGGTAATTTAGTATTATTATAATATTATTTGTTAACCGTTGTTTACCAGATTTACCCTTTAACCATGGTAAATAAAATATTTACCGAAGTAATTATCCAAAATGTTTAAAAATAAAAGTTACCTATTTACACAATTTGAAAATCCTGATTCCAAATATGGAATCCATTTTTCCAAATTCAAAATACAGAAGTGTCAGAAATTAATTTAAAATTAATTCCCGTTGTTAAAACAAAAAGCGTGTTTTTTAGAGATAATAACTATCAAAAGATTGTCACTTGTTTATGTCTGGTTTAAATGTGAAATTATGTTCAATGACCCACATTGTATTACATGGTAAAAATATATTCTAAATATACTTTAAAACCACTCAATTTCATAATTTATCACTATTAATTATTTTGATTAAAAAAGTTGTTTTTAATTAAAATTTAGTAATTTTCACTATTCATCAAAATATGAAAGTTATCCGAAAAGTACCAAAATTTCACCCTAGGATAATTTCGATATTCCGAATCCAAAAATGAAGTCCATTTTGAGAGATAGAATTTATAAAATTTCAAAAATTAGGTATTACTATTCATAACGGCTAGTTTGATTGGTTATGGTGTGTTAAAATCTCGAAGTTGCGTACAATGCACGCCATTGCATTATTCGAAAGGAAACATACCGTGGAAGATTGGGGTGTTACATTCTCCCCTCCTTCAATAAATTGCATCCTCGCAATTTTAAAATTGTTCTTGGGAATATAATGGAATGTCCCACATCGGAAAAAGAGTCAATAAAACTATCACTTTAAAAGAAAGAAAGAGAGGTATAAGGGTCATCCAAGATAACCCATACTCGGATTCCATGTAGGAAAACATGGATATGGATGATAAACTATGTGTCAAGTTCTGATGGAGAGGGATAGAAATCATGATCAGGAGAAATTTAACAATAATAAAACCACAAACTTGTGTTGGGACAAACGACCATTAGTCTCCTAGTAGGAAAGTAAACGGACAACATTTTTTTTGTTTTAAGTTACATTACATAAGGACGAGGAATTCATTTATGATATTGACTAAGAACAATAAGAGATATACTTACTTTTTAAGTAGAGTTTCATTCTTTAATAAATTTCCACCACTAACTCAATTTTTTTTAAACGATGAGTATTCAAGAAGACTTGGTCACAATGGAAGAGCTAGAATAAACTTCTATAGAATCACATGATCCATGCAGGATAAAGTATATATTTACATTGTATTTGAAGATTAATCAAAACCAAAATGGTTAGTGAATGATCTAATGATCCCCCAAAAGGATATTCCTTGAGATAAATATGCACTAATCTTAATTTCTAAAATTAAACCAACAATACCCCAAAGTTAAATAAATACCATTCAATAATCAATTGTCCTTAAAATCCTTCAATATAATCCAAACTAATATTGAAACCCAAAACATAGAAGAATTTGATTATGTAGTCTCCCATGTTAAATTGTATCTCCAAATGACATCAAATACTCTTAATGTCGCATACTTAAAAGTAATTAACATCATCACATATTCTCTGTTATAGGTTAATCATTTCCATAAATAACCCAAATCACTATAAATCCACAATAAAAACGTAGATAAAAATCTACCATTACTCTACAAATTAAACCCCATTGTATTCTATTTTCCTTGGGCATATAGTGTTCCCAATAAAGTGAACATCTTCCAAAATAATATTTATCACTTAATCACCAAATCATTTTCTTATACCAAGGGTATTCATTTGATAAGACATAAGAACCCAAATCAACTTATTCTTGATCAATAAAATCATTTAACTAAAAAAAATAGTCACACTAACCAGGGACTTCCCGTAGTCCAGTGGTAGGCGATAAATCCCAATCGCACTTTGGTTGTGGGTTCGATTCCCACAGCTTTGTCCGATACGACGGGTTGTCACACGGTCTACGTGTTGTCCTTTTTCAAAAACTATATTTTATAATATTACCAAAATGAGATAAATTCCTCAAAATAACATAATTTAACCACAAATGTTATATCATACCTTGCATTTTCATCCCAAATTATAATAACTTATAATTTTCTCAAACCCCCAATGATCATATAAAACCAAATGGTTATTTATACCTATATCCACAAGAGAAGAGACAATTCTTCCTCAAATATCATTCTCACATGGAAAACTGCGGGGTTACAAATAAAAGAGAAAATTATTCCAAAGTAAACCCATCAACAAGGAGTGCTAATACTTTTTAAATTTTTCTCCAACCATTTATTTCCACATAGCTTCTTCTTTGACAAAGAAAATATCCTATAGAATAGGACATTCACTCAAGTAATGGCCAGGTCCCCTACATTTACGGCAAATGACTGTAAATGGACTCTTGGGACCATTTTTATCTTCTTCCATAGTACTCTTCATTTTTCTTCGGCAATTCTTCACTTTATGTCCTTCCTTCCCGCACGTAAAACATTTCGTTGTCCCATTGAGACACTTTCCTGGGTGTCTCCTTCCACATTTCCTACATGATGAAAATTGAGGGTTCTTTTCTCCATGGTCTCCACTGCTGGAGCTCTTATCATTTATCACCTTTCTTTTCCTTGTTGAGTCTGGGAGTTTGTTAATATATATGTTGTTGATCATATTTTTGGAAAACTGATTTGGCATAAAGATGATATCTTTTACGCCTATCAACATTCCATTTTTTTGGTCATTGCCACCACCGTTCCCACCTTGTACATCATTCTCAAAGTCACTATTACTTCCTTGGAATCCAGCCATTGACTAAAACCAGAAAGCATTGTGTGAGTAACAGTAGTCGTAAAATCATTTAGAGATTAAAATGTCACCATATTCTCAATTTGAAACATATTAGGATTAACCAAGGTCATTTACTCTCATCTTATATATATATTACTTAAATCGATTTGTAAAGAAAATGTAAATTATCCTAAGCATATCCCCCGGGAGTGTCGTAACCAAGAGTGCAGCAAGGCCTGTTGTCGTGCACCAGTTCCCGTTCGAGTCTAGCTCAAAGCGGTGTTTTTGGGTTTTACCCCTAGGTACATATGTGCCAGAGCCGCCTCTACCTACTCGTATCCAGACAGGGATGTATTTCTTGGAAAACTCACAAAATCTCTACAATACCAAAATTCTAGGAAGTTCTTCTATACTAATCCTCAAAGTTCATCTTAGGTCTACGTGCTCTAATCAGAGTTTATCTAAATCTAGCTTCCAAGGTTTGTACTAAACTTCCTCTGATACCAACTGTAACGCCCCGAACCTAGTTACCCAGAGTCGGTGCATTATTACATAACATTGTCATGATCACGAGAAAGATCAAGTCTCGAAAGACCGATTAGTTTAGTAGCCTTGGAATAACTGGATACATCCATAAATTTTTACATTACATCAAAAAAACATCTTGTCTTCATATCCCCTCATACTATCCCTGCAGGTCATTCATAAATTACTTCTTCATAATCCTGGGAAAAAAAACATTGAAAGGGGTGAGCTCAGATGCTCAGTAAGGATAACATTATAGCAAAAGCATTCATAGATAAGCATAAACACTTAAGGCAGTTTATAACTAAAACAAAAGCCTTTTAAACTTGAGCTTCAGCATAAAATGGAAAAGATAAAATAAAATAATGACATTTACTTACTTACATGGATATTCTACTAGTTGAACAATCCCATGCAATATCAATAACCACTTTCATAATGATGGAATGCATAATGCCAGACTATCATAACCACATAGCCAAGGCCTCATGCCAAGACTACAAATAAGATTTTGTCAAGGCC
Organism: Viscum album; assembly: GCA_963277665.1. NCBI lineage: Eukaryota > Viridiplantae > Streptophyta > Magnoliopsida > Santalales > Viscaceae > Viscum > Viscum album. Next base: position 1,596,733,193 of record OY728130.1, on the reverse strand, counting down.
TTGTGCCAAGACACTAGTTTGTCTCATGAGACCTACCGATGCATCGAGGAGCTATATCGGGCTCTACCCGTCACTTATTAAGTCCAATGCATTCCTTATATGAACATGTTTAAACATAACATAAACATTCGTATTAAAACTAGCATACGAAATGTCAATACTTTTACCACAAACCATGAATGGTATAAAAATAGCACATCTACAGTCAAACATAACTCATTCGATAAAATATGGAAGATTGTATTGTATCACATTAACCTCAATCAAGAATAATGAAGGATGTTGACATAGATGAAAATAATCATCAAAACTATTTGAGAGAAATATCCCCCATTTCTTGAAAACATTTAAAAGTCACACTATTTGTCAAGAAGCCATTTAAAAATAGATTTTTGAATCAAAGTGTCCCATACCACTTTGAAACTTTTAAAAGGAGTTTTAATTTTAAAACTTTAATGTCCATATAAATAAATCCTTAAAACCATTTTTTAAAACATGGACATTAATGAGAAAGATTTAGAAGAATAAGTCTTTAAAATATTTAAAAATGGTATTTTAGTTAGATTTTCTAACCAAAAGAGCGACACATGAATACAAATAATTGCGGTAATCAAAACTTTGTAATATCATGAGAATAAATAGATTCATGATATACTATGTCAAAGTACATTATATACACCACATAAAAGTGATTTGGTGTATAACAACAAAGAAGTATCAATGGAATTTAAATGGAGATGAAATATCTCATAAAAGCCGTATCCTTAGGTTAAGGATAAATCAATGACATAATTATGTGTAAAAAATATAAATACAATCAATATGATTGGATATTTAGTGTAAATATATCAGATGACATTCACACATATTCTTATAAAAACAACACCAATGAATTGGATATTTAACTCAACAAATGGAAATTGAGTTAAAATTACTCTTATCAAGTTCATACAGATCACTTGAGAATTTATCAATGGATTTATTATGTGTATCAAAAGTATATCCATAGAAAGGGGAGTGTAAAATATGACATAAGAAAATGAATCGTAATTCCACACATAATCTCGGAGTAAAATAATCAATGAAGTTTGCGTAAAGCCGAATAATTGGAAATTGAAATTTCAAATTCCCTTATCCATTTGGTAACTTATGAAACATGCACCCATGAAATAAGGATAATACAATGATGATGTAAATACCCATAAATTAAATTATATTACACAATGAATACAATCATGGGAAGTACACATACACCACATGTAATAATTAAGTGGTGAACAATGGAATTCTCACGAAATTAAGAGTGAGATAAGAAACTCCTTACCACGTTAATCAACTGAGTCGTATGGAAAAAATTTAATAAACACCAAATGATTTACATAATAACATGAATATAAAGAGAATCATGATAATATATATCAAATGGAAGTACACAATACACCACTTTCAATAATTTAGTGGCGAACAATGGAAATCTCACGGAATTGAAAGTGAGATAAAAAAATCCCTTACTTTGTACTTTTTCCTTGGACGATGGTAGGTTTACCTCCTGTATAATGGTGAAATAATTGTTATTGAATTATACAAGAATAATTTACTTTAATATGATATCATATATGATCTTTTAACATTGATTTGTTAATAATATCTTAGAATTATCGTCATTTCGGGTGTTAACGGGTTCATTTTACATTATATTCTTTGTTATGTGAGCCATATTCATTATTAATGGGATGTATATTATTCATATACAGAATGATATCAAGTCCTTAGATACTATTTTTAAATCATCAAATTATAATTATACTTGAATGGATATGATGGAGAATGAATCTCATCGCGTTCGTGGAGACGGTAGTCCGTACATACGCACGAGCGACAATATCATTCTTTTGATATTAAAATAATATATAATTGGATGTTATATCATATATACAGAATCATTATCATGTTATATTTATTATTTACATGAGTTACACATCATTATTATACCCATCCAAATAATAATATATTGAATAACAATTACACCACGACGTGGAGACGGTAAGCCGTACGTACGCACGTATGGTGATATGTTATTCAAAGGATGGATAGAATACTGAATATGGTTGTACCATATTTATAATAAAATCACAGTATATATATTATACTGGAGTTATTATTTTATAATGGTAATAACAAAGAAAGAGGAAGTGGAAGAAGAAAGGAACTTGAAAAGGGGTGGTGAAAACAATACCTCTTCTCCGGGTTCTTCCTTTTGATTTGATCAAAAGGGCTCCTTAGGTTGGTTTTCTGATCAAACTAATGCCTCTAGGTTGTAGTGAGGGAATTTGAGATAGTATTTGGGCAGGGGTTGGCCGAACCAAAGGGCTTTGAAGGTGTGAAGAAATGAGAAGGAGGAGTGCCCTTTTATAAGAGGGGTGAGGGGCACCTTTGGAAAAGCTAGAAATATTAATTTATAATAATTTCATATTCGGTTTATAGTGGCTCCAAATTTTATTATTTAAATGTAAAGGTGGGGATGGGTAGAAAACAACTTAACCAATATAATTTAGACAGGTTTGGGTAATTATATTAACCTTATCTTTAATTATTAACTCTTATTTAATTAGTTTCACTTTTACAATGTCTCTTTGTATTTTTATATTATATGGTTAATAAACTTACTATATACATCCAAGAGACCCCCAAGTGGTCCATTAATGATTAAAATATCATGATATAAGTTTCTTGGCCGAACCTTAGATTTTTAGGAATTTAATATCAATTAATAATATAATATTTGTTTTAAGAACTCTTTTTTGTCAATTTTGACACTATTCAATAGTTGATTTTTTTGAAACTCATAACAGATTAATTAATTCAAACAAAGTCAATTAACTCAATACTAATATATCATATTATCCTATAAAATTATTTTAATTCATTAAAAGTTTCATATTATATTTATTTGGTATTTATAATATCAATTATTTTAATTTGTCACTATTAAAGTAATTAATCCATCATCATTGTATCATAAATAACTTAAATTATTTAATTTCTAAAAATTATAAATAAAATATAATTATGTAGAAAATATTTTTATATTTCTAATGAATATTTATAATCTAAAATCCAACATATAACACCCTATGTAACAATTGTTGTTTTAAAAGATATATGCTTGTGTCATTTTTGTATTTATTTTAACTTAATTAAAATAAAGTGTCATTATCACTTACAAGTGGATCCTTGGGGTCCAAAAATCGACCCAAAGATGCCCATGGTCGACCATGTATCAACTCATAGGGTTAAGACACGTTTTAGGGTAATTTAGTATTATTATAATATTATTTTTTAACCCTTGTTTACCAGATTTACCCTTTAACCATGGTAAATAAAATATTTACCGAAGTAATTATCCAAAATGTTTAAAAATAAAAGTTACCTATTTACACAATTTGAACATCCTGATTCCAAATATGGAATCCATTTTTCCAAATTCAAAACACAGAAGTGGCAGAAATTAATTTAAAATTAATTCTCGTTGTTAAAACAAAAAAGCGTGTTTTTTAGAGATAATAACTATCAAAAGATTGTCACTTGTTTATGTCTGGTTTAAATGTGAAATTATGTTCAATGACCCACATTGTATTACATGGTAAAAATATATTCTAAATATACTATAAAACCACTCAAATTCATAATTTATCACTATTAATTATTTTGATTAAAAAAGTTGTTTTTAATTAAAATTTATTAATTTTCACTATTCATCAAAATATGAAAGTTATCCGAAAAGTACCAAAATTTCACCCTAGGCTAATTTCGATATTCCAAATCCAAAAATGAAGTCCATTTTGAGAGATTGAATTTATAAAATTTCAAAAAGTAGGTATTACTATTCATAACGGCTAGTTTGATTGGTTATGGTGTGTTAAAATCTCGAAGTTGCGTACAATGCACGCCATTGCATTATTCGAAAGGAAACATACCGTGGAAGCTTGGGGTGTTACAAAAAAATCATGTAGAGACTAAATTTAAAGATAAAACTGTGTCTTACATTTAATATTAATAAGAAATATATGGATATTCCTTAACAAACAGAATCGGTCTAGAGTCTCTAAATGATATTCTCAAGAATGAATGGTCAGGCATCTCAGTTGGGAATAAATAAATAAGGTAAATTTTCATAATTTTTTTGTCCAAATAGTGATTTAAATATGTTTATTAAAGTTAATAACTATTAATATTTTTTATAGGTGTTTATATTACAACTATATAATGGGATGATCATTTGAAGCATGATTTGGATTCATTAATCACTGTATCATTCCTATGCTAGAAATTACTTTGAATGAGGAAGAAATTATCAAGAAAAAAAAGATGAGTTACTCAAAGCATTTAATAAAAAAACATCATACGACAAATTCATTTTGATCCCTACACTTCAAGGGTAAAACTTTACTATCTAATCACATAAAATATATTTTCAATTTTTTCATTTCTTAACTGTTTTTGTTTTTTTAGGAAGCAATGGATGCTGATAGTTGTCAATATAGACAAATAAAATATTTATTTTTTGGATTTTATGCATGGATCTCTAACCAACCGACTACACGTGATGTGTATTTTGAATATGTAATACACTAAAATCAAAATTTTATAGATAAACATCGAATCATATGTTCGATTTGTGTTTTAATGAGAATTTTGTTATGATAGGATGGTCACTAAATACAGGATAGATCATGGCATGAATTCAATGTCAGAAAATCTAAATCTATTGGATTACTAAAAATGGAAATAAATTAAGGTATATATAGAAATATTTAACTATCAAAAAAATTTACTTATTTTGGTTAATGTTTTTTTAGTGTTTGAAACAAGATAACACAATATATTATGGATAATATGTTTGAAACTTTATGAGAGAAATCATAAAGAATGAAAAGACCAACATCCCCTAATAGGTAATTTTCCAATTTTAATTATAATTTTATTAAATATATTTCATAATCATTTTTTAATATATTTTCTTAGTAATATCAATATTACCAACAAAAGATTTACTCAAAAGAATAAATCCATTAATTTAGATACAAGTGGGAAGTGTACTTCTTTTTAGAATGTATACTGACAAAAATATTAGATGATTACCTTCTATGTTTGTTATCTAGTATGAGTTATTACCTTATAATTATATTCTAGGTGTGAAGAATTAGTGTCAAGAATGCTTATATATTATTTTTGATCGCTTTCTCATGTAGAAGAGTAATGGAGGAAATCAATTTGATTAGAATCCATGATCTAAAAACAATAAATTTTTTGGGAAATAATGGAGGCAAAGGCAGAGGTAGAGGAAAAGTAAAAGTCAGAGGTAGAGTTAGAGTTGGAGACTGACATAGAGGAGGAGGCATAAGTAAAGACTGCGGTAGAGACTGAGGTGGAGGTGGATAAGAAGCACTAGCTTACAAAAAAGAAAATTGCTGGGAAATGAATTAGAATAAGTATCATACCATGAGTGTGTTTAAGAATAATTTTTTAAAAGTGCACACAACATTTGTCACTTAAGATAAGATCCATTGTGCATCTTTCTAGTTTAAAATGAAATTTCAGTAAAAAACACTTGTAGTGTACTTGAAATTGAGAAAAAAACATACGAATTATTTTAGTACATTAGTACAACAATCCATTCATAATTTTTGAAATGTAGGGATAAAACTCACTATAATATGATGCATGGTATGACCAATATGACTCTAAATGTTAATTATCAGTTTAAATTTGACATTTTAATACTAAAAAAAGTTTCAATCACTAAAAACTGAGAAAATGTGATAGGATTGTCTTAATAATTTGGAAAAATAATATATAATTCATTTTTTATGCGTATGAATCAGTCTCATGTAATCCCCACACATGATTCCACCTTTATGGCTCAAAGTGCATGTTTTTATTTTAAAATGACATTTTAGTAAAAAACACATGGACATACTCAAATCCAAAGAAATGCATTCCAATTATTTTGATACTTTATGAAAATTATCAATGAGTCATTTAGTATGTGTATCATTCAACTCCACCTAAATTCAATTCACAGTGTGACCCGTATGACTCCAATTGCATCTTTTTTATTTGAAAATGGCATTAATTTTAGTAAAAAAACTGACATACTCAAAACTGATCAAACGCATTTGGATTATTTTGGTACTTTAGTAAAATGATCCATAAGTCATTTTTGACATGTAGGGATCACCTGCACCTCAATCTAATGCACGGTATGACCGTTATGACTCCAAGTGTACGTTATCAGTTTAAAATTGACATTTTATTACAAAAAAGTGACACTCACTAAAAACTAAGAAAACACACTCGGATTGTCATGATAATTTGGGGAAATGATTCATAATTCATTTGTGACATGTATGAATTAGTATCATGTTAAAATCACAGATGACTCCACATGTATGGATCAGAGTGTGTGATTTCAATGTAAAATGACATTTTAGTAAAAAAAATATGTAGAATACTCAAAACTGGGGAAATGTATTTAGATTGTTTTTCTACATTAGGTAAATCATCTATGAGTCATTTGGGATGTGTATTATTCATATTTTCCTCAATCAAATACACAGTGTGACTAGTATGACCCCAAGTGCTTCTTTTTTATTTAAAATTGTAATTAATTTTAGTGAAAAAAACAACTAACATACTCAAAACTGAGAAAATTCATTTGGATTGTTTGGAACTTAAGGAAAACAATATATACATCATTTTTTATGTGTAGGGATTAGCTGCACCTTAATATGAGTCCTGTTGTGACTGGTATGACTCAAAGTGCATTTTTTATTCAAAACTTACATTAATTTTAATAAAAAAATGACTGACATACTCAAAACTGAGAAAACACATTATGATTGTTTTATTACTTTTTAAAAATTATTTGTAAGTAATTTTTGACTTGTAGGAGTTAGTCACACCTCAATTCGACTCATGGTGTGACCAGTATGACTCCAAATGAACCTTTTTATTCAAAATTTACATTAATTTTAGTAAAAACCAACCAAAATTCTCTATAATAGTGATTTATTTTTCTTGTATTTTTTATTAGAAATTTTATTTCATTTCAATTCAGTATTTTTATCTTATTTTGGTAATTTTTATTATTGTTTTAGCTAATGTAGTGTGCTTTTGTAGCACACTGAACCTATTTCTGGTGATGTAATATACTGCAACATTACACTGCAGTTTTTACCTTTATCAGGGCTACTAAATGTGCTAATAAACTACCCTTTATCATTACTTTTATAATAAATAATAAAATAAACCTTTATTGCTTCTCTATAAGTGCTGATAAATTCTATATTTATTAGTGTATTGAATATAACAGATAAATCATACTTTTATTAGTGTAAATAAAATATCTGATAAATCATACTTTTCTCAGCACTTTTAAAAACACTAATAAAACACATCATTTATCAGTACTTTTTAAAGTGCTGATAAAGGGCCTATTTATCAGCACTAAATAAAAGCACTGATAAATGGGGTCTTTAATCAGTTCTTTTAAAAGCGCTCATAAGAGTGTGATTTATCAAAGATTCTATTTGTGCTGATAAATATTCCCTTTATTAGCTCTTACAAAGTCCATGGACTTTTAATCACCCTAAGGTGGTCATCGCTTTTCTAGCACTGTTAAAGGCCTATTCTAGCACTGTTAATGTAACATCCCAGGTAAATAATGAATAAAACATTTTTATATTTATTAATATTTACGAATTAAATATTAATTTTACTTTAAATGGGTTTCTATGTTCGATAGCGTACCCGATACGCAACAAAGAGTTTCTTTGAAATCTTACGTTGTACACTAGTAATAAAATAATATTATTTTAAATGGTAGTTAACATGTAGCCGTTATATTGGAGGGAATGAATAGAAATAACTAAAATATGATTATATATGTTTTTTTAAATGTTTCTACATTTATCCAATAAAAGATAAAGGCTTAAAATATGAAAAGAATTCAATTTTAGGCATATATACTCTAACATTCACAAAAGGTCGACTTATCGCCTTTTGATGGCGAACTGTCTATAAATATAGTTTTGGTCACTCTTATACATTCTATTACACCAAATAGAATTCTTCTTTAGAATCGGGACCTCAAAATTTACTTTGTATAAATTTTTGGTATTTCTCTGATAAAGTTCATTTTTTAATGAATAGTGAAAACTGTTGTATTTTAATTCAAAACCTCTTTTTAATATAATTTATTTATATTATTAGATTATATTTTTAATTGGTTTTAAAGTTTAATTAGAATATATTTTTACCATTTAATCCAATAGTGGTCGTTGGAATTAATTTCACTTTGAAATTCGACTTAAACTAGTGTCAATCTTTTGATACTTATTGTTTCATAAAAACACGCTATTTGCTCTGACAGCGGGAATTAATTATTAAATTAATTAATGCAAATTATATGTTTTGAATTTTTTAAAATAGACATCATTTTTGAATTCGTAATATCAAATGTAGCTTAGGGTGAAGTTTTGGTTTTTTTCTGGAAAACTTCAATTTTTGATGAATAGTGAAACCACTAAGTGGTACTTATAAAAAATGATTTTTTGTTTAAATGATATTTTACCACCTATGTGGTTTGAATTTCAAAAATCCGACATACATGATTGTAATTAAGAAGTAAAATGTCGTTCAATGGGATTAAAATAATTTTTTGGTGAATAGTAACTTTTAAGTTTTTAATCGTGATTAGAGGTAATTAGTGTAATTTAAGGTAGGAATACTGTTTTAATAATATGAGATGAGCTTGAAGCATGTCCTAAACTTATTGGATGTGTCATCACCGACCAACACAATCCATGGGTCAACTTGGGGACCCCATGGATCCACTTTGGTAGGAAAATGACATTAATATCTTTTTATTTAATGTTAAAATAAAAATGACACAAACATGAGTTGTTTTACTAAAACAATTTTTACATGGGGCAATACAAGTCCGATATTTGACTATAAATAGTCATTGAAAAACTAAAAATATTTACAACATCATAGTATTTGTTTATAATTTCTAGACATTAAATAAATTAAATTATTTATGACACCATGATGATGCAGCGATTACCTCATTATTTAACGATTTAAATAAAATGAAAAGATAATGTAAAATCTATGACCTAAACATGTCCAAAAACTATTGTATGGCTGGATTTCGAACCCTTATCACCTTATCCTATAATTATATCAATGTGGGGCCTTTTAAATCCAAAACTCATTTTAAAATAAAGTAACATTTCTTTACTTTCCAAGAGTGCCCCTGCTCTCCTCTTATAAAAGGCCCCACCTCTACCTCCTTAACCACACTTCCAAAGCCTTTTTCTCGGCCAAACCCTGCCCATTTTGTCTCTCCACATCCCTATCTAACTCCTAGAAGCCTCAATTTGGGCAGAAGTCTTCCCACGGAAGCCTTTGAGATCAAATAAAAAGAGTTACCCGATTTAAAGGTAGTGTCTTCTCTTGTGTTCTTATGTTTTATTTTGCTTTTCCAACCCCCTAAACTCTTTTTATTCATTTATTTTGTAAAAACACCAGTATATTCCATATACTAGGATGTATTTATAAGAATTATTCGACCTACACTTACACACACCTACATCTAATGGTTAAAGAACATACTGTTTCCGTGGATGCCGAATTTCTGCCTCACGAAATGATGATTGTTCAACACTCATATATCACCTTCAAAGGTGGCCATTAAGATGTCACTATATTTATATATTATATATAATATGTTTATGTTTTACTTAAGCTTCTGTATTTTTCATTTATGTCATATCTTTATGGTTACCAATATGAGTAAACCTGATATCTTCATTTTAGGAAGTGCGGACTACCGCCCCCTCAAAGTGATTTGATTCGTTAATACAATATGTGGTACGTATAAAGGATATATTTAATGATATTATATATGATACCATACTGGAATTAAAATACTATTATGTATCATTATGTTTTAATTCCATAAAATACGAAACAGAAATGAAAGTAGCGTTCATGTGTACGTACGGCTTACCGTCTCCATGAACGGTGCATTGCATTTCTTACCTCTAAACGTTGTGTAATATTATAAATGCATGTATATACTGGATATATATGATATATATGATATATACATCATGAGTATAACTCTGGATATAATGGATACATGAACAACTTGTAATTATAAAGAGCATATTTTGACTCAAGTACCAATGATCGTTAAAACGACCGTTATTAACTAAAATAATTACATAGTGTTCATGACATGGTAATAAGTTATATAAAAGGAATAATGAACTTGAAAAAGGTTCTTAAGCAAGTATAAATTAACTCAAGTTTATTATTCAGGAGATTAAAGAACGATCAAGTCAAGTCGGATACGAGGTATGGGACTTCCTCTCAATCTCCTTTCATTGAGGCATATTTTGTTTTATACACAACCTTCTTTTATACAGTGTATAAACCCATTTGAATTTTACGTTTATTCAAAAGGAATCTTTTTTATATGAAGCATTTACTAAATGACAAAAGGGAATGTTTTTTTTGTCGTACGTATGCGGCGACAATGACTTCTCTGCCGCCGTGACCATTATTTGAGTTTTGCCTTCCTCTAAAAGCTATAATTTTTTTTAAAAGAAAAATAAATACCATTCTTTAATTTTCTTTTATTTTGGTATTGAAAATGGTTTTCATAATGTTTTTATATCAATGTTTTGTATTGATATCTTGTGATTGAAAGGTGGAAATGTTATGTTTCATTTATGCATGTTTTATATGATACGATTATGTTGTGGTTCTTGGGAATTATTATGAAGGCGGGTGGTTCTGTGATAAACTAAGGGCGGGTGAGCCCAATATAGCTCTCCAATGCATTGGGTAACGGGAAGGAGTGAAACGTTATGGTTTCTCTGAATAGATTTAGGGAATATACTATGATGGGTATTCCAAACACAACCAAGAGGGTTACTCCCTACGTAAGAATGTTATGAATGCCTCAAGTTACCTTTATGTCTTATGATTTCTATGATTTATTAATGATTTGATGAGGTATGTTAATGTGCCTATGTTTTATGTGTAAAGTTTGATTTCATTCTTATGTATATATGAACTCATGTTTCCTTTCCATATTTTTATAACCCTTACTGAGCTTTTTATGCTCATCCTAAGTTTTTGAAATGTTTTTCACAGGTCAAGGGAAAGGTATATGATATGATGATAGTGTCAAGGAAGTGTCAAGAAAGAATACATGTTTTATTTTAAATATGTTTTCATTGATGGGAAAAATGAATACTATCTTTTATGTAACCACTTTTCTTAAATGTGGAATGTAAAACATGTTTTATGATCTAATTCTCTAAAACTCTAAACCTGAAAAGATCCTCAATGTGAATTATTCATTTAATTCAATATTAAGTATGGTTTAAGGTCGGGGCCTTATAGTTGGTATCAAAGGTCGTTTTAGACAACTTTAGGAGTTATAAAATTTTTTATTTATAAATTAATTTATGGTATGACTGAAATGATATAGCATTTAAAGATTACCATGTTGCTTCTCCTAAGATATTTCTATGTTAAGAATGGTTTTTCATAGAGGAAACAGAACAGATTTTCTAGGAAGTCATACAAAAGGAAATGACGTTTCAAATCAGTATCCTGAGATGGTCAGAATCAGAACTAAACAGTTTGTTGCAGTGATGGCTCAATTGACTCAGGTGAAAAATGTTGGTTGTTTTTATTAATGATATTTTGGTGTTTTCTAAAATTAAAGAGGAGCATGAAAGTCATTTAAGGGTTATCTTGAAAACCTTAAAAGAAAAGAAACTATATGGAAAATTCAGCAAATGTGAGTTTTGGTTACAACAAATTTCTTTCCTTGGTCACATTGTTTCAAAAGATGGCATAACTGTTGATTCTGCTAAAACAAAAGTTGTTGAAGAATAGCCAAGACCCACAAATGTAACTGAGATCTATAGTTTTCTTTGATTGGCAGGTTACTATTGAAGGTTTGTTGAAAATTCTTCATGGTTATCTAGTCCAATGACTAAGCTAACTCGGAAGGGTGTTAAGTTTATATGGACAAAAGAATGTGATGATTGTTTTCAGGAGTTGAAAATAATATTGGTGAATGCTCCAGTTTTGGAACTTCCTTCCAGGAATGGTGAGTTTGTTATCTACAATGATGCTTCATTCAAAGGACTTGGTTGCGTTCTAATGAAGAATGATCAGTTAATTGATTATTCTTCACGTAAATTGAAAACTCGTGAGGTAAATTACCCTACACATGATTGGGAATTAGCTTCTGTTGTTTTCGCTTTAAAAATTTGGAGGCATCATTTGTATGGAGTAAAGTGTGAAATATATACTGATCACAAAAGGTTAAAGTATATATTCACTCAGAAAGAGTTGAACATGAGACAGAGGAGATGGCTAGAATGAATCAAGGATTATGATTGTACAATTCATTGCCATCCAGGAAAAGAAAATAAAGTGGTTGATGCTTTGAGTAGAAAATGTAATGCTTCATTAACCATGCTACGTTTGGAACGAGATCCTTTGGTTTTTGATTTGATGAGATTTGGCATAGAAGTTGTTTGTGCAGGAAGTTCTTCTGTTTTGTTTCAGGTATCAGTGAGATCATCTCTATCAGACAGAATCAAGCAAGCACAGAAGCAAGACAGTGAGTTGCAGAAAAAGGTAGAGCTGGTTCAGAAGGGTAAGTTGCCTGAATTCAACATTGATAATGATTGTGTTTTGAGATTTGGGAAGAGATTGTGTGTGACTTATGATTCACAATTGAAGAGAGATTTGTTATGTGAAGTTCATAGTTCTCCGTTTTCAGTTCATCCTGGTAGTACTAAGATGTATAGAGATCTTCGGGAGTATTACTGGTGGGACGGAATGAAAAGAGATATTGTTGATTTTACTGTGAAGTGTTTGACTTGAAAACAGGTTAAAGCAGAGCGGAAGTTACCGAAAGGGATGCTTCAGCCTTTACCAGTTCCAGAGTGGAAATGGGAGAATATATCCATGGACTTTGTTGTGGGATTACCGAAGACATCTCAAGGTAATAATTCAATCTAGGTTATTGTTGATCGCTTGACCAAATATGCTCATTTTCTTGCTATACGAGATACTTTTTCCCTAGATCAACTTTCCCATTTGTATCTTAAAGAGATAGTCAGGTTACATGGAGTTTCTCTCTCCATTGTATCAGACTGTGATCCTAGGTTCACTTCTAACTTTTGGAAGGGCCTTCAAAAGTCGTTGGGTACTGAATTAAATTTTAGTACAACTTTTCATCCTCAATCAGATGGGTAGTCAGAACGAACGATCCAGACTTTGGAGGATATGATACATGCTTGTTTGATGGATTATCAGGGAAGTTGGGACCAACATCTTTCTTTGGTTTAATTTTCTTATAATAACAGTTTTCATTCCAGTATACAAATGGAACCATTTCAGGCATTATATGGGAAGCGGTGTCGAGCTCCAGCTTTCTGGGATAAAGTGGGTGAAAGGAAGTTGATGGGACCAGAATTGGTAGAATAGATGGCAGAAAAAGTTCAGTTGATTCAGAAACACATGATAACAGCTCAGAGCAGGCAGAAGATTTATGTGGATAACCGGAGGAAGGATATATCTTTCAATGTAGGTGATCATGTTTTTCTCAAAGTTTCCCCATGGAAAAGTGTGATGCTATTTGGTAAAAAAGCAAAGATGATTCCAAGGTTCATTAGAACATATGAAATTCTGGAGAGAGTTGGATCAGTTTCATACAGAGTGTCTTTACCTCCGAGTTTATCTTAGGTACACATTGTGTTTCATGTTTCGATGTTGAGAAAGTATATGCCAGATCCATCTCATGTTTTGAGCCCAAAGGTAGTTCAGTTGGAAGAGAATCTCTCTTATGAAGAGCAACCAGTCCAGATTCTTGACCGAAGAGAGCAAGTGTTGCGAAATAAGGTAATTCACTAGGTAAAGGTTTTGTGGAAAAACCATATGGTTGAAGAGGCAACATGGGAATCGGAAAATTCTATGAGGGATAAATACCCCCACTTATTTTGATAAGTGAATAAAATTGTGAGGACGCAATTCCCAAAAGGGGAAAGGATGTAACATCCCAGGTAAATAATGAATAAAACATTTTCATATTTATTAATATTTAAGAATTAAATATAAATTTTACTTTAAAGGGGTTACTATGTTCGATAGCGTACCCGATACACAAAAAAGAGTTTCTTTGAAATCTTACGTTGCACACTAGTAATAAAATAATATTATTTTAAATGGTAGTTAACACGTAGCCGTTATATTGGAGGGAATGAATAGAAATAAATAAAATATGATTATATATGTTTTTTAAAATGTTTCTACATTTATCCAATAAAAGATAAAGGCTTAAAATATGAAAAGAATTCAATTTTAGGAATATATACTCTAACATTCACAAACGGTCGACTTATCACCTTTTGATGGAGAACTGTCTATAAATATAGTTTTGGTCACTATTATACATTCTATTGGACCAAATAAAATTCTTCTTTAGAATCGGGACATCAAAATTTACTTTGTGTAAACTTTTGGTATTTTTCCGATAAAGTTCATTTTTTAATGAATAATGAAAAATGTTGTATTTGAATTCAAAACCTCTTTTAAATATAATTTATTTATATGATTAGATTATTATTTTAATTGGTTTTAAAGTTCAATTAGAATATATTTTTACCATTTAATCCAATATTGGTCATTGGAATTAATTTCACTTTGAAATTGGACTTAAACTAGTGTCAATCTTTTGATACTTATTGTTTCATAAAAACACGCTATTTGCTCTGACAATGGGAATTAATTATTAAATTAATTAATGAAACTTATATTTTTTTGATTTTTTAAACTAGACATCATTTTTGAATTCGGAATATCAAATATAGCTTAGGGTGAAGTTTTGGTTTTTTTCTGGAAAACTTAAATTTTGATGAATAGTGAAACCACTAAGTGGTACTTATAAAAACTGATTTTTCGTTTAAATGAAATTTTACCACCTATGTGGTTTGAATTTCAAAAATCCGACATACATGGTTGTCATTAAGAAGTAAAATGTGGTTCAATGGGATTAAAATAATTTTTTGGTGAATAGTTCCTCTTATGTTTTTAATCGCGATTAGAGGTAATTAGTGTAATTTAATGTAAGAATAATGTTTTAATAATATGCGATGAGCTTGAAACATGTCCTAACATTATTGGATGTGTCATTACCAACCAAGACAATACATGGGTCAACTTGGGGACCCCATGGAGCCACTTTGGTAGTAAAGTGACATTAATATCTTTTTATTTAATTTTAAAATAAAAATGACACAAACATGAGTTGTTTTACTAAAACAATTTTTACATGGGGTTATACAAGTCATATTTATGACTATAAATATTCATTGGAAATCTAAAAATATTTCCTACATCATAGTATTTTTTTATAACTTTTAGACATTAAATAAATTAAATTATTTATGACACCATGATGATTCAGCGATTACCTCATTATTTAACGATTTAAATAAAATGAAAAGATAATGTAAAATCTATGAACTACACATGTACAAAACCTATTGGATGGGTGTATTTAGAACCCTTATCACCTTATCCTCGAATTATATTAATGTGGGACCTTTTAAATCCGAAACTCATTTTAAAATAAAGTAACATTTCTTTACATTCCAAGAGTGCCCCTCCTCTCCTCTTATAAAAGGCCCCCACCTCTACCTCCTTACCCACACTTACAAAGCCTTTGGCTCGGCCAACCCCTGCCCATTTTATCTCTCCACATCCCTCTATAACTCATAAAAGCCTCACTTTGGGCATTAGTCTTCCCAAGGAAGCCTTTGAGCTCAAATCAAAAAGAGTTACCCGATTTAAAGGTAGTGTCTTCTCTTGTGTTCTTATGTTTTATTTTGCTTCTCCAACCCCCTAAATTCTTTTTATTCATTTATTTTGTAACAAAAACAGTATCTTACATATACTAGGATGTTGTTATAATAAGGATTCGACCTACACTTACACACACATACATCTAATGGTTACAGAACATACTGTTTCTGTGGATGGCGAATTTATGCCTCACGAAACGATGATTGTTCAACACTCATATATCACCTTCAAAGGAGGCCATTAAGATGTCACTATATTTATATATTATATATAATATGTTTATGTTTTACTTAATCTTCTTTATTTTTCATTTATGGCATATCTTTATGGTTACCATTATGAGTAAACGTGATATCTTCATTTTAGGAAGTGCGGACTATCACCCCCTCAAAATGATTTGATTCGTTAATACCATATGTGGTACATATAAAGGATATATTTAATGATATTATATAGGATACCATACTGGAATTAAAATACTATTATGTATCATTATGTTTTAATTCCATAAAATACGAAATAGAAATGAAAGTAGCGTTCATGCGTACGTACGGCTTACCGTCTCCATGAACGGTTCATTTCATTTCTTACCTCTAAACGTTGTGTAATATTTTAAATGCATGTATACACTGGATATATATGATATATATGATATATACATCATGATTATAACTCCGGATATAATGGATACATGAACAACTTGTAATTATAAAGAGCATATTTTGACTCAAGTACCAATGATCATTAAAACGACCGTTATTAACTAAAATAATTACATAGTGTTCATGACATGGTAATAAGTGATATAAAAGGAATAATGAACTTGAAAAAGGTTCTTAAGCAATTAGAAATTAACTCAAGTTTATTATTCAGGATATTAAAGAACGATCAAGTCATGTCGGATACGAGGTATGGGACTTCGTCTCAATCTCCTTTCATTGAGGCATATTTTGTTTTATACAAAACCTTTTTTTATACGGTGTATAAACCCCTTTGACTTTTATGTATATTCAAAAGGAATCTTTTTTATACGAAGTGTTTACTAAAAGAGAAAAGGGAATGTTTTTTTTGTCGTACGTATGCGGCGACAACAACTTCTCTGCCGCCGTGACCATTATTTGAGTTTCGGCTTCCTCTACAAGCTATACTTTTTTTAAAAGAAAAATAAATACCATGTTTTAATTTTCTTTTATTTTGGTATTGAAAATGGTTTTCATAATGTTTTTATATCAATGTATTTTATTGATATCTTGTGATTGAAAGGTGGATATTTTATGTTTCTTGTATGCATGTTTTATGTGATACGATTATGTTGTGGTTCTTGGGAATTATTATGAAGGCAGGTGGTTCTGTGATAAACTAAGGGAAGGTGAGTCTGATATAGCTCTTCAATGCATTGGGTAACGCGAAGGAGTGAAACGTTAAGGTTTCTCTAAAGATATTTAGGGAATATACTGTGATGGGTATTCCAAATGTAACCAAGAGGGTTACTACCTACGTAATAATGTTATGAATGCCTCAAGTTACCATTATGTCTTATGATTTCTATGATTTATTCATGATTTGATGAGGTATGTTAATGTGCCTATGTTTTATGGGTAAAGTATGATTTCATTCTTATGTATATATGAACTCATGTTTCCTTTCCATATTTTTATAACCCTTACTAAGCTTTTTATGCTCATCCTAGGTTTTTGAAATGTTTTTCACATGTCAAGGGAAAGGTACATGATATGATTATAGTTTCAAGGAAGTGTCAAGAAATAATCCATGTTTTATTTTAAATATGTTTCCGTTGATGGGAAAAATGAATACTATCTTTTATGTAACCACTTTGCTTAAATGTGGAATGAAATACATGTTTGATGATCTAATTCTATAAAACTATAAACCTGAAAAGATACTGAGTGTGAATTATTCATTTAATTCAATATTAAGTAAGGTTTAAGGTCGGGGCCTTATAGTTAAAGGCATGTTTCATAGTAGTGAAGCAAGAAGATTCTAAAATATTTCTAGATGAGAGGTGGATTTGAGAGTTGTTGAGGGTGTGAGGCTATATGCTCTATCCATTGGTGACTACCTTCTTTCATTGCCAACGAGAATTATTTTGGTTTTAATATATTTTTATTATGTACCAATATTTACCAAGAACATTATTTTTGTATCATTCCTAGAAGAATATGGGTTTATTTTTAAGTTTGGAAATAAAACATTTTTCTTTTATAAAGACAATATATTTTATGGTATGAAACATTTAAAAAATTGTATTTATGTGTTAAATTACAAAAACCAAGTATTCTAAATTGATAACTAATCATGTTCACAGGACTCATATAACACCAAGATATGTCGCCACTATATTTTTCATTTAAACAAGAAGAATTTGACAACGGTCTATCAAGTTGTTTATTTATAATCATATGATCTAATACCACATGAAATATTTCATGCATGTTTAGATGAAAAAATGACCAAATATCCATTTGGTGGGTAGGGTGAAAAGGAAAAATAGCTTCTAGGATTGGTACATGATGATGTGTGTGGACCTTTTCCAATAGAATATAGTGGTGGCCATTCTTACTTCATAACATTTATTGATGACTTGAATAGATATGGTTAGGTCTACTTGATGAGTTATAATTACGATTACTTTTATAAATTCAAGGAATTCAAGAATGAATTATAGAATCAACTTGGAAAGAAGATAAAAAAGATTCAATCAGATCTAGACGGTGAATATCTTAACCTAGATCTTATTGACTTTATATGGTATTTTGGGATTATATCTCAATTCACTCTACCTTACACACCATAGTGGAGTGGTGTTAGTGAAAATAAGAATTGTACCTTGTTAGAAATGGTAAGGTTGATAATTATTCATATAGATCTTCCATTTCATTTTGGGAATATGCATTACAAACTATGGCATTCACATTGAACCGAGTACCAACTAAAGTGGAAAATGGAATTCCATTCAAGTTATAGATTATAAAGAAACTATTTTTTTAATACACATTTATGGAGTTTCAAGGTGCATGTTAAGTCCTTCTCTAGAAAAATATATCACCCTAGGCCACAAAGTGTATATCTATAGATTATCCGAAGAAATCAAATAGATACTACTTATAAAACCCCTCAGATAAGAAATTAATTGTCACAAGAAAATTCATCTCTCTTTAGTGGGATAATATCCCCAAAAAAGGCAGTGGGAGAAAGATTAAATTCAATCAAGATGTTTCTCAAGATACACAAGAGTTTTTATAATAAAATGTTCCATAGGTCCATGTGGAGGAAGTTTCTTGAAAAAAACAAGTGTTATATAGGACACAAGATAGGTAAAAGAATCAAAGATATATGGTTTTCTAGTCACTAAGGATGGTGAAAAATTATTGGATGACAATAATTAACTTTTGTGCTTAAAAGTGGAAGTAGAGAGCTCAGAAGCTTCAAGATGGAAAGAATACATGAATTCTAAAATGTATTCCATGTATCATAACCTAGTTTTGGTTTTGGTCGATGAACTAGTCAATGTAAATCCCATGGGATAAAAATGGGTATTTAATAGATAACTATACATGGAAGGTAAAGTAAATACTTATAAAGTAAGTATTGTGGATAAAATGTTTAGACTGTGTTAAGTAATTGACTATAATAAAACATTTTCACCAGTTTCAGTGTTTAAATACATCGAAATTCAACTTGATATAGCATCTTACCATGAATTTGAAATTTCAAAAATGGATTTCAAAAATTATTTCCTTAATGGGAACCTTCATGAATATGTGTAAATGACACAACATGAAGTGTTTGTGAATCCAGGCGATTCTAAAAGTATTTTCAAGTTGCACAGATCCATTTATAGATTAAACTAATCATCTTGGTCATGGAACATTTGATTCAATGAAACTATAAAATAATTTGGTTTCATTAAGAATGAATGTGAACCATGTGTTTATAAGAGGTTTAGTTGGAATGCAGTCATTATACTAGTAGTATATGTTGATGACATATTACTTATTGGAAATGAAATATCAGTATTATGGTCCATTAAGGACTAGTTAAACAAGTGTTTCTCTATTAAGAACTTAGGTGAAGAAACCTATATTCAAAGGATCAAGATTAGTCGTGATGGATTTAAGTGGATACTTGTACTAATTCAAATTACATATATTTAATTATCACTAAATATATTTAGTATAGAACAATACAATAGAGGATTAGTTCTACTATCACATGATTTAAATATTTCTAAGAAAATGTATCCTTAGACACAATTGGAGAAAGAGAGAATGAGTAACATCTAGTACACTTCAGTAATAAGATCAATCATGTATTCAATGTTATGTACTAGACTTGATGTTTCTTATGCATTGATCATGGTTGGAAAATATCAAGATGTTCCAGGAAAATAACATTTTTTTACAATTAAGTCCATACTTAAGTATCTTAGAATAACTAAAAACATGTTCCGGGTGCATAGAGGATACTAAGATCTAGTCATTATGTGTTATACTAATGATATCTTCTAAACATATCAGAATGATCTGAATTCACAATCAGGGTATGTTTTTTGTCTCAACAGAGGTGTTGTGAACTAGAAGAGTTCAAATAAACAGTTTTTTTATGATTCTATAATGGAGTCTGAGTATATAGCACCTTCTGGTGAATCCAAGTAAATCGTTTGGATTACAATAATTTTTCTAATATATTATTTTGGTTCCAAGAAGTAAAGACCCTATCACATTGTATTATGATAATACTATAGTGGTGGCTCTGGAAAAAGAGCCAACGTCACACTAAAGAACAAATAATATAATATGTAAGTATAACCACTTCAGGTATTTTTATCAAAGGGTTAAATTTATAGTAAACATATTACCCATGGAAGAAAATGTGGTGGACCCTTGACTAAAGGCCAACCTCAGAAAAATCATAATTATCATGTGAGAGATCATTAGATGAAGGTTCTAAATAGTAGGCTCTAGTGAAAGTTGGAGTATGTTGGGGTTGGTTCCCAAGAACCAACTTATAGGTAAATTATGATAAAATTTATTGATACTTTTTAATATTAAAAAACCCATTATCACATCATGATTGTTCTTATGTATAACATAGTATGTGATAATTTCCTAAGAGTATCAGTCACACTAAAAGGTCATAGGAGTTCCCTGCTATGATGAGAACCCAGAAGTTCAATGAAACTATTCTTAATATATATTTTATAGTCAGATAATATCATCCGAGGGACATAAATGATACAGGCAATCAAGGGTGGATACTCATAGAAATTTGAGGATCCTTCTTATAGTATATGCCCATGATAATATCCAATGTAGGATATTATGATAACGAGACCCTCCAGTAGGAAATCCACATTTATATGTACCATAGCATGTTACAATATGAAGAAGTGTGTATTGATACTTATAATCCAAGATTATTATTAATTAATATTATAAGTCACGTAATTTGATGTATTAATGAAAATAATGACGACATATGTTCATGGTGAGGTAGGATACATTGGGTGAATCATGAGTAATATTGCATTAATGATTAATGTGATAAAGGATTTTTACCTTTTATTCTTCAACTAAAGTTGATATCCTAGGCTATTTTATGCAAATGATAAATCCTAAATAAATCCATGTTCATAGTGATCTATAGGCAATTTTGATTTCTATAGATTCAAAGAAAGAGACATCGAGTACATGGGTTGATAGCACCAATGTGCAACCTATTTGATTAGAGATATTGCAATTAAGGGATCATATTACATAGTAAGCATAGTACGATGTATTATGTCATTGTGGTATCAATGTATTTTTCTATGGGTTTCTTAGCATGTTGATAGGCTCTAACTTTAGAGTTTAGGCTACTTCGCCTAATTCCACTAATAAAGAGGTCAAGAGAGTCACAAAATAAGTGTATCCATAATTTTAGTTAAATAATATTTTATTATTTATTATTTAACAAGTTAAATAAATATTATTCCAACACATGGTTTAATAACTATTCATGTTTTGTTTATCTCGTATATATTTTTACCAGTTATGTGAAAAAATCTAATCTGAGTGGAATGTTTACTAAATATAAATTTTCTATTTAGTGAATATAATGTTTATTTATTTGTTGTTGAATAATGAAGTAATAATTATTTATTAAATTAATAATCATTGTTTAAGGCCCAATAAATATTTTTTAGGAATAGTGGACCAAGTTTTTAGGTCTGATGAGAAATATTATATATTGAATATTATTTGATAAAATAATATTTAATTTAACTAGAATGTTAATCACTTATTAAGGAAATGTTATTATTATTATTATTATTATTATTATTATATACATGGGGTTCCATAAAAGATTAAATATATATTAAATATCACTTTAGAAAATATTTATTTCTAAACCCTAGTGGTATTTAAACCCAATAATATTATTTTTCAAAAGAGCTAATTCATTTTTGTTATGCACAATGACAGTTGGAGAGAGTCCCCTCAATCCCTAGAGAGCTTCCTCTCCAAGAACTCTCCCAATAATTGAGAGAGATATTCCTCCACATCCAATTCTCAAGTCAAGAGATATCAATGAGAATTATTTGAAAACGATTCTTGTGGTGATCAAAGGCGGACAACGCAAGAGTTATGATCTGTCATTCTAACACCTAGAGATTCCTCCTCTGATGATTGGAGATTTTTTTACACATTTGGATCCATTCAAGAGGGAATATTATCTTGATTGCTATAATAAAATGACTATACAATGTATATATATTCTTAAATCCATCAATGAAGAAACAATTCATGCATGGTAATTATTTAATTGATTAAATTAATTATAAATAACGGTTTCTAATGAAATCATGTCACCTGATGGTGGAATATAGGGGGTTGAGTTTTGTGTAATCTCACAAATTAGGTTCACTATTTCCAAACATTCTCCAAATGGTTTTTTATTGGAACTGTAAATACCTAACAGTTCTATATCCATGAGGGGATTACTTTCCAAAGGCAGACACTTGTTAGGGAGTTTTTCCAATGATGTTTAAGAACTCACATTGGTCAATAGGTTGAGAGGTCAGGCTCATCACACCCTTTTGGGTGGAATTATTTCTTACTCCAAGACTCTCTTATATATTTATGATATGTTCAGGAATAATTCATTAATTACCAAGTATGGTGTAGGTCAACTTGGAATTAACAATAAATTATTAACATGGGTGGTACTTACAATCATTTATATATATCTAAGGTGTAGGATCGAAATAACGATGTAGATGCTCAATATACAAGAGGGGGGGTGAATTTTACACTTTAAGAATTTTCTTAAACAAGGAAAGAAGTTTAACAAAGTTAAACTAAACAAATTCACAACACCTCTAACACCAATGAAACATTGGAACAAAGTTTGAAGTTACAAACTTCTAGTTCTATACACTTGCATAATCTATAAAGTGATTCCGAAAAACTGGTTCCGGAAATATGGATCTGGAAAATGAAACTTAACCAAAGTTTACAATATAATATTCTACCTTAAAGCATATAGAATCTAACTAAATCAGAGTACAAGTAAGGAAGTATAAGAAAGTTATACTTTCCTTAGTAATACAAAATGAAGCGAAAAAACAAGTAGAAAAACTACAAGTAACAAACAATAACTCTTTTAACCCAAAGAGAAGGGTACCCAACAACCATGGATAAAGGTCCCTTGATTTATACATTCAAGTAAGTCTGTCTTACCCACACCAGGTTAAGCCCTCGATACGAAGATCGGAGTCTCTATCTTTCTATCCCCACAAGCCCTCAACTTCAAGGTAGTTGGAACCTCTGTCTTCCTCAGCAAGGAAGCAGTCGAACTTCAAGGTAGTCATCACCATTGTCTTCCTATCCTCGGAAGCCCTCAAATGTAATCACCAACATTCAGAGTCGCACAAAGAAATCTGAAAGAGAAGTTCAGTACGCACAAGGCATGAAAAGATTCTCTCTCTAGAAATCACCCTAATAGCATGTGGTCTCTAGAGTGACCAACTTGTTCAATCTGTGTATTGAGCTCTTTCAAATGAGCTCCTATTTATAGGATCAGTTGGAATGGTCGGCTCCCTCCTCCAATGGTCATATTTTCCTTAAATTTCAGAGGGACCTGTACACATGTCACTCAACCAATGGTTAGTTAGAAACAGAATGGAAGACATGGTTTTATAATAAAACATGTGTAACTAAAGGCACGACATCGTTTTATAATGAAACGAGTGTAAGCATAAGAAAAACTGAAGTTTGAAATGTAAGAAAATAAAAGTTCATAGTCTAACCAAAATTGAATTCGGAGTTTATAATAAAGAGATATTCGGATTCTATTTTGTAGGAATTCGGAACATGAATTCTGTGGAAATCTGGAGTCTGAATTTCTAAGGAAATTCGAATTCTGGTTTCACTAGAATTTAGAATCTAAACTTAGAAAGTCCAGAGTCGAACTTATAGAAGTTTGGAGTTGAACTCATAGAAGTTTGGAGTCTAACTAGTAAAAGTTCGGAGTCGAACTAGTAAAATTTTGGAGTCTAACTAGTAAGAGTTTGGAGTCGAACTAGTAAGAGTTTGGAGTCCAGAATTCAGAGTGGAACTATATGAGAGTTCGTATCCAGAATTCGGAGTTGAACTATATGAGAGTTCGTATCCAGAATTCAGAGTCGAACTATATGAGAGTTTGTATCCAGAATTCGGAATGGAACTTCATTAGATTTTGTATCCAGAATTCGGAATGGAACTTCATTAGAGTTCATATCCAGAATTTGGAATGGAACTTCATTAGAGTTTGTATCCAGAATTCGGATCCTAAAACAGAATACTTCATATCTAATTATTATATGATTCCGATGTTTTAGGTATGGATCAAATTTCTATACATAAGAAAAATATTGATATGTGTAAGGAAATCTAGGTTAGGGTAAATTTCCTTAAGGAAATTTTCCTTATGGAAGTTAAATATTGATTTTCTTAAGTGTAAGGTGTTTGTGATTTTCAAAACAAGAAGGAATAAAAAAGTTATAAGGAAAACTTTATTGACTCAACAATATCCCCCTTTTTGGAAATCACAAAGAACCTTTCAAAAAAGAATATAAGGACTTTGAAAATTTTCATTAGACTTTGAAATTAAAACTTATCTCACATTGTTCATGGATGATATTGAATACAACTCACTCCCCCTTAGGCATAGGAACTCTAAGGATTGTATTCTAGATTTCCGGAGTGGAGTTATCATTATAATTGGAAATGAAAAACTTCGTAATGAGGAACTCCCCCTTAGATAAGCTCCCCCTTACTTAGGGATAGTTCTTGAATTAGAAATTTTTTCTTCTCCCGCTTTTGAGTAGTTCTTTTTCCTTCAACCCATTGGTGATTTTGAAAAAGAATTTAAGGGAATGGAAAAGAAATAAAGTACCTGAAACATTAGTAAATAATAACACAAGATACAACCATCCAAGAATTTCATTAAAGTTGAAATAATTTTTACAAGGAAAGAAAAATGCAACAAAATATCAGATTGAATCTATTTGTCTTCCTTTTCCTTCGAGATTAGCTTCTTCAACAAGGTTTTCAGCTTCTTCAAATCTTTCTGATCCTCCTCAGCTTGCTTCTCTAAAGCTTTTATCCTTTCATCTTGAGATTTCAGGGCCTCATATTGTGCCTTAAGAACTTCTTCTTTCTTTACAAGATTTTCTTCGAGCTCAATCCAGAGATCTTTATCCCTTTTAAAATTTTGAGCAAGATAGTTAACCATCCCATTCAAATCCTTCACTTGTTGATTCTGAGAACATTACTCAATGATCAGCTCATCCTGAAGATTCTTAATCTTGGAATCCTGAGTATCAAAATCATCTTTAACATCATTCTGAAAATGATCAAACTTATCAATGTCTTCATCAACTTTTTTAGACCACAAAGTGATTTTGCTGCATGATTTTTTGTGAACATCATAATTGATAAGGAAATTTCTGTGATCTCCTTCAATCTTCACACACTTATCCATCTTCATAGATAAGGATTCTGACTTCTTATTCAAGCTATGTTGCAACATCTGGAATTTGGAGTCTATAGTGGGAAATATCGGAATGGTGTCCACCAACTTTTTCTAAGACTCGGAAACAAAGTCATGACCCTGTGCTGATGATTCCAAATCAGAAATTTTGCTTAGGGATTGTTCTTCTTCAATTTTCACCATCTTCCTTTTAGAATAACAACCAACCTCCTTCTTTCTTATAACATTTTTTGTTGGTGTATCCATGAGAACTTGCTTACCTTTATCAGTTTTTGGAATGGTTTGATCATATGGAGATTCTTCCTCACTCTCTGATAGTTGTACAATCTCGTCTTCATCTATTTTCTCCTTCTCTGTTCCTTCTTTAAGAAAATTCTTCTCATAGGATTATTCTTCAGATAAAACATTTTCTTATCTTCCTCTTCCTTATCACCATCCTTCCAACCTTCTTTCTCAACTCCCTTTCCCGGAGTAACAAGTTTTGCGGATTCAGCCTTTTCTTGATAACCCTCAACTTGTTTAATTAGGTCATCTAGATCAGAACTTCCTTCTTCTTCTTCTTCTTCCTCTACTACTTCTTCTTCTACTTCATCACCAGCTATTTTCTCTACTTCTTCAACAACCACTTTCCCTTTGGACGTTTCTGGAGTGAAGTAATTTTTCCCAGGAGTCTCTAGTAATGATTCAGTAAGGAAAGTTTTCAGAACCGGAATCTTCTCAGAATCCATCTCTATTGCTTTCAAAAGAGATTGAAAAATATCTTCTTCTAACATCTTTTTCTTCAATTTCTTTTCTTTTGTTTGTCTTTATAACTCATCAGAAGCTTTATCTTTTAAGGCCTTAGCCTCAACAGGATATAATTAGAATTGAGGGTCCCCTTCTTTTCTCTTCTCCTTTTCTTCCCTCCACTTAGCTGCCACTTCATCTGGGTAGGCTTTTTGTTTCTCTATCTTGGGTTGTGTAGATTGAGATTCCTTAGCTTTTGGGATCTTGTCTTCAGCCACCACTTCTTTCAACTTTCTCTTCTTCCCTACCTTTTTAGATGGTTCTGGAGTTTGTTGATCTTTATGAGCTACCTTAGCCTCTTCCTCTAGTAAAGGGTAGAATTCTCTAGATTCAACAGAAAAACCCATATTCATCCTCATTAATGTGTCATCACAAACCATCATTACCTTGAAATTTAATTTCTTGGAAGTGAAAGCAACATTAAACGAATCAATACATCTGATAATAATCTTAGAAAGCAAGGCCGGATACATTATGATCTGAGCTTTCAGATTCTCTTCTTTAATATTCTTAACTGTAATCAAAACATGCCTAATCAAATTCAGCTTTCTTAGATTTACCAAAAAATCTAAGATGTATATATCACTATTTTTGAGATTATCCTTATCACCCCTTCTTGGAATTAAAAATCCTTGTACCCATAGCTATAGAATCTGATTGTTCGAAGAGAGATGAGAAATCTTAGCAATCTTGGCATCTTTAAGTCTAAGGCATTTCAATGCCTTAAATTTGTTAAAACTTCCTTGCTCATCTGGAAGCTTATGTGAACAAAACTCAGATTCACCCTCATAATATTGACCCACCAAGCTTGTAGCCTTAGTGTAAGAAAGAATATAAGTCTTCCCATAAGACTTCAACGAAAATTTCTCTCTGCCATATTCTTTAAGGAAGGAAACAGACTCGTAAAACTCAACAATCAAATATGTATAAACCGGATCCTGTTTCTCTGGATTTAATAAGAAAACATCCTCCCAGCCATTCAATCTGATATTCTTAGATATAAGAGAATCATACTTGTAGAAACTTGGATGCACTAACCTCTCCCTGTAAACTAACAATTTTGAGATTGGCTTCGTAGTTCACATATCCTGAGAAGTAGCTTCAGTAGACATTCATAATGAAGGGCTCTGGAAGTATTTGGAATGGCCTTTAAGAGCAGAGGCATGGCTTCAGCACGCGAGAGCATTGAAAATTATGTGGGACACAAAATAGGGGTGCCCTTTATATAGGCGATGGATCTGACCTTTGGGCTTCCAAAAACAATCTAACGGTTGAGAAAATATCTAATCTGATCTGACGGTTGAAATTATATGCGCAATGAAATCTTGAATTCGATCTTTTGAGGTTGTAACAAAAACATTCGGATTGAAGAAGAAAATTTGAGAATTTTTTAAAAGAAAAGAAACTACCAGCAACTAAAAAATTGACTACAAAAACTTGAGTAAGGAAGTCTTACCTTTCGGATTGGCTAGGAAGTTTATTCGTAATAGGTGATATTCTTCTTGAAAAAATTTGACTACGAAAGACTCATTATGAAAATCTCACTACGAAAAAAATATGAGGATGAAAATTACCATTACGAAAATTCTCAATACGAAAACTTCATTATGAAAATTTTAGTATGAAAATTTTATTATGAAAGTTCCAGTACGAAATTTTCATTATGAAAGTTCTAGTACGAAAATTTCATTACGAAAGTTCCAGTATGAAAATTTCATCACGAAAGTTCCAGTACGAAAATTTCATTAAGAAAGTTCCAGTTATGAAAATTTTGAAAGGCTCATAACAAAAAAATTTGAAAAACTCATTACAAATTTTTTTGAAAAACTCACAATCAAATGTACTCCCCCAATGAAAAAAAGTTTATTAATGTAAGGAGAATAGTTTCAACAAGAAGTTAATGAAGGAAGATTACCTTACGGTTATCATTCCTAACTTCTGTTTAATGTATTCAAATTTATTGGAAGGTAAAGATTTTATGAAAATATCAGCATGTTGATCTTGCATTCCGATAAACTGAAGAATGATATCTCCTTTTAGTGTGTGATCCCTAAGAAAGTGATGCCTAATATCTATGTGTTTTGAACGAGAGAGATGTGCAGGATTTTTACTAAGGGCAATGGCACTTGGGTTATCACACAAAATTTGAGTCTTAGTAAAACTCAAGCCATAGTCTGTGAGTTTGTGTTGCATCCAGAACACTTGAGCACAATAACTTCCAACTACTAAATATTCAGATTCAGTAGTGGAAAGTGCTACAGAATGTTGCTTCTTGCATGACCAAGAAACTAATGAATCTTCTAAGAAATTACGAGTTCTTTATATACTCTTTCTATCCATTCTACATCCACCAAAGCCAGCATCTGAAAATATTTTTAAAACAAAATCATTTTCAGAAGTATAGAATAATCCTAGATCCATCATTCCCTTTAAGTAGCGAAAAATAATTTTCACTGCCTTTAAATGAGATTACTTAGGATTGGATTGATATCTTGCACATAAGCATACTTAAAACATCAAGTCTGGTCGACTAGATGTCAAGTAAAGTAGACTTCCTATCATACCTCTAAAAGTTGTTTGATCTACTGGTTTCCCAGCTTCATCAAGATCAGGTGTTTTTGAGGTACCGATAGGAGTACTTATACTCTTAGTGTTGTCATACCCATACTTTTTAAGAAGATATTTAATATACATATTTTGAGATATATAAGTTCCTTCTGGTTTTTGAGAAATTTGAAAACCAAGGAAAAATGTTAACTCACCCATCATCCTCATTTCAAACTCAAATTTCATTAGATTCACAAAGAAATCGGTTAAAGATTGTTGAGTTGAACCAAATATAATTTGATCAACATAAATTCGAACAATCAGAACATTTTTCTTATCTTTCTTTATAAAAAGGGTTGGATCTTCATTTACCTTAACATAGTTATTTTGAAGTAAAAATCTTGTAAGTTTGTCATTCCAAGCTCGTGGGGATTGTTTAAGACGATACAAAGCTTTGGTAAGTCTAAAAACATGATCAGGACGTTTTGTATCTTCAAAGCCCGGAGGTTGCTCAACCAAAACATCCTCTTGAACATAACTGTTAAGAAAAGAACATTTTAAATCCATTTGAAAAAGTTTAAAATTGAATAATGTTGCAAAGGCAAGTAAGATTCAAGTCAAGCTACTGGAGTATAGGTTTCTTCATAGTCTATTCCTTCTTTTTTATTATAGTCTTTAGCAACTAGTCTAGATTTATTTCTAACTAGGACTCCATTTTCATCACACTTATTTCTAATGACCCACTTTACTCCAATAACAGAAGTTTCCTTAGTTCTTTCAACCAAGTTCCAGACTTTATTCCTTTCGAATTCATTTAGTTCATCTTGTGTGGCTTTAATCCAATCATCATCGCCCATAAGTGATTTTTTATTCCAATTGGGAAAGGAATGCTAGATGTTCTACTTCATTTCTTAAGAAACTTCTAGTCTTTATAGGTTGATTGACATCACCAATGATTCTATCACAGGGATGATTCTTAAAAAATAACTGATTTGGGTTTTGTAAAACCTGTTCATCAACATAGGGTAGGAAATCTTCTGGGGTAAATGTTTCAGAAGAATCTTCTTGAACATTTTCCTTATTAGAAGGATCTTCTATCAAAGGTTGATAATCAGTTTTTGAAAACACATCCAAGGATGTAGGTTGGGATGATTTAAAAACAAAATGGTCAGACTCATCAAATTTTACATGTACTGTTTCCTCAACAGTACAAGTGTTTTTATTGAAAACTCTATATGCCTTAGAAGTTGTGGAGTATCCTAGGAAAATTCCTTCATCAGATTTTGTTGTGAATTTGTGTAGATTATCCTTAGTATTCAGGATAAATACCTTGCAACTAAAAACCTTGAAGTAAGAAAGTCTAGGTTTTCTACCATTCCATAACTCATAAGGAGTTTTGTTAAGAAGATGTCTAATCAAAACTCAATTTATAGTATAAAAAGCAAAACTTAAAACTTCAGCCCAAAAATGTTTGGCAACAGAATACCCACTCAACATGGTTCTAGTTATCTCTTTAACAATTCTATTTCGTCTTTCAACAACACCATTTACTTTAGGTGTTCTAGGTGATGAAAAGTTGTGAGTAATACCTTTTCTACTACAAAAAGTTTCAAAATCAGAATTTTGAAATTCTCCACCATGATCAATATGAATAGTTTTTAATGGAAGGTTTTTCTCATTTTTTACTTGGGCTCTAAAACTTTTGAAATAATAAAAAGCTTCAGACTTCTTTGCTATAAAATAGACCCATGTAAATCTAGTGTAATCATCAACCAAAACAAATACATAGTACTTTCCCCCAATGCTTCCATTCTGTGTTGGACCAAAAAGATCCATGTGCACTAACTATAACGCATCAGTTGTTGAGACCTCACTGATTGATTTAAAACCAGATTTATGTTGCTTTCCATATTGACAAGGATCACAAACTTTTGAAGAATAAAATCTAATCACTGGTAGATCTTTAACTAGTTTCATCTTAGAGAGTTTACATAAGTTTCTAAGGTTACAGTGACCTAGTCTTCTATTCCATAACCAATAATGATCTTCCATTTCACTTAGACAAGGTATGTCTTGGCTCCTAATATCTTCTAAGTTCAAAGTGTAAACATTCTCTTACCTATGGGTAGAAAGAATAAACTCTTCCTTGGAATTGTGTACTAAGCACTTATCATTCCTAAAATTCACAAGGTATCCTTCATCACATAATTGACTTATGCTGATTAGGTTGTTCTTAAGACCTTTCATAAAAAAACATTTGAAATCAGGGTTTTTCCAAGAAGAACAATATTACCTATACCAATAATTTCTCCCTGAGCATTATCTCTGAAAGTTACTTTTCCTCCTTTCGTCTTGATAATCTTTTAGAAATAGATTTTGTTACCAGTCATATGTCGGGAACATCCACTATCCATGTACCATGTATTTTTGTTGGTACTTTCCCTATTTTCCTGAAAATAAGAAACAAGTTAGGTTTTCAGAATCCAGACTTTCTTAGATCTGGAATTGTTAGACAAAAAAATTTTGGGTATCCACATTTGTTTAGAAAAATATTCTTTATGACACCCAAGATATTGAACTCCTTTCAAAGAATAGTTTTTCTTCCAATGCCCACCACTTTGACACTTAGTTCAAAAATGGGCTCTAGAAGGAACAAAATAGTTGTTTTT
Source organism: Viscum album (assembly GCA_963277665.1). NCBI lineage: Eukaryota > Viridiplantae > Streptophyta > Magnoliopsida > Santalales > Viscaceae > Viscum > Viscum album. The sequence continues at coordinate 1,596,701,187 of OY728130.1, read as the reverse complement.
GAAAACTGGGTTTTGGTGAGTATAACCTAATCCAGTAGTGTTTCGTTTAGGTTTAATTTGAGAATACATCTTGTCAAAATTTTCCTTCCCAGAGGTAAATTTTTCAAGGAGATTCTTAATAGAAAATATTTTAGATTTTAGTCTACTGACTAAATTCTAATCCTCATGAATCATTTCCTTAGAGTTAGATTTTTCCTCAAAAACTTTCATCTTTAAAATAACATCCTTAAGATCTTTAAAAAGTTCTTCCTTATCATAATTTTCTTTCTCAAGGTCTTTAGAAAGTTTTTCTAAAATCTCTTCTTTATCTTTAAGATCTGAAATCTCTTTTGTAATAATTTCTTCCCTAGTATTTTCCTTGTCTAATTTCTTAGAAATTTTACAATTTTTTTCTTCAAGTAACTTGGAAAATATAGATACTTCTACATATGAAGGTTCTTCATTATCTAAATATGGAGTATCTTCATTAGAAGTATTTTTTTTTTGGAATAGTAATTCTTGTCAAGAGATAAATTTTTTAAAGCATCGGCAGAGCTTACCTTGGCCATAAGACATGTATGTGGAAAAGATGTATTAGAAATGAATCCCATATTCTTCTGTGCTGATGAATTATATTCTAAGGATTCACTTTCTGAAGAGTCTCCACAGCTAGCACTCCAGGTAGTATTAGCTTTCATACTTTTCTTATCTTTAGCTTTATAAAACTTCTTCCTATTCCTTTCAAAATTCCTCTCTTTTCTTTCTTTCTTTTTAAGCATATGGAAATTAGGTCGTATGTGTCCACTTATCTTGCATTCATAGCATGTGACCTTTGAATCTTTCTTATCTTTCTTTTCCTTCTTCTTATACTTGGATTGGAAATTTCTTTGACTAGCTATCTTGTTCATCCTTCGAGCAAGATTAGCTAACTCATTTTCTGAGACTTCACTCTCACTAGATTCAGATTGGATAGTAACCTTCTTAGACTTGGATCTAGTTACTCTCTCAGGAGTCTTAGATTTCATGTGATTTGATGTAGTATTAAAAGCAATCGTACCATTCCCATTCTTATTTTTGATGTTGTCACTATCTCTCTTCATACTTATTTCATGTTGGAGAAGAGTTCCAAATAGTTCATCTAAGGAAATTTGAGTAACCTTCATGTTCTCATCAATAGCTGTTCTCTTTGATTCCCAGTCATTGGGCATAATATCTATAATCTTATGAATAAGAGCTTCATCATCTATACCTTTCTCCCCCATATATTGTAAGCTATTCACAATAGTCATAAACCTTTGTTTCACCTTGCAAATGGGTTCTCCGTAAGGAAAGTTAAAACCATGACATTCAGCTCTCAACATATCTCTTCTAGTCTCAATGACTTTGGATGTACCAAAATATGTAACTTAGAGTTTCTTCCATATACAGTTAGTTGTTTCACAAGAGGAAATTTGGATATATATGTTCCCAGTCAATTAACATAGTAGACTATTGTGTACCTTATAGTTTAATTGATAATCAGGCTTCTCTTGGTTTGTGAAATCACTAACTTCCTTGTCAGGAATTTGATAACCTCCTGTAATCATAACAAAATTTTCTAATCTAGTATTAAAAATGAATGTCTTCATTCAATCTCTCCAATACTCATAATCATTACCATAAAAAATTGGTGGTATTGTAGGATTTAAGTTGTTGATGGAACCAACATTGATTCCTGCCATCTTAAAATCTTTCTACACAAAAACTTGTTAATAACAAAAGTTTGGATTCAAGGAGAATATTCCTAAGCAAGGAAAAATATAGAACAATGAAAAACTGAGCAAGAAAAACTTATATGTGAATATAAGTATTTCAGAACCCTCCTCTGATACCAAATGTAGGATCGAAATAACGATATAGATGCTCAATATACAAGAGGGGGGGTGAATTATACACTTTAAAAATTTCCTTAAACAAGGAAAGATCTAATTTTAACAAAGTTAAAATAATAAAATTCATAACACCTCTAACACCAATGAAATATTGGAACAAAGTATGAAGTTACAAACTTCTAGTTCTATACACTTGCTTAAATCTGGAAAGTGATTCCGAAAAACTGGTTCTGGAGATATGGATCTGGAAAATGAAACTTAACCAAAGTTTATAGTATGATATTCTACCTTAAAGCATATAAAATCTAACTAAATCAGAGTACAAGTAATGAGGTATAAGAAAGTTATACTTTCCTTAGTAATACAAAATGCAGTGGAAAAACAAGTAGTAAAACTACAAGTAACAATCAATAACTCTTTTAACCCAAAGAGAAGGGTATCCAACAACCTTGGATAAAGGTCCCTTGATTTATACTTTCAAGTAAGTCTGTCTTACCCACACCAGGGTAAGCCCTCAATATGAAGATCAGATTCTCTATCTTGTTATCCCCGCAAGCCCTCAACATCAAGGTAGTTGGAACCTCTGTCTTTATCAGCAAGGAAGACCTCGAACTTCAAGGTAGTTGGCACCTCTGTCTTCCTATCCCCAGAATCCCTCAAATGTAATAACCAACATTCGGAGTCGCACGAAGCAATGTGAATGAGCATTTCAGTACGCACAAGGAATGAAAAGCTTCTCTCTCTAGAAATCACCTTAACAGCATTTGGTATCTAGAGTGATCAACTTGTTCAATCTATGTATTGAGCTCTTTCAAATGAGATTATATTTATAGGCTCAGTTGGAACGGTTGGCTCCCTCCTCTAACAGTCATATTTTCCTTAAATTTCGGAGGGACTTGTACACGTGTCACTCAGCCAACAGTTAGTTAGAAATAGAATGGATGACATCATTTTATAACAAAACATGTGTAACTGATGGAATGAAATAATTTTATAATGAAACGAGTGTAATCATAAGAAAAACTGATGTTTAGAATGTAAGAAAATAAAAGTTCGGAGTCTAACCAAAATGGAATTTGGAGTCTATAATAAAGAGATATTCAGATTCTGTTTTGTAGGAATTCAGAACCTAAATTCTATGAAAATCAAGAGTCTGAATTTCTAAGGAAATTCGGATTCTGGATTCACTAGAATTCAGAATCTGAACTTACAAAGCTCAGAGTCGAACTGATATATTTTTTGAGTAGAACTCATAGAAGTTGGGAGTCGAACTAGTAAAATTTTGGAGACGAACTAGTAAGATTTCGGAGTCGAACTAGTAAGAGTTTGGACTCTAGAATTCAGAGTAGAACTATATGAGAGTTCGTATCCAGAATTCAGAGTCGAACTATATGAGAGTTCGTATCCAAAATTCGGAGTGAGACTATATGAGAGTTTATATTCAGAATTCGTAATGGAACTTCATTAGAGTTCGTATCCAGAATTTGAAATGGAACTTCATTAGAGTTCGTATCCAGAATTCAGAATGGAACTTCATTAGAGTTCGTATCCAGAATTCGGATCCTAAAATAGAATGCTTCATATTTAAGTATTATATGATTCCGAGGTTTTAGGTATGAATTCGATTTTTATACTTAATAGAAATATTGATATGTGTAAGGAAATCTAGGTTAGGGTAAATTTCATTAAGGAATGAAATTTTCCTTATAGAAGTAAAATATCGATTTGCTTATGTGTAAAGTGTTTGTAATTTTCAAAATAAGAAGGAATGGAAAATTCATAAGGAAAACCTTATTGACTCAACATAAGGTTCTTTATCAATAGAGATATCTATATATATCTGAGGTTATCCATCAATAGTATCCTCTCATGTGCTGATTAGATATTATTTGGTTTTTATTATGATGATGCTGGTTTTTTAGCCACACAATGGGGTGATCAAGAGTGTACTGTCATCTAGGGAGATGGGAGTTGTTTTGATGTCAAGATCAGAACCATGAGATAGGCTTCATATGTATCCTTGTGTAAGGAATCAGAACCCATTTATTTTTATTCCACTTAGTGGGTCACATCATACCTTTTAAGTTCATGTGATAAAGATGAAACTGTACAGTTTAGAATCTTGAAACAAAGGCGTCTTGGTAGAAGATTCCTTGTCAAAGTTTAGTGAGGAACTTATAACTAAGAGACCTAGGGAACTTGGAAGGGATAAGAATTTTTAGTTTGAATTATACTCTGTGGGTAATGTTTCTCTAAGATGGTATGGTTGATTTGAGTTATTAGGTTTGGAATTTTGGGAGGCTTTATACCTATCCCAATTGAACAAGAATCAAAGCTCAAGTAGTTTGGTTGTGAGGACCTATACCTAAGGAGGCCCTCTAAACGTTTGTTTCGTAGGGGAGTATGTCCATTTTAGAAGATTTATTTTGGGCTTCTTCATGAGGACGATTCATTGGTGATTTGATGTTTAATTGTGGATTATTCTTGAGGAGGATGCCTATAATGACCCAAAATTATCATACAAGGATATTACATCCTTTTAGATGAATATTCAGTACATTAAAAAATACATGCTAGAGGACCGTAGTCATTTAGTGTCTTTGGAAACATGGAAATAAAATCTTCTATCCTGGTGAAAGGTCTTCAACATCTCCCATAAATATCTCCACATTTAGTACTTCTACCTAAAACCTTTCTTCCTAAACTAGAGAAAGGAAACATAAGACAGGGGTGAGCTCAGATGCTTAGTAAGTGTAAACAAGGGATACATGTAAGCATAAACATGAACATAATAGTATCATAACACAATCATAACATTAGGAGATAATGCCCTACATATCAAAGGTCATAAACATGAGTTATGGGATAAATCTTGGAAATTCATAAGAAATTAATCATAAAAAAATATACATCAAGAGCCGTGAAATCATAATTAAGGAATAAGACATAAGATTTGTGGCATACATATATGAATAAAAACTTTTATGTTAGGGATGCCTATCAAGACCTTTATAACATGTTAGGATTGGGATACGACCGATGAACCTACTTCAGTCTTGGTATAACAACCCATGTACCCACTTTCTTTTAGTCTAGGGCTACAAACCATGTACCTTCTTGTTTTTGGTTTTGGGCTACAACCTGTGTACTCTCTTTATTTTAGGCTTGGAATAAAACCCATGTACCTTCTTGTTTTTGGGCTTGGGTAGAAACCTATGTACCGTTTTCTTTTACGCTTGGGCTATAACCTAGGTACCTTCTTGTTTTTGGTCTTGTTCTACTACTCTCATACCCTCTTTCATTTAGTATTGGGATACAACACATCCACTCTATTTTCAGGCATGGGCTATAACCCTTACATCTCCATTATTTTTGGGCATCAGATACAAAACATAACTATATTTATTTTTAGTATTGGGAAAAAATGCATGTACCCTTTGAGATCATATAAAACATATTATTACCCAATTAATTGGATGGAGATATAGGTCTCACCCATCTCATAGTATAATCATTCACACATGTTCCACAAAATAATAAAACATTCATCATTTCATGACTCATAAAAATATATAGGTCTTATAAACATCAAATCATAACCCAAAAAATGAAATGGGTATCATTAACATTTCATCACATCATAACCAATGAAAGATATATAGGTTCCATGACCATTTCATGTAACACCCCGAGATTTTATGAAAAATGTCCTTTTTAATTTTATTGATGTCTTGTGTTGTACGCTACAAAAAAGGAGTCTTTCACAACACGCAACCCTAACTTTTCTGCATTACATGCAATCTCGACCTTCCTCGATAGCGTGTGTTTTACGCAATACCGAGTTTCACTAAACAACGATATGCTATTAAAATATTATTAAAACTAGCCGTTGTGAATAGTAATAACCACTTTTTGAAATTTTTTAAATTTCATCTTTCAAAATGGACTTCATTTTTGGATTAGGAATATCGAAATTAGCCTAGGGTGAAATTTTGGAATTTTTCTGAAAACTTTCAATTTTTGATGAATAGTGAAAACACTGGGTTACTATTTAAAAACCGACTTTTTATTTAAATAATTTTTTATTTTATTTAAATTTATTTTAGGTCAAAATTGACATATAATACCTATATAAGTTCAATGTAATTCATTGGAGTCATTTTATAATAATTTTAGATATATAAAAATTTTATTGAACTTTTGACCCTCTTTTACCCACCTCCTAGGAGAATTTGCAAATTTACATAAAAATTAATTTTACCGCTTTTGTGAATGGAATTTCAAAAATCCGAGAGACATGGTTGATGTCATTAAGTAAAATTTGGTTCAATGAGATGAAAATAATTTTTGCTGAATAGTAACTTTTTACTTTTATTTACCACGGTTAAAAGTAAATAGGGTAATTAAGGGTAAAAATGATATTATTATTACCCTAACACATGTCCTAATTCTATTGGATAAGTGTAATTCGACCAAAAACATCCTTAGGAATAAAATATGACCATTTAGGCCCACATTGATTAGATTAGGACATTTATTATTAATTTACTTAAAGAAGGGTTAAAATAGTTAAAATCAAAGTTTAATAAGTAAATCATTTTAAATATAGGGTTACACATAAGATAAATTCGACTATAAATATTAATTATAAATATAAAAATATTTCCTACATAATTGTATTTTATTTTTAATATTTAGAAATTATATAATTTAATTTATTTATGACACAATGATGATGCAGTAATTATATTATTAATGAAATATTGACATAATTGATGTTATAAATACCCAAATAAATGTAATTTGGGACTTTTTATGAATTCCAATAATTTGATATGTTAATATGACATGTTAGTATTGATTTAATTAACTTTTTTTGAACCAATATTTCTGTTATGATTTTCACAAAAATCAATTACCAAATAGTATCAAAATTGACATAAAATAGTTTTTAAAACAAATATTATATTATTAATTGTTATTTTATTCCTAAAAATCTAAGGTTCGGCCAAATGACTTAGATAAGGTTATATATATTAATAATAAACAACTTGGGGTTCGTTAGGATTGTTATAGTAAGTTTATTAACCTTATAGTGTAAGAAAACAAGAAGACGCGGTAAAAGAAAAATTATTTAACTTAAAGTTAAATATAAATGATAAGGTTAAAATAGAAACCTAAACTTGTATAAATTCTATTGGATGAGATTATTTAGACCCATACCCACCTTGGCTTTGAAATAACTCAATTTTGAGCTATTAAAAACCGAATATGACTTTATAATAAAATAATATTTTAAGTTATTCCAAAGGTGCCCCTCTCCTCCCTTATAAAAGGGCACCTCCTCCCTCTCTTCCTCACACCACTTTGAGCCTTAAAGCTCGGCCAACCCCGGAAAAATTATCTTATCCACTTCCCTAGAAACATACTAGAGGTCCTGAGCTTCTTCAAAGACCAATTTTGGTTCCCTAAGAGGTCTCAAAGAGGTGCTTCAAAGAAGAGGTAATGTTTGTTACCGATTCTTTCAACTTTATTTCTTCTTCCACTTATTCTTATTTAGTTGTTTCATTATGAAGTAATAACATCAGTATAAATCATATACTTATATGTTATTATAAGTATTAAACAACCCTATTTCACCATCTATCTATCCTATGGAAAACGAAATCACCGCACGTGCGTATGTACGGAATACCGTCTCCACGCCGTGGTATAATCTATTTTCCACCAACACCTTACTTGGATGGGTATAATGGTGTAAATAATAACTATATATGATTATTGTAAAGTTATATTGATTATTAAATAGTATACATACACTCCAATACAATTCCACGATCATGGGAATGATATCATCGCTCGTGCGTATGTACGGACTACCGTCTCCACGACGCGATGAGATTCATTCTCCATGTTAACCATTCATGAATGATTATAAAGTATATATAATAAGTAATCATGAAATATATGACATAATAATGATACTGGATTTATTTGTATATATATGTGTGTCATATACTTAATTTCATTCAATTCAATAAGGAAACGAAAACAGCATTCATGCGTACGTACGGCCTACCGTCTCCATGAACAGTGTATTTCATTTAATTTAATCGATATATCATATATATATATATGTATATAATGAAATATATATTATATCTAAATCATTTTTTACATTATGGAATTAATTAAATCAGGATATAAGTAATAATATCAAGAACAACAAGTCCAAACACATACGATAAATAAAACGATTTAACCCAAAACATTGCTTTAACATGGAACTTACAAAAGAATGGGTAATATAAAGTCATAAGTGAACCATATATGATATCATAAAAATGAATATTATTATGTAATAATTCAATGACATTATTTAAATTATTATACAGGAGGTTCAGAAATGTACGAAGCATATCTGACCTAAGGTAAGGGATAATTATTCCAATCTCATTCTTATCCGAGATTGTTTATTTGTAAGTATTTACTGGGGTTATGTTTATCATCCATGTCCATGATTTCTAAAAATGTTTTCATAAAATTTTATTATTCTTCCATATATGTTTAAAGTCATTTTTACCCTTTTTTTGACTTTTACCACAAGGTTTTGAAGAAATATTTCTTTTGTTTACCATATGAGGTACTTTTTGACTTTTCCGACAAAAGTACGAGAAGAATGTTATTTTTAACTTATACGGCATGAATGGATTTTTACAGTTTCATAACCCCTCATTTTAATAAATCTTACTCTACAAGTTTGCATGATTATTTTCAACAAAACCCTTTTCTTTTAAAAGTGCATGGCATTTTGTGAAAAGAAAATGATTTTGAAGAAGAAAGGATATTTTCTTCAAGAATTCATTTCAAGTGTTTTATCAAAACCATTTTCCATCTAAGATGAAATTATTTCATATGTGTATGTTTCAAGTATAATGTCTCTATGATTTACATGGTTTCACTTTTCTTATTATGAAGTGATATCCATTTATTTTATATGGATTATGTGATGATGGAATGATGTTTATGAAACCCATTTTATTCTTTGGGTTATGATGAATGATTTATGTTTATATTGTGGTACAAGTAAGAATGATTTCATTATGAGATGGGTGGGACCTATATCTCCCTCCAATGCATTTGGGTAAAGATTTATATCTCATGAGATAGACATGGCTGGAACGGTAAGTTAATCTGGTTCAGTGTTACAGGACTGAAACGAGGAGTGAACTCGATTCAGAAAAGGACTTTGTCCACTAAGATGGTCTTGGCAGCAATGCCTTGGCTATTATGGAAATCATAACATGTGTTGAATGGTCTCCACAATTACATGTTTTATTACCATTATATTTTATCATGGTTGATGTTCTATTATGATATATGCCTTACGTACTTCCACGATTTATGTCTTTGCTCAAGATTTTGATGTTTAAATTTCATGTTCAAGTTTTTGCTTCCAAATGTTTATGGATTGTTTTATGATATCTATGTTTGCCCTTACTGAGAATTTGAGCTCACCCTTTTTATGTTTTATTTTCCCCATGAAATAAAGAAAGGTTTTAGGTAACGAAACAAAAAGGGGAAGATCGTTATGGGAGTTGTTGAAGATATTTCAACATGATTAGAAGTTTATATTCCGAGTTTCCAAAGACACTAAACTATTACAGTCCTTGTGTGTTTGTTTTTGTTATGTATTAAGTATTCCTCAAAAGTAATGTAATTTCCATGTACGTCAAGATTTGGGTCTCTAGATTTCATCAAATAATAATGATTGAAATAGACACATATTTCATAGACATATAACCCATGAAAGAGAAATATATTTCTTAAAGACCATGACATTAAGCATGACCCATTCATAGAAAGGATATGAATGTAATATTTATATAATTTCCTAAAATTCATGAGTAAAATAAATAGATGTCATCTTATATGTAAAATAGTTTTTAAATACCTTTAAAAAACATTTCTTGAGTAAAATATCCTTTCTTCTTTGAAAACAAACTTGTTATAATGTAAAACAATTTGAAAACAAATTTCATCAAAAATAGATTTGAAAACATATAAAAGAATCTATGAAAGTAATAATAAAATTAAAATCCTTTCTCCTTGAAAATTATCTTCATCGATCTTATGAAATCATATTTGAAAAGATTTTCAAAAACATGTTTTTTTAATACAATAGATTTCTGACCAAAGAGAGAGATATAGTTAGATTTTACTTAAAAATTATCTTCTGTAATAAAGAGTAGAAAAATGGTACTAAAACATGGGGATATCTTGAAAAAATATAGTATAAGTAAACTCATGGATGGTCTCGAGGGATGGATCATAATATTTCATCAAAGGAATCATAAACATAAACAATCTTGAAAAGCGATGATATTGTCTCAATAAACTCTTATAACATAGTAAAATGTGATCATACTCTCCAAAAATAAAATTAAATTAATCTTAGAATATCATGAAAATATTTAAATTCATTATATGTAAAATTGATATATATACACCTCAAATAAATATTTTTGGTTCATAACAAAACATGTGTTTCAAAGAAGGAAAATTGAGACAAAACTATTTAACCGAATTCGTAACTTTTGAAACATGAACCCAATGAAATAAGGATCATAAAATATGAAAATTAATACCCATAAATTTAATTAAAATAAACATATAATAAAATCATAGATATTACATACACCACACCAATGGAAAGAGTGGAGAACATAACATTTATCTCACCAAAGTTAAAAGTGAGATGAAATCCCCTTACCTTGTGTATTGACTCTCTCCATACTCGTATAGGATTCTTGTATAATAAATATAGGTTTATTATAAATATATTATATAATCATATACTTAAATATATTACCATATATGGTTTTATTATAACCTTATATTACCCACTTTTTAACAATCATATGTTAAGGTTTCACTTCGGGTAATATTCACTTTGTTCTTCGCATGTGTCTTAATTTGTTACATCTTTTGTCAATATACTTATATCATGATTCCAGAATTTAAACCATGATATAAATATCAGGTATATAAATTATATGTTTATTATAATAATCTATATAATATAGGAGTACGAAATTGAATACACCATTCATGGAGACAGTAAGTCGAACATACGCATGAACGTTGTTTCCATTTTTATTGTCGTATGGAAAGAAAGTATATAAATGAAATATGTATATATATGTATGTATATATATATATATAATTATTAAATTAGAATTATTATATCATATATATCATATAATTTCATTAAATTTATCCTCAATACATTCTATGGGGTGTGTCAATGAATCACATCGCTTTGAGTGGGCGATAGTCCATACTTCCTAAAATGAGATTATCGTATTAACACCAAATGGAAATTAAAGAGATGTGTGTCTTAAAAAGAATAATGAAGATTAAATACATATTAAATATAATATATTAGATATATAAACCTATTTTCCATCATAATTTCCACCAATATTGGTGGTAAAGGAGAAATGAATAATCATTATTTCGTGAGGCAATAATTCACCACACACAAAAACAATATGTTCAACATCCATTAGATGAAGGTGTGTATAAGTTTAGTTCAGATAATTTTCATAAAAAATTCAAAATATATGTATGATACTAATTTTTTCAAACAAAAATGGAATAAAGTGATTGTATTGGGTTGAGGAAGAAAATAAAGGAATGGAGCTTGAGAGAAGATGTTGCCTCTAAATCGGGTAACTACTTTTGGTTTGTGCCAAAAGGCTTCTTTGAGAAGATTTCTGCCCAAAAGGAGGAATCAAGGAAGAAGTAAAGATTTTTTAGAGGATACTTGGGTAGATTTTGTATTATATTAAAAGGTTTTATAGGTGTGGGTAATAGGTAGAGGTGGTGTCCTTTTATGGGGAAGGAAAAGGACTCACATGGAATTTTTAGAAAAAAATTAGTTTTTCACAAGTTTGTACCTAACAAATGTCTTACCAAACCAACAAAACACAATAATAGAATGTTTATAGAATAAATATGTTCTTATAATGGTTGTTTTAAATGTTTATAGGTCATTTGGGCACTTAATTTTAAGGTTTAGTCCCCAATTTAGCTTAATTTGGCCTTAACCACTATGATTAATTTTAACCACTTTTACTATTAATTTTGGTACAAAATTAACATGGTATTATTAAAATATAAATATCAGACTGAATAAAATGGTTTATGTTATATTTTTGAAATTCCAATCATAGAAGCTAAAAAATTAAGATTAGTGCCCATCCTGCAGAAGGGATGAAATAATAGGGTTTTAAAATGGGAAAAGGTTAAAAAGTGTGTTAAGATTTTATCTTATGTTTCAAATTGAAATTGATTATAATGAATTAAATAATATTAATAGATGTAATATTTATCTAATTTTACTTTAAAACATATTTAAAATATCATTTATCAGTAATAATTAATTGTAGAAAAATGAATTTTTAACTAAAAATTAGCGTTTTCACTATTTATCAAAAGATAACATTTCTCAGAAAAAATCCCAAAAATTTACCCAAGTATAACTTTGATACTCTAAATTCAAAAATGATATTTATTTTATCAAATTAAACTTCTAAATGTTTCTAAATTTACTTTCATTATTAAACGTGGTTAATTTTGAGAGAATGATTTTTTAAAACATAGAAGGACATTACCAAAAATCTTATCTTTCAATATCTATATATTATATTTATATAAAACAATTTTAAACCATATTTTAAAAGTATTTATTTCTATTCCTATAGATATTTTTAATGGTTATGTTATAAATATCTTATTTAATTAATTTTATATATGTAAAAAAGATGTTTCATTGAAACTCAGTGTTGCGTGCATCGTACACCAAGTAGGTGTTTCTTGTAGTGAAAGATAAGTTGGTATTTCTTGTAGTGAAAGCCAGGTTGGTATTTCATGTAAAAATAATTTTTGACTTAGTGTTTCAATATAAATATATATATATATATAAACTATTTCCAGTGTCATGTGAAATGATAAATATTGAAAAGATAAATTAATTCTCAAAATCTCAGGGAGTTACAATGCCCTGGTGATTTGATGTTTTTTTTGGGATTACTCTTAAAAGGGATGACCTGGGTGAAATAGTATAATTTGGTTTAGGTATTTCTCCTAAGGAGGATGACCCTAGGTTATATTTTAGGGCTTATTTCTGAGGTGGATTCCCTGATGATTGTTTGAGGTTTTCACTTTGAATGAGGCATGTATGGTTTGGGGAATCATGTGGATGTCATGAACACTTATAACCTATGAGCCTACATGATTCATTATCAATGTGAGAAATAATAGGGAGTGTATGATCCAAGAAATCATATTATCTTCGTTTACCTGAGTTTGGATACATGGCCTCATGGAACCATTCCTATGGAAGTACTATGAAGAAAGGAAAAAGGAGGACCAAAGTAAGATTCTCTACCAAAACATGCATCCTAATTTTTGGATTGCATGATCATGGATATCCCCTAAACCCACAACTCATGATGAGTCATTATAGAACCTGAGAAACAAGAGGAATAAGAATATCCAACAAACAACACACTTCTCTTCATCCACTAGTGGAAGATGATAGGATTATGGGAGAAGAACGAAAAGGGGGATTGGATGTGCATATTCCCTCTCCTATTTTGGATCTAGGATTGTTGGTTCTGACTACCTATATAGACATATACCTCAGTCAGTGAGGTAGAATAATATTGAAACCTCTTGTAAGAAAGGTTAGGGGCTTACTCTAGGAGGGATTCCCTAAAATTGGTTCCAAGTAAATTGAGGAGGATCTAATTCCATGTCAAAAGTAAATGCAATAATTATCCTCTCCCTACCTAATCTGAACTAGAGGATATGGGACTCAGAAACAAGAAGGGGAAGAAAGATTCATCACCATTATTCTTGAGACTAGGAACTCCTTAACACGGTCCCCATGGTCATGGTCTACCTGACCATGGGAATAGCAAACCACATCTACCCTGAGGACCCTAACTGTAATGTAGGACAAGTGTGAGAAACCTCTAACCATAGGAATGAAAATCCAAATGGGAGACACATTTTTCTTCCCCTCTTCATGGTTTTTCATGTATAGAGGTTTTAGTGTAGGTTTTAATTTTTTCCCTTTAAGGTAAGGGGGAAATGGAGGAGAGTCCCTTCTATGGTTGCCTTAGAAGAGGGCCTGATCATAGGCTTGTGTAGGTAGGCTTGGTCAAACCAATGGAGGTCCATGTAGGTAGGCCTGTGTAAATTGAGTGTGCCTTAGAAGATGGAAAACCTGGGTAATAACACTTTTTTGAGTCTTTTCTCAATCCATCAATGATCTCCATAGGTGTTCCCAAAAGAATCTCACACTGGTCCCTAATTTTTGAAGGGTACATCGCGCTAGTGTTCGCCAACCATGGCGGAGGGGGATCCTTGTACATGTGTTATGTGTTATAAACCCTGGAAGGACTTTAATTCAATTCTCCCCTTTAATTAAATATTCCTCATGTTTTGTAGTTTTACCTAGAATATTTTGAAAATCCTGGGTGAATGACTAGAGTAAACAGAGCATCAAGTGGTCTTTAGGAAGTTTTTTGTACAATTGGCGACCCAAAGGTCCTATTAATAGGAAAATATGGGACCCTGGGTGAAGGGGTTCTTTTGATCAGGTATTTTGTACATGTGTGTCATGATGGATCATGTATAGTTCAGTCACACAGGCCGATGTGCATGTACTCTATGCTTTGATGCTGCTTGGGGGTACCTATGTGAACTTCCATTGGTGGGGTTTTCAATTCTTGGACTCCTTTATTTCTCTTCTTCTCTTCCCTTTAAGATATTTCCCTTTGACACCTTTTCCTCCATGTAATGAAATAGAGTGTCAACAAAATCCACCCACCCTAAGGATTGGATCTAATCAAAAGATGGGGGTCTAATCCTAAGGTAAAGGGTGGATGGATCATGGAGGTCATCTGTATAGGTCGTTCATGTAGGTCATCCACCCAGGTTTTCTACATAGGTGGGGTGAATATGAAAGCCACACAGAGATGATTCATCATTTATAAATAGGGACATCATTTCAATTTTCAGTTCTCATGCCTTAATATTTCATGTCTCACCACACTAGTGTTCTGAAGTAGCCATCCAATGAATATCCTTTGATAAATCATAATTTTCACAAAAAAGGTATGCACCTTCCTAGGAGATACGTGTGTTTAGGATAACTACCTATGAATTTCTTTTAGGGTGATGGACTAACGTAAGTTCACTTGTATGTTTACCCTGTGAGAGTTCATGCATTTTCCAAATTTCTATCTTTTGAAACACTTTTTGAAATGAAGACTTATCTTACCAAAAACTATTATTCTTATTTGTAGGTTAAATTCCCTCTCAGAAGACCAGATTTTTTGATGGAATAGCTGGAATGTTCATTGAAGAGATGGTAAAAATTGTCAGGAATGAATACTATAATTCTTGGGATACTTATTTACCCAATTGGGTGGGATGTATGAAGAAATATCACTATGACTTCCCTGAGAGTAATTATATTCCACTTTATAGTTATAGCCATCTGAATAAGGTACTCATATTAGATTAAAATAATTACAATCCTCTCTCCAGGTTTCAAGACTATAAAAACTTCACTACTGCCAACATTTCAAGTGTGGGTGCATATATTAATGTTAGGACATCATTCATAGTTTTCATCATGCATCATAGAAAATGTTCTCTAGATTGGAAGACACACCTACTCGAATCAAATCCATACTATTATTTTTCTATCTTCTATGAATCTCAGATAGATTGGTAAAATGGTTGGAAGAAAGACAAATAATTTCATCCAAGAGGGGTATTAGGCCCAAGTGGATGTGGGCATACTAGGTGTGACATACCTTTATATAATTCATGAAAGAGCTATATGAAATCCAAATATCTGAGTCCATATAGTTAGGGTAAACATATGTGTACAAGAATGATGAATTCATCCCTAGGATACTAATACAATGGAGTCTTTAGAAAAACTATTTCTACCTAATTCATGGGGAAGTTTTTATTAGCTTGTGTGTCATTCATAATGTTTCTAAGGCTCTGATTCTTAGAGATATGTATGACTAGTTCATCCCTCCAAGGGTGTTGTGGGATGATGCTAAAAGGATTCAGCCTCTGGTGCATGATCAGTTGAAAATATCTCAGGATATTGTGAAAGAAGAACTCCCACCCAAATGGGTATATCCATCCTGATGTGTGGATGAGTAATTTCCTAGAGTTGGAAGAGCAAGTTCCCACTTGAAAACATCCAATAGGGTGTGGAAAGATGGCAAAGAGGAGTGATCCTGGTACATTCTGCCAACTTTATAGAAGGGGGAGTTAAACAAATGGGGGTACAAGCCACGTCTAGTTTACATGTGAAGACACATCTCACAAGATTTTTATCCAGGTAGATAAGCATTTAAATGCCTCTTGTCTGTGATTCCAATAGTGGAATGGGTTTTGGGAAATTTTTCATGGCATCCAAGTTGGATGAGAAGAAGTATGTAGGATTAGAAATACCCATCCTAGGTAAATTTTACAAAATCCTGCTACATATTCAAGTAAGGAAGGCCTAGTTCAGAATTATAGGACCATTCTAGGTATTGTGGGGATGGTTCATGGGCCACTTTAGATCCTATGTTATGTTAATCAAGGTTGATATTCCTAGGATATGGTTTATACTGTATGTCTAGGACATATATGGTATTCATCCCTTACCCTTGAAGCCTAGAGACACCCTAATTAGGTTGATCTTGTTCAAGGAGTTCAAATTCTATCCATATGGGGACTCACCTGCAGGGAGATTTATTGATGACAGAAAGGTTGTAAATAAGATAAGGTCTTCCATGGTGTCCTTTAGGTATGGCATGATTGTGACCTATGTTGATGGAGAAATTATATGTGAGTTCTATGATCTATATATAGGGACTCACCTATAGGGAGATTTATCGATGACAGAATGGATGGAAATAAGCTAAGGTCATACATAATAGACTTTAGGGATAGCGTGTTGGTGACCCATGTCGATGGAGAAGTTATATGTGAGGTCTATACTCTATATAATTTTTCACAACAGGTAAAGTGCCTACAAAAAATAATTATATCTCTTATGGTGTGTGTCCGATCATAAAATAATTCAATGGTATCTTGAAAGATATGGATGTTTATAGTGAAGTAGTTAACTCAGGTGGTAATCAACCTTCCTCTAGATGATGCATCCACTAGGTTGACATATTAGTATACCAAGGCTTGGATTACGTCATATCCTAAGGGGGTGTTGGTAGAATAATTCCCCTGAGTTGGTTCTAGAGGTACTTCCAAGTGTGGAAAGCCAGGTAGAAAGGCTACACCTCTTATAGAAGTTGTTTCATCTCCCATAGAGGATGCTTCATCCCCTTTGAAGGGTGTGGATGATGAGATACCAAGTGTTCCCAAATGAAATTTCATAAGGTTGTATAAAACAGATAGAATCAAAAGGGATACACTAACTAAGGAAGATCCTTGATGGTCCGATCATCACTGCTAAGAAGAGACATGGGTTTGGTTTTTCTGTACTTTGTCTATGACAAAGAGGGTTGGAAAGCCTGTAAAGTCAAATATTATAAAAATTAGATTCATGATAGGACAATTTATCCTATGAATATGTATGCCTAGATGTAGTTCAATTCTAGAAGGACATGCCTTCTAATGCTTGAGTCATATGGTATCATATTTATGTTGGTATGTGGATTCTATATATGGGACATTCTCAAGCCCCATCGAATCTTCATTTTGAGGTAAATCCCATTGAGGTGGGGATTTATATCTAGGAACTAGAGAAGCTTATTTATCAAACATAAACTTGTATCCCTGCTATGGTATGGGTGGAGGACATGTCAAGATGGGGTGATGCTGACGGTGTTGACCACCTGTCTTCTGAGGAATGGATTCACTATGTCAATCCTATTGATGTAATTTATCCTTTTCTCATATCCTATTTTTTATTCCTTTATTTTATCTATAATAAATAATTTTTATGAGGGGAATGTCATTTTGATTTGTATTGGTCCATGGGGAAATTAACTGAGATTCTACTACCAAAATATGGCCTACATGGAATCTCGGTTGGAAATGATTAATCATCCCCCAAACTAGGAGATATATCCCCATGATGACAAAAAAATGCAGGTTGAGATGCCAGGGGAAGCTATATTAACTCCTTTGATACCCATATTTGAGGAGGCTAGTATTATCCATCCTCCATCAAAAAAGAAAGAACGTCAGATAATTAATTCATTGTCCAAGTGCCTCGTTAGTGATGGTAGGTCTCCATGGTATCATTAATCTCTTCTCTTATCCATCATAAGTGTCTAAACCTCTTCATGATATTTAGAATATCCTTACCTCTCCTATCTCAAGGGGATTTTAGATGAGAATCCACGAACTAAGGAGGGAACTATGGACCAATCTTATATCCCTGTTGGTGAGATATCTCCCTTAACAGGAGAAGTGTTGAGGGTTGAGGACACTTCATCTACTCCTATCACTATCCCTACTAATTTATAGGGAAATTATAGTAATGTAAAAGGTATATCATAAGGAATCATATACTTATTGCTGAATTTTATTCCTTATGACATTTCAAGTTCATCTCTTTCACCAGAGGACCCTATGATGATTGATATTAACCCTGCATCTATCACTAAGGATATTGTTCAGGGTATCAATTCGTTGGAAGTGGGTGTTTCTTTGGGATATAAGACAAAAAATTTGAGAATCCCTATAGGTGATACTACCACGGGTCTTGGTACATCAATACATTCCTTGAGAAATATTTCTATGACCTTTGAGGAAATACTAGAACATATTAATCTCCCCAATACTGTAGAAGAATTTGAGGAACATAATAAGTAAATGAATGAACATGAGTCTTTATTTTTGTGCAACCAATCTTTTATTTCTGATCATATGATCATGAATGGTTGGAATGTGAAGCTCCATCCATGTATAATTCTGTAGTTTTAGTGAACAAACAAGACATAGAATTCCATCCTAGTCCCACTGTTCAGGTGGGGGCGGCTCTGGTGGATCGTGAAATGTGGAGTCTTCCTGAGCCTCCTTTGGTGAGTTATGAGTGGGACCAAGAGAGTGTTTTTTATCAAGAGGTTCCAAATCAAACTGCTAAGGTCATGGATTCTATGTAAGAATCAACCCAATCCACTAACCCATTACTGGGTGAGTGTTTAACACAGCTTTAATCATCCCTTATTTCTTCCATTTGTTGTCCTTTTGAGGATAACGATGAGTGATGTCCACAATCCAGTTCTATAAACTTTTGTAGCTAGGTATGAAGGAGGATCCTTTATTCCAAGGAATCCAATAACAAAACAATAATTTTTTATTGATCCAGAGGGAGAGGGGTGGGGTACCTCACTAAGTGCACTAATGGTGGAATATATTTTTCCCTCTGATAGTGGATATGAGTCAGATTTTGAAATGCATAATTCCCTTCACAACACACGCCAAGGGGTTTAGAGGGATATCTAGAAAATAATATTTGAGGCTCCTTTTGAAGACCTATCTTCATGAATCCATAAACTTACATTCCTATTCGGTATGCTAGGATATAGTGAATTTTATTATTGAATCATTCATGTTGATGTGAAGGAGATCATTTGGAAATGAGAGTGATAGCATGAGCTTCAAGAGTACCTCATAAAGGAAAATATTCTCATCAACATTGGTGATCTTCAAGATGAATTATTCTAGGAATAGGCCAACCATGCCAAGAATATGGAGGAAATTAAAAAATAAATTAATGAGAAAACCATTCCATTGTCACAATTTTAGCTAGAATTGGATTTCGCTCATGGGGGGCTCATACAACTCTGTCATTCATTAGAAGGATCTAGAACTGAAGGGTTAACTGGTATTGTGGGTGAAGCGGAGGAACTTCACTGGGTTAAGGAGACTGAACCATTCATATGGTCAGTCTTTAATAATTGAATGATGGGGCTCGGGAGGTCATTCAATAAATGAAAATTTATTTTTACGGTCACTTGTAAAGTTTGATGAAGAGACTTTATCTTGTGGATGATCCTCCTATTTTTTTGTCTCATAAATTGAAAAAAAATTTCCAATCATCTATGTCTTCATCCTTGTTTTCCTTCAGTGATCATAACATAACATAGAAACTAATTTTCATAGAAAAAATATATTTACATCAACTAATCATAACCATAGTGATAAGTATGGGGATATTATCTAACTTTTTCCTAATCCATGGGTCCTAGTGAGTGTAGTTTGACTATTTCTAGTGTCATATGGACAACCCCACAAACTTTGTGTCTTTTGTGTTACAACCCTAATTTTTTCCTAAGTCCAATATGAATGAGACTTAGAGGGAAATATTTTTATTTTTCTTAGACTACCATTTTCGGGTTTTCATCCTAAATTTTTTTATGCCATTTACTTTTTTATTGGTTGAGTTTTTCCTAAACTATATAGAGTGAAAGTCTATAAAGATGAAACTTGATTTTTTCTAAAGTTCCCTTTGTAGGTTTTCAATCTAGAAACTAATATGTCACTTTAGTTTTTTCAGTTTAAATTCATGAAATATGCACTAGTGAGGTTGGTGTTTTAGGACAAACATCTTTATCCATAAATTTTAAGATGATGAAAAAAAATTGTTGGGAAAGAATGTTTTAAAATACTTCAGATACCCCCTGAGGTGAATTTTGAGCCATGATTTTTTAGTTTCCAAATCTAAAACAATATATTTGGAAATATAAGAGGTCTCTCCTGAGGATGAAGTTACCATGGGTTAAAAACCCTATTTTGTGGGATGATTTATAGAATTTTAATGTATTACTGCACAATCAGTAGTGGAATCCTTTGGCTAAAAACCCCATTTTGTGGGCTACATTTTGAAAAACCAAGTAGGTAATATTATATAATAGTCAAGAAAATCATTCCTCATGAATCCCAAAATTATATTTTTTTAATGTTTGAAGAAATTTTATAAGGATTTAGATTTTTCAAGAGCACGACAGGTAGTTTTTCAATGGTAAAATTCCTGATAATGATGAGAGAATATGTGATGGAATTGGATGTGAATGGGTAAATCTCTCCAACATGAATTTAGTTTGTCTAGAGGAGGGTACATTTTTTTAGACAACTGATGTCAGGGGGAAGTCCCCCTTTTGAAAAGGGTTTAAGTATCATGTAGTTTAATATCATGTGACCAGGACATTGTCCATATAGTTTAATGTCTTGCGGTAATGACATTATTAGATGAATTTTAAAGTCATATAGCAAGGACATTATATCATGCCATTTAAAGTCAAACAAAAAATCCATTTTGGGGCTATAATTTAAGGTCTTTAGCTTTCACTAAAAGTATAATTATTATTCCATTTTTTGTAATTATCTATTAATGTACCATTATATTCAGTTGTGATGAGGAAAATGTAGTGAGCTATAATCAAGGGATCTTTGGATCTAAATAGTGGTATGAAGAAATGGATTATGGTGATGGAGGAGGTATCTTCTGGGGATGAAGTCACCACTGGTTGAAAAAACTCATTTTTTGGGATGTTTTATCAAAATCCAACTAGGGAATGTTACTATATAGTCAATAGTGGAATCCATTGGTTGAAAAAACCATTATGTGGGCTAATTTATGAAAATATAACTATGGCATATTACAGTATAGTCAGGAAAATGATTCCTCAAGAATTATGACATTATATTTATCATCGATGAAGGAAGTTTATATAGATATATATTTCCATGGGTATAGAGTTTGGTTTGTATAAGGAGCTACCTGAATATGGGAGGATCATTTAAAGTTAAAATTACTCTTGAATTGGGTAAAAAGGTTCTCTACACAGGTCAAACACAAAGGTGGGAAATATGGTGATCTTAGATTTAGGTCAGAAGCCTATGACTATAGCATTATGTAAATGATAGGTGATATATGCCCTATCAAGCCAAGATCATTCCTACATACATTAGACACGAGGGATGAAATTGAAAACCATGTTCTTGGGGATTTTCATATTGGTATAAAGTACATGGAAAAAATATGTGATAGATGACCACATACTAAATTTGAATTGTGGGTTCCAACATAATGCCATCAAATCTTACAATGATAGAAGAATTTTCTCCCAATAATGAAGTTAAAAATAATTGAAAAACCCTTTTGTGGGATTTTTTAGGCAAATCAAACTATAGAGTATTTCTTAAAATTCAAACAATGGCATCATTTGGATGAAAAAATAATTTTTTTGGATATTTTATGAAAATCCTACTTGTACGTGTTATAGTATAGTTTGTAAAAGGAGTACTTAGGTATCATACATTATATCATTTGATGATGAAGAAATATTATGATGGTCTGAATGTTTCTAAGATTAGGAGTATGTCTTGTGGAGGGGAAATGTTTGAGAAAAAAGAAAGTTTTTGGACTAATATTTTCCATAAATTGTGGAGTCCCTTTCATAGATCTGACTCATATGTAGAAGGGAGACATCTTTATTTCCTTGTTTTACCCCCGGATGAGGGGACCTAAATTAAGGGCTCCTATATAGTTCTTTTTTTATGAGGAAGAGGGGAATTTTTTATCCCATGGAAAGTACTATTACATGAGGCCTAAGTGACATTGTGTATCTCCTCAGAAAGAGTATCAATACATATGTATTTCTTGAGGTATCATGATTTTTAAATTCATGTGTTAATTACATTAGCCACACAGTTTAAATTCATGTGGTAAGGACATTATCCACACAGTTTAAAGTCATGTGGTAAGGAAATTCTGAGAATCGATGTGAAAAATAGATTAATTTGTAGCTAGATCCGGGCATAGGTCCTGAGTGTAACTATATATCTTTTTTGAGCAATAATCAAGCTACATGTTGTTATGAAAAGGATTCCCTATACTGGTTCAGTTCATTTATGGATAATGGACATTTTTTCTTTGATTGTAGATGGAATCGAGATTGGGGATCTGGGAATCACTATTTATTTTTTCAAATAAAGAATCAAGCCATAAGTAGTTATTGAGAAAATCTTGTTGTTTATTATCATGAAATGAGGACATGTGGTTTGCCTTTTAATATCATACATCTATGACCATGATATCCCTAATGAAAATTTATGTGCTTCACGTGTTAAGGGAACTTCTTTAACAAAACTTCTAAGACCATGTGAGCTATGTTTGGTGTGAGAAACAAGGATCTAGAAAGGAATATTCCACCTCATAAATTCCATACAAGGGAAGGATAGAGGCATTTAGATTTTTGTGGTGCATGGGCCAATAGGTATGATCCAGGTGTCACTACATATCTCATAAGAATGAGAATAAATCAATAGGATATTATTGAAATATTCCCCATGAAGGTTTAACCCACACACAGTTAGATGGATTTATTTCTATATTTTACTATAGTTAGGCCCATGATTGGATATTCAGGCATCACTACATATCTTTCTAGATAAAGAATCAAGCCACGCATTGTTCTTAAAGAACCATTCATTTTAACATTGTTTTGAAAAGACGTGTGGAAAATATGCGCTACCCGATGGTTGATTAGAGAAGGTTGGATTCTTCTTAATCACTCATATCAGGTGCACCGTTTTCATCTTGAAATTCCCAGAAGTTCCATATCCAGTGACACACGGACCTACTTTCCAAAGGCAGATGTTCGCTAAGTGATTTGGACAGCGGCGCTTAAGAACTCACATTGGTCGAGAGGATGGGAAGTCGGGCTCATCGCACCCTTTTGGGGGGAATTATTGTCTATTCCGGGACTCTCTTATATATTTTAGACATATTCATATGTTCGGGAATCTTTGGTTTAGATCCAAGCATAGTATCCATGGATTACTCCTGGTTGGGAATGGTCAGCTAAATGTAGGGATTCAGAATCATTTAGGCCTGAGGTTTACCATCCCTCATTGGATTAATGACTCTGAGGTGTTTGGGCTCATTGAGATGGCACTGAATTGAAACCTTATAACTGGGCTCTCTGGAGTTTATTATCATCCAGGGGGGACAGATAAAAACTTGAGAATTTGGATCGAACCCGTGATACAGGCTTCCTACGTATCCTCGGGAGAGGAATCAGAACCCACGTAGTTTGGTTTGGGTTGGGGATTATAGAATGAGGTAGCCCAAGGTGGTATGGGGCATACACTCTGAGGCGGCCCAAGGTGTTGGTGAGCTGACTTGAAGGAGGTCAGAACGACCGGTTGTTGGGCTTGAACCTCAGGGAGGCTTCCTACATACCCCGCCTAGGAGACAGGTATCAAAGTCCATGTAGTTTGGGTGGAGGGTGTCAGAGAGCCGACGTAAAGATGGACCTTGGTCCGACGGGAGTTGGGCTTGAACCTCGTAAGGCTTCCTACATACCATCCTTTAACATGGATCAAAGACCTTGTATTTTAGAATGGTGAAATACAGTTTAATGTCATGCTAGATGGGGGGTGTTGTCACGGTCATTGTTTACTCGAAGCCCACATGAGTCATGCTCTGTGTGAGAAACAAGAGGCAGCAGGGACCTGACGATCACGTCGCGAAGGGTGCGTCTGTGGGAAGTGAAATGGGGCTTACGCATGGCTAGCAGCCTGGATTGGAGATTGGGACTTACTCCAGGATGGAGGGCCGAATTGGTGACAAACCCCAATGGGAGAGGGATTTGGCACCGAAGAAAGGAGGGGTGTAGGCACCACCTCCTACAATAAGCACTAGGGGCTTACACTGGGATGGTTACCCTGAGATATTGTGACTTACTCCCAGATGGAGGCCCGGTCACTCCCAAAAGAGGGGAGAAGTTCTCATCGCTGGCGTCGAAAGGAAATGCAAGTGGGGTGCCCCAATCATGGTGAGTGGAGATGCAGAAAGGGGACTCCCAGGTTCGGACCCCGCACAACCGTGGGTATGTGAACCCAGTAATGTTTCGAGAATCCGTTCAAGGGTCGGAGAAACCCCTTTGTACTCACCTACCATGGGTATGTGAACTCAAAGTGGCATGCTGATACACTTGAAGGTTACATCATATGGATCTGGTGGCTTTGGTAAAGGCCTTGGCTCGAGGCCGATGAATATGACAATTAGAGGATCGCGAAGGATCAGGCCGGATTGGATTGATTTTATCTGACTCAGGGAATGGGAACACCGAAGGAGTTGGTGGGACACATTGGTGTATGAGGAGTTGTGCCCTTCATGTAAGGGGTGCCACACAGCTGGAGAGGTCGTCCGTATTCTAGGGTGGTACGCAAACTGATAGGCATCCCATGTACCAGGGTGGTATATGGCTTCGGGTTTGGCCCACGTACCAGGTTGGTACATGAGGGAGTCCACGCGAGCAGCGGCGGCCAGGGGTGATGCCAGTTAGGGGTTCGTTAGTTAGGGCTTCGCCCACGTAGGAGGGTGCTATGTGATATGTAGGATCAAAAGGGGGGCATAGACTCCCTGGTCTGCGGGGAGTACATCTGTAGAGGGGCCCTAGCTTTGCGATCTTCTTTTTTTGTTATTTTAAATTTACGGTTCAACAAGTTGTTATGCGCTTTTTGGTTCCTTATTAATTCGTTTCCAGTTTCATAACTGTCGTGAATTGGAACTTCATTGTTTGTGAAATCCTAAGCTCCTTCCTCCGAAATCCTTTCACCCAAGTTTGATCTCTTCTCTTCTTCTCCCTGTCGATGTCCTTTTATATAGGGGGAAAGAGATGTATATGTATTCATGTGACACCTTTTGTGGAGTCCCATGACTGGAAACCCGGTTTACAGATGACTTTGTCAATCAGCCACTCACAGGGGGCATCGAATGCACCTCACTCGCAAACCAAATCGGTTCGGGGGGTGCTTCGCGGCCTTGCAGGGTTCCACCTCTGTTCCGCGAATGACGGCGTACGCGGTCTGGGCCAGTTGTCACGTATTACTACTGGGGCGGTTCGTGGTGGCGGACCAGCCTGGTGCACATCCTGCTTCGCACCCACGGAGGGTCCCCGCCTTTGTTCCGTGAACGATAGCAGTCCGCAGAGGGGGAAACTTGGTGAACCGGCCGCGTACCATCAATATTGGATAGGTACGCGGACCGGTCCAACTTTTTCCAACCTTTGAGTATTCTCCACATTTTTTCCCAATTCCTTGAGGTAAATTGGGTAGAATCCTCTCTTGAATTAAGGGGATTCTCATTCTCCTTTTTGGATTTTTCTAGACCCTACAAATGCCCCCCATCGGAATGGGGTCCGATCAGAACGAAGAGGAGACTATTCCAATGTAGAGTGGTCCTGAAACTTGGATAGTTTGCGGTAGGGGAGTGGACCTAGTATGGGACCACACCTATAAATAAGGATACCCTTACCGATTGTCTTTTACCAGATTCCTTGCGAACACGGAGATTTTTCTTTCCATCTCCGCGTGCTTGCTCCTTCGCGAAACTCCTCGTCCGCGAACCAGCTTCCATTTCCGCAATACATTCCTCGTTCACACCTGCCTTCACCCATGGACCAATCTATAATCCACGAACTAACACTTTTAATCAATTAAAATGTACGTTACGACTAGCTATTTTGGAACTCACTACGCAGTTTTGATGGTCCACGGACCAGAAATCTTCCAGACTTGGAAAATTTCTAAAGTCTTCTGAACTTAAACATTTAAATCTGGGATTGAGATTCCATGAAGCAGCCTGGTTCGTGGTTCTCTAGCCAACGCTCTGTGGGCTAGAGTGTCGTGGACTTCTTCTGCATAGGGTTGGTTCATGGGATACAGCCATCTCGAACCACCTTTTGAGGCCTGCTCAAGGACCTCATCATGAAGGCTCCTTGATGGAGTCCTTTGCCAAATACTTGGTATTTTTGTCCAAATTTTATTATTTCGGACTAACCATTTGCCTGGTTTTTCCAATTAAGGGAGAAAATATGGTTCCTCCTCAACCTGCACCCAGGCCTGTTTCCGAGCCTCTTCCAATTGGTCCAGGGAGACGTCTATCTATGATCCATAGAGCTGGGAGCATTAAAGAGGACCCTAGCCGACCTATCATTCTCGAAGATGGTGTTTTGAAGGGCTTGTTATCCCCCAAACTTTTGGTCTATCCATTATCGAATTGTCTTCTGATTTATGGTTTCAGCCTTTAAGAGGACGTTACTATCCCCCGTGTCTTCTCAGGTCTTCTATACCCTTGTTTGTAAGCGTTGTCGAAGTGCGCTCAAGAAAACCTCTCCCAGTCAGAAGAGATGATCTCTGTTTCTGATCCAAAAGACACTTATATTTTGGGAGGCTCTGTTTGGACTCAAAGTGATCAGTACACTCATGAATTCTCCCGAGAGGTTGTCCTCAAGATTCATCCCTCCTTGATCAACCTTTCCTGAGTGGATCCTGACGCGGGATGGATTGCCAGGTGGGATCTTCGGTCTGGTGGGATTTTCTCAAATGACTGGGACTGGGCCTTCTGGGTCCATTACCATTACTGTGAATTTCCTAAGTCACTGGAAGCGGTAAATATGTACTCTGTAGTGTCGGCTTCCAAGTTTTTTGTTTACCCACCATCTTCGATCCTGCATGACTTGCTTAGTCGCTGGTGTTCGAGCACTAACACTTTCCACCTTTCCCATGGTAAATTTGGTATTAGTTTATGGGAAATCTACCAAGTGGGAGGACTTTAGATCATTGGTGAGATGTATGATGAGTTTCTTCTCACTCCTAATGCATGGGACGATGTCAAACAGGTGCCTTCGTTGGTGAGGGATCTATTAGTTGTGGTGGAGTGGTCACTAGGTCAGCCCTTGCGTGCCCGCTATCTTATTCCCTATAGCACCTGGATAGGGTTATTTCAGAAGACCACCGGTCCTATTACGAAGATCAAGTTCCCCAAGACTCATCCTTCTCAATAGTCATGTACTATCATAGGTTCCTACTGGGCGGTTCTGGAGGTGGGTGACTATCTTTCATGGGGTTATGAGGTGCTCCCCGGTGTGCCACCTATGCTCAGGCTGGCCGGTCTTTTCACCATGTTTTTTAGCGAGTGGCTATTCCCATCTCAGGATATCGACCAAGGTGTTAGGGTATGCACTCTGATGATGGAAGCTGAACTGGTGGGAGGTCACCTGGTGAATCTGGTCGTGCCCACTTTGGCTCGTATTTACGAGTTACTGAGCCACATGTAGAAGGGAGGGTCACCCTATCATCTGAGGGGGCCATTTCAATTATTATATGGCTGGGTAAGGGATCATTGCCACTATTATGAGTATCTTCATGACACAGTCATCCCGCTTCCTACCCTTCAGCCTACCCTTCTTGATATAGCTGGATTTCGTCTGAAGTCCCTTAGCTCTGACGAGGTCATCAAGCTTCTGAGTGACTTTTCCTAGTTTTCTTTCACTCCCTATCCCACTCCTCCTGGCACCATGGTTGATAACCACAGGGGGATCTTAGAAGAGCGTTCTTATATGATTTCATTGCTAGATGGGTTGTTATCTGCGCAGATTGATGGGGTTTCTCTGGGTGAGTTATACACCCCATATCATTTTTCTCGCCAGTTTGGATGCATGCAACTCAAGGTTTCCCTTCCCTATCCTCGGTCTCGAGGACTACATCCTGCCATTCTCTGTCAATGGTGGTTGATGTTGATGCGGGAGGGATCTGTCACAAGGATTCCCTTGCTCGAAATAGGAGCAGCTACCAGCCTATCCTTGGAATATGTGAGAATGCGGATAAAGAATTTTCCAGATGGGATCTTGGGGAAGGCTATCTGGCAATTTCCCAAATCGAAGGTTAATGCGGCTGTTGTGCTTACCATACCTTCCTCGTCAGCTTTGAGGGAGCACCGATTGATGGCTCGTAGGTCGAAGCAGCTTAGAGGATCTTCCTCTTTCAACCCCTCTGCGGCAGAGGTTCAGATAGATCCAATCCTTTTGGATATAAATGAGGATAACCCAGTGGCTTTGGACCCCCGTGATGTAATTCTCAAAGCTTCACCAGTTGATTCTGGACTTACCAGCTCGACTCCAAAGCTCGAACCAGGGCTAAAGGATTCTGACCCTCCAGTATTGGGACCATATCCTACTGTGCACATGTCTGCACTGGCCGCAATGCCAGACTTCATTCATGTTCTATCTAGCGAGGATACCAAAGATCCTCATGTCATGGCGGACCACCGAGCAATGTGAAGGTGAGCCTAGACCTGGATTTATGAGATTTTTGCTGAAACTCCTCTGGCTGAGATAGCAACTAAAACTAAATCCATTCGGAAACTCTTCCTAGGATTGGGGTCAGGTGGGTTTGACTATCGACAACTTCATTTCCTCACCTTCCAGGTTGTCATTCCCCGTGGGGAGGTTGCCGCTAGTGAAAACAAACTTGCTCACCTCATTTCCTCTCATTACGGAACTTGATCCTTTGAAGAAGCTATAATGAGACTCCATCAGCTGATAGCACTAGAGGAGAGCTCTCAAGACCAAGCAACCGCCCTATCTACTGAGCTTCATGAATGCGAAGCTCGAGCATCGATGTTGAAGGATCAGTTGTCATCTCTGACTGGTGACCTTGAAGCTACCAGGAAAGGGATCAATGACATTCAAATGAAGGTGAGGCATACTCATTCGGTGGCTGAAGTTGAGGCCTGGGAGAAGGTCGTGCTGGATCAAACTTGCAACAACCATCATCGCACAGTTTTCGATCTGATGGAGAGAGCAAGCCAGTCTCCTTTGTAATTGCCAGAGCTATTTCTATACATTCTTTTTTACCTCTTTTCTTGTGGAAAATAAGAGACTCCATATTGTGTAAGTCCTCCCTTTTTGTCCAAATGGAATACAATTTGTTGTCAATCTATCATTTCTATGAAATTTGATTGTTACCAGAACAACTATTGTATGAATAACAACTCACTGAATCAGAATTAATCATAATTTAGGAAAATGATAAAATATAAATGAGCTCTAATTTTTTCCTGGACCATGGGATCAAGCGACCATAGTTTGACTATTTCTAGGGTTTTATAGAAAGACCCCAAAAAAAAATTCTTTTTTGTCCATACCCTAATTCTTTCCTGGACCCATTTGGTGTGGACCCAGCAGGTATAGCCCGGATTTTCCTTAGGTCGCCCGTTTTGGTTTTTCAGCCTAATGGGTATTACGCCTCTTTTTGTGAGCAGTTTAAAGTCCCACTAACAAAACTATCATTATTGATGTTTTAGGTTGAATAGATTTGACCAGATATGGTGGGGTGAGGGCCCCGACATGGTTTGGTTGATTAAAAGATGTCTCAATACCTTTCAGACACACGTGGGGAGAACATGTTTAGATTTGAACGACATGTAGGGCATGTCTCAAGGCATGGGAGTCGTATGGGCGTGCAGAGGTAGGAAAAGCATCACCTAAGAAAGACTTGCCTTTGTTAGACGGGCCAGGGGAGATTAATATGCAGAGTTGCTGAGGTCATTGTATGCATATTCATGCAAAGGTGTCCTTAAGTCAATGATGTCCATTTCTGATGGCCTGAGGACTTGATGGAAGTCCGGCTTATGGAAACCAACATTGGTGGCTTGGAGAATTATGAAAATCACTAGGGGTGGCTCAGAAAGGGTGTGTGACATCTAAAAGGGTTCAGGAACATCTGTATTAATCAGAAGTATGGATGCAGGGTCCCTGTCCTACGCATTTAGTTAGCGTAAAGGATGGTTATAGCTTCGCGCAATTTAAAGTCATGCAGCTAGGACATTCCTCAATAATGAAATTGCTTCTCCTGGTTCTCGGTAATCTCATCAGATATGTTCTAGTGTATTCAGGCCGGGTTGTGAAAGAGGTTGGTAAACTGCAGCTCAGAAGGTTTCTGAATCCCGAGATGGATATGGGGGCTCAGAGGCCTAGAGACATATGGAGAGAAGCACTTCCAGAGGAAATCTTTCCTTTGGTAGACGATCCAGGGGTGATCAATATGCAGATTCGCTGAGGGAATTGTATGTATAATCATGCAAATGTGTCCTTAGGTCAATATTCTCCCGATAGCCGAGAAACTTCAAGGAAGTTGAGATTCGGGACCACCTGGGGTGGCTTACAAGGGTTCGGCTCTTTCTGGGTACAGAGTTTGATTTATGAGGAGAGAGTGCCTGGATACGGGAGAAACATCTGGGCTAAATTTCTTGGGAATGGGTGGAGTCATCCCTTCTCATGCTAGTGTGAGACTGTGGTTTGTGCAGGTCTAGCCCATGCACTAAGGGAAAGATGAAAAACTCTATTCCTAATTGAACCCATGAAGAGTTTGACAATACAGTTTTTATGTCATGCAGCAAGGACGGAGGGCATTTTAAATCCCATGCATTTTAATGTCATGCGATATGGACAGCTTACGTGCAGTTTAACGTCACGCGGTAAAGATGGCGAGCATTATTTAAGATATTGTGCATTTTAATGTCGTGCAGTAAGGACGGGGGAATTTTTAAACCCGTAAAAATGCTTGTAGTTGGAGGCATTTTCCTGGATTTTTTAATGCTTGGTCTTTTCAGCTTCACGCCAGGTGGAAAAGACATGTTCCATGCATTTTTAATCGTCATGTGGTAAGGACGTAGTTGCAAAGGCCACTCTTGATTAGAATGTAACTGGGCTCGAATATCTCGGCATGTCCAAGATATGGAGAGGGGTTGATGGTGTAAATTGTGGTTCCAGGGCTTCTTGGATCAGGAGAGATGATATGGGGTCTCTGAGGCCGTTAAGCATACGGGGCTAAGAAGAGTATCGCCTGAGGAAATCTTGCCTTTGGTAGATGGACCAGGGGCTATCAATATGCAAAGCCCCTAAGGGAATGGTATGCATAGTCATTCAAAGGTGTCCACGGGTCGATGACTTCCCACTTCAGATGGCCATGGTTGGTTATGAAGATCTATAATTATTTGGGCCATGAAGTCTATTATTTGGTAAGGAAATATCTGGACATGGCGGGGATGTTCGTCCCTGGTTGTTGTTAAAGCTCATGGATTTCCCTACGCTGGTTTATCTTGCGCATGGGGTGTACCTTTACTCCATGCAGTTTAACGTCATGCGGTAAGGAAGAAGTACTCTTAGTTTAATGGTTCATAGATTTCGAACCATTGGGTGACTATTATTACAATCACCTGAAGGGAAATAGAGTTAGGATTCTCTGGTATACTCTGAACAAGTGTGAGGGGCTGAGGTTTTAAACTATAACTCTGGGGTTTCCCGAATCAGGAGATATGGTATGGGGCTCTGAGGCCGATAAGCGTACGGAGATAGGAAGAGTATCGCCTAAGGAAATATTGAATTTGGTAGACAGTACAGGGGCTATCAATATGCAGATCCATTGAGGGAATGGTATTCATAGTCATGTAAAGGTGTCCACGGGTCGATGACATTCCACTTCTGATGGTCATGAATGATTATGAAAATCTGGGATCGCTCATAGCACAAAGGTTGACATATGAGGATAATGGTGTCCAAGCATACAAGAAACACCTTCACTGCAATTGTCTACCGTGTCAAAGCAGCTTAGCCCTGGCTTGACGTTTTAAGATGTAGATCGTCATTTGAACCATGGGAGGATACATAGGCTAACCAGGTAGGGATGCCCTGGAAATGTTTAGATGTGAGAGGGGAATGAACTTGTAAACCACTGCTCCATAAACTTTTGGATCGGGAAATATGATATGGGGGATCTAAGGCTAGTAAGCCTATGAAGATAGGAAGAGTATCGCATGAGGAAATCTTACATTTGGTAGATAGGCCAGGGGATATCAATATGTAGAGTCGCTGAGGGCATGGTATGCATAGTTAGGCAAAGGTGTCCATGGGTTGATAACTTTCCACTTCCGATGGCCTTGAATGATTATGGAGATCTGCAATTATCCGAGTCGTGGAGTCTGATGTATGGAGAGGATTCATCCAAATACACAATGAGTATTCCCATCTCGTTTCTCTATATATCTTGGGTGGTTCGCAATGAAGTCCATGCAGTTTAGCATCTTGCAGTGAGGATGAAGTCCGTGCAGTTTTAACATCGTGCGGTAAGGATGAAGTCGGTGCGGCGTGAAAGGGGATTCCGTGTTGTTTAACATCATTCAGTAAGGATGAGGGGTATATATACATGTGTTTTCTTTTATCAGCAGTTGTGCTAGGAGATAAGATCTCGGCGTCGCTACGTATCCTGTGAAGTCAGGAATTAAGCCTCACGTAGTTCTCTTGGGGAATACACCATGTGCAGGTCTGGTCCTTACATGGGGGAAAGGGGATGCTTTTAGCTTCATTTGGGGTGGTTGGGCCAGGATGGGGGACCCTAGTGTTGCTACATATCCAACGAAGGAAAAATAAAGTCGTACGTAGTTCTCTAGAAAATAATACACCCTGTGTAAGTCTGGTCCATACATGGGGGAAAAGGGAATTTTTTAGCTTCATTCGGGGGTGGTTGGGCTAGGATGAGGGACCCTAGCATTGTTACATATCCTGCAGAGGTAGGAATAAAGCCATATATATTTCTCTGAAAAATAATACACCTCGTACAGGTTTGGTCCGTACACGGGGGAAAAGGGAATTTTTAACTTTATTTCATTTGGGGGCGGCTGGGCCAGGATACCAAATCTTGGCATCGCTACGTATCCTACAAGGGCAGGAATCAAGCCGTGCGTAGTTCTCTAGAAGAAAATACAGCCAGTGTAGGTCTGGTCCGCACAAGGGGGAAAGGGGGAATTTTTAATCTTTCTTATCCGTGCAGTTTAATTTCATGTGGTAAGGATGAGGAATACACCTCATGCAGGTCTGGTCCGTACACGGGGGAAGAGGGAATTTTTAATCTTCATTTGGGGTGGTTGGGCCAGTATGTGGAATTATAGTGTCACTACATATCATGCGAGGGCAGGAATCAAGCCATACATAGTTCTCTAAAATCCATGTAGTTTAACATCATGAGGTGAGGAAAAAATACTGTTAGTTTAGGGTCATAGAGTTTGGACCATTGGCAGTTGGCAGTTTAAAATCATGCAGCTCGAATGACAACTTCGTTTGGTTATGCAAAATACTTCTTTAGAAATATCACATTCATAGGAGTGGTAGTGAACTTCCCGTCCATGGAGATCAGGGCATATGCTCCATTAGAGTAGACTTTTTGTATAAAATATGGTCCCTCCCACTTGGGATCTAGCATTGGAGGTTTCTTTCCGGGTATCATTGGGGTCCGGAGGACCAACACCAATTCTCCTTCCAAGAAAGACCGAAGATGAACCTTTTTATTGAATGCTCATGAAATCTAGTTCTGATATACTTCTAGATGGTGAAAAGTGTGAAACCGCTTCTCATCTAGCTATTCCAATTCACCTAGCTGTTTTTATAATTTCTCATTGTTGTACAACTGATCACAAATGGAAACACGGAGCGAGGGCAATTGGAGCTCAATGGACTGGACCGCTTCCATTCTATATACTAATGAGTACCGAGTAGCCCGAGTAGCAGTGCGGATTGTGGTTCATTAATCCCACAATATACCGGAAATCATTTAATATACTGGACACATATAGTGGTTTTATGTGTCCTTGCATGATGGTATCTTCATCTTGATCAGTGAAGGAAATCACTGCATTGCATTTAGTCGGGCCAGTCTCCGTCCGGTAAATCTCTGCAGTAGCTACCTCAGCTTGAAACTCCTGGGGGTTGATCAATGCTTCTATAAGCGCCTTCCTAAGATCTGCTGACAAAATCAGGGCATCCAGTATTAACAGTTTAGCTGGTACTGATGCCAGCTACTTAAGGATATCGTATTTCTACTCTAGCGGCCGACGCTTCTCCATTGGTAGGAGAGTTTTAGTAGGCAGCTTGGGAGCTGGAGTATGTGACGAGGGGTTACCAGCTTTGGGGTAATATGTCGACGGTGTTCCCACATTCTGGGGACTTGGCCCAGTCAGTTTGTTTGCGCGCACTAGGCGGCTAGACACTTGGTCATCCTCTGATGGGTACCGCAGAATGATGGGGCTGGAGTAGATACTTGTGGAGGTGGAGGGATATTCCTTCTCCTATTGATTATGGTTAAGGGATCTCCCCCAGGTTTCTGCGATATTAATGGTTTGGGCCGGGGTAAAACCATAGGGTTGGTTTTGGCCGTGACTGTGCCTCCCCTTGTATCCCCTGCTTCTGTGATTCCTCCACTCGACCTCTTGCGTTGGGAACTCAGGTTCGTAACCATACCCTTCATCAGGGAACGGTTCCATTAGATTGATGATGTTGATGGAACTAATGATTATCTCCTCTTCCTGTGATAGGTCAATCTGGTCGGTTGTCCCTGATGGTGCCGTTTGGTGGGTCGGTGCCTGTGGCGCCAAGTTTGGGGATATAAATTTCGACAGTGTCGGGGCTAACTTCAGCCTCGTTGTAGACTGCTCCTCATGAACTTGTCTCCTCCCTCCTCGATTACGCCTGGATGACCAGATCATGGAGGGTTGTGAGGCTGATATTGTCGGATGTGCGGCATTAGGGGTTCTTGGCAGCAACATCGGCTGCTGTAGTTGAGCTTTGAGTATGCCCTAAGCTCGGTTGATGGTATTCCGAGTCATCCAGTCATCAAATTTATACCCCTTCTGGCTAGTGACTTCCTGTCACCCCTCCCCTTTATCAGAGTCAGTGGTAGAAATATATGTCAGATGTGCTGGGTGTGGTCCCATCTCAACCTACCCGGAGTCTACCATACTTTTCATGAGGTATTTAAAGACGAATCATTCCTAGATATTGTGCCCTAACATTCGATTATAGGGACAGTAATCTGGCCTGTCATTTCGGCCGACTTCTTCGGGCTTCCTTGGCTCCGGGAGGTGGAGCAAGTTGAAATTCATCACGGTGATGAAGTAGTTGTGGACTTGGTCCTCTCAGAATGAGTATACTTTGTGTCTTCATTCCTCGAACTGGTTCCGCTTCGATCCTCTATGATCTTTCCACTTGGGTGGATGCGGCTACTGATATACAGGGGTCCCTTGATGATTTGGTGGAGGCCTAGGGAGTGGAGCAGGCACAGGGGCTGGCTTGAGCATGACATAGGATGCTTCAGCTCTAACTGTTCTCTTTGTAGGAGCCTGTGAGGCTATTCAGGACTTTAGATTGGTCCGCTGCAGGAAGTATTCAATTATCTGGGCAATGGCAGAGAGATTGTGGAAGCCAGTGGTACACTCCACTGGCATGAGCGGTGTTCGCAGCTCATCCCAAAGGTTATCGATGCATAAGGTCAGCATCTCATCTTGGGGCATTGTCCTATTCAGAGAGTAGGTCAGACCCTTCCATCTCGTGATGAAATATGAGACCCTCTCGTTCTCCCTCTATTCGCAATTCATGAGGTTGCTGATTGTTTTTTTAGGCAGTGTTGAGCTGAAGTGGAACAGGAACTGTTGCTGAAGGTCTTCCTAGATCTTTATAGACTAAGCTGGTAGATTCTTATACCAGACGAAGGCAGATCCTTGCAAGGTCAGCACGAAGCATCTAAGTTACATTGCTTCTTGTTGTTCTGGAGTTCCCATCATAGGGTCGCAATAAGATGCGTAGTGCATCAAATGTTGTTCCAGATCACCTGATCCATTGAAAATAGGGAATAATGGGATCCCAAAATTGGGTGGAGGAGGCGTGTTACTCACCCAATCCGGGTAGGGCTTTTGCTCTGGTTGTATCGGAGTGTGTCGACCTTCTATTGCTTCTAATCGAGTTGTCAGTGCCTCGATGCTGTTGGTGAGACCCTGGTTTACATCCTGTTGGGCCCAGTCTTGGGAATGTGTAGCACAAGGCATTGCTTGAGGATCCGGATCGGTCAGCACCAAGGGTTCATATGCCATTTGTGACACCTTTGGAGGGTTCATACATGCTCGCTCTGGTTGCTTCCTGAGTGGAGGGAAGTCTTGATATTCATCGGGATCCATATTTATGTAGTTCGATGGGCCTGACTCCTCATTGAGCGGGAGCCCTAACCACTCTTCGTTTGTTGGGGCAAACCTTGGTCTTTAAGGTTCACTTATTGGGAGTTCAAGGTGTGTCTCTTCTTGGGAAGCGCTTTCAATAAGACGATTCCTCTAGAGTAGCATGGCATTAAGCCGCCTCAATTCTTTCATTTCCTCTTCCTGTCAAGCGAATCTCTCTTCGAGTGTAAGTGGATCATTTTTATCAATATAAGGGGACGGGTTAAGGGTAACCGGTGCTTTGTTATTATCCTTGTTGGGAGCTTGTAGGGTCAGCGGGGGAGGGTTAGCTAAAACGGCAGCTATATTTAGGGCGGCCCTCTGGTTCCGGGAGTGCACACCTGGTGGTTCATCGTGAATCACAACCTAACTGGAACCATCATCTCTTGATCCATCCAGATTTGCATCGCCTCTAGTGTCACCCATGGGGTTAACCTCTATGGTGTTGATGGATTCATATCGCGGGGTAGAGGAGATTTCATCTTTCAAATAGGAAGAGGATCTCATGCGCCTTTTACTAGTCTTCCCCTTCCAGTACTGGGATTTCTTTCAGACTCCTTGATGAAGGGTGACACGGAGAGTTCTTTGATGCGACCTTACGGTATGCCTTCCTCTTGAAGGGGATTATGATTCAAAGGATAGGATAGGGTAGGAACCTCCTCTTCTGACTGTCCTCCCTAGATGAGAGAACACTAATTCTCGTGGGGGAGGATGTTATTGAGCTGGTAAAAATGCCCCCATCCCTGAGGGCTGGGGTTGGTTTTATTCCTTGGGCGTTGAGTCTCTTCACATTTTTATTGGTCTTACGGGGGTATTTGTTGTTAAAAATGCCCCCAGCCCTGCAGGCTGGGGTTGACCTTGGATTACGGCAGTGGCTGCTGCTATCGCTACTTGCCTGATCTTGTGTGCCCCCATTCGAGGGGTGAACTGGATCTGATGCTGAGTTCACCTGTGAATCAATCCCCTCTAGGGAGGCAAGAAATGATTGCTTATTGTCCTCTCTTAGGCGAGAGGCCTATTGTATGCTTTCAGTGGCCAGATTTAGAAGTTCATGAATGGCATATTCCCATCGAGCCTGACGCTTCTGGGACTTACTCAACCTTTCCCGAATAGAGAGACCACTCAATCGTTGTCTTGACATGATAGTGTTGCAAGATATTATTCCGAATGGGTTCTTCTGGGTGGGGAGCCAAGGGAAATGTAGAGATCCATGTTCCCCCCATCCTATGATATGGACTCCCGTCGGATCTGTACCAATGATGCGGCGCAAATGGTGCAGTGCATAGAAGCAGGCTAACTCAGGGTTCCCTTTACGCCTCTCAGGTCGCGGTTGTTGCGCCGAAGGAATAGCTTCCAGGTCAATGTGATGCAGGAGGTCTCCTATTGTCTTGACATGGTCTATATACCCATCGTAGGGAAGGAAAATTGATTTCAGCTGGAAGAGGGTTGTCCACATATTGGAGCAGATTTCATGCACACATTCTTTTGACATATTTCTGGGTATGTCAAATTGAGAGGTGGTCGTGGGCCAAAACATAACTGGTACATCATCTCTGGCCAGTCGTTTACTCAGGTACATCATGTCAGCATACTCCTCCGCTAGTGATTCCTCTACCTGGTCGGCCCAACTAAGATGCTCACTAATAGTGTGGTCAGGGGCAGTGGGGCCGGTAGGTATTGAATTATCATTTGGGTGATTCCGAGGTGGTTTAGAAGATGAACGTGGCCCTGGACTGTCTCCTGATTGAAGAAGGGTATCTTTGGAAACTAGTTAGGAATCAGACATGCTTGATCCCATCCTTTTGAGTGCCTCGACATATGAGGGTTTTTCTATGCTTGATTTGGTAGGGGGATGACCTTCCTGTTGATATGATATGTCACTGCGGGGAGGACCTTCGCAATGGCCGCCATAATGGCGAGGACTACCATTACAGATGCCGCAGGGAGAGAACCCATGGGGTACACCCTGGGGAGGGCCTCCAAAATGTACCATAATGAGGGGAGGTCCTTCTTGTTGATCGGAGTCTAGGCATGGAGGGCCTTCGCTTTCCGTGTTGTAATGGAGAGGGTTTCCATTACTACTTGACTCCTTACTGCATAGAGGACTTTTGTAGTGCATACCCTGGGGAGGACCTCCAAGGCGTGTAGCGTTATTATGGGGAGGGCCTTCCCAACAACTGCCATCAAGGTGAGTATGACCATCATGGTTTGACGTTCGATGTGTATCCTGGGGA
The DNA here is from genome assembly GCA_963277665.1 of Viscum album. Classification (NCBI taxonomy): domain Eukaryota; kingdom Viridiplantae; phylum Streptophyta; class Magnoliopsida; order Santalales; family Viscaceae; genus Viscum; species Viscum album. The sequence goes on along the minus strand of OY728130.1, from coordinate 1,596,662,155 downwards.
GGACCTTCAAGACACACTACGATAAGGGGAGGACCTTCTTGTTTCTCGGGGTCATTGCGGGGAGGACCTTCACAATGGCGGACATGGTGGTGAGGATTACCATCACAGCTGCCGCAATAGTGAGGAATACCATCACAATTGCCACATGGAGAATATATGTGGGGTACACCCTAGGGAGGGCCTTCATAATGTACCGTAACGAGGGGAGGGCCTTCTCATTACTTTACGTCTAGGCAGGGAGGACATCCGTTGTCAGAGTGGCGAGGACTACCATCGTGATCTGATGCCTGGCTGCGCGGAGTGTCATTGCAACATAACCCCTGGGGAAGACCTTCAGGGTAGGCCACGATAAGGGGAGGTCCTTTTGGTCATGATGAGACGTCACTGCAGGGAGGGCCTCCGTAGTTGCGACTAAGATAGCGAGGAATAATATCATAATCGTTGGTCCCACTACACGGAGAGTGTTTGTAGTGTATACCCTGTTGTACCTCTCGTTCCCCTCGTTGTTTGATTTTCATGATCACAATCACCTTATTATATGTCTAATCCTCTTTCAAGTGTTTTTGGATGATAGGAATCATTTCAGGTGGCTAAGGAATTAGGCCAAGAAAGCAAGAAGCAAAACTGGACTGAATTTCAGTCCACCGGCCAACCGGTGGCTTCACCACCGGCCAGCCGGTGGACTCTGGGCAGAAGAGCCACTCACTGCCATCTCACCGGCCAACCGGTGGCCTCAGCACCGGCCAGCCGGTGGCACCCAGCCCAAATAGTGTTTGCTACTGTCTTGCCACCGGCCAGCCGGTGGCTCCTCCACCGGTCAGCCGGTGGAACCTGGACCTTTTTTCTTCTCCTCTGCCAAGGCACCGGCCAGCCGGTGGAGCTGTACCGGCCAGCCGGTAGCCCAGTCAAACTAGCCGTTGGGTTTGACCAGTCAACCCTCTTTTGGCCTCCAACGGCTCCGAGGACTTCTCCAACGGCTCCGAAGGCCCCCAATGGGTTCCATGCCTATAAATAAAGGACAAGGAAGCCCCGGACACCTACCGGAACCATACGGAAGCCCACGGACACCTTGTTGATCATTTGGCGTACCTCCGGTGCATTCCTCCAAGGGAACCCCAAGTGCTCCATCCAATTCCACATCCAAGGAGCTCCTTCAAAGAAGCTTGGAAGCGGCCTTCAACATCTCCAATCAATCAAAGGCGCCCAAGACTTCCTCAATTACGGTTTTTCTTGTTTTATATATTTTGAGCTTAAAATTGGGTTTGTGCCTACAAACCCCAACCTTTTCTCTATCCTCCCTTTCTTTTGGGTTTCACATCACCACTGAGGTGTGAAAAGGTTGTCAAGCTTTCCTTTAAATAGCTTGAGACATAGGTGAGCTATCCTTCACCTGTAAGAAGGATAGTGGGTTCTTGCTAAACCATTAAAAGCAAGTGGGTTCTTGCTCAACCAATAAAAGCAAGCTGTAATAGGTCCTAGTGCTACCTCAAAGCCTAGTGGGTTTCTTGCTAAAACCATTGAAAAGCAAGCGGTAGGAATCTCTCAACGGTTGAGTTGGGAGCGGAGACGTAGGCCGGGTTTTGGCCGAACTCCGTTAACAATTTCTTGTGTGATTGCCTCTTTTATTTCCGCTGCATTATTTACTTTGATTTTAATTTGTCAATCATTTTTTAAAAGGCAATTCACCCCCCCTCTTGCCATCCTTCCCGTTTTGTTCCGACCCATCAATTGGTATCAGAGTGATAATTTGAGTAATACCCTAACCGGTTTCAAATTTAAAGATCCTATTTTTTTTTATGGCTTCTACCGCTTCTTCCTCTCAATCCCCCGAAGGACATTCTTTGGATCGTGCTCCATTCTTTGATGGAACCGATTATAGTTTTTGGAAAACCCGCATGACCACATTTCTTAAAAGTATTGGCTATCCTATTTTTAGAATTGTTATGCATGGTTTTACCCTCACTTCTTCCGATGAGTCTAAGTGGACCACCATAGATATTAAGAATTTCGAGCTTGATGGCAAAACCATGAATGCTCTTCATTGCGGGTTAGATAGAAATGTATTTAATTGTATTTCTACTTGCTCTACTTCTTACGATCTTTGGAAATTTTTATAACTAACCTATGAAGGTACTAGTGAGGCTCCAAAGCAAGAATCCGATCAAAAGCAAGAACCCGACGAAAAGATCAAGCCCGTTTTCCCACCTCACAAGAAAAGGGCCAAGAAGAAGAAGAAGAAGGCTTTAAAGAAAACTTGGAGTGATAGCTCCTCCTTCTCTTCTTTCTCCTCAAGCGACAATGGTAATAATTGCCTAATGGCAAAACATGAGGTATCTTCCTCCTCTTCCTCCTCTTCCTCCTCTAGTTCTTCTAATTCATTTAACCATCTATCTTATGAAGAACTCTCACACGCTAGAGACCAACTAGAAAAAGGTTTTCATGAGCTTTCTTCAAAATTCGTTGCTTTGAAAAAGAATTTCAAAAAACTCTCCTCCGAAAAAGAACAACTTCTTAAAGAGAAGGAGGAACTCTCCCTAAAAATCCAAAATTTCCCCAATGTTGATTCTTTGGAATCAACCATCAAGGTCCTTAGAGAATCCTTAGCCAAGTTCACCCAAGGTGAACAAAATTTGACCAAATTATTAGGTTCTCAACGAATATCTAGAACCACCCAAGGGCTTGGCTATACCAACCAAGCCTCCTCCTCCTATGCACCCACTGTTTTTGTAAGGGGGAGCTCTAGTTATAAATTTTGCAATTATTGTAAAAAACCCGGGCACCTCATTTATGAGTGTGATTGCAAAAATGCCCGGTATGGTCAACCCAAAAGTATTTTCTTTTCGGACGAATTTTATAGGAGAAGACCCGCCATGAGACAAGTATGGATTGAAAAATCCCTTCTAGCGAGTCTCTCCGGGCCTAAAATTGTCTCTTTTCAAAATCCCTCTCCCCGGTGATTTGTTGTTTTTATTTAGGGGGAGTTAGGATCGTTTAAACCCTTTTGATTTTCAATTTCAAAATTTTCAATTCCAACTTTCAATTTCAACACATGGTATCAAAATTTTCATTTCAAAATATTCAATTCAAATTTTTCATTTCAATTCTCTTTTCAAAACTTTCAATTCAAACTGTTATTCAATTTCTCATTTCAATTTTTTGATTCAAAACTTTTCATTTCAAATTTCAAATTTCAATTCTCATATCTAGTTTTTCAAACCATTTCCCTCAATCAAATTTTTATGCCCCACGCTATTTTGATAATCACAAAGGGGGAGAAATTTCTTGATTGATTGGGGGAGAAACCTCTTCATCATGATTTGCATTTCCTTTCAATTTCAGTATTTTACATTAATTGTTTTGGTGATTGTGATCATCAAAATAGGGGGAGATTGTTGTACCTCTCGTTCCCCTCGTTGTTTGATTTTCATGATCACAATCACCTTATTATATGTCTAATCCTCTTTCAAGTGTTTTTGGATGATAGTAATCATTTCAGGTGGCTAAGGAATTAGGCCAAGAAAGCAAGAAGCAAAACTGGACTGAATTTCAGTCCACCGGCCAACCGGTGGCTTCACCACCGGCCAGCCGGTGGACTCTGGGCAGAAGAGCCACTCACTGCCATCTCACCGGCCAACCGGTGGCCTCAGCACCGGCCAACCGGTGGCACCCAGCCCAAATAGTGTTTGCTACTGTCTTGCCACCGGCCAGCCGGTGGCTCCTCCACCGGTCAGCCGGTGGAACCTGGACCTTTTTTCTTCTCCTCTGCCAAGGCACCGGCCAGCCGGTGGAGCTGTACCGGCCAGCCGGTAGCCCAGTCAAACTAGCTGTTGGGTTTGACCATTCAACCCTCTTTTGGCCTCCAACGGCTCCGAGGACTTCTCCAACGGCTCCGAAGGCCCCCAATGGGTTCCATGCCTATAAATAAAGGACAAGGAAGCCCCGGACACCTACCGGAACCATACGGAAGCCCACGGACACCTTGTTGATCATTTGGCGTACCTCCGGTGCATTCCTCCAAGGGAACCCCAAGTGCTCCATCCAATTCCACATCCAAGGAGCTCCTTCAAAGAAGCTTGGAAGCGGCCTTCAACATCTCCAATCAATCAAAGGCGCCCAAGACTTCCTCAATTACGGTTTTTCTTGTTTTATATATTTTGAGCTTAAAATTGGGTTTGTGCCTACAAACCCCAACCTTTTCTCTATCCTCCCTTTCTTTTGGGTTTCACATCACCACTGAGGTGTGAAAAGGTTGTCAAGATTTCCTTTAAATAGCTTGAGACATAGGTGAGCTATCCTTCACCTGTAAGAAGGATAGTGGGTTCTTGCTAAACCATTAAAAGCAAGTGGGTTCTTGCTCAACCAATAAAAGCAAGCTGTAATAGGTCCTAGTGCTACCTCAAAGCCTAGTGGGTTTCTTGCTAAAACCATTGAAAAGCAAGCGGTAGGAATCTCTCAACGGTTGAGTTGGGAGCGGAGACGTAGGCCGGGTTTTGGCAGAACTCCGTTAACAATTTCTTGTGTGATTGCCTCTTTTATTTCCGCTGCATTATTTACTTTGATTTTAATTTGTCAATCATTTTTTAAAAGGCAATTCACCCCCCCTCTTGCCATCCTTCCCGTTTTGTTCCGACCCATCATACCCCGGGGAGGACCTTCAGGGTGGACCACAATAAGTGGAGGGCCTTCTTGCTTCTCAATCTTCTATTCACGCAGAGGGCTTCTGTGACTTGCATCAAAAGAGAAGATCTTGTGATCGATCGTTATATTCCCATGGGGGAGGCCCCTGCGGGTGCTATGGTGAAGACCTTCAGAGCTACAGGTAGAGACATTGCGAGGAGGACCTTTGCAACTACTAATGCCACTCCCATAATATGGTAATGGGTGGGAAGCGTTCTAATCCTTTGGTATGTTCTTAGCATCATTGGGAAACCCAACTTCTAGTAGAGAAGATTCATGAACCCTCTCTTTATTTTCCAGCTTCCTTTGGCGCGTTCGGGGTGCTTTCTTATGGGCAGCGGGGACCGTGTGCTGTTGATAACGGCATTCACCTTTGGGTCCCTTTCTAATTGGGACTCATGATGCTGATGAGATATGCTGAAAAAAATCTTGACTTTTAGCAGGGATATATGCCTGCTCTGAAGCTTCCATTGTGATGAATGGGTGTCCCCCAGTTGTAACGAGTGAAGATTCTTGATCTGGTTGACCTTATATCACAGAATATGGACGACAACCCTCTTGAGCAGATGCAGGGGTCCCGATCTACTCTGAGGTGGCTATCTCATCTCTTAGATCAGTCGCCTCAATTGGGGAGATGATCTCACGGGCCCGAGTCCCTGCTTTTTCCGCTGATGCAATTACATTCTGGAAAGTCTACAAGATATGATCTGGGATCGATACCTGCTCCTCCATCATTGCCAGGATATGTAGAGAGACATATTTGGCTGTAAAGGGTATGAAGACCCATTCCAGTATCGGAGTAGGAATATCCTGATCCAGTCCTCCGGTGGTCAGTGGGTAATGACGATTCTCCTGTGTCGGGGCAGGTGAACGAGTCCGCCCCTGTGCTGCGATATGCCGATTTATCTCTCCTTTTTCCGCCACATCAGGATGGAGGAATTTACTTTCATCTGCCGGGAGTTGGCCCTGCATATGTTTGTTCCTCACCATATAGAGTCGGTGGCCTTTGTTGGTAGGGAGACATGCCCGCCTATTAATTTCCACCACATCTGGATGGTGGGCTTTGTTGATCACCACCACATCGGGATGGTAGGCATCAGGAGCATCTACTCAGAGCTGGTCCAGCAGGCACTAGGTTTCCACCATGTCTGTCTTGGTGGAATTCACAACCCTGGGCAGGGAGAGGTGCATGTCGGGTGGGTGTCATCCCGTGTGGGTGACGGGCTATATGGAGCTTAGAGGGGATGCGTGCCTGCTCATATGATGCCTCTAGGTCTGGATGGAGGACTTTGGAGGAGCGGAGAGGTGTATGTGCCTGCTCACAATACGTCTCTGTGATTGGGCAGTGGAGCTCCACCTTAGGGACAAGGGTGATAACGAGTCCCTGGTTGTACATTTGCTGCCCTCATCAAGCAGTCTGAGGGGCCAAAGCTTGGGGATCATGGGCCTGGATCCTCGGTGGACATCCTACTTAACGTGAGGATATTGAGTTTTTGCGTAACCGAAATGACATCTTCTGGCGGGGGGCCTTAGAGTGGAACCCCTGTTTAGAGTGGAACCCCTGTTTAGCGGGGATGAAGTCCTCAGTGTCGACCTCATCTGCCTCCCTAAGATAAGGGAGGTACGTGTTGTCTCGTTCCGGGGATAGACTCCCAAAACTATTTGAGATAGCAACCGGAGTCGTTTGGATCTTCTTTCGCGGCTGTTGCTGGGCAAGTGACTGGCAGGTCTTGGCAGATTGGAGGGCATGCATGGCTACCTCCACCGTCGGGAGAGTACCATTCAAGTGGTACTCTCGGATTAACGCATCCAAGACCTAGTGTTTAAGACACTGAGTAGGTGATGGGGTCCTTCATTCATGAAGATGTCCGATCATTACGTTGCTTGAAGTATGCATCTATGAGTTCCTCTGTGATTCCATTGGATCAAAGGGAGTTCTGAGTGGTACCTGTAAAATATTTTAACAAATACAAACAGTAAACCCATCAAAGTAGCATCTCATGATCCCATGCATAATTAATGACCATTCATGGACCTCCTTGTGAGTATAAAGAGGGCACAGAGTGGTATTAGGTTAAATTTTTCATGCTTGGTTAAATATTCATGTCGGATTCACCATTTTTTTGTTTCATGGCGATGTGTAGAAAAATGTGCGCTACCTGATAGTTGATTAGAGAAGGTTTGATTCTGATTAATCACTCATATCAGGTGCACTGTTTTCATCTTGAAATGCACAATGGTTCCATATCTAGTGACACACGGACCTGCTTTCCAAAGGTAGGAATTCACTAAGTGATTTGTCCAGCGAAGCTTAAGAACACATATTGGTCTAGTGAATGGGAAGTCGGGCTCATCGCACCCTTTTAGGGAATTATTTCCTATTCCGGGACTCTCTTATAGATTTAAGAAGTATTCATATGTTCGCGAATCTTTGTTTTATACCCAAGCATAGTATCCACGGATTACTCTTGGTTGGAAATGGTCAGCTGAACGTAGGGATTAAGAATCAATTGGGCCCGAGGTTTACCAACCCTCATTGTATTAATGACTCTGAGGTGTTTGGACTCATTGTGATGACACTGAATTTAAGCCTTAGAACTGGGCACTCTGGAGTTTATTGTCATCCAGGGGACAGATAATGATGTGATCATTTGGATCGAACCCGTGATATGGGCTTCCTCTGTATCCTCAGGAGAGGAATTAGAACCCATGTAGTTCGGTTTGGGATTACACCCCGAGGCAGCCCAAGGTGGTATGGGGTTTACACTCTAAGGTGGCCCAAGGTGTTGGTGAACCGACATGAAGTAGGTCGGAACGACTGGTTGTTGGGCTTGAACCTCAGGGAGGCTTCCTACGTACCCCACCTAGGAGACAGGGATCAAAGTCCACGTAGTTCGGGTGGAGGGTGCCAGAGAGCCGACGTGAAGATGGACCCTGGTCCGACGGGTGTTGGGATTAAACATCGTAAGGCTTTCTACGTACCATGCCTTGACATGGATCAAAGACCTTGTAGTTCAGAATGGTGAAATACTGTTTAACGTCATGTTGGACGGGGGTGTTGTCATGGTTGATGCTTAATCTAAGCCCAGGTGAGTCATGCTCGGTGTGAGAAACAAGAGGCATCAGGGACCTAGCGATCACGTCGCGAAGGGTGCGTCCATGGGAATCGAAATGGGGCTTATGCATGGCTAGCAGCCCGAACTGGATATTGGGACTTTCTCCAGGATGGAGGCCCAAATTAGTGACAAACCCCAATGGGAGAGGGATTTGGGACCGAATAAAGGATGGGTGTAGGCACCACCTCCTGCAATAGGCACTAGGGGATTACACCGGGATGGTTTCTCTGAGAGATTAGGACTTAATCCAGGATAGAGGCCCAGTCACTCCCAGAAGATGGGAGAAGTGCTCACCAATGGAATTGAAAGTAAACACAAGTGGGTTCCCCAAATCCTGGTGAGTGGAGAGGCAGAAAGGGGACTCCCGGGCTCGGACCCCGCACTATCGTGGGTATGTGATCCCAAGAATGTTTTGGGAACCCGTTCAAGGGCCAGAGTAACCCCTTTATCCTTGCCTACCCTGGGTATGTAAACTCAAAGCAGCATGCTGATATTCCTGATGGTTACAACATACAGATCTGGTGGCTTTGGTAAAGGCCTTGGCTCGAGGCCGATGAGTAGGCCTATTAAAGGATCGCGAAGGATCATTCTAGGTTGGAAAGATTTTATCTGACTCAGGGAATGGGAACACAGAAGGAGTTGATGGGCCACATGGGTGTATGAGGAGTGGTTAGCTTCACGTAGGGGGGTTCCACACAGTGGGAGAGGTCATCCACATACTAGGGTGGTATGCGGACTGATAGGCATCATGCATACCAGGGAGGTATGCGGCTTCGGGTTCGGTCCACGTACCAGGTTGGTATGCGGGGGAGTCCACGCGAGCAGCGGCGGCCAGGGGCGACGCCAGTCGGGGGTTCGTCAGTCAGGGCTTCGCCTGTGTATGAGGGTGCTACGCGATACATAGGATCGAAAAAGGGGCATACACTCCCTGGTCTACGGGGAGTACATCCGCGAAGGGGCCCTGACTTCACGGTCTTATTTTTTTGTTATTTTATGTTCGTGGTTCACAAAGTTGTTATGTGTTTTTTGGTTCCTTATTAGTTAGTTTCCAGTTTGATACATGTTGCGAATTAGAACTTCTCTGTTTGTGAAATCCTAAACTCCTTCCTCTGAAATCCTTCCACCCAAGTCGAATCTCTTCCCTTCTTCTCCCCCTCGATGTCCTTTTATAGAGGGGGGAAAGAGATGTATCTATAGTCATGGGGCACCTTTTGCGGAGGCACATGACCAAAAACCCAGTTTACAGATGACTTGGTCAATCCGCAACTCGTGGGGGCATCGAATACACCTCACTCGTGAACCAAATTGGTTCGGGGGGTGCTTCGCAGCCACGCAGGGTTCTGCCTCTGTTCCACGAATGACGACGTACGCGGTCCGAGCCGGTTGTCGCGTCTTGTTGCTGGGGCGGTTCGTGGTGGTGGATCGGCCGGGTGCCCATCCTGTTTCACACCCGCGGAGGGTCCCCGCCTCCATTCCATGAATGAAAGCATTCCACTGAGGGGGCAGCTTGCTAAACCAGCTGTGTACCGTCAATATTGGATCGGTACATGGACCGGTCCGTCTTTTTCCATCCTTTGAGTATTCTCTACATTTTTTCCCAATTCCTCGAGGGAAATTGGATAGAATCCTATCTTGAATTAAGGGGATTATCATTCTCCTTTTTGGATTTTCAGGACCCTACAAACATCATGCGGAAAGGTTGTAGGCTTCCCAATGTGGAAAGTGGTATTGCAGCTAGATGAGGGGTTAAGAATTTGGCATCACTACATGTCCCATTGGAATGAGAAACAATCCATACATAGTTCTTGAAAATATTTTGCTAAATTGATCAAGTTCTGAAACATGTAAAAGGGACATTAATATTTTCCAAAATGATGATCAGGACTAATACTTGAGGTCTAGGTGTCACAATGCCTCTCATTATAATGATAATCAAGCCATATTTTTAAGAAAAGTTCCTAGTGTAGGTCTAATTTATACATAAGGAAAAGGGGGTTTTTCTCTTCCTTGATAAAGGCTAGACCTAGGATGTGAGGTATGGGCATCACTACATATCTCCTTGGTTTGAGAATCAAGTCACACATAGTTCTTGAAAGGATCGTGTATTTTATTGTCATTATATGAGGACATTGGTCATTTAGTTTTATTTCATGTGGTAAGGACATGATAATGATGGTACTTATGCCCATAAACATATTCCAAGTTCCACTATGGAGTGGAAATGATGTGGTTGAGACTTAGACCTCATATGAAGGTACATATTTAGGGGACCTATGAGGATTGTATCATCTAATGGTACTTTGGGGGTTTTTGAACATCAAATAAGAGAAGAATTAACCATAAATTTAATGTCACGATCTGAGGAAGAATGGTGTCTTATATATTTTGGTCATATGAATATAACATTATGTCACACTGTTTATCGTCATGTGACAAGGAAGTTAATGTTGCATGGTTTAATTCCATGCAGTGTCGATGTTATGTCATTCCTTTTAAGGTTGTGTGAAAAAGACCAACTAGCACTTTAATATCTTTTAGTTGAGATGAAATTCACATGTTTACAATAAATATTTATTTAGGAATATAGCATTGGTGGGGGTCGTATTGATCTCTCCATCCATTGAGATTAAGGAATAAGCTCTGTTAGAGTAGACATTGTGTATGGAGTAAAGTACCTCCAACTATGGTTAAAACATTGTAGGATTATTTCTTGTTTTCATTGAGTATGGGGTCTCTTGTATAGTAGTATGGGTTGTATTCTGGTAATCCCATAAGTAATTAAAATGAATATCGGTCCAATAAATTTTATCTTTTCCCACCATCTTCTAGAGAATTTTGGAAAAGGACTTTTTAAATTCCTATATCTATCCATTAGTCAGTGCATGATTGTAGAATAAATGGTTATAATTGATATTGTACTTCTGATATAGCTTCTCCACCTTAGTAGAATGGAAATTGCTTCCATTGTTTTTCAATGTTATATGGGGACACCAAATCCTATAATGATTTTGGATTTAATGAATCTTGATATTATTTGGGCCCTGAATTATTTAAGGTGTGTTTCCTCATCCCATTTAGAGAATAATTCAACAGTAGTTAATATATAATTGAACTACTTTTCCATAGCTAGAGGGTGTGATACCACAACATCCATTCCCTATATGGTGAATGGCCATAAGTATTTTTCTATATGTATAAACTATAGGGATTGATGGATGATGTTTTCATGTGGTTTTTAGGAATGACACTATTGGTGAATTCTTTGTAATCCTTCATAATTAAAGTCTAAAAGTATACAGGCCTTTGTATTTGGTTGGAAATCTTATATCTATACTGATGGGTGTCGTAGGCTCTAGTGTGTACCTCTCTTATGATTGTAGTAGTCTCTTCTCCATCAATTCCCTTGAGAAGGACTCTATAAAATCCACATTTATAGAGGACCTTAGGGTGATTTGGTCCAGCATAAAGAGTGAAGTAGGCTTCTTTCCATCATATAGCTCTTTCTCATTTATATATAATGGAAGTACTCCATTCTAGAAATAGTCTATGATGGGTACCATCCAACCAGTGGTAGAACCATATGGTTCAGGGATAGGACTGACTTTATTAATATCCTCTATTATGACTTGAAAAAACTTAACACCATCTCGAAATGGGAAATTTTGATGACTATTTCATCCCAATTTGGATCCTCTAGTGTTGTAGCTATATTTTCCGATGCATTGTCCTGGGTGTTTTATGATCACAAAATGTGGGTCAAAATTGGGTCTGAGGGTAATTCTTCCATTAATCCTCGAACATAGTTCTATAGAGGAATTAGATATTCATTTATGATGGTTTAATCCCTATGGATATTCTTGATTACCAAATTTGAAACACCTTTCACCTATAAATGCTCTCCTATATTTGGAGTGCCAGTTTCAGGCCTTTGATGAGGGCCTAATATTCTGCTTCATTGTTGGTAGAACCATATGATAACATAAAGGAGTAATGTAACACTACCTTTTCTGGAGAGATAATCATGATCCATAACCTAACTTTGTTAAGTTTAGGGTCTTCTATTCTCATCCCTATTGGGCTCTAGGATGCACCATCCAAATACATTTCCCGCATTTGGGGCCACTGTGAATAGAGAATATCTCTTTATTTGTAAATTTATTATTTAACAACATTGATTCTGTAGACTAGTGTTCTATAAGGAAATCCACCAACGCTTGGACACTTGCAACTTTTTGAGGCACAAATCATATATCAAACTATGGTAGAATAACCACCCATCATTCCATATGTACTATTAACATAGGAAGGATGGGGATATATTTGATAAGGTTATTGTGAGAGACCAATTAGTCCTTTTGGTGCTACAGATAGTGCCATAGTTTCTAAAACATGAAGATTAATTCTAGAGATCTCCTCTTGGTATCTAAATATTGAGTCTCAACATTGACCATTGTTTGACTGAGATAATAAAGGTCATTTTCATTCCCATATTTTGTTCAAGGAAGGTTCCCAATGATCAATCCAAGGTTTTTACATTTAGAATGAGTAGATTTCCCTCAATAAGTGGCATTAATGCTGGTGGTATCAAGAGGTATTTAATGAGGATATCAAATTATTCATAAAAATCATTGGTCCGCTGATATGTGACCCCTTTCTTCATCAGTTTAGTGAAGTGTTATCACTTTCTTATGAGGTTGGCTATGAAGCATCATATATAGTCCAATTGTCCTTGAATTACTCTTAACTCTTTAAGGTTTCTAGGTTGTGACATTTTAAGTATAGATTTTTTTCTCATTCTTAACTTCGATGCCATGATGGTGTACAATGAAGCCAAGAAACTTCCCCAAGGTTACCCTAAAAGAACATTTCAAGGGGTTCATACTGAGGGTATGTTTTCATAGCTTGATGGAGATGATTTCTAGGTCATCTAGGTGGTTATTATGCTATCAATAAATAAATACTAGATCATCAATATATCATTCAACAAACTTCCCTAATAAAGTTTTTAAGATTCAATGCATGGCACATTGTTTTGTGGCATCGATGTTCATCAAGCCAAAGGGAATCAACAGATAAAAATATAATCCTCAGGGGGGCTTGAAAGCGATATATTCTTCATATTTTGGGGCCATATGAATTTGTTTTTACCCTTAATATCCATCCATAAAGGATATTTCTTGATAACCATCTGTCACATCAATTATGAATTCTGTGATTGGAACTATGAAGTCAACTTTAATATAGTGATGGTTGAGATCTTTAAAGTCATTGAAAAATATGATTTCCTATTATTCTTTTTCATTGTTACAATGATGGATATCCATTTTGGATATTTAAACTCTCATATAATGTAGTCCATTGATAATTATTTCTACCTCGACCTCAATTTTAGAGGCATGAGTTGGTTGTGTTCATGTGGATGCCTTTTTTACCCCTAGTGGTCTTCTAGAAAACCCAAGTGATGGGTGGCCACATAGAGGTCAAGGCCTAACAGATCTTTTTAATTCTAAGAGAACATGTCATGATGTTGCTTTGTTAAAGAAGTATATATCTATTTTTTCCTCGAAATTCATTATTTCACTAATTAAAGTGGGTCTTGGATCTTCTTTTATACCCAAATTTACCTCCTTGAGCTCGTCAATAGTGGTGCTGACACCTTCCTAAAATGTTGTAGGGGTATCCCTGAGGTCTTCATACACTTCTTATTCCTCATGATTTACTTATTCTTACTCTTCGTAGTAAGTTTGTTATGAAGTAATTTTATTAGAGTTAGGGGAGGAGATTTCATTTGGATATTTAGAAGAAAAAGAAACCATATCTATCTATATTAATGGAGTGATGTCTTTTTGGTACTTTGAAGGGGTTATGAGGGACTAAGAATGGGAATATTCATTTCCCTTAATGACATGGAAACTTATTCTATCTCAGATGATAGAAGAAGGATTTTTTGGAGCTCATGGGATGGAATGAAGACACATTCATCTAGGCTTCCATCACTATTCAGAGTCTTGAAAACATATCTTGTGATTTTGGGATCATTTTTCATGCCAGAAATTATAGAAGTCAATGAATTTTTTCCTGAATTCTAGATCACTCCTTCGATTTGATTGATGGGTAGCATGTACTCTACACTGATATAGTTTAAAAGGGTTATCTGGAATCATCTCTAGACCATTCAGTGCATTGATGCGAGTGACATCATCATCCATGGATTTTTTTCCCTTCCCTATGATAGAATCATGTGTCAATATACTATGATTCAAAGGATTTGAATAGATGACGCACGCCTGTCATGGGGCGTGGCAAAACAATATTTTATTTTCCAAAGTATAGTAAAGCAGTTGATCCTAGGTAGTCTCCCGAAGAGGAGTGCACACAAAACAAGGTTGTCGCTTTTTGTTGGTTTTCGTAAAAAGGTTGGCTTTAATTAATTTGAATGACTATGAGAGAAACAAACAACAGAAATTGATTGATTTTAACAAATTATAAAGATGGTGATCGGATTGGGTTCAGCTAGACTTAGTGTTGTGACATCATGGTTTCCAAATTTTATCTCTTCTTCTTCCTTAAACTGGTAAAAGAGATGTGATGAGAATTTTCCATTCTAAAACCTTAGATTGGTCTATCCTCCTTCCAATGTGTTTAGGGTTGTAGAAGGTATCTTGATTAATTAGAGCAATACCAAACCTGGAATTGTTGTTCCCTAATAAACCAAGATTTCGACATACAATTCTACACACGTTCTTGACAACCGTCGAGCAATCACCACCCAACCCTGATCATGTTCCACCGTATACAGATTAGAATTGGGTGGAGGAAGATGTGATCATCGACCAAAAAAATTTATAATTTCAGAATCAAAACCTTAACACAACTGCATTTGGAATTTAATACTGAATTAAGAATTGGAACCAGAAGAAGAAAGAAGAACACATTTTATTCATTTCAAGCACAAAAACTCAAACACAACACATAGGTCCAACCTCCCCTCTTTCCGATCACTCAAATGAAACTACCCCTCCATAGATGGGGTAAGAGAGATAATGCGGGAGAGGAGAGACATTTTATAATAAAATAAATAAAAGAAAAAGCTGAGAAGTTCTTCTCCTTGGTTTCCCAGAAGGAATGGGATGGAGAGTCATATGTTTTTTTGAGGAGGAGGAGCTCTCCTCCTTTTATAGCCAGATTTCTGTCCTACGAATGTTGTCGTGTTTTTGACCCAATAAATGACCTCTTCATGTGTTGAGCCCTTCTTAAATGTTGTTCATAATTGTCTTGGCCGTGTCCCCTCAAAATCTCATTGGATTTGGATGGGATTCCGAGAGTTATGGCCATTTTACTCTGATCATTTATTCTGTCCAGTCAGAATATCCAAAACGCCAAACCCCGGATTAAGAAGCTTTAATGGACCCTCAAACGGCCGAAGCCCACGGTTCTTCCTTAATAAACGATGCTCCAAAACTCCTTGCACGTCCACCCACCAAATTTGACAAGAGTTGGGCCCACAATGAATGAGTTATGTATCCCACACCAAAACTAGGCATAATTGGAAACAGTTTTCTTGAGCCAACTTGTGAGCTTTTTTTTAGCTTCCATATGGCCGATTCAGCTTGTAGTCTAAAAATATTAAATGAAGACCTGTATGTTTAGAAGCTGGAAAATAAAGAATTTTGCAATTTGGATCAATGTAGATAATTTTATGTCCAAACTACAGAAATATGTTAAAACTGTTAAAAATCCAAAATGGCCAATTTTTACTATTCAGCTCAAAATAACACCAAAATCATAAAAATGAAACAATTCATCTTAGAGGAACACTTTTGTGAGTTTAAAACAGTGATATTCAATATAAATTAATTGAAAATATTTTCTCTATCAATGCCCCCACACTTAAACTATGCTTTTCCTCAAGCATAAAATCTCAACATGGAATTCAAAGGGCACTAATGTCACCAATATTTAAATTTCAAATGGAATAAAATCAAATGATTATCAATGTCCAATCAAATTTTCCAGTTCCACAAAAAATAATAATTTAATTTCCCATTTTTCAAAGAAACAATCAATTCATGCATTTTACTTTTCCCCTTTTAAAAATAATGAAGCTTCTCCTTTCATTCATTCAAGCTTCTCAATTTATTATTATTAAACATGCCAAATCATGACCTACCTCACTTTTGAATCTTTTCTATCATCACTCATGATAAAATTAATAGTGGAGTTATGCTCATATCATGAGAACATGCTCCTTACCCACAGGCTTGTAAAGTAACTACTTTATCCACTTTGTAAAGACAAAACACACATAAAATCATGAGGACTTGCAATAAAGGTTCAAATGACTCTGTGGCTTAGGGTTGGTGGGTAAATGATTGAAATAATTTAATGCCAAAAGTAGGAGTTTTGACTATTATGTACAATTCATGATTAATCAAGTGAAAACACAAGATGAACCTCACTCAAATCCCCTTAAAATGTGAATCACAATACCACTCCCCTTTCAATGACATGGGTCATGAGTCAATAAATGATTACAAAGAATGATATCATCCAAGTTCTCGCTGTATTTTTGTAAAGCTCCAGAAAGGCACTACTTTATTTTCTTTTTTTTGTGAAGCTCTAGAAAGGCACAGCTTTATTTTGAATTTTTTTTCTTTTTTTTCTTTTTTTATGGAGAACCGGATGAAATGAAAGAAGCATAATGAAATGATGACTCATGCCCAATTTTCTAATAATACATTGCACAAAATGATGACGCACACATTACACCACCCAAAAATGATACATATCCCAAGGAACGCACACAAAAGGCCCTTCCCCCACACTCAAACTTGAAATAACCATGTAAAAATACTAAAAGTGCGGGTAGGTAAGGAAAAATTTGATTGTAATGTGGCTTAAACCTATAAATAAATTCATGGAATCTAAGGGCTTATGAAGGATAAATGTACAGGTGGGTCTTTGGATAAAATGTGGCTAGCCAAAGAGATTCCACAATCATTTTAAATGTGGTTTTGTACAGTCATAGCTTTGACAAGTTTCAATACAAGTTCTAGCAGGTGGCACGTCCCAAGATCACTCAAGAAATATGCTAAAGATAAAATATGAAATATTTGGTCTATAAATCCTCTCAGGAATGAGAATATGATATTGGAAAATCACTCATGGAATGATTAATAATAACAAATTAATTCACATGAATTTTATAAATTCAAAGAATGAAAAATGGAAGGGAAATTTCATTTACACGAATCAATTAATTCCCTTAAATCATGAGTCCTTATTTCAATATCCTTGCTTCACTTTAATCATCCAATTATCCATTTTAATCATTCAATATCATTAACATTGAAATCTAAAACATAGAATCACTGGATTTATATGAAACTCATTTCTCCTAAAGAATTCAAGTAAAACATGAATTCAAGCGTGGGAATGCATTTTTTTGATTAATTCTTTAAAAGACTAAAAATTTAGGGAATAGAGTGGATAATATAGAATTGAAACTCTTACTCCCCTATCAAATGGATCCTTTTCTTCATGACGTATAATCCCACTACACCCTCTTCATTAATGGACCTGAAATTAAAAAATGAAAACAATTGATAGTGCAGGCCCGTTCAATCATGCTGGTAAATGACTAAGAAGACAAGTGGAAAATGGGGGAAAATGCGGGTTGGGTCCCGGTAGCACCTTTGTTTAATGTCGTTGGCTCGACAAAACAAAACAAAACAAAAATTAAATTTTTTTAAAAATCTCCTGGACTACAAGATTCCCTCCCCCACACTTAATTGATGTAGTGTCCTCAATGCATGTAAATGTATTTAACGTGTAAGAATATTTCAAAATGAATCACACATCAAGAAAGTGTAAAGGAGAGGTATAACCTGATTTATTGGTAGTTCAACGTTCAGTTAAGATCCTAAGTGTTGCTCTTTGAAAACCTAAAAAAGTAAAAAAGTTAAAATAAAAAATTTATTAAAAGAAATGGAAATGGAAATTGAATAAAAAAATAAGGATAAATCTTGGTTTAATCCCCCAAGTGGACCCTGGGTTTTGACAGCCTCCAGAGGGGCAGTTCTAATCAGTTATCCCCAATCTGATGGTGGGTGATGTTTCTTTCTCCTGAACCAACAAAAAATTCTTCTTTCCAGCATGTACTTTTTCCTTTCTGAGGATAATTCCATGTGTAGAGTACACCAGATCTGCCCCCTTCACAATTATAAACCTATTGCATGGCGGGGGTAGGATGAAGTATGGAACCACCTCCTCTTCAGTTGCTACTTGTGAAACGTATTCTTCAAAATATAGTGGTTTCTCTAGATTTGCTGCATGAAAAGAATAATCAAAGGGAGATTCAACATTTAAATTTGAAATATTAATTTCAAAATCTTCCCTTTTACGGTAGGCAGCTTTTAGATTTGGTTCTTCATGCATAGCCACTTATATCTCTTCATGGAATTCCTCAAGTAGATGATCAATATCTTCAGGGTGCTCCAGGTGTTCCTCAACAGGTACATATTCTTTTTCATCTTCTTCTAAGGCAATGTAAGGATTGACCAAATCTAAAAATTCAAAATTATAAGAAGTGATGCTCAAATCAGATTGAATGAAATCAGAAAAGGTAGAGTT
Source organism: Viscum album (assembly GCA_963277665.1). Taxonomy (NCBI): domain Eukaryota; kingdom Viridiplantae; phylum Streptophyta; class Magnoliopsida; order Santalales; family Viscaceae; genus Viscum; species Viscum album. The sequence continues at coordinate 1,596,643,730 of OY728130.1, read as the reverse complement.
CATGGAAGGATCATCTCCCTGAGTTGGGTCTGGTTCAATCACTTCTTCAGTTGAATGTGCCTCTTGGATTTGATTATCACTAGATGGAGGGAGATAGTCAGGCTCCTCCATCTTGACTTCAAATTCCACCAATTGGGTGGTGTCTTCCTTCTGCGGTGTTGGCTCTTCTTGTTTGCAAGGCTTGGGAAGATCAATAAGTTCCTCACATTCATTCCAAAATTAATCAAGTTCTTATTGATCTCCCACATGTAGCTCAGTAGGGAAGTCATCTTCTTTTTCATCATTCTTGGGTAGAATTGGTTGAGTGATGATGAATGATTCTTCAGGTATCTCAACATTTACCTCCTCTAGTTCTTCAATGATGAGTGGTGAAATTTCTTCCACCACTATCTCAAGTTCTTGCTCCAGCTCAGGGTCGGGTTGCTCCATCATTGCACGAACATTGTCCAATGCCTATTCCATTTTGCAACACAAATCATCCAAATTATTACTAATCCTTTCAACCCGATCATTAATATTATGATAATCAATTTCTAGTTCTTGATATTGCACTGGCGAGTAATCTTCCCATGCATAAAAATTTGAATTTGAATACATCATTGAAAAAAGAATTTTTTTTAAATTTATTTTTAAATTTATTTTTAAATTTGAAAAAGTAAAATATTTAAAAAAAGGTTGTGGAACTTCCTCCCCGGCAACGGTGCCATGTTTGATGCACGCCTGTCGTGGGGTGTGGAAAAAAAATATTTTATTTACCTAAGTATAGTAAATCAGTTGATCCTAGGTAGTCTCCCAAAGAGGAGTGCGCACAAAACAAGGTTGTCACTTTTTGTTGGTTTCCGTAAAAAGGTTGGTTTTAATTAATTTGAATGACTATGAGAGAAACAAACAACAGAAATTGATTGATTTTAACAAATTATAAAGATGGTGATCAGATTGGGTTCGGCTAGACTTAGTGTTGTGCCATCATGGTTTCCAAATTTTATCTCTTCTTCTTCCTTAAACTGGTAAAAGAGATGTGATGAGAATTTTCCTTTTTAAAACATTAGATTGGTCTATCATCCTTCCAATGTGTTTAGGGTTGTAGAAGGTCTCTTTATTAATTAGAGAAATCCCATACCTGGAATTTTTTTCCCTAATAAACCAAGATTTCGATATACAATCCTACACACGTGCTTGAAAACCGTAGAGCAATCACCACTCAACCCTAATCATGTTCCACCGTATACAGATTAGAATTGGGTGGGGGAGATGTGATCATCGACCAAAACAATTTATAATTTCAGAATAAAAACTTTAACACAACCGCATTTGGAATTTAATACTGAATTAATAATTGGAACCATAAGAATAAAAAGAACAAATTTTATTCATTTCAAGCACAAAAACTCAAGCACAACACATAGTTCCAGCCTCCCCTCTTTCTGATCACTCAAATGAAACTACCCCTCCATGGATGGGGTAAGAGAGATAATGTGGGAGAGAAGAGACATTTTAAAATTAAATAAATAAAAGAAAAATCTGAGAAGTTCTTCTCCTTGGTGTCCTAGAAGGAATGGGATGGAGAGTCAGATGTTTTTTTGAGGAGGAGGAGCTCTCCTCCTTTTATAGCCATATTTCTGTCCTCCGAATGTTGTCGCGTTTTTGACCCAATAAATGACCTCTTCACGCATTGTTCCCTTCTTAAATGTTGTTCATAATTGTCTTAGTCATTTCCCCTTAAAATATCATCGTATATGGACAGGTATTCCGAGATTTATGGCCATTTTACTCTGATCATTTATTCTGTCCAGTCAGAATCTCCAAAACGCCAAACCCCGGATTAGGAAGCTTTAATAGACCCTCAAACGGCCGAATCCTGTGGTTCTTCCTTAATAAAAGATTCTCCAAAACCCCTTGGGCGTCCACCCACCGAATTGGACAAGATTTTGGCCCACATTGGATGAGTTATGGATCACACACCAAAACTAGGAAGAACTGGAAACAGTTTTCTTGAGACAACTTGTGAGCTTCTTTTTAGCATCCATATGGCCGATTCAGATTTTTGTCCAAAAATAGTAAATGAATCCCTGGATGGGTAGAAGCTGGAAAAGAAAGAATTTTTCAATTTGGATCAATGTAGATAATTTTATGGTCAAAATACAAAAATAAGTTAAAACTGTTAAAAATCTAAAATGGCCAATTTTTACTATTCAACTCAAAATAACACCAAAATCATAAAAATGAAACAAATAATCTTAGAGGAACACTTTTGTGAGTTTAAAACAGTGATATTAAATATAAATTAATTGAAAATATTTGCTCTATAAATTCCCCCACACTTAAACTATGCTTGTCCTCAAGCATAAAATCTCAACATGGAATTCAAAGGGCACCAATGTCACCAATATTTAAATTTCAAATTGAATAAAATCAAATGATTATCAATGTCCAATCAAATTTTACATTTCCACAAAAAATAACAATTTAATTTCCCATTTTTCAAAGAAACAATTAATTCATGCATTTTACTTTTCCCCTTTAAAAAATAATGAAGCTTCTTTTTTCATTCATTCAAGCTTCTCAATTTATTATTATTAAACATGCCAAATCAAGGCCTACCTCACTTTTGAATATTTTCTCTCATCACTCATGATACAATTAATAGTGTAGTTATGCTCATATCATGAGAACATTCTCCTTACCCATAGGCTTGTAAAGTAACTACTTTCTCCACTTTGTAAAGACAAAACACACATAAAATCATGAGGACTTGCAATAAAGGTTCAAATGACTCTGTGGCTTAGGGTTGGTGGGTAAATGATTGAAAAAATTTAATTCCAGAAGTATGAGGTTTGACTCTTATGTACAATTCATGATTAATCAATTGAAAACACAAGATGAACCTCACTCAAATCCCCTTGAAATGTGAATCACAACAACACTCCCCTTTTAATGACATGGGTCATGAGTCAATAAATTATTACAAAGAATGATATCATCCAAGTTCTCGCTGTATTTTTGTAAATCTCCAGAAATGCACAACTTTATTTTCTTTTTTTTGTAAAGCTCCAGAACGGCACAGCTTTATTTTGAATTTTTTTCTTTTTTTTCTTTTTTTATGCAGAACCAGACGAAATGAAAGAAGCATAATGAAATGATGACTCATGCCCAATTTTCTGATAATACATTTCCCCAAATGATTAAGCACACATTACACCACCCAAAAATGATACATATCCCAAGGAACGCACACGAAAGGCCCTTCCCCCACACTCAAACTTGAAATAAACATGCAAAAATACTAAAAGTGCGGGTAGGTAAGGAAAAATTGGATTGTAATGTGGCCTAAACCTATAAGGCAATTCATGGAATCTAAGGTCTTACGAATGATAAATGTAAAGGTGGGTCTTAGGATAAAATGTGGCTAGCCAAAGAGATGCCTCAATCATTTTAAATGTGGTTTTGTACAGTCATAGCTTTGACAAGTTTCAATACCAGTTCTAGCAGGTGTCACGTCCTAAGATCACTCAAGAAATATGCTCAAGATAAAATAGGAAATAATTGGTCTAGAAATCATCTCAGGAATGAGAATATGATATTGGAAAATCACTCATGGCATGATTAATAATAACAAATTAATTCACATGAATTTCAGAAATTCAAAAAATGAAAAATGGAAGGGAAATTTCATTTACATGAATCAATTAATTCCCTTAAACCATGAGTCCTTATTTCAATATCCTTGCTTCTCTTTAATCATCCAATTATCCATTTTAATCATTCAATCTCATTAACATTGAAATCTAAAACATAGAATCACTGGATTTCTATGAAACTCATGTCTCCTAGAGAATTCAAGTAAAACATGAATTCAAGCCTGGGCATACATTTTTTTGATTAATTCCTTAAAAGACTAAAAATGTAGGGAATAAAGTTGGATAATATAGAATTGAAACTCTTACTACCCTGTCAAATGGATCCTTTTCTTCACGACGTATAATCCCACTACACCCTCTTCATTAATGGACCTGAAATAAAAAAAATGAAAACAATTGATAGTGCAGGCCCGTTCAATCATGCTGGTAAATGACTAAGAAGACAAGTGGAAAATGGGGGAAAATGTGGGTTGCCTCCCGGTAGCGCATTTGTTTAATGTCGTTGGCTTGACAAAACAAAACAAAAATTAAAATTTTTGAAAAATCTCCTGGACTACAAGATTCCCTCCCCCACACTTAATTGATGTAGTGTCCTCAATGCATGTAAATGGATTTAACGTGTAAGAAGATTTCAAAATGAATCACACATTAAGAAAGTGTAAAGGATAGGTATAACCTGATTTATTGGTAGTGCAACATTGAGTTAAGCTCCGAAGTGTTGCACTTTGAAAACCTAAAAAAGTAAAAAAGTTAACATAAGAAATTTATTAAAATAAATGGAAATGGAAATTGAATAATAAAATAAGGATAAATCTTGGTTTAATCCCCCAAGTGGACCCTGGGTTTTGACTGCCTCCAGAGGGGCAGTTCTAATCAGTTATCCCCAATCTGATGGTGGGTGAGGTTTCTTGCTCATGAACCAACAAAAATTCTCCTTTCCAACATGTACTTTTTCCTTTCTGAGGATAATTCCATGTGTAGAGTACACCAGATCTGCCCCCTTCACAATTATAAACCTATTGTATGGAAGGGGTAGGATGAAGTATGGAACCACCTCCTCTTCAGTTGCTACTTGTGCAACGTCTTCTTCAAAATATAGTGGTTTATCCAGATGTGCTGCATGAAAAGATAAATCAAAGGGAGATTCAACATTTAAATTTGAAATATTAATTTCAAAATCTTCCCTTTTACATTAGGCAGCTTTTATATTTGGTTCTTCATGCATAGCCACTTGTATCTCTTCATCTACTTCCACAAGTAGATGATCAATTTCTTCAGGGTGCTCCAGGTGTTCCTCAACAGGTACATATTCTTTTTCATCTTCTTCTAAGGAAATGTAAGGATTGACCAAATCTGAAAATTCAAAATTATAAGGAGTGATCCTCAAATCAGATTGAATGAAATCAGAAAAGGTAGAGTTCATGGAAGGATCATCTCCCTGGGTTGGGTCTGGTTCAATAACTTCTTCAGTTGAATGTGCCTCTTGGATTTGATTATCACTGGATGGAGGGAGGTAGTTAGGCTCCTCCATCTTGACTTAAAATTCCACCAATTGGGTGGTGTCTTCCTTCCGCGGTGTTGGCTCTTCTTGTTTTCAAGGCTTGGGAAGATCAATAAGTTCCTCACATTCATTCCAAAATTCATCAAGTTCTTATTGATCTCCCACATGTAGCTCAGTAGGGAAGTCATCTTCTTCTTCATCATTCTCGGGTAGAATTGGTTGAGTGATGATGAATGAGTCTTCAGTTATCTCAACATTTACCCCCTCTAGTTCTTCAATGATGAGTGGTGAAATTTCTTCCACCACTATCTCAAGTTCTTGCTCCGGCTCAGGGTCGGGTTGCTCCATCATTGCACGAACAGAGTCCAATGCCAATTCCATTTTGCAACCCAAATCATCCAAATTATTACTAATCCTTTCAACCCGATCATTGAGATTACGATAATCAATTTCTGGTTCTTGATATTGCACCTGCGAGTAATCTTCCCATGCATAAAAATTTGAATTTGAATACATCATGGAAAAAAGATATTTTTTTTAAATTTATTTTTAAATTTGAAAATGTAAAATATTTACAAAAAGGTTGTGGCACTTCCTCCCCGGAAACGGCACCAAGTTTGACGCACTCCTGTCGTGGGGCGTGGCAAAACAATATTTTATTTACCTAAGTATAGTAAAGCAGTTGATCCTAGGTAGTCTCCCAAAGAGGAGTGCACACAAAACAAGGTTGTCACTTTTTGTTGCTTTTCGTAAAAATGTTGGTTTTAATTAATTTGAATCACTATGAGAGAAACAAAGAAAAGAAATTGATTGATTTTAACAAATTATTAAGACGGTGATCGGATTGGGTTCGGCTAGACTTAGTGTTGTGCCATCATGGTTTCCAAATTTTATCTCTTCTTCTTCCTTAAATTGGTAAAAGAGATGTGATGAGAATTTTCCTTTCTAAAACCTTAGATCGGTCTATCCCCCTTCCAATGTGTTTAGGGTTGTAGAAGGTCTCTTGATTTATTAGAGAAATCCCAGACCTAGAATTTTTGTTCCCTAATAAACCAAGATTTCAACATACAATCCTACACACGTGCTTGACAACCGTCGAGTAATCACCACTCAACCCTAATCATGTTCCACCGTATACAGATTAGAATTGGGTGGAGGGAGATGTGATCATCGACCATAACAATTTATAATTTCAGAATCAAAACCTTAACACAAACGAATTCAGAATTTAATATTGAATTAATAATTGGAACCAGAAGAAGAAAGAAGAACAAATTTTATTCATTTCAAGCACAAAAACTCAAACATAACACATAGGTCCAGCCTCCCCTCTTTCCGATCACTCAAATGAAACTACCCCTCCATGGATGGGGTAAGAGAGATAATGCGGGAGAGCAGAGACATTTTAAAATAAAAGAAATAAAAGAAAAATCTGAGAATTTCTTCTCCTTGGTGTCCTAGAAGGAATGGGATGGAGAGTAAGATGTTTTTTTAGGAGGAGGAGCTCTCCTCCTTTTATAGCCATATTTCTGTCCTCCGAATGTTGTCGTGTTTTTGACCCAATAAATGACCTCTTCACACATTGAGCCCTTATTCAATGTTGTTCATAATTGTCTTGGAAGTGTCCCTTCATATTCTCATCGGATTTGGACAGGTATTCCGAGAGTTATGGCTATTGTACTCCGATCATTTATTCAGTCCAGTCATAATCTCCAAAACGACAAACCCCGGATTAAGAAGCTTTAATGGACCCTCAAATGGCCTAATCCCGCGGTGCTTCCTTAATAAAAGATGCTCCAAAACTCCTTGCGCGTCCACTCACTGAATTTGGGAAGAGATGGGCCCACAATGGATGAGTTATGGATCCCACACCAAAACTAGGCAGAACTGGAAACAGTTTTCTTGAGCCAACTTGTGAGCTTCCATATGGCCGATTCAGCTTTTAGTCCAAAAATAGTAAATGAATCCCTGGATGTGTAGCCGGTGGAAAAGAAAGAATTTTGAAATTTGGATCAATGTAGATAATGTTATGGCCAAACTACAGAAATAAGTTAAAACTGTTAAAAATCCAAAATGGCCAGTTTTTACTATTCAGCTCAAAATAACACCAAAATCATATAAATGAAACAATTCATCTTAGGGGAACACTTTTTGTGAGTTTAAAACAGTGATATTCAAAATAAATTAATTGAAAATATTTGCTCTATCAATTCCCCGACACTTAAATTATGCTTGTCCTCAAGCATAAAATCTAAACATGGAATTCAAAGGGCACCAATGTCACCAATATTTAAATTTCAAATGGAATAAAATCAAATGATTATCAATGTCCAATCAAATTTTCCAATTCCACAAAAAAAACAATTTAATTTCCCATTTTTCAAAGAAACAATCAATTCATGCATTTTACTTTTCCCCTTTGAAAAATAATGAAGCTTCTCCTTTCATTCATTCAAGCTTCTCAATTTATTATTATTAAACATGCCAAATCATGACCTACCTCACTTTTGAATCTTTTCTCTCATCACTCATGATACAATTAATAGTGGAGTTATGCTCATATCATGAGAACATGCTCCTTACCCATAGTCTTGTAAAGTAACTACTTTCTCCACTTTGTAAAGATAAAACACACATAAAGTCATAAGGACTTGCAATAAAGGTTCAAATGACTCTATGGATTAGGGTTGGTGGGAAAATGATTGAAATAATTTAAGGCCAGAAGTAGGATTTTTGACTCTTATGTACAATGCATGATTAATCAAGTGAAAAGACAAGATGAATCTCACTCAAATATCCTTGAAATGTGAATCACAACACCACTCCCCTTTCAATGACATGGGTAATGAGTCAATAAATGATTACAAAGAATGATATCATCCAAGTTCTCGCTGTATTTTTGTAAATCTCCAGAAAGGCACAACTTTATTTTCTATTTTTTTTGTAAAGCTCCAGAAAGGCATAGCTTTATTTTGAATTTTTTTTCTTTTTTTCCCTTTTTTATGGAGAATCGGATGAAATGAAAGAAGCATAATGAAATGATGACTCATGCCCAATTTTCTAATAATACATTGCCCAAAATGATGACGCACACATTACACCACCCAAAAATGATACATATCCCAAGGAACGCCCATGAAAGGCCCTTCCCCCACACTCAAACTTGAAATAACCATACAAAAATACTAAAAGTGTGGGTAGGTAAGGAAAAATTGGATTGTAATGTGGCTGAAACCTCTAAGGAAATTCATGGAATCTAAGGGATTACGAAGGATAAATGTAAAGGTGGGTATTAGGATAAAATGTGGCTTGCCAAAGATATGCCTTAATCATTTTAAATGTGGTTTTGTATATTCATAGCTTTGACAAGTTTCAATACAAGTTCTAGTAGGTGGCACATCCCAAGATCACTCAAGAAATATGCTCAAGATAAAATAGGAAATATTTGGTCTAGAAATCCTCTCAGGAATAAGAATATGATATTGGACAATCACTCATGGCATGATTAATAATAACAAATTAATTCACATGAATTTTAGAAATTCAAAGAATGAAGAATGGAAGGGAAATTTCATTTACATCAATCAATTAATTCCCTTAAATCATGAGTCCTTATTTCAATATCCTTGCTTCACTTTAATCATCCAATTATCCATTTTAATCATTCAATCTCATTAACATTGAAATCTAAAACATAGAATCACTGGATTTCTATGAAACTCATGTCTCCTAGAGAATTCAAGTAAAACCTGAATTCAAGTGTGGGCATGCATTTTTTTGATTAATTCTTTAAAAGACTAAAAATGTAGGGAATAAAGTTGGATAATATAGAATTGAAACTCTTACTCCCCTGTCAAATGGATCCTCTTCTTCACGACGTATAATCCCACTACACCCTCTTCATTAATGGACCTGAAATAAAAAAATGAAAACAATTGATAGTGCAGGCCCATTCAATCATGCTGGTAAATGACTAAGAAGACAAGTGGAAAATGGGGGAAAATGCGGGTTGCCTCCCTGTAGAGCCTTTGTTTAATGTCGTTGGCTCGACAAAACAAAACAAAAATTAAAATTTTTGAAAAATCTACTGGACTACAAGATTCCCTCCCCCACACTTAATTGATATAGTGTCCTCAACGCATGTAAATTGATTTAACGTGTAATAGGATTTCAAAATGAATCACACATCAAGAAAGTGTAAAGGAGAGGTATAACCTGATTTATTGGAAGTGCAACGTTGAGTTAAGCTCCTAATTGTTGCTCTTTAAAAACCTAAAAAAGTAAAAAAAGTTAGCATAAGGAATTTATTAAAAGAAATGGAAATGGAAATTGAATAAGAAAATAAGGATAAATATTGGTTTAATCCCCCAAGTGGACCCTGGGTTTTGACTGCCACCAAAGGGGAAGTTCTAATCAGTTATCCCCAATCTGATGTTGGGTGAGGTTTCTTGCTCATGAACCAACAAAAATTCTTCTTTCCAGCATGTACTCTTTCCTTTCTGAGGATAATTCCATGTGTAGAGTACACCAGATCTGCCCCCTTCACAATTATAAACCTATTGCATGGTGGGGGTAGGATGAAGTATGGAACCACCTCCTCTTCAGTTGCTACTTGTGAAACGTCTTCTTCAAAATATAGTGGTTTATCCAGATGTGCTTCATGAAAAGAATAATCAAAGGGATATTCAACATTTAAATTTGAAATATTAATTTCAAAATCTTCCCTTTTACGGTAGGCATCTTTTATATTTGGTTCTTAATGCATAGCCACTTGTATCTCTTCATGGACTTCCTCAAGTATATGATATATATCTTCATGGTGCTCCAGGTGTTCCTCAACAGGTACATATTCTTTTTCATCTTCTTCTAAGGCAATGTAAGGATTGACCAAATCTGAAAATTCAAAATTATAAGGAGTGATGCTCAAATCAGATTGAATGAAATTAGAAAAGGTAGAGTTCATGGAAGGATCATCTCCCTGAGTTGGGTCTGGTTCAATCACTTCTTCAGTTGAATGTGCCTCTTAGATTTGATTATCACTGGATGGAGGGAGGTAGTCAGGCTCCTCCATCTTGACTTCAAATTCCACCAATTAGGTGGTGTCTTCCTTCCGCAGTGTTGGCTCTTCTTGTTTGCAAGTCTTGGGAAGATCAATAAGTTCCTCACATTCATTCCAAAATTCATCAAGTTCTTGTTGATCTCCCACATGTAGCTCAGTAGGGAAGTCATCTTCTTTTTCATCATTCTCGGGTAGAATTGGTTGAGTGATGATGAATGAGTCTTCAGGTATCTCAACATTTACCTCCTCTAGTTCTTCAATGATGAGTAGTGAAATTTCTTCCACCACTATCTCAAGTTCTTGCTCCGACTCAGGGTTGGGTTGCTCCATCATTGCACGAACATAGTCCAATTCCCATTCAATTTTGTAACCCAAATCATCCAAATTATTACTAATCCTTTCAACCCGATCATTGAGATTACGATAATCAATTTCTGGTTCTTGATATTGCACCCACGAGTAATCTTCCCATGCATAAAAATTTGAATTTGAATACATCATGGAAAAAAGAATTCTTTTTTAAATTTATTTTTAAATTTGAAAAAGTAAAATATTTACAAAAAGTTTGTGGGAATTACTCACCGGAAACAGCACCAAGTTTGACGCATTCCTGTCGCGGGGCATGGCAAAACAATATTTTATTTACCTATGTATAGTAAAGCAGTTGATCCTAGGTAGTCTCCCGAAGAGGAGTGCACACAAAACAAGGTTGTCACTTTTTGTTGGTTTTCGTAAAAAGGTTGGTTTTAATTAATTTGAATGACTATGAGAGAAACAAACAACAAAAATTGATTGATTTTAACAAATTATAAAGACAGTGATCGGATTGGGTTCGGCTAGACTTAGTGTTGTGCCATCATGGTTTCCAAATTTTATCTCTTCTTCTTCCTTAAACAGGTAAAAGAGATGTGATGAGAATTTTCCTTTCTAAAACCTTAGATTGGTCTATCCTCCTTCCAATGTGTTTAGGGTTGTAGAAGGTCTCTTGATTAATTAGAGCAATCCCAGACCTGGAATTGTTCTTCCCTAATAAACCAAGATTTTGACATACAATCCTACACACGTGCTTGACAACCGTCGAGCAATCACCACCCAACCCTAATCATGTTCCACCGTATACAGATTAGAATTGGGTGGAGGGAGATGTGATCATCGACCAAAAAAATTTATAATTTCAGAATCAAAACCTTAACACAACTGCATTCAGAATTTAATACTGAATTAAGAATTGGAACCAGAAGAATAAATAAGAACAAATTTTATTTATTTCAACCACAAAAACTCAAACACAACACATAGGTCCAGCCTCCCCTCTTTCCGATCACTCAAATGAAACTACCCCTCCATGGATGGGGTAAGAGTGATAATGCGGGAGAGGAGATACATTTTAAAATAAAATAAATAAAAGAAAAAGATGAGAAGTTCTTCTCCTTGGTGTCCCAGAAGGAATGGGATGGAGAGTCAGATGTTTTTTTGAGGAGGAGGAGCTCTCCTCCTTTTATAGCCAGATTTCTATCCTCCAAATGTTGTCGCGTGTTTGACCCAATAAATGACCTCTTCACGCGTTGAGACCTTCTTCAATATTGTTCATAATTTTCTTGGTCGTGTCCCCTCAAACTCTCATCGGATTTGGACAGGTATTACAAGAGTTATGGCCATTTTACTTTGATCATTTATTATGTCCAGTCAGAATATCCGAAACGCCAAACCCCAGATTAGGAAGCCTTAATGGACCCTCAAACGGCCGAATCCCGCGGTGATTACTTAATAAAAGATGATCCAAAACTCTTTGAGCGTCCACCCACAGAAGTTTACAAGATTGGGGCCCACAATGGATGAGTTATGGATCCCACACCAAAACTAGGCAGAATTGGAAATAGTTTTCTTGAGCCAACTTGTGAGCTTCTTTTGAGCTTCCATATGGCCGTTTCAGCTTTTAGTCCAAAAATAGTAAATGAATCCCTGGATGTGTAGAAGCTGGAAATAAAAGAATTTTGAAATTTGGATCAATGTAGATAATGTTATGGCCAAAATACAGAAATAAGTTAAAATTGTTAAAAATCCAAAATGGACAATTTTTACTATTCAACTCAAAATAACACCAAAATCATAAAAATGAAACAATTAATCTTATAGGAACACTTTTGTGAGTTTAAAACAGTGATATTTAATATAAATTAATTTAAAATATTTGCTCTATCAATTCCCCCACACTTAAACTATGCTTGTCCTCAAGCATAAAATCTCAACATGGAATTCAAAGGGCACCAATGTCACTAATATTTAAATTTCAAGTGGAATAAAATCAAATGATTATCAATTTCCTATAAAAATTTCCAGTTCCACAAAAAATAACAATTTAATTTCCCATTTTTCAAATAAATAATCAATTCATGCATTTTACTTTTCCCCTTTGAAAAATAATGAAGCTTCTCCTTTCATTCATTTAAGCTTCTCAATTTATTATTATTAAACATGCCAAATCATGACCTACCTCACTTTTGAATCTTTTCTCTCATCACTCATGATACAATTAATAGTGTAGTTATTCTCATATCATGAAAACATTCTCCTTACCCATAGGCTTGTAATGTAACTACTTTCTCCACTTTGTAAAGACAAAACACACATAAAATCACGAGGACTTGAAATAAAGGTTCAAATGACTCTGTGGCATAGGGTTGGTGGGTAAATGATTGAAATAATTTAAGGCCATAATTAGGAGGTTTGACTCTTATGTACAATGCATGATTAATCAAGTGAAAAAACAAGATAAACCTCACTCAAATCCCCTTGAAATGTGAATCACAACACCACTCCCCTTTCAATGACATGGGTCATGAGTCAATAAATGATTACAAAGAATGATATCATCTAAGTTCTCGCTGTATTTTTGTAAAGCTCCAGAAAGGCACAACTTTATTTTCTTTTTTTGTAAAGCTCCATAAAGGCACAGCTTTATTTTGAATTTTTTTTCTTTTTTTTCTTTTTTTATGCAGAACCGGATGAAATGAAAGAAGCATAATGAAATTATGACTCATGCCCAATTTTATAATAATACATTGCCCAAAAAGATGACGCACACATTACACCACCCAAAAATGATACATATCCCAAGGAACACACATGAAAGGCCCTTCCCCCACACTCAAACTTGAAATAACCATGGAAAAATACTAAAAGTGCGGGTAGGTAAGGAAAAATTGGATTTTAATGTGGCTTAAACCTATAAGGAAATTCATGGAATCTAAGGGCTTACGAAGGATAAATGTAAAGGTGGGTCTTAGGATAAAATGTGGCTAACCAAAGAGATGCCTCAATCATTTTAAATGTGGTTTTGTATAGTCATAGCTTTGACAAGTTTCAATACAAGTTCTAGCAGGTGGCACGTCCCAAGATCACTCCAGAAATATGCTCAAGATAAAATAGGAAATATTTCGTCTAGAAATACTCTCAGGAATGAGAATATGATATTGGACAATCACTCATGGCATGATTAATAATAAAAAATTAATTCACATGAATTTCAGAAATTCAAAGAATGAAAAATGGAAGGGAAATTTTATTTACATGAATCAATTAATTCCCATAAATCATGAGTCCTTATTTCAAAATCCTTGATTCACTTTAATCATCCAATTATCCATTTTAATCATTCAATCTCATTAACATTGAAATCTAAAACATATAATCAATGGATTTCTATGAAACTCATGTCTCCTAGAGAATTCAAGTAAAACATGAATTCAAGTGTGGGCATGCATTTTTTTGATTAATTCTTTAAAAGACTAAAAATGTAGGGCATAAAGTTGGATAATATATAATTTAAACTCTTACACCCCTGTCAAATGGATCCTTTTCTCCACGACGTATAATCCCACTACACCCTCTTCATTAATGGACCTGAAATAAAAAAAATGAAAACAATTGATAGTGCAGGCCCATTCAATCATGCTGGTAAATGACTAAGAATACAAGTGGAAATGGGGGAAAATGCGGGTTGCCTCCCGGTAGCGGCTTTGTTTAATGTCGTTGGCTCGACAAAACAAAACAAAACAAAAATTAAATTTTTTGAAAAATCTCCTGGACAACAAGATTCTCTCCCCCGCACTTAATTGATGCAGTGTCCTCAATGCATGTAAATGGATTTAACGTGTTAGAAGATTTCAAAATGAATCACACATCAAGAAAGTGTAAAGGAGTGGTATAACCTGATTTATTGGTAGTGCAATGTTGAGTTAAGCTCCTAAGTGTTTCTCTTTGAAAGCCTAAAAAAGTAAAAAAAGTTAACATAAGAAATTTATTAAAATAAATGGAAATGGAAATTGAATAAGAAAATAAGGATAAATCTTAGTTTAGTCCCCCAAGAGGACCCTGGGTTTTGACTGCCTCCAGAGGGGCAGTTCTAATCAGTTATCCCCAATCTGATGGTGGGTGAGGTTTCTTTCTCATGAACCAACAAAAATTCTTCTTTCCAGCATGTACTTTTTCCTTTCTGAGGATAATTCCATGTGTATAGTACACCAGATCTACACCTTCACAATTATAAACCTATTGCATGGCGGGGGTAGGATAAAGTATGGAACCACCTCCTCTTCAGTTGCTACTTGTGCAACGTCTTCTTCAAAATATATTGGTTTCTACAGATGTTTTTCATGGAAAGAATAATCAAACGGAGATTCAACATTTAAATTTGAAATATTAATTTCAAAATCTTCCCTTTTACGGTAGGCAGCTTTTAGATTTGGTTCTTCATGCATAGCCACTTGTATCTCTTCATGGACTTCCTCAAGTAGATGATCAATATCTTCAAGGTGCTCCAGGTGTTCCTCAACAGGTACATATTCTTTTTTATCTTCTTCTAAGGCAATGTAAGGATTGACCAAATCCGAAAATTCAAAATTATAAGGAGTGATGCTCAAATTAGATTGAATGAAATCAGAAAAGGTAGAGTTCATGGAAGGATCATCTCCCTGAGTTGGGTCTGGTTCAATCACTTCTTCAATTGAATGTGCCTCTTGGATTTGATTATCACTGGATAGAGGGAGGTAGCCAGGCTCCTCCTTCTTGACTTCAAATTCCACCAATTGGGTGGTGTCTTCCTTCCACGGTGTTGGCTCTTCTTGTTTGCAAGGCTTGAGAAGATCAATAAGTTCCTTACATTCATTCCAAAATTCATCAAGTTCTTGTTGATCTCCCACATGTAGCTCAGTAGGGAAGTCATCTTCTTTTTCATCATTCTCGAGTAGAATTTGTTGAGTTATGATGAATGAGTCTTCAGGTATCTCAACATTTACCTCCTCTAGTTCTTCAATGATGAGTGGTGAAATTTCTTCCACCACTATCTCAAGTTCTTGATCCGGCTCAGGGTCGGGTTGCTCCATCATTGCACGAACATAGTCCAATGACCATTCCATTTTGCAACCCAAATCATCCAAATTATTACTAATCCTTTCAACCTGATCATTGAGATTACGATAATTAATTTCTGGTTCTTGATATTGCACCTGCGAGTAATCTTCCCATGCATAAAAATTTGAATTTGAATACATCATGGAAAAAAGAATTTTTTTTAATTTTTTTTTTAAATTTGAAAAAGTGAAATATTTACAAAAAGGTTGTGGCACTTCCTCCCCGGAAACGGAGCCATGTTTGACGCACGCCTGTCGTGGGGAACGGAAAAACAATATTTTATTTACCTAAGTATAGTAAATCAGTTGATCCTAGGTAGTCTCCTGAAGAGGAGTGCAAACAAAACAAGGTTGTCACTTTTTGTTGGTTTTCGTAAAAAGGTTGGTTTTAATTAATTTGAATGACTATGAGAGAAATAAACAATAGAAATTGATTGATTTTAACAAATTATAAAGACGGTGATCGGATTGGGTTCGGCTAGACTTAGTGTTGTGCCATCATGGTTTCCAAATTTTATCTCTTCTTCTTCCTTAAACTGGTAAAAGAGATGTGATGAGAATTTTCCATTCTAAAACCTTAGATTGGTCTATCCTCCTTCCAATGTGTTTAGGGTTGTAGAAGGTCTCCTGATTAATTAGAGAAATCCCAGACCTGGAATTGTTGTTCCCTAATAAACCAAGATTTCGACATACAATCCTACAGACGTGCTGGACAACCGTCGAGCAATCACCACCCAACCCTAATCATGTTCCACCGTATACAGATTAGAATTGGGTGGAGGGAGATGTGATCATCAACCAAAAAAATTTATAATTTCAGAATCAAAACCTTAACACAACCGCATTCGGAATTTAATACTGAATTTAGAATTGGAACCAGAAGAATAAAGAAGAACAAATTTTATTCATTTCAAGCACAAAAACTCAAACACAACACATAGGTCCAGCCTCCCCTCTTTCCGATCACTCAAATGAAACTACCCATAAATGGATGGGGTAAGAGAGATAATGCGGGAGAGGAGAGACATTTTAAAATAAAATAAATAAAAGAAAAATCTGATAAGTTATTCTCCTTGGTGTCCTAGAAGCAATGGGATGGAGAGTCAGATGTTTTTTTGAGGAGGAGGAGCTCTCCTCCTTTTATAGCCATATTTCTGTTCTCCGAATGTTATCGCAATTTGGACCCAATAAATGACCTCTTCACGCGTTGATACCTTCTTCAATGTTGTTCATAATTGTCTTGGTCGTGTCCCCTAAAACTCTAATCATATTTGGACATGTATTCCGAGAGTTATGGCCATTTTACTCTGATCATTTATTCTATCCAGTCAGAATCTCCAAAACGCCAAACCCCAGATTAGGAAGCTTTAATGGACCCTCAAACGGCCGAATCCCACGGTTCTTCCTTAATAAAAGATGCTCCAAGACCCCTTTCACGTCCACCCACCAAATTTGACATGCTTTGGGGCCAAAATGGATGAGTTATGGATCCCACACCAAAACTAGGCAGAAATTGAACCAGTTTTCTTGAGACAAATTGTGAGCTTCTTTTTAGCTTCCATATGGCCGATTCAGCTTTTAGTCCAAAAATAGTAAATGAATCCCTGGATGTGTAGAAGCTGGAAAAGAAATAATTTTTCAATTTCGATCAATTTAGATAATGTTATGGCCAAACTACAGAAATAAGTTAAAACTGTTAAAAATCAAAAATGGCCAATTTTTACTATTCAGCTCAAAATAACAACAAAATCAAAAAATGAAACAATTCATCTTAGAGGAACACTTTTCTGAGTTTAAAACATTGATATTCAATATAAATTAATTGAAAATATTTTCTCTATCAATTCCCCCACACTTAAACTATGCTTGTCCTCAAGCATAAAATCTCAACATGGAATTCAAAGGGCACCAATGTCACCAATATTTAAATTTCAAATGGAATAAAATCAAATGATTATCAATATCCAATAAAATTTTCCAGTTCAACAAATAATAACAATTTAATTTCCCATTTTTCAAAGAAACAATCAATTCATGCATTTTACTTTTCCACTTTGAAAAATAATGAAGCTTCTCCTTTCATTCATTCAAGATTCTCAATTTATTATTATTAAACATGCCAAATCATGACCTACCTCACTTTTGAATCTTTTATCTCATCACTCATGATACAATTAATAGTGGATTTATGCTCATATCATGAGAACATCCTTCTTACCCATAGGCTTGTAAAGTAACTACTTTCTCCACTCTGTAAAGACAAAACACACATAAAATCATGAGGACTTGCAATAAAGGTTCAAATGACTCTGTGGCTTAGGGTTGGTGGGTAAATGATTGAAATAATTTAAGGCCAAAAGTATGAGGTTTGACTCTTATGTACAATGCATGATTAATCAAGTGAAAACACAAGTTGAAACTCACTCAAATCCCCTTGAAATGTGAATCACAACACCACTCCCCTTTCAATTACATGGGTCATGAGTCAATAAATGATTACAAAGAATGATATCATCCAAGTTCTCACTATATTTTTGTAATGCTCCAGAAAGGCACAACTTTATTTTCTTTTTTTTTTGTAAATCTCCAGAAAGGCACAACTTTATTTTGAATTTTTTTTCTTTTTTTTCTTTTTTTATGGAGAACCGGATGAAATGAAAGAAGCATAATGAAATGATGACTCGTGCCCAATTTTCTAATAATACATTGCCCAAAATGATGACGCACACATTACACCACCCAAAAATGATACATATCCCAAGGAATTCACACAAAAGGCCCTTCCCCCACACTCAAACTTGAAATAACCATGCAAAAATACTAAAAGTGCAGGTAGGTAAGGAAAAATTGGATTGTAATGTGACTTAAACCTATAAGGAAATTCATGGCATCTAAGGGCTTACGAAGGATAAATGTAAAGGTGGGTCTTAGGATAAAATGTGGCTAGCCAAAGAGATGCCTCAATCATTTTAAATGTGGTTTTGTATAGTCATAGCTTTGAAAAGTTTCAATACAAGTTCTAGCAGGTGGCCCATCCCAAGATCACTCAAGAAATATGCTCAAGATAAAATAGGAAATATTTGGTCTAGAAATCCTCTCAGGAATGATAATATGATATTGGACAATCACTCATGGCATTATTAATAATAGAAAATTAATTCACATGAATTTCAGAAATTCAAAGAATGAAAAATGGAAGGGAAATTTCATTTACATCAATCAATTAATTCCCTTAAATCATGAGTCCTTATTTCAATATCCTTTCTTCACTTTAATCATCCAATTATCCATTTTAATCATTCAATCTCATTAACATTGAAATCTAAAACATAGAATCACTGGATTTCTATGAAACTCATGTCTCCTAGAGAATTCAAGTAAAACATGAATTCAAGCATGGGCATACATTTTTTGATTAATTCTTTAAAAGACTAAAAATGTAGGGAGTAAAGTTGGATAATATAGAATTGAAACTCTTACTCCCCTGTCAAATGGATCCTTTTCTTCACGATGTATAATCCCACTACACCCTCTTCATTAATGGACCTGAAATAAAAAAAAATGAAAACAATTGATAGTGTAGGATCGTTCAATCATGCTGGTAAATGACTAAGAAGACAAGTGGAAAATGGGGGAAAATGCAGGTTGCCTCCCGGTAGCACCTTTGTTTAATGTCGTTGGCTCGGAAAAACAAAACAAAACAAAAATTAAATTTTTTGAAAAATCTCTTGGACTACAAGATTCCATCCCCCACACTTAATTGATGCAGTGTCCTCAATGCATGTAAATGGATTTAACGTGTAAGAAGATTTCAAAATGAATCACACATCGAGAAAGTGTAAAGGAGATGTATAACCTGATTTATTGGTAGTGAAATGTTGAGTTAATCTCCTAAGTGTTGCTCTTTGAAAACCTAAAAAAGTAAAAAAGTAAACATAAGAAATTTATTAAAAGAAATGTAAATGGAAATTGAATAATAAAATAAGGATAAATCTTGGTTTAATCCCCCAATTTGACCCTGGGTTTTCACTGCCTCTAGAGGGGCAGTTCTAATCAGTTATCCCCAATCTGATGGTGGGTGAGGTTTCTTGCTCATGAACCAACAAAAATTATTCTTTCCAGCATGTAATTTTTCCTTTTTGAGGATAATTCCATGTGTAGAGTACACCAGATCTTCCCCCTTCACAATTATAAACCTATTGCATGGTGGGGGTAGGATGAAGTATAGAACCACCTCCTTTTCAGTTGCTACTTGTGAAAAGTCTTCTTCAAAATATAGTGGTTTCTCCAGATGTGGTTCATGAAATGAATAATCAAAGGGAGATTCAACATTTAAATTTGAAATATTAATTTCAAAATCTTTCCTTTTACGGTAGGCAGCTTTTAGATTTGGTTCTTCATGCATAGCCACTTGTATCTCTTCATGGACTTCCTCAAGTAGATGATCAATATCTTCAGGGTGCTCTAGGTGTTCCTCAACAGGTACATATTCTTTTTCATCTTCTTCTAAGGCAATGTAAGGATTGACCAAATCTGAAAATTCAAAATTATAAGGAGTGATGCTCAAATCATATTGAATGAAATCAGAAAAGGTAGAGTTCATGGAAGGACCATCTCCCTGAGTTGGGTTTGGTTCAATCACTTCTTCAGTTTAATGTGCCTCTTGGATTTGATTATCACTGGATGGAGGTAGGTAGTCAGGCTCCTCCATCTTGACTTCAAATTCCACCAATTGGGTGGTGTCTTCCTTCCGCAGTGTTGGCTCTTCCTGTTTTCAAGGCTTGGGAAGATCAATAAGTTCCTCACATTCATTCCAAAATTCATCAAGTTCTTGTTGATCTCCCACATGTAGCTCATTAGGGAAGTAATATTCTTTTTCATCATTCTCGGGTAGAATTGGTTGAGTGATGATGAATGAGTCTTCAGGTATCTCAACATTTACCTCCTCTAGTTCTTCAATGATGAGTGGTGAAATTTCTTCCACCACTATCTCAAGGTCTTGCTCTGGCTCAGGGTCGGGTTGCTCCATCATTGCACGAACATAGTCCAATGCCCATTCCATTTTGCAACCCAAATCATCCAAATTATTACTAATCCTTTCAACCCAATCATTGAGATTTCAATAATCAATTTCTGGTTCTTGATATTTCACCTGCGAGTAATCTTCCCATGCATAAAAATTTGAATTTGAATACATCATGGAAAAAAGAATTTTTTTTTAATTTATTTTTCAATTTGAAAAAGTAAAATATTTACAAAAAGGTTGTGGCACTTCCTCCCCGGAAACAGTTCCAAGTTTGACGCACGCCTGTCGTGGGGCGTGGAAAAACAATATTTTATTTACCTAAATATAGTAAAGCAGTTGATCCTAGGTAGTCTCTCGAAGAGGAGTGCACACAAAACAAGGTTGTCACTTTTTGTTGGTTTTCATAAAAAGGTTGGTTTTAATTAATTTGAATGACTATGAGAGAAATAAACCACATAAATTGATTGATTTTAACAAATTATAAAGACGGTGATCAGGTTGGGTTCGGCTAGACTTAGTGTTGTGCCATCATGGTTTCCAAATTTTATCTCTTCTTCTTCCTTAAACTGGTAAAAGAGATGTGATGGGAATTTTCCTTTCTAAAACCTTAGATTGGTCTATCCTCCTTCCAATGTGTTTAGGATTGTAGAAGGTCTCTTGATTAATTAGACCAATCCCAGACCTTGAATTTTTGTTCCCTAATAAACCAAGAGTTTGACATACAATCCTACACACGTGCTTGACAACCGTCGAGCAATCACCACCAAACCCTAATCATGTTCCACCGTATACAGATTAGAATTGGGTGGAGGGAGATGTGATCATCGACCAAAACAATTTATAATTTCAGAATCAAAACCTTAACACAATTGTATTCGGAATTTAATACTGAATTAAGAATTGGAACCAGAAGAAGAAAGAAGAACAAATTTTATTCATTTCAAGCACAAAAACTCAAACACAACACATAGGTCCAGCCTCCCCTCTTTCTGATCACTCAAATGAAACTACCCCTCCATGGATGGGGTAAAAGAGATAATGCGGGAGAGGAGAGACATTTTAAAATAAAATAATTAAAATAAAAATCTGAGAAGTTATTCTCCTTGGTGTCCTAGAAGGAATGGGATGGAGAGTCAGATGTTTTTTTGAGGAGGATCTCTCCTCCTTTTATAGCCATATTTCTATCTTCCGAATGTTGTCGCGTTTTGGACCCAATAAATGACCTCTTCACGCATTTATCCCTTCTTAAATGTTGTTCATAATTGTCTTGGCCATGTCCCCTCAAAATCGCATCTGATGTGGACAGGTATTCTGAGAGTTATGACCATTTTACTCTGATCATTTATTCTGTCCAATAGGAATCTCCAAAACGACAAACCCCGGATTAGGAAGCTTTAATGGACCCTCAAACGGTCTACTCCCGCGGTTCTTACTTAATAAAAGATGCTCCAAAACAACTTGTTCATCCACCTACCGAATTTGACAATATTTGGGCCCACAATGGATGAGTTATGGATCCCATTCCAAACCTAGGCAGAACTGGAAACAGTTTTCTTGAGCCAACTTGTGAGCTTATTTTGAGCTTCCATATGGCCGATTCAGCTTTTAGTCCAAAACTAGTAAATGAAGCCCTGGAAGTGTAGAATCTGGAAAAGAAATAATTTTTCAATTTGAATCAATTTAAATAATGTTATGGTCAAACTGCAAAAATAAGTTAAAACTGTTAAAAATCCAAAATGGCCAATTTTTACTATTCAGCTCAAAATAACACCAAAATCATAAAAATGAAACAATTAATCTTAGAGGAACACTTTTGTGAGTTTAAAAAAGTGATATTAAATATAAATTAATTGAAAATATTTTCTCTATCAATAGGTATTTGTCGCCATGAAATCTACCAATTTCTCCATTGATTCAATATTTGAGACATTGGTGGTATTATGAGGGAATGGATTCATGTTGATGTAGCCAAGGTCTTCCCCGCAAAATATTGAATGTTGTATCCTACCTGAAAACTATAATTTATAAGTCATACACGAGATCACGGAACTTGGTTCTAATTTTTATTTCACCAAGAGGATTCTTCTCATTAAATCCAAAAAAACCTATAAAATTTGGGTAGAGGGGGTATATTGATATTCATTGAGACCTTTTTGATGATTTTTTTTGGATTGGGAAGAGGTTGACTCTTGATCCTTTTTCAGTGAAGGCTTTTTGGATTTCAATTTCATTTATCATGTAAGATTTATAAAAGGGTATGTAGTTCCCCTATATGATGGAATCCTTATATTGGTCTATAAAATAGATGAATGTGTATAATTATGAAGGATCATTCTCTACCTGATACACTTTGGAAGCAACAACCTCAACTTAAAATTCACAAGTAATCAACAATGCCTCTATGAGTGATTCATGTAGGTATTTTCATAGACTCAGATCATCCAGGATTGACAACTTGGTCGGCACCAAGGATAATTACATGAAAAAATCATACTTTTTGTCCAAATGTATTCACATCCTATCATGAAGGTGTTCTTTCATAGTTGATTTAGGAGCTTAAATGCCTAATGTAGATGGGTCATCCCTTAGGATAAGAGTTTAAGGTGATTTTTTTCTTATTGGATTAGGTCAACTATTTCTTCCTACACATCGAGGTTGATTTGGTTATGAAGTATCCTCTAACAAATATTCTAGGATGATTGTGTCAGGGTAGACCCCAACATGTGTGGGGGAAATTTCTTTCTCTTATTTATCTGACTAGAGATCTCTCCCTTGAGTTTTGGCCACATATATAGTTCGATTAGGGGTATGGTTAAAGTAGGTAATTTTGGCGTGGTTCTTTCTTCCCTTGTATCCTCGACTCTGAAGACCTCTTCCCCCAATTCCCCAATAAAGTGTAAGTAATTTGGGTTCATAATCATGGTATCAGACGATAAGGGATCCATTATGTGAATATAGTTAATGGAACAAAAAATAAACCCCTCATCTGAGGGAGATTTTCTATGGTGGGGTGATGCTTGTTGTACAATTTGGCTGGGTAGTACCCATGCTTCTGGGACAATAGGAATGAAGTCCACTAAAGCGAAAGATAACTTAAAATTTGGTAAATGAAATTATTATTTTGTTTTATTCTTTCTCTTCTAGCCATCTCACTTTTTGGAGGACTGGACTTTATAGGATTGTGACACCAAAGTGGTCGGTTATGTCATAGTGGAAGCGGTGAGAGGCGTAGTCAACTACTACAACTATGCTCAAAGAATAGCATGAGTTCATTTGATCATATTTTTGACCATCCAATTAATTAAAATCTTTATACCCTTTCTATTAACTTATTTTAATTAATTTTCATTTTCTTGATTGGTGGAAGTTACATATTCTACCTGAATATGTGATTTTTTCAGTTTCACTTTCCCACAGTCCACTATTTTTTACAGGAGTTCCTTGGAAACAAAACATTCTTGGATTTTGTTCCCCTGTAATTTATGGAAGGGGAAATAATTTGGGATATAGTTCTAATCATATTTTTTATGAATTTTGGGATTTTTAAACTTGATCACGCTATTTTCTAATGTCGACATGAATTAGTCAGGGACTTGGTCACTTCGAAATGAAAATAACTTGTTTTTAATCACCTCAAACTCTTTTTCCCTGTGTTATTTCTTATCATCATAATGAGGTGGGTGTTGTTTTTGATATCTAGGAGGTGTGGATGAATGATATAGTGCAGGATTTAGAGTAGAAGCAAGTATAGGGGTTGTTTATGTATAACATTGGTATCCTCCTCTTTCCATTTTCTCCTTCCTTGAGTTAATGGAATTACTTAGTAATTTTATTTAGTCTATGTAAAGGATTCCTCCACTCATTCAGAAATTATAGAAAGGTCCTCAAATCCTTCTATGTATTTTATAGGGATAATTGGTGACAATAAATCTCCGTAGAGTTTCTATATACATATAGGAAATAAATATTCTTGAGAGGGTAGATTTAAGCATTATGTCAATCCTTTCCACTGTGAAATGAAATTTGACACCCTTTTATTCTCTCATTGTTTGCAGATTGAGAGTTCAAGGACTGTTTTATTCTACAGTGTCAAGTTGAACTGGAAGATAAACTTCTGATGGAGGTCTCCCCACCCTGTAATTGAATGATCCTACAAGCTAGTGTACCACACAAAGGTTGGTCCTTGAAGTGATTGCACAAAGAACTTGAGTTTCACTACCTCCTTCTTTTTAGGGGTCCCCATCATGGGATCACTATGATAGATGAAATGCATTAAATACTTCTTTGGGTCCTCTAATCCATTACATATGGTAAATTTTTGGTTCCAAAAGTTATACGGGGGAGTAGTTAGATCTACCCATTGAGGGTAGGAATTATTTTCCTATTGTATCTGCCCACACCATTCCTCCACAGATTCCAATTAATATGTGAGTGACTTAAGATCAGTCATGAGACCCTGAGGAATGTCCGGATGAGCTAGATTTTGAGTAGGTGTTGTGGAAAATAGGGCCATGTATGGCGGTGCTAATGGTATCTGTCGTAGTTATCCCATAGGGGTAGGCCTGTAAGGATGTTCTTAGACCTATTATGGTTATGCACCCAACTGAGGTAATTCTAGATCCACTATTGAGGTATAAATGTATATTAGTGGTTGGTATCCAACATTGAGTGGGTGTTCTATTTCCACTTCATTCATTATGATGAGCCCTCTTTGTTGAGGTAATCCAGTTGGGAGTGACACTTGAGGATCTTCTTGCAAAAAATATCCAATAGGAAGGTTGCATTAGAGTAGTTATACATTGATTCTCCTCAATTATTTCATTTATTCCTCTTTATGAGAAAATATTTCTTCAAATTAAATTTCATTGACATCTCTAAGGGGTATGTGAGGCATAATATATCCCTTACCCTTTTTCTTATTGGATTCTTTTCAAGGTGGTAATGATGTATTATTTGATGGAATTCGTAGATTTAGGGAAATATTTTGGTTCTAGGTATGCATGCCTCTTTAAAATGTTTCAGTGTAGAAAACATTATAAACCGTAGCTTCCTCCTCCAACTCCTCCTCTGAATTAGCCTCGTGTTTTTTAGGTTTTCCAAGGATAATATTAGTGACATTCATTAATTAGTAATATGTGGTAGGCATTATATTAGTGTCTTTGAGAGAATACATTTTTCTACACCCTCTATGAGGCCTCATATTATCCTTTGTTAATTATCTAGGGTTTATTTGATGGACAATGATTATAAGTGAATCCCTATATACTTAAGTTGTTATTGTTCCCAGTGAGCATACCGAGCCACAGGATGGGACGAACTGCAATGTTTCCCCTAATTGGTGGAAGACTAATTTCCATTGAGGAGGGGGTTTTTGGGAATAATTTCCACTCATTCCTATAGGATGGGGATGTTCACATTCCATTTTCATAATTATTTGGGCCCGGTTTGCTGACATTGAAGGTTGGGTTAAAAAATATTTTAGTGTTGTGGGTTGGTTTTCCTTCATAACTTCCTTGCCTACTACTACTGCAAATTCCCTTCTGATTCTATGGATTTTTTTTCCAAACATGAGATTGATGCATCATCTAGTATGAAATTGAATCACCCACCTCTAAATATCATTGTGCTATTTCAAACATTTTCACTATTTGGAGGTATACTTCTCCCAAATGGGAGACTTTCTTGATATTTTCATATACTTGGTGAAAAATTCTCTCAATGACCTGGTCTCTTCTTTCCCGACATCGATGGGAGTCAGATGGGGATTGTTTTTCTTGAGCACATCTTCGATTGTGACCATGGTCTAATTGTTTAATCTAGTTTGAATCTATGACTTTGAACGATACTAGTTTCATATGGCTTTGATGGTCAGGGGGAGGGGTGAAATTTAATTCTTTGTGTTCACCCCATCCTCTATAATGAACACCAAATGGGGAATCTGTGGTCATCTGTCACAAGATTTTGAATGCTTTGAGGCATGCATGTTGAAGGGATCCTTGCTGTTTATCTAGATTTCATATAGTGCAGAGATCTTCCAAGTAAATTTGGAATTACATCCCGTCTATTACCTTGATGTGACTTTGATACTCATCATAGGGTAATATTTTTTATCTCATGAAATGAAGATTTTTCTATATGCTGAGTTGAATATCATGCACAAAATATTTCAAAAATGCCTCTGTAATTTTGTATTGAGGTGTTGATAAAGTCCATAATATGAATGGTATGTCATATTTATGTAGTTATCTCCTCATGTTTAGTATTTCTCCTTCATATTTTTATAGAGGCTCTTATACCTAGTCCTACCAGAGTGGATGCTTTCCCACTACTTTATCATAAACAACAAGATTGGTAAGGAATTCCTCTACTATGTTAGAAGGTCTACAATCCAAATGGGTTTAGAGAACAACAATTAATTTGGTTTATCTTTTGTTTGATAATGTATTTCACATTATAATTATAAGGCATCATACACGACTAGAAATGTTTTCCCAAGTTCCTCATGGTAGAAGGGATTTCTCATCAAAAAAAAACTAAATTTGAGGATTCCATTAGAAATGTGAAGTAATAACATGGAGAGAAATTTCAGATATTTTTCCATCACGGGGTGTATTACCATGTTATATTACAACAAGGGGGATACCATCTTTATCCTTGATCTTCTAGCCACACAGAGGGATTATGTAACTCTCATTAAGATATGGGCTCTTGAGATCGATCAGATTGTGGTCATAAAGAAATAATTTAGGATGAAGTGTATGAGGAGGACCATTAAAATTAATTCTAATACACTTGTAATTTGGTAATCGGAGAATAGGATCTTGATCTTCCATAGATAAGTTCCATAGGGCTTCAAGAACTCCAGTATTAAGCTGAGTTGGATTGTAGAATGTCTCTTTGTTTTTCAATTGTCTTTGGTGAGGCTTGTTCTTGGATGAATTATTATGAACAATTGGGGCCACTTGCAAGGGAAGTGGCTTCTATATATAGGGGTTTATTCCTACCTTGTAGTGGTCATTGGGATAGATCTATTACCTCCTGTTGGAGTGGGTGTATGTTCCTGATTTGTTTTTTTTTGTATATCACTAGGGAGTTTTCTCCACGGCCCTCCTAGGAAGGAGTAGAGGTGTGTGTTTGATTCAGGTTTATATGATGATAAGCCACCCCATTTCTGGGGATGGAACTATGTGTTCTTACCTCTATTACTATTTTTTTAACCATTATGATGTCATTATAGGTCTGTCGGATGTGAACAGGTATTTTCATCATCCCTTTCACCTTATTTAGGATATTCTTGGGGACTTTAGTGACTTGAAAGGGGATATATTCTCATTCCATTCTTGGGGAAAGGGTATTTTCATTCTCATGTCCTCCATTTCCAACCTATAGATACCGATAGTACTCACATGTCGAGATTAATAGTTGGGTTTTTACCCTATTCATCTATGAGACTTTCCGACTGACTTCTATGGGTGTTTCCAGATGAGGTTGCTGATAGGCTTGGTGAATGCAAGTAGGTGTGTGTGTGTGTGTGTGTTTACTTGAATATTTCCACAAAACATGGTTATAGGGCTTCTTTGAGTGCTTCTATATTATTCTACTAGTAGTCCTGATTAGTTAAAGAATATGTATATCCTTTCTCAAGGTTTTCCACCATATTTGAATAATGGGATTAATTGGGTGTTGTCATGCGAGTCTGCAGCCATTGTGAATTAAGTTAGGTGAGTGTGTGTTCCAGCTCACCGTTTTCTACCAAATTAGTTTAATAGGATTCTATAAAGTGGAATAGGTATGTAACTTCTCCATGTTGACCAATCGCTACCCTTGGTGGGCCATCTTAAATTCCCTTTTCTAAAAGACCTGGGCTGGATGGACGAGGATAGAACCCTCATCATGATGAGGATTCACTACTGTGTGGCATTAGTGGTTGAAACTATTAGTTGGATCCCTTTATAAGGACCCATGTGAATTTTTTATGATGTCTTGAATTCCCTATTTATCCACATCACTAAGATAAGGGAGGGACTGGTTGTATAATTTTGGGGATAAACTCCTGAAATAGTTGAAGTAGACAGTTGGTGTCATCTTCTTTTGAATCCCTAGTCATTGTTGACTGAATGATTAGTGGGGCTTAGTGAGTAGGAGGCCCTGTTGGGAAGCCTCTAGGGTGAGGATAATATCATGTTGAAAAAACTCCTATACCAGTGTATTTGAGACCCAACATTGAAAATTTTGGGTTGGTGATAGTGTCCTTTTATTCGATGAAGACCCGACCTGAACAGTAGTTGGGGTGTACACTTATGGAAGTCAGAAGGGTGCCATTGGATCAAAGGGAGTTCTGAGAGAAAGTTCCTAGATATAACCAAAAACAAGAAAAACCCATGAAATCTTCATCTCATTTTAATGAAAAAATGCCTTATTTATTTTTTTATTAGACCCTATTTTATTTTAAGAGTGAACAGGTTATGTCAGGTAAGTAACACTATCATCTTGGTTAAGGATTCACGTTTGGTTCAAAAAATATTATTTCGAATGAAAACACATCACCTAATGGTGAATTGTAGGGGGTTCAGTTTTGTGAAAACATATATCTTAGGTTCACTATTTATGAATGGTCTCTAATGGGGTTTTTTGTGGAACTGGAAACACCCAATTGTTCAATATCCATAAGGGTCATACTTTTCAAAAGTAGGCACTCATCAAGGAGTTTCTCCAACAATGATTAATAACTCACCTTGGTCAATAGGATGGGATATAAAGATCATAACACCCTTTTGGGGGGGATCATTTCCTACTATGGGACTCCCTTGTAGATTTAATATATGTTCTTGAGTCCTTCATTGTTTACTATATATGATATGGGTCAAACTTGAATTAAAAATAAATTATTATC
Organism: Viscum album; assembly: GCA_963277665.1. Lineage (NCBI taxonomy): Eukaryota > Viridiplantae > Streptophyta > Magnoliopsida > Santalales > Viscaceae > Viscum > Viscum album. The sequence continues at coordinate 1,596,614,202 of OY728130.1, read as the reverse complement.
ATGGGTGGAAATTAGAATCATATGTATGTATCTGAGGTTCTTCACCAATAGATATATTTTTATGTGTCCGAGGTTATCCATCAATGGTATCTTCTCTTGTACTGATTAGATATTCTTCGGTAATTATTATGATGATGTTGGTTTTTTAGCCACATAATAAGGAGATCTGAAGTGTATCATCATCTGGGAATATGGGAGTTGTTTTGATATTGGGATCATACCCATGAGATGGTATTCCTATGTATGCTTGTGAAAGGAATTAGAGCCCACATAGTTTGATGACACTTAATGGGGAACTTCATAAAATTTAAGGTCATTTGATAATGACCAAACCATGCAGTTTAGTATCATGTAGAAAGGATGTTTAGTCAGAAGATTCCTAGTTAATATTTGGTGTGGGACTTATTCCAAAGAGGCCTAGGGAACCTAGAAGTGATATGAATTTCTAGGTTTTATTATATCATACTAGGAATATGTCTAAGAGAGAGTGGGGTTTATTTGGGTTATTATTTTTGGACCTCAGGGTGGCTTTCTATATATCATATTTAGATGAAAATCAAATCCCGCATAGATTAGTTGTGAGTACCTATGCCTATGGAGTCCATCTTAAAGTTTGTATCGTACAAGAGTATGTAACTTTAAGAGGATTAACATGGGGATTATTACTATAGAGTATTCCCAGGTGATTTGATGTTTTTTGTGCTTATTATTGAGGAAGATGGCCTGGTGATTTTATGTTTTTTTGGGGCTTACCCCTGAAAATGATTCCCTGGGTGAATGAGTATGGTTTGGTTTGGGGAGTACTTCTGAGTAGGATTCCTAGAGGTTGGATTTTTGGAATTATTTTTTATGATTACCTGATGATTAGTTGGGTATTACACTGTTAATGAGGCCCATAAAGTTTGGGGAATCATGTGGATGTCATGACCACATCCAACCTCTAATCCCAATTGATTCATGCTTAATGTGAGAAAAAATTGGGAGAGAACCATATAAAAAACCATGAAATATTCTTTTCCCTAAGTTTTTAAACATGGCCTTCAGGACCCATGCCTTTGGAAGTACTCTAAAGGAATATGAGGGGAGGATCCTAAGGAAGATTCTCTACCAAAACATGTGTATGACTGTGTGGATACCATGATCATGGATATACCCTAAGCCCACAATTCATGATGATTCATCCTTGAATGTGAGAAATAAGAGGAAGTATAATATTCGGAAAACAAAACACTTCTCCTCCTCTGGATGGGGCGACAAGAGAAGAAAGAAAAGGGGCTCAGATGTGTCTATTTCCTCTCCTGTTATATATCCAAGATAGCTATGTATGACTACCCATATGGAAATAACCCTCAGAGAGCGAGGAGGATCAAGAGTGAAACCTATTTCAATAAAAGATAGGGGATTACTCTATGTTGGATGACCTAAAATTGGCTCCATGGTAAGGAAGGAGGATCTAATTCCCTGTAAAAAAAATGAAACACAAGCATTATCCAATCCATCCCTACTTGTAACTAGAGGCTCTAGGTCTTACAAACGAGAAGGGTAGGAAATATTACTCACCATTATACCTGAGATTGATAACTCCCAGATACCATTCCTAGGGTCAGGGTCCTTATGACCATGGGAATGAAAATACACATGCACCCCGAGGACCCAAACAGTCAGGTGGGATAAGTGTGGGAAACCTCTGAATGTAGGAATGAAAATCCAAATGGGATACATGATATTGCAACCATATTCATGGTTTTTCAAGTTGTAATACTTTAGTATATGTTTCAATTCATTCCCTTTTGGTTAAGATATCTAAAAGTGGAGAGGCCCTACCATGAGTGGCTTAGAAGAGGGCCTAATCAAAGGCTCATGTAGGTATTCTTGGGTGAACCGAGGACCGCATAGGTATGCCTTAGTAAAGTGAAGGTTCATTGGGTGATGGAAAACCAAGGAAACAACACTTGGGTGAGTCTTTTCTCGTTCCTTCAAGGGTCTCCATAGGTGTTCCTAGAAGTATCTCACATAGGTCCCTAATTAGTGAAGGGCAACTCACACTAGTGTTCGTCAACTATGGGGGAGGGGGATCCTTACATAGGTGTTATGTTTTCTATCCACTGGTAGGACTTTAATTTCACTATACCCTTTAATTCCAACTTCTTTTGGTTTTTTAGGAAAACCTAGAAGTTATTGGATGGCTTTGGGGAATGACTACGGTGATCAGAGCGTCAGGAGTTCTTTGAGAAGTTTCTTCCATACAAATAAAGACCCTAGTGTCCAATTTATAGGAAAATTTGGGACCCTAGGAGAAGGGTTTCTTTCACTAAGTTATGCCATGAAGGTGTTCCATGTTATCTCATGCACAGGTCAGTCGTGTAGGCCGATGCATAGGTACCCTGCATGCTGATGCTAGTTGGGGGTACCAGCACGAACTGCCTTTATTGGGGTTTTTTATTCTTGGTCTCCTTCATTCCTCTTCTTCACTTCCATTTAATATATTTCCCTTTGACACTTTTTATCCATGTAAAAAAATATAGTGTCAATAATAATATGTGATTATCCACTCTCTAGTTCCATCATTTTGTCCATTTTATATTTTATTTGATTCAATTAAATTGATCATGGTGTTTATCATCATGTTGATCTTAGATTGATCATTGATCATGAAAAGAAGAAGAAAACTTTAGACATGAACCATCACACGCTTCTAATATACCTAGAACCTACAGTTAGTTTAAAGGGATATTATCCCATCTAAGTTAGCCTTCCCTAAAACCACATTTCCCATGACCAATGTAAATTTATTTTGAAAAAATAATAAATGATCACAACAAATGATAATCATAAACAATAAATGGTGGGAAATATAAGCATTAAATAGAATACCAAATAAATCACCCTCACCACATCCTTTATAATAAAAAAATATTAATTTCATATCTATCACATGATATAAAATATAAATCATTAATAGATGGCCACAATCTATGTCAATTAAATCTAAACAGGGTTCAAGAGGATCTTACACACACGCACACATTTGAAAATCTATTTAATGTTTCAAATGGGCCTTTAAATTATTTTTTCAAAACCAATAGATAAAAATTACTATTTAATAGTACACACATACATTTACACACACACACATATATACATACATGTTTATCTTGTTGCACAAATTCAAATATTCCCATGTGAATTTGTATACATAAATATGTGTGTGTGTGTGTGTTTCGGTGTATATGTGTAAAACCATCATGTGTGCGTGTATATATATATATATATATATATATATATATATATATATATATATATATCAACAAGTCACCTTTTTATTCAAAACATGATATTTAAATATTTTACTGATACATGGAATTTCAAAAATCTATTCTGAAATAAATTTATAAATCTGTTTTTTAAAAACAAATTTTAAAAATTTCTATTGGAAAACCTATTTTAATAATTCAATTAAAAGTACACTTAAAGCCTAAAAGAGGCCAAAATAAATCTTTTTAAATTTTTTATATACCAAAAATGGGTTCAAACCAATATAAAACATGTTGATTTATTTAAAAAACATATTTCATCAATTTTTAAATACTTGGAATTTCAAGTTCCATTTGAAATTAAAAGTAAAGACATTATTCCTAATGAATAATACCTTAAATAATTTATAAAATAAATTAACATTAAAAAATTGTCATAATAAATTAAATAAAACATTTTTAATATAAATTAATAAATTATTATTAATTTTAAATCCTAAACATAGGGAAACCTACCTTAAATCAAGAGAAACCCAGTTGTGGTGAGCTGGAATGCATCACCTTTAATAGAGAACACTCAATCAAAGAATAAGAAAACCACACACACCACACACATTGAATAAATCACAAAACAAATCAATAAAATATTCAATCTATTGTTTTTTCGAACTAAGTAAATGTGTGAGGGTAAGGGGAAACATAGGGAAAGTGGGAAGAGAAAACATGAGTCTATGCCTAGGAGGAATAATCCAAGAATTGTGAAGAATCTATGAAGAAACAACTGAGAGAAGGAAATCCAGGGGATTTGGTGTGTGTGACCAAGGGACATTATTGGACTTAGGTGATTCATGGTAGGTAGGGGAGAAAAAAATGTGGGAATAAATAATAAAAAATGGAAAAATAAATAAGATAATAAAAAAAAGAAATTCAGAAAAAGGCTCAGTGAATGATTTACCCGCACAATTTAACAAATGATGCAGCAACCATGTTGTCTATATTGAAAACTCACAAACACCTCAAAAAAATATTCCTAATTGCCTAAATAGTATAAAAACCCACATTAATCCCATTCCCAAAGTACTTTTCCTAAGATAGAACCAAACTCATAGTCACCACATGGTATCCCGGACCGTGCTGGCTGACCTTATGACACTCAAAGTCTTATAAAAAAAATTAAATTTCTAACTTGGAACTCTAGGAAACTCTAGATGACTAAAAATTAAATCAAATAATATTATATAAATTTATAAATAAATTATGGTTTGTGAAAATTCTTCCCAATATAAATCTTTATTCTCCCATAAATCCATTAACAAAGTATGAAAAACACCAACTAGAACACTTCCCCAAAATCAATGAAGCACATCCTCGAAAAACATCAACATGTCCAAGTGGAACCCAACAAATAAGAGACTCAATGCCTAAAAATACTCATATATACTAATTTTTCCATATCATTTTGACTCTTTCTAAACTTTTGTGTCATTAAAACCCACTCTCCATATAACAGCCCAACCCAGGTCAACCAATAATTTTACCCAAATATACATGCCATAAGGACTGAAGCATGTTCCTAATCACCATGGGTTAGATAAAAGCACTAGGGTATCACAAAAATTAACATTATAACTATTTCACTCTCAATAAAAATGTGATAAGATATAAAATATATATTTCATGAGATATTAATAAAACATCACGTACCAAAAACAACTAAAAATGTCACATCCAAAAAAATGGATAATATGGTCTCAATGAACAACTAAAATACCATCAAAAACATGGAACCTAAAGAAACCCAAGGGCTCATATTCTTATAAACATAATTCGCCACCATCCCAACCAACTAGAAATTAAAATTGATCAAGGATACTCATCTACTACATGATTCTCTTCCCTTTTTTCTTTATCTAGCGAAACCAAGGCTATAAACACCCAAAGGAAAAAAATTAGGGTGGTAGAGATAAAAATCCATTGGATACCACCAAAGAATCTATACAATTTATATCCATGAGAATATGTTATTTCTTATTTCAAAATAGTTTTATGAAAAATTTTATAAATAAATCATTCCCTTTGTAAAGCTTTCCATTCAAAACATCCTTTGGTTTTATTTTAAAAAACATTCCATATTATCATAACAAAATTATATAACATAAAAAATATCCATGTCGAATAAAAATATGAATAAATAGTTTTCAAGAATCAATATCCATATAAAAATATAAAATGATTATATCAAATAAGCATTCTTATAATGTATCCTCAAAGCAAAAAATGGAATATCACAACACTAAGGTATACACAACTCAGAAAAAAATGACAACTAGCTTGCATACATGACTCCTACAGGTCTGATAACCTCATTCACTAATAAACACTACCCACAAGGAACCATATCATAATGGTAACCTACCATAGTGATATTTAACCACACTAGGGATTGAATATGTCTAGTTTTCCCCTTGTAACCCAAGGAATTCACGGTGTGCTAATACATTTCCATTCCATTCAAGAAACCGATCCTTGTTTCATAAATATTCTTCCATGGAAAATAAATTTCATTTCCAAGACCATATTTTCATAAACATTCTCTATAGTGATTCCACACCACTTCTTTTCTTAAAAAAACTTTCATTTCAAAATCACCTTTGATTCATTTTATCAAACAGATCGTGTTCATAAAATCTAATTTTCAAAGAAATCCCATTTTTCAAACACTTTCTACTGCAACCAATGGTCAATTACAATATAAATATAAATTTCATAAACAAAACAAAAGGAATTAATCACAATAATTTAAGCATTCCAAGTGATAGACCATTGGATAGAGACATCTACCACAAGAATGAAGAAAACTTCATTGCCTTCAAAGTTGATGATGGAAAATGAAGATAACGAGTCCTCACAAGTCTATATCTAATAAAAATCCATCAATTTTATATCAAAACCATAGATGGAGTAATAATACCCCTTTTATCATTTCACATCATGGATAATATGAAAGATCATAAATAGATCTATAGAGATGAGAAGAAAACAACTGAAAAACACTCATACCTCGAAGGGATCTATCAAGATCGATGGAGATTCGCAATAGAGACAAAGGGGGATCCTATTAGAGATCTATGGAGAGGATGGTTTGGGATAATGAATAATTATAAGGGATTTATAGGATAACATGTTCAAGGTAATTGGGGTAAATTTCTATTTTAAAATTTTTGGATCTGGCCACACAGTTTGAAAAACCATGCTCTAACCATGTATTAGACATTTCCCCTGAATAATTGAAGTGCATGGTTTATTAGGTAAGTTTTCAAAATGTTATAAAACACACTTAATACATGTGAATACCTTAAACCAGATCCAAAACATCTATACCTTTTCCCCTGATACACGCATGATTAGACAAACCATGTTCAAATTGTGTGAAACGCCTCTAGAAACCATAGATTCATATCGCATGATTTCCACACTATTATATAAACATGTGACTAAATAATAAAACTGCATTTTTTTCCATGAATCTATAAATTTTAATCCTCCAACTCCTAAAAAACTCTCCACCCTTAAATGATTTAAACCACTCTTAAAAAACAAACATACATATGACTCAGAGTTCATCACAATTATCCTAAACATAAAATATTTTTGTCCCAAAAAATAATCAAAATCACCAAAAATGAAAGACAAATCAGACTTGTTAATTATATCGGGATATTATATCTCTAAGATACAGGTGATATGAGAGAGGGAATATTAAATTTATGTAATTAATAGTAATTTAAATGATAGCCTTCTCCCAGTTACATTGAGAGGTTCAAAATACCCAAAATGGATCCTCAACCCCCAAATATTTATAACCCACTAAATAATCCATAAAGGATGTGTTATAACCAAATAACATTTTTATAAACCTCATTTTTATTTTTTTCTCCTTCTTATAATATAATAAATATATTATGTGACAAAATTGAACCATTACATCAACTCTTTGTTCCTAAAAATATTAAATAAACTTGTAATAATAAAATAATATTCATTCATTACATATTTTCCCATGTACTCACTTAAAATATTATGAATAATTTTAATAAATAATTTAATTCCAATTATTCTAAACGAAAATAATATGAATTTATTCATTACATATTTTTTCATGTACTCACTTAGTGTGTAACTCTCTAGGTAATTATCTTAGTATAATTTAATACTATTCACATACTTGGAGTGGATTCTAGAAACCCATTAAGGCTCTTAATGAGATAAGGATTAGACTGAAAATGAAAACCTTCTGGAAATTATAGAAAATACTCTAAAGTAAACCTTTCGGGTGAAATGGCTTAAATGTAGTGATAGAAATACTAGGTTTTTTAATGACCTATAGGAATCAAGGAAAATATATAGGCCTATATCTATGCTAAAGTATATTAATATTTTTTTAATGGATAGATAGAAAATATCCAATCATATGGTTGATTACTACATGGGTGTTTTCAACGGTCCTATAGCTTCCACATGATTAATGTAAGGGATTATCCATACCCTTATGATGAATGATGATAATGAGATGCTCAATTCATTACAAATAAATGTGAAATTAAATAAGTAGTGTTAAGTCTTAACTTTGGTAGATCCCTGGGTCCTGATTGTTTCACAAATGAGTTTTTAATCCTTTTGGGATCCTTTTCAAGATGATGTTTGTATAATGGTTCAATGATTCTTTAAAGGAGGATCGTTTACAGAAGGGATAAATTCTCAATTCATTTCCCTAATTCTAAAAGTTTTCAATGCTAATGAAATACATCAGTTCAGGATTGTTGCACTGGTTAATACTATTTATAAAATTATTGATAAAATCCTTTCCTCTAGACTTCCTAAAATTTCAAAATAAGTTATCTCTTACAACCAATTTGGTTTCATTCAATTGGGGTTATATAGGATTGTTTAATAATAGCATCTAAATGTGTAAATATTCTTAGTAAATCCACCAAATGGGGAAACATTTCATTCAATATTGACATTAAAAAATCCTTTTACACTATCAATGGGGGATTTATTTTTAAGATGTTGTGAAACTTTGGAATCAATGAAATATTCATTAATTGAATCAATATTCTTATTACTTTAGCTCATATTTTAATTTTAGTTAATGGATATTCTAATGGTTGATTCTCTTAGTAAAGAGGGATGAGTAAGGGTGATCCCATTTCACCTATTATCTTTTATATATAATAGTACTGCCTAAGAAGACTTCTTTAATATTTTGTTAATGATGGAATTTTTAATCCCATAATGGATAACATAGGTATTTTTTCTCTATCACACATTTTGTATGCTAATGATATTATTCTATTTCTCTATGGTGAAAATAAAAATGTCAAGTTTATCAAGTAAATATTACATCACTATAAAATATATTCGGGTAAAGAGATAATTTGGAACAAATATTTTTTATACTTTGTAAATAATACAAGTGCAATAAGGAAAATTGACATCATTCATGAGTTGGGTATCAGGAAAGGTATGATCCCCTTCACATATCTTGGGGTTCTAATATTTTGGGGTATAACTCATGCTTCTCACTTCATAGATATTGTGAGTTAAATGAAAAATTAATTAGCTACTTGGAAATTTAAATCCCTTTCTATGACTGAAATATTCTTCTTTGTGAAACATGTTACTATCTCAAAATTTTGTATTCATTCATAGTTTACAAGTTGTTGGTTTTTTCCCTGAGTAAAATCAACACTTCTATGAAAAAATTAATATGGAGTGTGAGAATTATTGAAATAAGAATTATTATAGTACCTTGGGAAATCTATTGTAAGACTGTTGAACTTGGGGGGATTGGAATTAAAAACCTCAAGATATTTAATGACGCTCTTCAAGCACAATTTATGAGGATTCTGATAATTGATAAATCAGATTACCTAACTTTCATCAGAACTGGATTTTTATGCAAGATCAAGGCTAGAATTCTTAGCTACTTGGATTCCTCTATTTTGCCTACACTTAAGTAGTTTTCAGTTGTATTCTTGCTAAGCCCCACTAGTTGGTGAATAGAAATTCCTCTCTAAATTTTTTGACTGAAAATTGGACATGTTCCCCACTCTCAAATTTTATAACTTTTGATAGTTTTATTATGAACTCAAATTCCCAAATAAAGGATCATCTTGCATTTATGAATGATATACCTGATGATGTTAGGAATGTTATTAATAATTAAACATGTATCAACTAGGATGATATTTTTATTTGGTAGAAATAAATTGATGGGATTATTATAGTAAAGAAATTTTATCACAATTTTATTGAAGGGACTCAATATGGATGGCTCAAAAATATACATAAAACATGGATTCCTCCATCTCGTTTCATGTTGATATAGAGGTTGGATCACTACAGATTCCATATTAATGATTTTTTATAAGTTATTGGTACCTCTATACGCTCAAGATGTGATCTTTTTCACCCATAAAGATAAGATATCAACTATCTATTTTTGAGTTGTGCCACCTCCAAAACACTGTGGAACTTTGTCTTCAATATCATTTATGTCAAAATTCCCTAGACTGAATCCATTATAGTATTTCTATATGAATTATTTAATGCTAATATATTAATGAATATCCTCTATCTTTTTTAGGTTTCTTTTGATGAAATTAATCACTTGATCCTGTAGAGTTATAATGCTTCCAAACATGACAACACTTCTTTCAATATCTATGCTAATCGCCTACAGATTGTCACAGAAATTAGAAATTAAAACTCCATCCAGCTGGTCAGATGTAAAAATTCGGTGCACAACCAAAATTTTCTGAGATGTATTGGTATTAAATCATTTTTTCCTCACCCACACGACATGCTTAACATTTTTGTGTATCTCCCCATTCACAAACTATATTAAATGTAATATGAACGGGGCATCAAAGGGTAATCTAGGACTTGAAGTCTATGGTGAAGCCTTTAGGGATTCGAATGTTGATATTATGGGATGTATTGATGGATCTAGTGGAATTACAACTATAGATATCCTCACTTTTCACACAGTAACATTACATATAATTTTCAGAATACTTAAAACATTATACAAACAAACACCCAAAGATCGTACTAGTCTAGTGCCTTTAGAAACAAGGAAACATAAAAACTGATACATAAGTGAGATAAATTATCTCTCACTAGGTTTTTCTTAACTATAACCCTTATTAGACACATAAAACATAATACATATCTTTATAACTTAGGTAAGGAAACATAAAAATTGGTGATCTCAATTCTCAGTAAGGGTAAATAAGGGAGATATGTGAGCATAATCATGAGCATAAGGGTATGAGTACATTATCCTAAAAATAGAAGATCATACCCTGCATATAAAAGATCATATACATTAATCATGGAATAAATCTTGGAAGTTAATAAGACATTAATCATAAGAAAATAAAGAACATAAGCCATGAAATAATAATATAGTAATAAAACGAGGGATTTTGGCATTCACATAAGAATATATAATGATTTCCAGAGTAGTTAAGGAATTGATGTCGAGACCATATTAGTTGGAAAATACATTACAAAATTGGGTTCACACCCTGTTCTAGCCCTGTATTACTGAACAAAGCTCATTTCTCATTCCAGCTCTATAATAATGAACTAAGTTCATTTCCCATTCCATCCATGTTTATATCATGAGATATAAATCTTTACCCAATGCATTGGAGGGAGATATATCTCCCAACCATCTCATAGAAAAATCATATATAAATGTGCCAAAAGATCATAAATAATCATATTATAGACCATGAAATAAAATGGGTAGTATAAAAATGTAATCATATCATAACCTTTGCAAAGATATAGGTCTCATAATCATTTCATCTTAAACATAACTCATGAAAAAAAATCGGGTTTCAAAAGAATATAACCTATGAAACAGAAATGGGTTTCATAAAAATCAGGCTATAAAAACATAATCCCTTTAGAGAAATAATATGAATGGATACATTGAATAATTTCCCCTTAAAGGCATGAGTAACACCAAGTGATTTTATCTTATATGGTAAATAATTTGGAAATATCTTTTGGAAACATTTCTTAAGTAAAATATCATTTCTTCTTTGAAAATTATTTTTATAACATAAAACCTTTTTAAAACTTTTTTATTTTAAAATATATTTGAAAATTTTTAATGGAATATTTGAAAATAGTAAAACATTTTTAAAATCCTTTTTCCTTGAAAATTATCTTCAAGGATCTTTTGAAAACATTTTTAAAAACATGGTTTTTGAATACAATAGAATTATGACCGAAGAGAGAGATGGTCAAATTTTACTTAAAAACATTATCTTATGTACCCAAGTGTGGGAAAATGTCACTAACACATGATTATAGTTTTAGGAAACAAATTATAAGGAAACTCATGAGTGTTCATGAGAGATGGATAGTAAGATTTCATCCAAGGAAGCATAAACTAAAATAATCTCAAAAAGTGATGAGATTGTATAAATAAACTAATAAAGCTTAAAATATCATGAAAATAAGTATATTCATGATATAACATGTAAAAATAAAGTATATATACCTTAAAAAGTTATTTAGGTGCATAACTAAAACACTGATCTCAAAAAAGGAAAATAAAGACAAAACTTTTTTATCAATTTGGTAACTTATGAAACTTAAACCCCTGAAAGAAATATCATAAAATGAATATGTGAATACCCATAAATTTAAGTATAATATACATATAATACAATAATGGGAAGTACATAAACCACACAAATGGAAAGAGTGGAAATCATAGTATGTATCTCACAGAAATAAAAACTGAGATGAAATCCCCTTACCCTGTGTCTTTACTCTCATTGTACTCATTAAAACCACATGTATAATAAATATAATTTTATTATAAATAATTTAATGAAATTTATTATTATATATAATACCAAATATTATTTTATTTTGACCTTATATTACCCTCTTGTAAACAATCCTATGTTAAGGTTTAACTTTGGGTAATTCTCGCTTTATTCTTCGAATGTGTCTTAATTTGTTATATCTTTGGTATTTATACTTTATATCATGATTTAAAAAATTAAAATATGATATAAATATAATTTATATTTGTTATATTTGTATTATAATAATCTATATAATGTATAAGTATGAAATAGAATACACTGTTCATAGAGACGGTAAGTTATACGTATAAATGAATGGTATTTCTATTTAATTATCGTGTTGAGAAAAAGAAAATAATATATATATATATATGAATATATATATATATGATTATATATATATATATATCATTATTATATTAGATTTATTATTTCATATATATGTATTATATATTCACTAAAATCATGCTCAATACAATCCATGTAGTGTATGAATGAATCATATTGCTTTGAGGGGGAAATAGTCCGCACTTCCTTAAATGAAATAATCATGTTAAAACCAAATGGAATGTAAAAAAATATATGTGTTTTAAAAGGAATAAATAAGATTAAATAAATACTAAATATAATATATAAAATATATTAAAAAAAATCCATCATAATGTCCACCAAGAGAGGTGATAAGGAAAATTGAACAATCATCATTTAGTGGGGTGGTAGTTTGTCGTACACATAAACAGTATTTCATTATCCATTAGATTGGGGATGTGTGTAATTTTAGGTTGAAAAATTATCATAAAAATATACTATTATATTGAGGTTAATGTTGTTTTTATACAAGAATGGATTAAATAGAGCGAATGGGGTAGAGAAGAAAAATAAAAGAAAAGACTAGAGAGAAGATGTTACCTCTTAATCAGGTAACTCCTTTTGGTTTGTGCCAAAAGGTTTCCTTGGATTTATTTATGATCAAGGGAATGATTCTATGATAAAGGGTGGATTTTAGGGAATTATACTTGTCAGATCCTGGATGAACCTAAGTGGTTTGATAGGTGTAAAGAATAGGGAGAGGTGGTGGCCTTTTATAGGGAATGAAGAGTGGCACTCTTGTAAATATTTTAAGAGAGAATTCCACCAACATTTTTTATATTGAAAGTGGATCCAATAATGATCAAAAACTAATAAAAGGGATTTTAGGGTAGAAATACGGCCATAAAATAGATTTTTGAAAAGTTTATAAGTTTTTTTTGGGTCTTTAATTTATGTTTTAGTACTTAGTTAAGCTAAGTTTTACCTTAATCGATGTAATTAATTTTAATTACTTTCACTAATAATTTTGGTAGAAAACTATATTTAGCTTATTATACATTATAAATTACTATTATTATGAATATTGAATCCATTTTTTCAAATTTAAAACATATAAGTGGCATAAATTAATTTAAAATTAATCCCAAAGTCGGGTTGACAATGTGGGTTTTTAAAGTCAAAAAATGATCAAAAGTTTACTAAGTTTTTTATATCCAATTTCAATATAAAATTGGTTCCAGTTACCCAAATTGTATTAATTTATAAAAATATAATCTAATTAAGATTTTAATACAAGTTAAATTTAATATAACCATATAAATAAATTATATGAAAAGGTAGTTTTGAATTAAAATTCAGTATTTTTCACTATTCATCGAAAAATGATGTTTCTCGAAAAAATCCCAAAAATTCTCCATAATTTTATTTCAATATTCTAAATTAAAAAATTAAGTTTATTTTATTAACTTAAATTTATAAATGTGCCAAAAATTAATTTTATTTTTTTCACATAAGTATATTAAAATTAGTTCGTCCGAGAAAGTGGTATTTCTAAACATACAAGGACTTTACCAGAAATCATATATTTCATTATCAATATGTTTTATTTATATTAAAAATTTATAATAAATATTTGAAAATTAAATATTAATTTTAATAAGACTATATTTAATGTCTAGGTTGTAATTATCTCGTTTAAGTAATTATAACAATAAAATTATGTCTAATAGAAACATAGGGGTTGTGTTTAATGTATGACAAGTTAGTGTTTCATGTAACATACATTGATTTGATGTTGTGTGTAACATACACTGAGTTGATGTTTCATGTATTGTATGTAAATTTTGTATTGTATAACATACGAAAATTCAATTACGTGTGAAAGAAATTTTTGACTTAGTGCACTATAATAAATAAATGAAAATTTAATTTATTCAACCAAAAGGACTTTAAAAACTCAGGGTGTTACATTATACCCCCCTTAAAATGAATTTATACCTCGAAATTCATCCCTCAGGTAAAAATTGAGGATACTTATACTTAATTGTATCCCCATGTTCCCACATAGTATCCTTTAACTGGTGATTTATCCACAAAACTTTGACCAGGTGAGTGGTATTATTTCATAGAACATTCTCTGATTGGTCTAGAAATTCAACCGGTTGTTCTTCAAAAGATAGATCTTGACCCAGTGGTATGAACTATGAGTTTAGTACATATTAAGGTTCTGGTATTTACTTCCTCAAGAGAGATGGATGGAAAACATCATGGTCTTGAGAGATATTTAAAGGAATTTTCAAGTGATAGGCTACCATCATGATATGATCAATAATCTCAAAGGGACCAATATACCTAGGAATTAGTTTCCCTTTCTTATAGAATCACATAACCTTATTCTATTGTGATATTCGAAGAAAAACATTTTCACCAACATCAAATTCCAAATCGCGCTGATGGTTATCAGTGTAATGTTTCTATCGACTTTGAGATATTTTGATATACTGCATAGTGGTTCTAACCTTCTCAACCATTTCTTCAACAATCTTAGGTCCCAATAGATTTCTTTCTCCAACTTCATCCCAGCACATTGGAGCCCTACATTTTTTCCCATAGAGGGCTTTATATGGTTCCATCTGAATTCTTGAGTGAAAGATATATTTATATGAAAACTCAACTAGATAAAGGTGTTGATCCCAACCACATTTGAAATCTATAAAATAAGATATAAACATATTCTCTAGGGTTTGAATTTTTATTTCAGCATGACTATCTATCAAAGGATGATAAGTAGTGATAAAACTCAATTTTGTATCAAGTACTTGCTAATTACTTTTCTAGAACTTTGAGGTAAAGCTCAGATCCCGATATGATACAATAAAATTTGGAACTACATGCAACCTTACCACTTTCTTAATGTATATCCTGGAAAGTTGATCTAGAGAGAAGCCTTCCATGATAGCGATGAAGTGTTCTAACTTAGTAAGTTTATTTGCTACCACCCATATAGAATTAAACCCTTTATAGGTTTTGGGTAGTCTATTGATAAAACCCATAGTGTTGTTCTCATATTTTCATTCTATTATAGGTAATGGATGCAACATACCCTTTGACTTTTTTCCTTCAGCATTAACTTGTTGGCATACCAAGCTCCAAGATACAAACATTTCAATATCTCTCTTCATGCCATCCCACCAAAATTATTATTTCAAGTACCTATACATCTTCATACTTCTATTATGAATAGAGAATGAAGAACTATGAGCTTCCTCTAACAGATCCTTCTCCAAATATTGTATGGATGGAACACATTCATGGTTCCTAAACCTTATCATTATATCCTGATCAAGGTTAAACTCGATAACATTTCTGAATTTATTTTGTATCTCTTCATCTTCATTATGTAGCTTTTTAATATTCACTTGGATTAAGGGTTGAAAATTCATTTGAGAAAGATAATATTTTTCCCCTTAAATATTTCTAGATTCATCCTTTTTAGATCTAAAAATATTGGATCTTTTGTGATCATCATCATGGATTAACTAGCATAATCCTTCTGACTCAAAACATCACCCACCTTATTTTTCTTTAATAGGGGGGTAATGTATTGATCATTCATAATACTTTATCAAAACTAATCATCTTATTTGGCACATGTTTAACTATTTTTGTGTGAATATATATTTCATACTTTTATGATCAGTATATATATCACACTTTTCTCCTTAAAGATAATGCCTCCATATCTTTAATGAAAAAATTATAGTTGCTAACTCCAAATCACGAGTTTAAGAATTTTTCTCATGAATCTTCAACTAATATGTGGAATAGGATATAAACATGTCATTATGCATAAGAAAACATTCTAATCCATTATTGGATGCATCGATAAAGATTATAAACCTTTCTCCACTATAGGGTAATGTAAGCACATGTGCACTGACTAGCCTTCTCTTTAGTTCCTTGGAATTTTCCTCACATTCATCTACCCAGAGAAACTTGACACCCTTTTAAGTTAACTTCATCGGAAGATTAGATAGTCATGAGAAATTATCCACAAACCTTTAATAATATCTAGCTAAACTAACAAATATATAGATCTCAGTCTTTGTGGTTGGTATATTCTAACATTTAATAGCCTCTATATTTGATGGATATACTGTTATACCATATCTTGAGATTATGTGACCCAAAAATGAAACCTTTTTTCACCAAAATTCACACATTTTTTAAAATTTTCATACAGATTCTCCTCCTTTAGGGTCTTTAGTACAATTCTCAAGTGATATTCATGCTCTTTCTTGATATTTGAATAGATAATAATATCATCTATAAAGACTACCAAAAAATGATCGAGTTAATATATAAAGACTCTATTCATTAAATCCATGAAGATAATAGTGGAATTGGTGAGACCAAAATGAATAACTATATATTCATAGTGTCCATAACTTCTATGGAATGACATATTGGGTATATCCTCTTTCTTGACCCTCAATTGATGATATCCAGAACGAATGTCAATCTTAGAAAAGTATTAAAATATACACAGTTGATCAAACATGTCATCAATGTGAGGAAGAGGATAATTTTTATTGATTGATATCTTGTCCAAATCACAATAATCAATACATATTCTCATTCATATATTTTTATTTTTCACAAAAAAATTGGTGCACCCCAAGGTGGCACACTTGGACGAATGAATCCCTTATCAAGGTTTTCTTCGAGTTTCTTCTTAAATTCATACAGCTCAATCAGAGCCACTCTAAAAGGAGACATTAAAATTTGTGGGGAACCAGGTATGACTAAAGATTAATTTTTATTATATCATAAACCCCCTTTTAATGGATGAGGGGGAACCCAACATGACATTAAGGACATAAATGCATAAACGTTTCCCCAATAGTCCACAATCCATAAATAACTAGATCAAGAAAACAAAGGAAAGATCCTACATATTATAAAAAATGTAAATTCTTGCTTCCACAGTCTCATTACGGCTCAGAAATCTATCCAATGAAAATCTACATCAGCCGGGTATTGATGACAAAATTCATACCCTCTCAAATGTCCAAATCTGAATAGCAATACTCTGGTGAAAACTTCCTGCTCTAAACCTCATCTGAAGCACCCCTTGAAGAAGGTTTGGTTGCATAGGTCTTGGAAGATGGGCCATAGGTGATGACATCACAAAAGAAAAAATTTAAAATCACCATGAAAAACATTCACCAAGAAAAAATCATCATTCATAAAAGCATCAATGACATTGTCTGCACCCCGGACACTGGAACCATCATTGGAAGACAGCCTCTTGGAAATGAACCCTTGAGGATCCCTAGAAACTGAATCTGAAGACAAGAAACCAAAATAATTCAGATGCTCCAAGATGCGAGAATCCAAGCCATCACCTCCCAGGACTATAAGACCCAACAGCCGTACCAAAGGGGCATCACCAAAGAGGGTGACCATGCAGATCTGGACCAGAAGTGCCACTCTTCGCATGAATCCAATCATTTCTCAGCTGAGGACAAACCCACACCATAGTCCAAAATGAGAGAGAACACTGGAAGAAAGATAAACCCATGAGGGCCAAAAACAAGGACACCTCGATGACGTCGACATATCAAAGCTCCTCAAATCTCGTCACCACCATCAAAACCACATTCAAAGACTACAACAACCACCCAAATCACTCACCCTATCGGAGCATGATGTGGAAAGCTGGAATGTCCACCCTCACCATCGAAGACATAGAACTCAACCCCTTCACCGAAAAATACTCAACCACCCTATACCACAGAAGCACACCCACCCTTTTTCGTTGAAGCAAGACCACCTCGCACTGCTAGATCTGAGCCATAGATGAATCGTCGTTTCCCTAAGACTTCATTATGGGAGATAACACCCCCACTGCACTACTAGAACCAAGACACATACTAACCTCACTAACTCCCTGAGACCTCTCCACTAAAGAACGCACCCCATCATGCCACCAGACGAAAGACCACACCCTTCCGCGGAAGGTATAACCCTATACCACCAGATCCGAGCCCAGAACAACCTCATATACACTGAGAGAGAATCCTCCCTTCATCATGGAAGATCACCCCACCACAAAATAATGAGTACCCCACACCACCAGATCTGAGCCCACACAAATGAAAGGAAGAATGACAATATTTGAAAGAAGCACATTCCTGTAAACTTCAACCAAAGATGAATCATAGACTTGAGATGCAATTATCGTACCATTATGGGTTTTCATTACTAATTCCATATATAATTATTTTCTTGGAATCTTAACACCCTTATAAAATTCTTTAGATATGAAAGAGTGGGTATATCTAGAATCAAATATGACATTATTAGTTTTAGAGTGTATGGTAAGTGTTCCTTTAATCACGTAATTATCGAATCCCTCATAAGAAATAGATATTTCATGATATTTCCCCAATCCCTTGGCTTAAGAGGTTGTTTAAGTAGATCGTCATTACCAGCCCTTGGGTTTGGGCAGTGGTTTTATAATGCCCATTCTTCTTACACTTGTAGCACTAAATCTTGGGAGGTGCATTCTGTGTGGCTTTTTCCTCATTCACAACATCTGTTAACTTCTTCCCATCACTTCAGCAATCAATTTCCTAGTGACCTTCCTTTCTACAGTTAAAACATTTACTTAACCCCTTATGAAAAATTATTCCATGATTCTTACCAAACATAGAGAATAAAGGAAAATCATCTTCTTTTATCCATGGTTTTTAGAGTTTCCTTTGAAATTCATATTCCTTTTCCTATCAACACCTTAAGGTTGATACATCACTATAACCTATATTTCAATCTTGATTGCACAATGCACAATCTATTCATATATACTAATGTATTTTATGGACAATGAAAATTTTAAGTTTGGATTTAAGATACTGAAGAACCTATCAACTTTACTTTTAGGTTGGATGATAATTCTTAGAGATTACCTCACAAGTCTCATGAAATTAGCCTTGTAGGAAAAAATAGATTCATCATCCCTTTTCTTAATCTCAAGGAACTCTTTCTCTATCATGGTATGAATAATTCAAGTAAATTACTTATTAAAAATAATTTCTTAAACTCATCACAATCCATGGATTCAATATCATATTGTTGCCTCGTATTCTTGATTAGAGTCCACCACTGATCTGCTTCACCTTCTAATTGATAGATATCCAAAATGACCTTCTTATGCACTGGATACTAGTGAATAGAGAATATATTTCCAGTAGAATAGATCTATTGTTAAAAAACACGTGGATCATATGACCCTATAAAATAAGTTGGATTTTTCCTCATTAAATACCAAACTAAATGGTGTTCCCTCCTTTTCTTATTTGGAATTCAACCATGATTCATAGCTTGAGAAATCTATGTGAGAATAGAAACTGGGTTTTCTAGTCTAGATCTTGTATCATTTGGTTTCTCAGGAGGACAATCATTTCATTTTCCATCACAATCATCATTAACGCGGTTCCTTTGGGTTCCATCCAGTGACTAAAACCAAAATCATAGATTAAGAAATAGTTATCATATCGAGGAACCACATAATCATGAAAAGTCTCTTATAGGATGTATAAGTTATGAAACCTTCCTTAATATATGAAACCTTATGTTTATACTAGGTTATTCATAGCCAAATTCTATTTAAATCTTTTATAATGGTTCATGAATAGTTTATGAATTCCCAAATCATATCCCTCAGGAGTGTCAAACTAGGTGTGCAGCAAGACCCACTGTCATGTACCATATTACCTCGATTCATACCTAGAACATCTTATCGAATTTTTTACCATTAGGTGCATCTATTCCATAACCACATCCACTTGTAGTATCTAGAAAAATAGGTATTTCTAGGAAATCACTCACTCTATCCTTTATCAAAATTCTAGGACATTTTATTGTACTTTTTCATACCCTTAGACTTATCCTAAGACATATACTTAGTGTTCTCACTAAGGTTTTCTCATCCTAGCTTCAAAGGGCTAACTAAAAATTTTATCTAATAATAACTATAGAAAAACCTCGCTTTTTATACATTAACATTACACATCCTTTGCAGAATAATTAAAACATTATACAAACATATGCCCATAGACCGTACTATTCTAGTGCCTTTGGAAACATGGAAACATAAACACTGATACATAATTGAGATACATTATCTCCCACTAGGTTCTACTTGTCTATAAACCTTCTTAGACACAACAAAAATAATACAAAACTTCATAACCTGGGGAAGGAAACATAAAAAGGGGTGAGCTCAAATGCTTAGTAAGGGTAAACAAATGAGATATGTAAGAATAATCCTGAATGTAAGGGTATGAGAACATGATCATGAAAATAGAAGATCGTACCCTGCATATAAAATATCATATATATGAATTGTGGCATAAATCTTGGAAGATAATAAGACTTGAATCATAAGGAAATAAAGAACATAAGCCATAAAATAATAACATAGGAATAAACATGGAATTGTGGAAGACACATAATCATATATAATGATTTCCATAGTAGTCAAGTAATTTCTTCTAAGACCATCTTAGTGGAAAAATACCTTTAGTGAATCGGGGTCACAACCTATTCCAACCTTGTATTTTGAAACCGAGTTCACTCCTTGTTCTAGCCCTGTATTACTTAACTAAGATCATTTCTCTTTCCATCCCTATAATACTGAACTGAGTTCATTTCCCCTTTTATCCATGTCTACATCATGAGAAATAAATCTTTACCAAATGAATTGTAGGGAGATATAGGTCCCACCCATATCATAGTGAAATAATACATACATGTTCCACAAGATCATAAATAATCAAATCATAATCCTTGAAATAAAATTGGTATTATAAACATGTTCTCACATCATAACCTGTGAAAAGAGATAGGTTTCATAATAATTCTATTAAAAACATAACCTAAGAAAAGAAGTGGGTTTAAAAAGAATATAGCATGTGAAAGATAAATGGTTTTTGTAAACATCATTTCATAAAAACATAATTCATTTAGATAAATAATTTGAATGGAAAAAATGAATAATTTCCCTATAAAATCATGAGTAACACCAATATATGTTATCTTAGATGGGAAATAATTTTAAAATATATTTTAAAAAAATATTGAGGAAAATATCCTTTATTATTTCAAAGATTATTTTCATAACATTTAACCTTTTGAAAACCTTTTTATTCAAAAATATCTTTGAAAATTTTTAAAAGAATCTTTGAAAATAATAAACCCTTTTTAAAATCCATTTTCCTTTAAAATGATCTTCAAGGATCGTTTGAAAACATTTTCAAAAACTTAGATTTTGAATACAATAGATTTATAACCTAAGAGAGATATGGTCATATTTTACTTAAAAACATTATCTTTTGTACCAAACTATGAAAAAAATGGTACTAACACATGATTGTATCTTGAATAAATAGAGGATAAGGAAACTCATAAGTGTTCTTGAGAGATGGATCATAAGATTCCATCAAAGGAAGCATAAATATAAACAATATCAAAAAGAGATGAAATTGTATAAATAAACTCATGAATCTTAAAATATCATTAAAATAAGTATATTCATGATATAATATGTAAAATGGAAGTATATAAATATTGAAAAATAATTTCGGTACCTAACCAAAACATGTGTCTCAAAGATGGAAAATCGAAACGAAACTATTTTACTGATTTAGTAACTTTTGAAACATAAACCACATGAAAGAAAGATCATAAAATGGATATGTGAATACTCATAAATTTAATTTTAAGATACATAGAATACAATCATGGTCATTACATACACCACAAAAATGGAAAGAGTGGTGATCATAACATGTATCTCATGAAAATAAAAACTAAGATGAAATCCCCTTACCTTGTGTCTTAACTCTCATTATACTCATTGAAACCACATATATAATAAATTTAAATTTATTATAAATATTTTAAAGAACCATATTATTATATGTAATATCATATATGGTTTGACTATGACCTTATATTATCTTCTTGTTAACAATCCTATGTTAATGTTTCACTTTAGGTAATATTCACTTTATTCTCCGCATGTGTCTTAAATTGTTATATCTTTGGAATTTATACTCTATATCGTGATTTATATAATGTAAACCATGATATAAATATCATTTATATATCGTATATTTGTATTATAATAATCTATATAATATATAATTATTAAATGGAATACACCATTGGTAGAGACGGTAAGTCATACGTGCGCATGATTGTTATTTCTGTTTAATTGTCGTCTTGAGAGAAATAAATTAAAAGAAATATATGTATATATGTGTGTGTGTATATATATCCTTATTATAGTAGATTTATGATATCATATATTTTTTATATATTAACTAAAACCATTCTTAATACAATTAATGTACTGTATGAATGAATCATATCGTTGTGAGGGGGTGGTAGTCCACACTTCCTCAAATTAAATTATCGTATTAACACCAAATGTATAGTAAAAAGATATGTGTTGTAAAACGAATATAGAATATTAAATAAATAATGAATATAAAATATAAAATATATTAAAATAGCATCCATAATAATGTCCACCATGAGAGGCAGTAATGAAAATTGAACAATAATCATTTAGTGAGACAATAGTTCACCGTACACATAAATAGTATGTTCGTTATCCATTATATGGAGGTTTTTGTAAGTGTATAATGAAACCTTATCATAAAAAAATACTAGTATATTGATGATAATTTTTTTTATACAATGATGTAATAAAAAGAGTGGAGGGGGTGGAGAAGTAAAATAAAAGAAAGGACTTGAGAGAAGACATTTCCTTTTAATTATGTAACTCCTTTTGGTTCATGCCAAAATACTTTCTTGGATTTCCTTCTACCAAAGGAAATGATTCTAGGATAAATTAAGTATATATATTAAGTTTATTATCTACATATTGGCCGAAACTAAGTGGTTTTATAGGTGTTAATAATAGGGGGAGGTGGTGGTCTTTTATAGGAATGGAGGAGTGGCACTCCTGTAAATATTTAAAGGTAGAATTCCACCCACTTTTTCATGTTGTAGGTGGATCCAATAATGAAAACAATTAGATCCAAGGGAGTATAGGGTCGAAATTTGTCTTTGCAATGGATTTTTTACAGGTTTCTTTTTCATTTTTGGACTTAAATTTAAGGTTTAGTCCTTCGTTAAGCTTAATTTTACCTTAATTGATGATATCAATTTTAATTACTTTCACTAATAATTTAGGTAAAAAACTAATTTTTTCTTATTAGAAATTATAAATTATTCTGATGCAAAATATTTAATCCATTTTTCTAAATTCCAAACCCATAAGTGGTAGAAATTAATTTAAAATTAATCTCATGGTTGGATCGACTATGTGGGTTTTTCAAGTAAAACAAATGATCAAAACATTTATATGTTTTAATATCAAATTTCAACGTGAAATTAGTTCTAATTACCCACATTGGATTAATTTATAAAAATATAATCTAATTAAATTTTTAAATGAAATTAAAATATAATTTAACCTTATAAATAAATTATATGAAAATGTAGTTTTGAATTAAAATTCGATAATTTTAATTATTCATCAAAAAGTGAAGTTTCTCAGAAAAATCACAAAATTTTAGCCTAATATAATTTAGACATTATAAAATCAAAAATAAAGTCTATTTTATCAAATCAAATTTCTAAATGTGTCTAAAATTAATTTTATTTTTTTCCCAAAAGGACATTAAAAGTAGTTGATTTGAGAAAAATGTATTTTTAAACATATATGGACTTTAACAAAAATCATATATTTCATTGTAAATATGTTTTATTTATATAAATAAATTATAAAAAAAGTTTTAAAAGTAGTTATTACTATTCATATAACTAATTTTAACTACTAAGTTATAATTATCTCATTTAAATAATTATAACAATAAAATGATGTTTCATAGAAACATCGGTGTTGCTTGTAACGTACGCCAACTCGGTGTTGTGTGTAACATATGCTGAGTCTATATTGCATGTAACATATGACAAGTTGATTTTACTTGTATCATACACTATGTTGGGGTCACATAACGTATGCTAATTTGGTTTCATGTGAAAGGAATGTTTGACAATAAATAAATGAAAATTTAATATATTTAAAAAAAAGGTCTCTAAAAAATCGAGGTGTTACAGCAATATCCTTATAAGTAGAGATGATGAATCTAATAAATTCAGTGAATATGTCTAAGTAACAAGGATAGAACAAGGTATGTTTTGAATGTGAATCTATTCTTCTCATTTAAGCAGTTAGGAATGGACGACATAATCTATAATAGAAACCCACTACCCACTGGATTAACATCATCGAGTCCCAATCAATAATGTGATTATTCATCAAACATGTCTTACATGAATCCAATTATCTATTAGATGGTATGGAAAACAAGTAAGTTGATATTTATGGTTACTTTTTTTGGATTATCTCCCTAATGAGCTCAATCCCCTTTTCCAAATGGATTTTTGTAAAATTCCATCTTTTAGAATTTTGTAACTCTCTTACTTTATTTAATAAAATAAAATATATTTGTCTTGTGATATCTCATAAATCATGGTGCATAATATTACACCCCCAAATGATAAAGGGTTAAATGACTAAATGATATGAGTCATGTCAACAAGGCACACCTTCCTTTTCGGGAGCCTACCTGATTAGAACTCCACAGTTAAGTGTGCTTGTCTTGGAGTAGTGATCAGGATGGGTGACCTTTTGGGAAGTTTCTTAGGGTGTGTGTGAGTGAGAAAAAAGCATACTAGAAAGGACATGTGTTGGCCTGTGTGGACAGTCATTAGTCAGATGACCTATTCAAGCACATGGGTGGGCCCGAGGGTGGGGACCATGTGTTTGTGGGGAAACTGGTGGTACCTAGTGGGCCAGAACCTGACAATCATATTAGAGGCGGGGTGTCTGTGATGTCATCGGGGCTCAATTGTTACACACACATCTTTTCATAATCCTTTTTTGATTTATAATTCATTGACCTTACTGGACATAATTACCTTATTCCTAAAAGAAGTGATGTATTGGGCCTAGTTTATTAGGATGGAAGTACCTTCACTAAATCATGTGGGTGGGCCCCAGGGTGGGGACCACATGTTTGTGGGGCAACTGGTGGTACCTGGTAGGCCAGAACCTGACAATCATGTTCAAGGCAGGGTGTCTATGCTGTAACTGGGGCCCAGTTGTTACACACACTTCATGTCGTCATCCTTTTTTTATTTATAATTAATTGACCTTATTGGACTGAATTACCTTCTTCTACCATGGACATGGATTTAGTGAAGGTACATTCATCCTAATAAACTAGGCCCAATATATCACTTCATTTAGGAAGAAAAAAATTATGTCTTCTCTATTCAATCAATTCCATGCCACTAATGGTGCACCCAATGTAAGCTACCTTACTAAGACATTAATTCCATATCTTTAATATTTCATTAAAGTGCTTAATAAAATGGTACCCATTGATAATATTATAAATTCTTGAGACCAATACACATGTTCGTAGGTAGTAAATATCAATGAAACCTAAAATAGTTGGTGTTCCTATTGATGGGTCAGTCCTCATGATCTTATAAAATCGAGATCACCAAGTACAGACTTTATAAGAATTGTCAATAATTATGATCCCCCAACTTCTAATAGTCACACATCATCTATTTCTTGTAGGCATGATGTATCTAGACCATAGTACATAAGTTTAAGATTACTATAATAGTATCTCTAGGTTCTCATTATAGCTTATAAACTTCTATATCCTTTTAACATGAAAAATAATATATGGAAATTACCATGTAAATAGTGGACGCAAAAATATCAACATTATTATGGTAAGTTTACGTCATGAATAATTAATTGTATGCATGACATCATAATAGAAAATTATTGTTCAAGTTGGGTCTAGGGTACTAAATTTTACAACAAGTTTCAAGATAAACATCCTCCCACTCGATCACATGGGATAGATCTAGTTGATACATATTCAGCTGGGAAACATAGAACACATCACAATCAGAAATTAAACAAGTAGGAATGTCTAATTAAAATCCAAACTTTTATGTCTCTCCATAACCTCAAATGAGCCAACATAATATGGTGTTAACTACCCTACTTTCCTAATTTTCTATGTCCCAAATTAGGTGAAACTCATATAAAAACATGATCTCCCACCTCACACTTTAACAGATGATGGTAGTGGTCTATATATGTCTATAATTGTCTTAGAACTGTTTCCAACCATTTCCTAGATAACCACACCATCTTTGTCGCCCCTAAAAAAGACTCGACCTTATTAGAGACCATTCACCTACCCTTTCTTAACATCAAGGATATTCACAAGGCCACCCATATGACACTTCAAAGTATGTATCCTTAGTGGAAAACTACATTATGCACTAAAATAATAAACCACTAAAACCAATCATGAAATCCTTATGCATATCCATAATAATTTAATGATTCATCTAGTCTAACCATCTATCTGAGGACAGAATTCCATAATCTATTTTGATTAAGATCCCATCACACATAGAAACCCCTTGAACATAAAAATGGTCAAACTCTTCTATTATTATCTTCTCCTTGATAGGGAATACATGAACTGATTTCATGAATTAGTTAATTATTACCCAAATCATTCCATATTCACTCACTATGAGTCTATTGTAGTGTAATTTTGATGTACAAGGATCCTTTATCCATCATATATAATGAAATAGATAAAGGTAAACCAAACTGTTCGGTGTGTGGTGTTCCACAACACATTTCTAGAATGAAGTGAATCATTACATAATGTTTGTAATTGATCGGATTACTATAGACCACTAACATTGATGTCTTGTATCATGACCAATCCGAATAACCTAAGATTCAATGGACCAACTAATCATATTCTCACAATTCATCAACCCCAGACTCAAAACATCTTGAACATCCAACCACCTTTAAAGACACAAAAACCAATTGGATACAAAAACTAGAAACTGAAGGTCTCTTCACCATTGAAGGTTTCATTAAAATGATTCTAACCCGAATCGAATGCTTCCCCATTCAAAAATAAATTTCACAACAAAGAACTGGCTTGAACACAAGATGGGCATACAAGAAAATTATTCTCATACACAACTAAAATCATTTTCTCAAATATGTTAACAAAGGATCCCTCCTCCTTTGGTCCCTTTATATCCTACATTGGTAATTACCTTCTCAAGGAACATGTGACCACACCTCTTATCCAAAAAAAATTCATATTATCGAGATCAAATATATGAAATCATTTACCCCATAATTTTATTTTAGGATCATATTTTTCTATGTAAAAGTACACTTCATGCCTTTATGCTCTTAGTATTCCATAAAATTATCTTGAATGAGGTAATGTCACCAAATTCTGAGAGCATGCACAACTATTATAAACTCAATGTCATAGTGAGATAAATTATTTACATAAAAGTATAATTGGTAAACTGCATAAGCTATCACCCATTTTTCGATATCAAGACATATCTTAACTCCATGCTCAAGGATTCATTGTAATGTTGTCAATACCCAACATTTCATAGAATGAAACAACAGTGGATATATGGTTAACCTCACTTCCAACCTTTCAAAGGAGTCCCGGGTTATATATTGTTCAAAATGATTCACTAAACTAATTGAGACCTAATATAGTTCTCCCAACCATTTAGATGCAATCCAAACTTTTGAAACTATAAAAAATTATATTTATATAATATATAATCAATAGAGTGACATGTTTTTCACATATCATCCAAAGAAACCCCCCATGATTCTAATCCTTAACCAAGGAAAACAAATATTTTCTCACTATATACAACCAACCAAGAGGGGAATATATCATGATTATTAAGAAGAAAACAACCCCAAGAACAATTTAAGGATCAACAAGATGAAACACTTCAAGATAGAGTAAAAAAACTTGATCCACTGCATCTCACATAACTAGGATATGGTTCAATCAAAGACATTCCTCAATAAGAAATTACATGGATCTATCCTTGGGTTATGAATCCTCATCCATGGTAACTATGGTTTAGTGATATTAAATCAATGGTATGCACTGTACAATTGATAATGAAATATCTTTAATAGATCTCTCATACAAACCATTCATGAAATAAACTTTGTTATCCATTCACACACCTAAGGTTCACCATGTTCATAGAACTAATCTTGAATTCCTGAAATATATTTCTCCACATACATATACCTATAATTTATGTTCACAAAGTGGAATGGAACAACAAGGTAATAAAAACTTGAGAGGTTAATTTCTCTCAATGGATTAGTCTAAATAATATATCAATGATCACACTTAAATAGGTTTGTCCCAAAACAACAATCACTTTGAAACTATAGTGGGAACTCAAATGGATTGGCATAGAGATCATAAGATACACTTGATATTAAACTCACATTCAAGTAACACTAGGAATATGAGAAAATTGTTCCTTAATAACTTGAAAATCCAGTGGAACCTGTACATTTCTCTAGTAGAGCTATGAGAGACCATTCGGAGATAAGAGAACACTTTCCACTCCCCTTGGATCCTAGGAAAGACTAAATATAATAAGAAAAGGCTTCTCTTGAGAAAATTAACTCACATAAACACATGACTTCTCTAGAAGAATCACTCAAGCCACACAATATGAGAACCCCATTTGATCAAATCCATTAAATCACAACATACCACCTCTAAAAACAAGAGTGGGTAAGGATAAACACGAAAAATCAAAAAATAATGAAACATGTTCATAGAGGTTTCAAAACAAACCATATCTAAGACAAAATATCTTTTCAAAAAATTATCATTTATAAAACCTCTAAACACCATTTTAAAAGGAGTTATATAAAAATCCCATTTCAAAAATAAACATCTTTTATCTCTTTATAAGATAATCTAAAAGAGTAACATCTCATAACTCCTCAATTATAAGATTAAACTTCTCAAATTTATAACTAGTCATGAAACATAATTTTTTTCATCTTGAATAACATTATTCGTGGTCAAAGTTCTTTTAAAAAAGAACCACCATTCAATTTATAAATCTATTTTTTTTCGTAAAAAGTTAGAATCCTAACTTTATTTATAATTCCACCTTCAAAACAATTTTCTCTTTCAGATAACATGGTGAAAACAATCACAAAATATTCCTTAAACCAAAAACCCACCCTTTACAACTTCATGGTAAATAACTATTTCTTTCTAAAACATTTTAAAATTATTGAAAAAAAATCAAGGGTGTGAAATTATTTAATATATATCATTAACTGGTTTGAAATAAATAACATTTTCTAGGTTTCCATGATTAAACAACCATTTTTTAAAACATGATAAAAAAACCCAAGAATCATTTTATAGGAAAGAAATAAATCTTAACTTTCCATACTAAAATATTTTTTCGAGAAATCTATTTTCACACATAAAATAGGTTAAAATACACCTACACAAAAAAAATATGATGTAATAAATAATATTCAAACAAATTCTTGGTATCAAAATATACCATAAAATAACTTGATTATTTTTCTATCAATGATAGCCACTTAAAAAAATCTAATATTCGTGGATTCTAAACAATAAGAGAAAGGTTTTGGAGTCAAGATCGACCTATTCACATAGTTGATGATCATGTTCTAAGCATGATAAAACCAACTTAATTTATTCAAATCCAATTATTTTATCACTAAATAGTTTTTTATTCCATCTAATTATAACATACTAACATGGTTCAACCCATAATGTTGCCCAAAGTTTACTTCCATAACTTCTAAAGGGCATTCGAGATTACCATGGGTTGATGAAAAGAACCAGGGTATCACAAAAAGAAACATGGGAATGATTTCACCCTCAATATACATGATAAGAGATAGAAAAAATAGTATATCTCAATATATTTCAAGAATATATGACATATCAAAAAAACTAAAGAGGTCACATGTAATAACTAGATAAGAATGTATCAACAAAAAATTGAAATACAATTAATACCATAGCACCCAAATAAATCCACAGGTCTGTCTCATTGTGAACATAAGTCAACATCATCCCAACTCATTAAAATTGCAACATGATCAAGCTGATTCATCCACTGCATTAAACTCTTCCTTTTTTCCCTATATCCTTTAAAAACTAGGGTAAAATTTCCAAATGAAAAAAGTATGGAATGAGCACTAAATATTAATAGGATACCACAAAGGAATCTATACAATGTTTATACACATGAATTTTTTGGTTATTATTTCAAAATATTTTCATAAAACATTTCATAAATAAATCATTTAATTTATAATACTTTACATTCAAAACATACTTTTGTTTAATTTTCAAAAACAAGTCATGTTATCATAACAAAGAAATATAATATAACAAACATCCATGTGAAATAAGTAGGTGAATAAAACAATTTTCAAGAATGAATATCTATATAAAATGAGAAAATTTTTATATCAAAAAAACAAGCAAGTAATGTATCCTCAAAGAAAAAAAAGAGACAAACACAATTCTAAGGTGTAGAAAAAACAAAAAAAACATGACCACTGGTCATCATATATGGATCCTATAGACCAGAAATATTTACACCTTTTAAATGATAGTCACTAGAAACCATAGCATCATGGTAACCACCCCTAGTGATGGATAACTCTAATAGGGCTTTTATATGTCTAGTTTTCACCCATACCACAAGGTATTAATGATGTACTTATACATTGTCATTCCATTGAAAAGACCAATCCATGTTACATAAATATTATTCCAAGGAAAATATGTTTTATTTCATTTAATTTCCAAGAACAAATTTTCATAAAAATTTTCTATTATGGTGCCACACCATTTACATTATTAAAAAACCACTTTCATTTTAGAAATCACTTTTGAGCCATTTTATCAAACACATCATGTGCATAAATTCTAGTTTTCCAAGCATACTGATTTTGAAAACCATTTACCTTGAAAATAAATTTAATTCCAATTTAAATATCAATTTCATAATAAAAATCAAAGAAATGCATCACAAGAATGTAAGAATGTCATGGGATAGGCTATAGGATAGAGACACCAACCTCATGAATGTAGAAAAATCATTTCCTACTAATTTGGTGATGGAAAACAAATATATTAGGTCCAGATTAGTCTATATCCAAGAAAAGATCATCAATTGTATATCCAAACATCATATCAGGTCATCAGAACCCTTATAGGGTTGAACAACAAGGGGAAGATGAGAGATTGGAGATAGATCTAGAAAGAGGAAAAGAGAACGACCAGAAAACACACATACCTAGAAGGGTCCCATTAAGATCGATGGGTAATCAATAAGGATCTAATGGGATAACCTCTTAGAGATCAATGGAGAGTCTAGTTTGTGTTGATAAGGATTTTTTGAGGTCAAAATGGACAAGGTAATTGGGGTAAATTTTCATTTTAAAAAGTTTGTATTTGGTCTCACGGTTAGGCCTAAAAGTTTGAAAAAAATTGTATTGGTCATTTTTCTTAGACAACTAAGTCCCATGGTTCACTGGAGTAGGTACATGGTTTGAAAAACAATGGTAACGACATGTGAGGGCCCCTGGACCAAATCCCATAAATCTTCATGGTTTTCCTTAACACTTACATAGTTAGAAAACTATTCTCAAAATGTGAAAAATTACACTAGAAAACATAGAGTTGTATCATATGATTACCGCATGGTTAGAAAAAATATTCACCTAAACTCTGTACCTAGCCTATTTTATCTTAACATCCAAATTTTCAACCTCTGACTTTTGAAAACCTCTCGAACCTCAAAAGAGTTAAACCAATCTAAAATATACATACCTATGACCCAAAGGGAATCATAGTCCAAGAAATGAATCACCATGAGTAACTCACTTACAACAAACACCAATAGAATTCACAAAACCTCTATAAAACATACCAACACAGAGGAGGTGAAACTAGAAACAATCATGATACAAGAACCAACATGGGACTTAGACCTAAGTCATTATACTAGAATGAGTAAACTAGAACTTAAAATATGGAATATTATCTCATGGTGAACCAAAAAATAATCATCACTCTAAGGTTCTCAGCTTCTTAAAGTCCACTCATCCCAGTTACCCAAGAACCAAACTAAAGTCACCCATTATCAACCCATCCAAATTAAATTTCAATCCAAAATACATCATGTATAAAACAAAAACCCCATAGAGCATGTTAATCACTAGGAATAAAATCACTAAAACCACGAATGTCCTATAAGAACTCCCAAAATATCACCTAATAAAAAACCAAATAAATGAAACATCTAAGGCTCTAATCAAAGATAAATCTAAGAAAATGAAATGACCATCAATAAGAATCATCCCTAGAAAAAATTACATGAATTATCACCACAACCAACTAGGATATTCTGAGATGCCTATAAAGAACCTAGATAATAACCCAAAATATAGATTAAATGATTCTAGAAATATAGATCTTAATCCATGACCAATAAACAATCCAACATTACCAATCGATTATAATTTTTGGTAGGGCCATCAACTAAAGAAACTTCACCTAATAAGAAAAACAATTACTCAAATGATCTTCCTGGAAAAAACTATCCATCCATCCCATGATTTATCTGGGAGGAAAAATTCAAATAACATAAAACATTAACACAAATAGTTCATATATCAAACTCTCAAAAAAAATTCTAATGGAACTAAGGGACTAATCCAAATAAAAAAACAAAAAAAAACATGGAACTTCCCAAAACCCCATTTCAAAATGATCCATTTTCTAAAATATTTCTTTCAAATATTTAAAACATATAATTTTAAAATAATAACTAAGCTTTCATTTTCAAAAAAAAATCAATTCCCACTTTTCTCTAAATAATCCATTTTTTAATCCATATAAAGAAAATAAAACCCCTTTTAAAAATCATCCAATTTTAAAAAGTTTATAAATACAATCTCAAATAAAAAAATCCTAAATTTTAAAATAAACCCATTTTTATAAACAAATTTCAAAATAAACACACAACTCAAATAACACCAAAATTCCAAACCACATGTCACCATATCACAGATCCCCCATTGAATTATGAACCATAATGGGTGTCATTAAAGGGGACCTAAATAATAACTAAATGGAATGTGGAACCAATATTGACTAAGATATGAGGTTTTAGGGACCATGGTGTTGTAATACAAAAATTACTAAGACATCTAAAGATTGAGTGTTTAGTCAAGAAATGATTTCTTAGGCTATTAAAACCTACCTCACACCACTGATCTCATTTTTTGTATCCTAACAAAAATATACCTTAACCCCTAATCAAACTCAATCATGCTGATGAGTATTAATAAAAATAAAAAGTAATAAAAAGAAATTATAACTCAAAATTAAAATCCCAACTACCCATGTTGAATTAAGTGTCACAGTAATAGGTGGTGATCATGCACCCATTCACGACCCACCTCCTAAGTCTTGATGACCAATTATAACTCAATCCTACCATGACAACCCTAAATAATATAGGGGATAATCATCAGAGATTCTAGGTTTATATTGAGAAAAGAACCTAGGTCTGATGCCATTTTTCATGAATTGGCCCAATTCGTCCATCCATAATATGTCTAAAATGGCCCTCAAAACATAGATACATGTTCATGATCACCTTGAGGTGGTGACTAGCACACTGGAATCATATACATACAATGGGAATGATTTTTCCCTTGATTTAAAGTAAAATCAATAACATAAAACTAATGAAAAATCAGTCTGACCCGTCTGTATATCATAATTCCATGCCAAATCAAATATTAAAAAAAATTAGACAACATAAAATAAATACATAAATAAACTCTCAACTCACCCTACTCACACAACCCTTCAAAAAATATAAAATTTACTTCCATTATTCCTTTTCTTCAATCACGGGTATATATAGTGCACTGCTAATAATTTAAATAAATCAATAAAATTCTAACTAGAAAATGTAAATCATTTAAAGGGACACACATTAGACATTCTAATAATATAAAATAAATTCCTACCAAATTAGGTAATAGATATTATAGTTTGAATTTGATAAAATAAAAAATAACCTTGGATCAATCAATGCTCTTAGGAGTGACCAAATTCTTGATAAAATCCTAAAACTGGAATGATAGATAGGTTTCGTCTAAATCTTAGTAGGAGTTCCAAAAAGAAACCTCACCCCAAGTACAAACATTAAATTAAATATCCATTTAGTTTTAATTTAAACTATATTATTTAAATATAGGTTTTTAGTTCAAAAAATATGAATCCAAAATTTCCAAAAGTACTTTTATAAAAAAATATTTTATTTAAATGAGAATAGTCACTTAGAAAACATTTAATGGGCCTATACCCATTTTTAGTTCCCATTTTTAAAGATGCATTACAATAATTTTAAGTAGGATTTAAGACAAAAAACACATTTATTATTAATAGGAAGAGAAATATAGGAAATTAACCACATTATAAATACTATAAGAAAGATTAAAAACCAATATTAGTTACCATGCATATCAAGTAAATAGGATAATCTAAAGAAACATGAATATCCCCATATATCAATATACCAATAAATTAATAAGTTTCATGGGATCTACCCTACAGCTTCTAAGTATAGGTATCCTTAAACATACTTTTTTATAATCTACTAGAAAGGTTTGGTAACACATCACTAGCCAATAGGGGTAAACATACTTCGTTGAAATAGCTAGTAGAAAGGGATCACATCCCATTCAAGTCATCCTACCATAGAATCATGGTTCTCAGGACCAAAGTAAAGAAAGGGTGATAAAATAAGTAATGAACACAACTAATGATAAGTATAAACAATAAATAGTGAGAAATACAAGAATCATAGAGAATACCAAATAACTCACCCTCACTTATAACTCCTTCAAAAATAAACAACCCATATTGTATATCCATAACATGATATAAAACAGAAATCACAACCCAATGGTCACAATGTAATCCATTCAAATCCAAATAGGGTTCAAGACTAAATCACATACATATACACATTTCAAAATCACTAAAAACTGAAAGATGGGTTTTTAAATTAAATTTTAGAAACCAATAGAGAAAAACACTATTTTTTTAGTTGTACTAATATACACTTATATATATATATATTTATTTATCTCCTTGTACAAATTCGCATATTCTCATGTGAATATCTATAATGAAATATATATATATATATATATGTATATATATCTGTGTGTGTGTACCTATATATATTTGTATAACGGCCATATATGTGTATGTCAAGAGAAATTTTACAAAAGGCACCTTTTTATTCAAAACTGAATATATAAATTTTTTATCAATACATAGAATTTCAAAAATTCATTCAAAAAAACATTTTCAAATATGTATATATATGTGTGTATATATATATATTAAAATAAATAATAAAAAGTTCTGTTTTAAAACACCTTTTAAAAATTCAATTAAATTTTTAATTCAATCCTAAAAAGGGAAAAAAAGATTTGAAATTTTTTATAGACACAAACGAGGTCAGTCCATTTTCAAACATCTCAATTTATTTTTAAAAATTATTTCAATGCTTTTTAAATACTTTCAGTTTCAATTTGGACTTGAAATTTCATGTAATGACATTATGTTTAAGGAAATATACCTTGAAACATTTGTAAAAACCAATTTAACATTCACACATAGGAACAATTAATTAAATAAAACATTTATAATATCAATAAATAAAAGTTTCTTAAATTTAAATCCTAAACTTAGGAAAACCTACCTCAAATAAATCAGAACCAAGTCATGGTAAGCTGGAACATTTTTCCCTTTATTGAGAACACCCAATCAGGGAAGAAGAACTCCACACGAACCTTGGAAATTGATGAAATTATGAAAACCCAATAAAATCACCATCATAGGGTTCAATTGAAGTAATATGATACACAAGGAAAGGGTAAAA
This sequence comes from Viscum album, assembly GCA_963277665.1. Lineage (NCBI taxonomy): Eukaryota > Viridiplantae > Streptophyta > Magnoliopsida > Santalales > Viscaceae > Viscum > Viscum album. The sequence continues at coordinate 1,596,577,697 of OY728130.1, read as the reverse complement.
TGAAAGAAAAGTTAAAGAGAAGGTTGAGGAGTTTATACCTTGGTGGAATATTCCAAGAATCATGAAGAATCTGCAATGAAACTCCAAAGAGATGGTGATTCTAGAGAGAGGGTGCATGTGGCCAAGGGAGGGACCTTCCCCTGTGTTCTACATGATGTACAGGGGAGAAAAAGGTGGAAGGAAAAGTAAAAAAGGGAGAAATTAAATAAAATAAAAATAATGAAATTAAAAAACAAGATCGATGCACGGTTTACCCACATAGTTTAGTAAACCATATGGGGAACATGTCGCTTATACTAGACACTCAAAAAATTAACACGTGGTTACTCCTTGGAGACTTCATAGTTTAAGAATCCATGCCAATGGGCTAGGTATGATACAAAAATAATTGAATTATTTTTATATGGTTTCTTATAATGTGTTGGATAACTATGAAACCTTCAAAATCATTGAAAAAAATTGAAAATTTCTTATATCAAACTCATGAAAAGTCTTGATGACTCAAAATAATATAAAATTATATTAAATAAAATAATAAATAAAACATTGGGTGTTATATGAAAGAATTGGAAAATATTTTATTTAAAAATATTATTTAATAAAAAAATCATTGAAAATATATAAAGTCCATAAAAAAGGAATGTGTAGTGGAAGATAGACCGTTTGATTATGAAAGGATGAAAAACCTTTTAAATATTTTGAAATACCTTTATTGTAAAATCATACTATAAAAATATTAACAAAAATTCTTTTTAAAATTATGATAAGGGAAATATGAAGCTCACATTATACAATACATTATTGGGTTTCCAAATATAATAGAGAATATTATAAAAAATTGAAAATATGTACATGGAACAAAATTCATTGTTAAAGAAAATTGGAATTATTCCTAACAATGTAATAATTTTATGTTTAAGATATTCATCGAGGATGAAGGTTTGAATAAAAAGTTTTATTTTATCTAGAGAGAAAGAGATAGTATAATATAAAATATTAGGGTAGAAGAAACCAATCATAAGAAGTAGGATGTTCTATATGAGACCTTATAACTCAAATAAAGGGGTTTGAGTTAACAAAAACTCTTACATCATCATTATATTTAGAAATAATAAACAATTAAAGGTATAAAATGATTTAAATAAATTATATTTCATAAAAATTTATGATGAAAGAAATTCTGGGAAAATATATACACTAAAAAATGAAACAAGTAGTGAATATGCATCACATATCAATGAAGAAGAATTTTGATGCAAACACTCTCACCGTAAATCTTTATTAGATGAATGATAAAGGTTATTTTTCATGAATCCCTAACCAATAAATTCTTATTACCTAATAATGCAGTATGGTTCAATTCCAGGGTCAATATTAAGGATTCCCCTTACACAAAATAATTTTTTATTGTCACTATTTATAAACTAATTAATATAACACTAAAGATAAATACTAATATTTGAGGGGGTTTCATATTAAATATGATATAAATGTGTAAATATATATATATATATAATGAAAAAGATCAATAATAATACAACACACAACGAATTAATTGAAAAAAAATATTGTTCTTAAGGGTTCATGGTGAAGTAATCATTGTTAATAAAAATATTTCTCATCATCCTACTTAATTTGGTTATCAAAATATATCACAGTACACACCCACATTTGAAATATTACTACCCCAAACCTATATATATTCATGTAGGGTAATACTCTCTCAAACTATGGATAATAGATCTCTTCTCCACACATCACTACTATAATGTAACTCTATCATATGAAACATTATAATGATTTAGAGGAATATATGTGAATAGGAATAGGAAGTTAGTGGTAGGGAAAAGGGAGAAATCACATTATGTAATCAGTTTAACAACCACTAAAATACTGTAATTAAATAATTAGAATACATTGGAGATAAATAAACTCAAACATCACCAATTCCCCCTCAAACAAATGTGAGGCTTAGTTCTCTATTTTCATAGATTTGAGAAGAATCATGGTGGAAGAAATGAAAAATATAAACAAAAGTAAGAGTGGAAGAAGAAAAGGAAAATAAAATATATTATAAATTTAAAATATAATTACAAAAAAAAATTAAACCTTGTTAATCTTTAGAAAATGGAAAACTAAAATAGTTAACTAAATGGATAACTATTTTTAAAGGCAGTGTAATATAAATTTATATGGAGAGGGTGGCTCATTTTCACTCAAAAATCCCCCTCCAAAATATTTTTCATTTTATAAATATTAAATGGTCTAATTATAAAGTGTTATCTTCTGAAAAAAATTCCCCAATATTTTGTTCATGAACCAACAAAATTTATCTCCCTTAGTTAGGTGTATCCATTCTTATGAAAGTTTTACTCGGGAAATGTTTTTATATTGGATACTACATATATTCCAATATTTCAATTTCTTATTCCATTATAACCATGAAGGATTTGGAATCAAATGTGGAAACAATTTAATAAAACCACCCTTGGAATGTTATCTATATCCTTATGAATTTAAAGATCAATTGGAAAATCCTTGTGGGATATATGATCCCATCTCTGAAATACCAAAAACTGGACATAGTTTCCAACAAAGAACTTGTAAGATCATTTTTGTCTACCAAAGTTTGGATTAATATTTTTGTACGGTGAATGAAAATTATCCCATTTAGTATTTAATCATACAAAAAATTAATTTCAAAATTTTGATAATTATAGAAAAGGTTTTGGTTAAAATATGAAACTAATTTAAAATACATAAAATTTAAAAATTAATCTGTTTCACAATTAAGATCAAACCATTAAATACCTAAAAAAATATAATTACCCTTAATATGTAAAATTTTTGGGATATAAAATATTTAAATTAAAAGTAAAAATATTGAAAATATTGTAACTTTCAATACCCCCACACTTAAACATTTCACTTTTGGGCAATTGTTTATACTAATTTCGAAACAGAATTTCTAAAGAATAAATGGAAACACTATTCAATTTTCACATCAAAGGAAAATATAAAGAATATTACATGGATTAAAATTTCTTAATTCCCAAAATGATCATAAAAATTCATTCAAACTAAATATAATACTCACGTGCATGTCATACCTACCTCCCTGAAAATGTATTTCTATCTTCACTTAACAAAATATAATGTGTAGCTTTTCTCATTACCAGGAAATGAATGATCTCGATATCCTTGATTCCCTCCTATTATATCCACTTCATAAAATCTAAATCATGAAGGATTTTACATGGGTTATTGTAAGGTTTAGGTTTGGGAGGTTTTAAATTAAAAAACATCAAAAGTATAATTAATAAGGTTCGACTCAAAAGTGTAAATGTGTGAAAATAGTTTTCCTCAAGAATTGTGTTCTCCCCAATCATCTTAAATATGAATCACCTCCAAACCATCATTTTTTATTCCTTTTAAAGTTTTAATTTTATCATTTTATAAAAAATAAATTTTCTTCCCTCTTCCCCCATTTCAAAAGCTTTGAATTATTTATTTGATTAGAAATTTCAGTCAAAATTTGTGTTTTTAAGGGAAAGAGAAGAACTTAATCTTAAAAATGTGATTTTAATTCAAAAAACATATTTTTAATGATATTTTTGGATAACATCTATCTTAATAAAATGAAAAATATCCTTCAAAAGTATCAATAAATATGGAAGTAATTTTTAAATTCAACTGAAATAGATTATTCAAGATATCATAACACAACCAAAATCCCCCCATAATCCCCACAAACTTGAGTTAAAAAATAAATGTGCATTAAATGTTAATGGGGGTTGGTATGGGATAAATGTAGTCTAATGTGGAAGCATAATAAGGTATTTTATGGTGACAAAGGGATTAATAAAGGTAAAATGTAGAGGAAGACCAAAATAAGAGTTGAATATAAAAAGGCTTTCAATATGATGCATTATAATTACTTTACACATTCAATGAACTATAACATCTTTAAAAATGATAAAAATAGAAAGTTATACATCACAAAACATGAATTAATACTCTAAATTAAAAATTAAATGTGAAGAATATGTCAAAAAAATTTATAACCCTCTTAGGTTGGGTAAAATATTTAATTTTGACTATATTATTTCACATGTGTCTCTTAATCAATCAATTTTCTCCTAAATTAAATGATACAATATCAGAAAATAAAGTTAATTTATAATTAATTTAAATCCTAAAATGTTCAAATCAATAAATATAATAAAAATACCAAGTTGGTTTTGATTTTCCAAATTATTCAATTTTACTTAAGAATCCAAAAAAACACACCAAAAATAAATAAATAAAATCAAAACATGAAAAATTCAGAAATATTGTGAAAATCAAAAAGGATACACACAAAAAATTCCTAAAAATAGATTATTATCCCCCTATACAAACACTTAGGATTTAACAATCCATCATTTAATCTTAATAAAATAAAAATATATGGGAAGAAAAAATAAAGAAAAGGAAATACACAACCTAATATTATTTTTTTAGTGGAATCCTTGAATTAATCTCTTAGATACTGTCACTTTAGGTATATAAGAAAGAAAAAAATAAAAATATTTATGAAAATAAAAACAAATAAAAAGAAGATAATGTGAAATAAAAGGGATAAATATTAATTTAGACACCCAAGAGGGTGATTGGTTTTTACTAAACCTATTCTAGAAGTTACATTGAGTCATCCCCAATATGAAGGTGGGTGTGGTTTCTTTCTCATGAACCACCAAACTATTTTCTTTCTGATGTGCATTCCTTTAGTTTGGTTGTAGAGAATCCCATTGATAAATTGTTGTAGTTCTACCCCATTTCAATGTAGTAAGTATTGTATGGTGGGGAAAGGAAAAAAGAATGGGTCCTTCTTCTTTTACTCAGAAAAAACTAATTTTTCCTCTTTAACATCAACTTCATCTAGATCCTACTCATTTTAAGCAATGCATCCATAATTTTAGAAAGTGTAAAGTCAGTGAGAATTTATTTTTCAAGTTAATTAAAAAAATGAATTAATATATAAATATTCCCATTCAAGTAAATTAACTTAGGAGTTGGTTTATTCATGAAAAGAAACTAATTTTTTTCATTTTATCCCTATAAATATTGTTTAAACAATTTGGTAAGCTTATAGTGATCCTCATCAAGTACAATATCCCCTTCTTCTTCTTCATCCTCCAAAGAACTCTAGGTGATGAAAAAATATGAAAATTTTAAGAAATGAGAGTTAATTATCAATTTAATTTCAATAAAATTAATGTAAATTGAGTTCAGGAAAATATTTCATCCCTTAGTTAGTCTAAATTATATTTATTTTTCATTTGAAAGTGCCTCTTGGAGACGGGTTATAGTGGACGAAAGTAAGTATTCAAGATCCTCTATATTTTTTCTCCAAACTTTAACACTTGGGTGGTTTCTTCATCCAATTATAGGGTAATATAGAATAGTGTTGATTCTTCTTTTCCATATATAGTAAGATCATGTTAAAGGTTAACTTCAATGAATTTATTCTAGGATTCTTCAACAAAATTTCAATATCCCATAAGTGCATCATCATGCATGTGTTCTTTAGATATATCCTCCCACCATGGTTGATTTTGGGATAATAAAAATTAATTATTTCTGTAACTCATTATTTACCTCATAATGTTACTTGACATAAAAATGGGAGGTGAAATATCTTCCATTATTTCATTTATTTTATGTTCAATTTCAGGTTTCTCTAACCACTCCTCCTAAGATGTATAGATGAATTCAGTTATTTGGATCTTTATATTTGTCTAATATTCAAAAATATCTTAAAACTAAGATATTTTTTTAATTTCTTATTCTTGTTAAAAAAATTCACCTATTAGTAATTAATTCATGCGTAATAATTAAGTTAAATACATCATGGGAAAATAAATTTTTTATTTTTTGAAATTTATTATTTTTTTAAGAAAAATAATTTGTGAAAGTATTATGCCTTCCCAAAAATGGTTCCAAATTGTTGAGAGGTATTTTTCAAGAATACCTAACCAATAAATTTTTATTACTATTAAAATGTAACATAGTGAAATATCGAGGTCAATATCGATAAGGCTACTTACACAAAATAATTTTTTGTTATCACTATTGTTAAACTAACAAATATATTACTAAAGATAAATACTAATATAATGTAAGGGGTTTCAGAATGAATATGATAATATATATATATATATATATATATTAATGAAAATATAAATAACAACACAACACACAAATAAGACAATGAAAAAAACTATTTTTATTAGGGTTTCATGGTAAATAAATCATTATTCTTTAAAAAATATCTCATTATCCTATGAAATGTAGCGATAAAAATAAATCAAAATACACCCTCTATTATAAATGTTACTACCTTGCATTGAGATCTATGAATTTATAAAAAAGCTCTCTTAAACTATGGAAAAGAGATATCTTCTCCAAATATCACCACCATAATGATACTCAATCATATGAAGCATTATAATAATGAAGCAGGGGAATATATATGAATATGAAGTGGAAGTCAGTGGTAGGGAAAAGGGGGAATTATCACACACTAAAAAGTTTCACCACTACTGAAATCATAGAATAAAATTATGAGAATACATTAGAGTGTAATAAAATCAAATGTACCCTCTTACCCTCCTCGAACAACAGTGAGGTTTAGTTCTCCATTTTTATAGAGTTGATAAGATGCCCGATGGGAGAAATGAAAAATTGAAGAAAATGTAAGATAGGAAGAATAATATGAAAAAATATATATTATAAATTTAAAGTAGAATTTCAATTAAAAATAAAACCCTACTAAGATATTAAAAATATAAAAATAAAATGGATAAATAAATGGCCACCTCTTTTGAAAGGAGGTGGAGTAGAAATTTATAGGGAGGGGGTGGCTCATTTTCTCTCAAAAATAGTCCTATTAAATTTTTCACTTATTAGACACAATAATTTTCTCAATTTTAAAATTTTGTCTTCAAGAAAAAAAATTTCTTGTATCTTTTTTATATACCCATAAAATTTTTGCTTTATTTTCTATATATAGCTAATGTTATGACAGTTTTAATTAGAAAAATATTTTTGTCCATGAGAAATTTTTTATTAAAATTACTCGGTTTCCTAGGAAATTATGACAATGATTGAGGAAAAAACACAAATGTACAAGGTTTAATAAAATTAACCTCTTGATTTTCTCAATCAATGTGTGGATTTTCAACTCAATTAGACTATCCTTGTAAGATATATGGGCCCATATTTTAAAGTATCTAAAATAGATCACAGATTGAAAGGAAAAACATGGGATTCTATTTTCATACTCCAATGTTTGGATTCATGTTTGGGTATAATTTAATGAAATTTATCCCATCAAGTATTTAATCTTATAAAAATTAATTTCACAATTTGGATTTGTGTCTAAAATATTATTTCTAAAAGATGAAACTGGTTTAAAATATATGAAATTAAAAAATTAATCCATTTTGATAATATATCTCAAATAATTTAAAAACATAAAAATGGGATAATTACCCACAAAATATTAAACTGGTGACATTTAAGACATTGAAAATCAAAATAAGGTTATTTAAAATATTATATTTATCATAGAATGTTCTCTAATATATTGTATAACAAAAATAACTATATTAATCACCTATTTAATAACATAATCCATACATATAAACTTTTATAAACTTAAATTTTAGTTATTTATTACAAATATATTTTTTAGTTATATTTTATTTTCATCATGAGATGTTATTAGATTTGATTACTAGTTTCATAGTGGTGGTGTCGATTATTCTTTATAGATTCAATGTTCACCATTCAATGATTATTATAGAAACTGTAATATATGTTTATAATGATTTATCATATTATAATTTCATTTCATAAGTATTATAGTTATTATTAATGACAAACCATTTCGTGACAATCTTGTTTTAGTGATTTTCAAAAATAGTGAGTGGCATCTTAATAACATGTAAGATACCACTATAAGCACTCCATAACCAAAAATAATATTTATTTGGTTATTATTGTATAATATCACTATTATTTATGTTTCTATAGTAACCCATGATGAAAACTTATATCATTGTAAATATAGGTGGTTAAATCGACCCAAACAAGAACATGCTATAATTTCTGCATGATTATTGTCAAGAAAGTAGTTATTTTAGCATAATATATTTATTTTAGAATAAAAATGATATTATTTATATTTTTTAAGGTTTTTAATTAGTTTATAATATATTTGGATGTATAATAAAATAATAGAGTGAAAAAAAATGTTTCACTTCTATGGTGGTGGTTGTCTAAACATATGCATGAGAGAAGCATTCTTTTTACATAGATCGAGAGGAAGATATAGACTGGTTTAAAATTTAATAATATTAAATGTTATATATATGATATTAATACATTAAATAGTATTTTATAACCATACATTTAAGGTGGTGTTACAAAATCAAGCATACCGTTCATGGATAAGACAATCCATACATACGCCTGGCTACCTCATCAATTTTCAAATAGTTTTAAAGGTATAAAATGGATATTTTATTAATATAATAATATTTATATATATTATTCGTAATTATTTAACCATATTTTCATGGATATACTATATTTAATAGGGTATAATAATGAAATAATTAAAAGAGCACAGTTGAGAACATTGCCTCTCCTTTGGGATTGTCTCCCTTAGGTAACACTTTAAGGCTCATTATCTTGGACTTTTAGTAAGAACAAGGCTTCTATAAAGTGGAAAGATAGTTTAGAGATACTAGGGAAGAGTTTGGATTGATATGGGGATTTTTAATTTATGGATAAATGTATTTTAAGTGATCTCATTTTATAAGTGAATTAAATTGAAATTTTATAAATGCTCATTACTTTTTTTATGATGGTGTGACACTATTCAATGGTAAATGGATCCAAAACTGGTAAATAATAAATTTTGGGGTGATATAAGGTCAATAAATCCTCTAAAATTTAATTTTATACATGTTTTAAAAAAAAATTCAATTCTTTTTCCACTTGATTTGTATATTTTACCATTTTGTTTTTTTACCTCAGTAACTAGTTTTTACCGAAGTAATTTATATTTTCTTAAAAATATATACTAACCCCTCCCCCAAATTTTTTATTTTTTAAACATGAATTTAACCTCCATAAAATATAATTCAATTTATAAATATTATAATATTTACTTTTAAATTAAAACATTTAATATATAAAAAAATATTTTTGTAAAAAATATTGATTTTGTCATTAAGTGTTCTTAATCTTATATTAAAATAATTACCAATAAAATGAATTATAATATATTTTAAATTTCTCTAAACATAACATAAAATTAATTATAAAAAATATAACAATTTTATTTATTAGATAAAAATTACTCAACATTAATAAATCAATTCTTTTAAAATTACATTTTTTCCAACGTCATCATCATTAACATTAATCTTAGTAATCATAATTTTATGGCTAAAAAAATTTACCATATTAAATATTATAAAAATATTGATATAAAATTTGAAATACAATTTTTACATTTAATTCCTATAAGTTATGAAAAATAAGTTTTTTATATGTGTAAATAAAAACAATTTTTAGAGTAAAATATTACTCATTTTTACAAAATGTTTGTAAGAACTCAGTTCTTGTTTTGAGGTATGGGTTTCTTCTTTTCTTTTCATTTGAGTTATTTTTGAGAAAACAAGGGGAAACTGGGAAAAATAATGAAGTAAAGTATTAAACATCATGTAATTCTATGTAAATGTCATGTGGTATGGCTGTGTTTGAAGGGAGTACATGGAGTGTGGGCATGTCAGCCAGAGAAAAAGGAAAAACAAACTACGCGTTGTGTACTTCTAAATACATGGCATGTAATCATGTAGGCAGGTCCTAGAAAGTAAGTTAGTGAGAAAAGGACACCAAATGAACAATAAAATGATGTACACATCATTTATATGGTATTACATGTCATGTATATGTGTTTTCTTACATAAAATGGGCAGTATCCCCTCCATTCGACAGAACGAACATAGGGCTCGCCGGGAGAGCTCAAGAGGCCATGCGAAACATCAATACCTTCCAAAACCTTCATCCGGACTCTAATATAATCATTGTTAGTTGCGTTTGAACTGTATTGGTAAGATCTTGATTACTATTGATCCATTTTTCCTAATTTCTATTCATGAGTACGTTATTAAAGGTTGAACTTTCATACCTTTTCTTAGATCTAAGTCATTCTAGCTCGAATTTGAGCTTGAGGCTGGATGAGGGGAGATATACTATGATGAGGTAGGTGGTCTCATGCTTATCGCATATTTTTGAGTGTTTTATACATGTATTGGTGCCTCTCACCCATGTTTAGGGTGTTTCTTTGTTGAGGCTTTGATCGTATTGATACCTAAGAATAGTTAGGTGTTTAATTATATGGATTTAATCAGATAGAGATTGTTTGTTTAAATTAAGGTCCACCCCATAGGTGCATTTCCCTCATTTATCCATTTGTCTTAGGATATATGATGGTATTCCTTTTTTATTCCCTATTATGGGTTTTCTTGAAATGAATTGGTTAATACAATATGGCCCAATTGAGTTGTTGTTTGTTAATCATGTCATGGTGTACATTTCATGTGTTGTCTTATACTAAAATTATTATATATCAGGCTTGGACTTATTGATTTACTATTCATGTGGGATGCCTGAGGGTGAGGATTTATCATGATTGAGGGTGAGGTCTTGTATGCATGAGAGGAAGGTTTTGTATACCTGAGGGTAATGTTTTGACATGCATGATGGAAAGGATTTGCTATGTTTGTGGACTGTCTGAGGTTGAGGTTTCAAACTAAGTATTGAATGTGGTGATTACTTATGATTCATCAACCAAGTCAAATCACAAGCTTGGATTTGATCATCTTCTTACTTGTTAGATATCCTTTAGAGGTATCTATTGTGTTTACTTCTTTTAGGGGATCGACGGGCTGAGGCCGGATCTCAAGAACTTTATATTCAATTAAATTTAATTGTTAAATGAACATAAACTATATAAACGGAATCATAACTAGTAGTAATGTTTACTTTTTATTACTTCTTAGTTTATTGATTTCCTTATTGCACACTTTTGTTTCATATACTCCTTGAAAGATAGGCACGGATCTTTAGGTGGTTTCCTACTGGGATTTATTTCTCACATCCTGTTTGGGTCATGTTTTGGGCCCAAACACACTATGTTGATATAGGTGTCGATAAGGGAAATTCTCCCTTTACATGTACTTGATTTCTGCTTAGGAGAAATAGAGCATGGGACCAAGCGAAGGATTGCGATTCTGATGATTTCTTTTGTATTATTATACCTTGATATTGTATTTTGTAACTAATTGTAGTGTATCCTGTTTTGGATGCTTTATTATAACATGTGACTTTCTCCATCATTTTAATATTATTTAACTTTTAGTTATCTTCATCATTAAGTCTTTATTTGTTTATTTTAGTTGTATGTTTTTTTACTACTTCTTCTTCTGTATTGGTATTTCTCCCACTATGATACACTTTGATAATGAGGGAATATTTTCCCCACTATCATACCATAGGCCCTCACTGCTAGTTGGAATCCTCTGGTATTTGGGGAAATACGCTTGAGGCCATTTGGCCAACCGGTTATGGGGCACCATTTTAGGGGTATCCGGATCCAGGACATTAAAAAATGTTATCAAAGGGGTCTTATTTTCTCTAGTTTATTTTATTGTTTGGAGATAATAGAAAGAGGTAAAATTGTTGAGGGGATTTAATAATAATTTGTACTCAGGAGTAGCTACCCCATGTACAGGGAAAAGATGAATTTCCTCGAATTGAATTATAATTTTCTGTTTAATACTATTACATTTTCTTTTATTTCACCATTGGGTGATTCACTTGTGTTGTGTTATTAGTATTTATAACTATGTGGTTATATTTTGTTGCAACCCGATGAAATGAGGGTAAGCCTTCTCATGCATCATTTAGGAACTTGTTAGAATCACATGCCATGCATTCTTACCATGTCATATAGAAGCATTATGATTGCATGTTGTTGTGATAGATGTCATGCTATTAATTCGTGTTTTTGTGATAGGTACCATGATAGAATATTCCTATTGTTTGATAGGTGTTGTTATGTTATATGGTTTGAAAATAATGGGCACCAAACTTTAGTTCTTGAGGAGTAAGGGCCCTCTTGGACTGGAATTTGGTGGATCATGATTCATCTTTGCTATATAATTGTACTATGTTATGTTATTCATGGGTTCCAAACTTTGATTTGTGGGGATTATGGGCCCTCCCGGATCATAATTTAACATATCGTGGCTTTTATTTACCAAAATAGGGGTTCCGGGGGAGTTTTTGAGGTGTACTATTTGGAAACCCAAATAACACGACATGTGGTTCTATGAACAGATTCCATGTGTTCTTTCTGTTTGGGGAAGAAAAAAATTTCTTAAGTACACATTTTTTACTATGAGAACAAGTTGTGTAAATGATGACCGTGTAACAGGTCGTGTGAGAGGGAACACGGGATGTAGAATTTTTTATTAGAACATGTTGTGTAACTTTTGTACATTCCATATGAACTAACCTAGTTAGAGACTATGTGGACCTGGCCATGTGGACCAAGAGGATAGATATATGTACACACTGTGTGTACATGTGACACGTCGTGTACCTGGGGTTCATACATGCCTAGGTTGACAGTAGAACGCAACCATGTAAGGGCTTAAGGGTACACGCCATATATTCTTTCTACATGTCGTGTAGTCCCTTTTTACCAAAATTTTGATGCTATTTTCTTATTTCTTTTTTGGAAATATTTAATAGAAAAAAAATTGACAGTAAGATTAAACTAAGGTGTGTTTATTGACCTTGTAGAGTCATGTTGTTGCGATGACCATGAGTTGTATGCCATGAGAGTGGTTATGATCATACTTTAGAGATGGTTGTCCATGGGCTACCAATGGATCCTCCAATTGTGCCAGCTAAGGTACTGGCTATAATACCAGACATAGGTGCTGATGCATAGTTTTGTGAAGTCTTTGTGAGGTTCATGCAGACCTTTCAGGGAGAACTACAGGCAGCCACATCTATAGAAAATCTAACGTGTATATTTCACCAGCAACATCCGCCTAGTTTTTCATGGGATATAGTACCACAAGTTGTGGAATCATGGATGGAATCGATGCTGACTATCTTTGAGAATCTAGAGACGCCTATGGAGATAAAGTTCAAGACCGCAACTTATATGCTTCATGATTTCTCCAAGAGGTGGTGGTATGTTACCACTCAGACAGAGTATCATCAGAACATGGCATGGGAATATTTTCAGGTTTTCTTCTATGACTATTTCTTTTCTGAGACGTTGAGAGTTGATTGATCATGAGAGTTTATGCATCTAGAGTAGTGTGTTTTTTCAGTGATGGATTTCTCTATCCATTTCACTGAACTTCAGTGATTATCACATATTATAATGGGTGAAGAGATATTGAGAGATAGGAATTTTGAGGATGGTATTAGGTATGACATCTCAGCTCAGGTGAATGTTTTTAGGTTTCCTTTTGTGCATGCTATCGTAAATTAGGTGTTAATCACTGAGTGAAATATGTGGGAAGCTAGTGGTGTGATCCAAGGTGTTTCAGCACCAATTTATGGTATAGTATCAACTGGAAAGAAAAATAATCATGTGGAATTCTCTCGTAGTGGCAGTAGGAGCCAGAATGTTTCCTTCGATGGTCAAGTGATGTGCTTCCAGTGTGGAAAGGTTGGGAACAAAAGACCTTAGTGCCAAATGGACCCAATTGAGTGTTAATCTTGTGGCAAGATGGTTCATCTACAACATTACTGCAGGGCGTTTTCACCAGTGGATAGTGAGAGGGGTTTTGTACAGACTCCACATGCAGGAGCAGGGTCAACATCTTCTCAGTAGTCTAGGAACAAGAATACATCAGGGCGCTTAGGCCAAGTTGGTGGTCATGGTTGTGGTATTCAGACACTGGGTTTTCAAAGGTAGCAAGGTGGATCAGCTCAGGGTAGTGAGGCTGTGTCTTTGGGCCGCAGTACAGGCCAGACATATGCGGTGCAAAATACCGAGCAAGCGTAGGATTCCGGACCTTCCACTGTCTGAGGTACTATTTTAGTTGCCTCTATTTTATCTTCTACACTTTTAGATATGGATTCTATGCATTGTATTATATCTATTCCCCTTGTGGAGATCCTTGGGTTCTGTGTTTATACTTATACTGATGTTATGACGCTAGACACTATGTTAGGGATTAAAATGGAATGTGTGCATTAGGGCAAGGAGTTCCCCCATGAGGTTGGTGGGTGTCACTATTTATGGGACCTCTACGCCTTAGAGATGACAGGATTTGATGTCATTATCGGAATGGACTGGTTGGTTCCCTTTCGAGCCTTTTTCAATTTCTGGGTGATTTTTACATCACTAAAGGGTAGAGTGTTTCTCCACAAAGGTGAATGGGATGTCTGGGTGAGAAGAGTAGGACCTGAGCATCATAGGTTGGGAGGTGTTACAGCCTATATTTCTAGTCTATATCTGGATGACTAGGGGACGTCACAGATGGACTTTCCTCCAATGGTGGATCGTTTCAAAGATATCTTTCCAGATGAATTTTCAAGTTTACCTCTGGAGAAAGAGGTAGAATTTTCTATTGATCTTGTACCAGGAGTGGAACCAGTTTCCATTACTCCCTATAGGATGGCTACCTCAGAGTTACAGGATCTCACGAAGCAGTTGGATGAGTTGTAAGCAAAGGTTTTCATCTAACTCAGTACTTCTCCTTGGTTTTCACCTATCCAATTTGTGAAGAAGGTATACTGTACCATCAGACTTTGTGTGTATTATTAGAAGTTGAATTGGTTTATGGTCAAGAACTGATATCCCTTGTTGAGGATTGATGATCTCTTTGATCAGCTTCAAGGATCCCAAGTGTTATTGAATATTGACTTGAGATCTGGTTAACACAAATTGTGGATTAAACCATAAAATATACCTATTACTGCCTTTTGGAGCTAGTATGGTCTATATGAATATGTGGTTATACAGTTCGGTCTCACGAACAAGCCTGCAGTTTTTATGGAACTAACAAACCAAGTGTTCTATCCATACTTTGATTTTTTTTCTTGGTAGTCTTCGTCGATGATATATTGGTGTAATCCCATACTCAACATGACTATGCCACACATCTTGAGATCATTCTGAGTACACTGAGAGAGCATCAGTTATATGATAATCTCTCAAAATTCCACTTTTGGATGGACCAAATTCCCTTCTTGGGTAATGTCATCTCAAAGACAGAAGTATCAGTAGACCCAACGAAAGTGAGAGTAGTAGTTTCCTGGGAGCATCCAAAGAATTAATTTGAGGTACAAAGTTTTTTAGGGATGTAAAGTTACTATATGCATTTTATATAGTTATTTTCATGCTTAGCAGTGCCACTAACTGGCCTGACTTAGAAGGTTGTGAAGTACTTATGTTCAAATTCATATGATTCAGCCTTTAATAAGCTAAAATGGAGGTTGACTTCATCACTGATATTAGTTTTTCTAGAGCCAGGAAAGGGCTATACAGTTTAATTTGATGCATCAGGTATCGGTCTGGGAGTAGTACTTATGCAGGGGAAAGGAGTTGTTGCATATGGGTCTTGGAAGTTGAGTCCACATGAGAGGAATTACCCAACGCACGATCTTGAGTTGGTTGTAGTTGTTCATACCTTATATTGTTGGAGACATTACCTCTTGGGAAATAATTTTGTGGTTTTCAACAACCACAAAAGTCTCAGGTATATATTTACTCAGCTGGATCTGAATCTGAATTAGAAAAGGTGGGTGGAGTACCTTTAGTCCTACTTTGAACTTGCCTATACGCCTAGGAAAGGCAATTTCGTGGCTAATGCACTGAGTAGGAGGACTCAGATATAGGCAGTGAAGGAGGCCAGTGGTGAGTGGAAGCTTATGGATTTGTTCTCTAAGATACATTTATAAGTGCACGACAGTCAGGGGAAGACTTACATTTCATCTTTAACTATGACCTCTACCCTCCTAGATAGAGTGATGATGAGGAAGCTATTGGATATTGAAGGCCCAGTTCTACGGGAGTCTATGGTAGGTGAAGACCCTCCTCCTGTATAGACGGTAGGTGACGATGAGGTACTTTGTATCCATGGATGAGTGTGGGTTCCATGGGATATATGCGAGGAGATAATGCAAGAGTTTCATGCTTCAACTTGGTCAGTACATCAATAAGTCACCAAGATGTATCAGGACTTGAGACTTCAGTACTGGTGGTTGGGTATGAAGTGGAAAGTAGTTGGTTTTGTTATGAGGTTTTCCACTTGTCAGTAGGTGAAAGCATAACATCATCGACCGGCTAGGATTTTACAGTAGTTACCTATTCCAGAGTGTAAATGAGATGATGTCGCAATGGATTTTGTAATGGGGTTACTAAGGTCCCCTAGAGGGATTTATGTTGTGTGGGTTGTAGTTGATAGGCTTACAAAGGTTTCTCAATTCTTACCGACCAAGAATACCTTCAGTGTAGATGTGCTCAGAAAGATATATATTTGATAGGGTGTACGACTTCATGGGGTCCCTCGTTCTATCGTTTCAGATAGGGATGCTTGTTTTACATCACGTTTCTGGAAGAGTTTTCAGAGGGTGTTGGGTACACAGGTGCTCCTTAGCACAGCATACCACCCTCGGACTGATGGTCAGTCAGAGCATATGATACAGGTGCTTGAGGACATGCTATGTGCATGTTCCCTAGACTTTGGTGGCTCTTGGGAGAAGCATATATCATTGGTTGAGTTCTCCTGTAACAATAGTTTCCAGGTGACTATAAAGATGGCACCTTACAAGGCTTTATATGGTAGAACATTCTGATCACCCTTGTTTTGGTTATAGTCAGGTGAGGCAACTTTACTAGGGTCATGTCTTGTTTAGGAGACTTCTAAGAAGGTCCAGTTGATTCAGAAACAGATGGCTACCACACAGTCTCGACAGAAATCTTATGCTGATTATTGAAGATGGCCTATAGAGTTCGAGGTCAAAGATCAGGTTTTATTATGTGTTTCACCAAGTTTGGTACACAACAAAATAAGGAGATAGGGTAAACTTTCACCAAGATATGTCGGGCCATTTGAGATCTTAGAGAGATTCAGGCCAGTTGCCTATCGGTTACAATTACCTTAGAGGTATCGAGCCATGCACGACGTCTTCCACGTATCTCAACTACACCGCTATCACTAAGACCCATCTAACATTTTTTATCTAGAGGAGGTTGAGCTTCATATAGATTCATCCTTTTAGGAGCATCTGATTCGTATCACTAATAGTAGCACGAAGGTTCTCTGAGGCCGATTAGTTCTTCTCATACGAGTGCTATAGCAGCACGGCTGAATGCATGATGAGACATGGGAGCGGGAGGCTGACGTATGTACTGAATGGAAAGAGTTATTTTCATATATTCTTTCACCACCCTTAGAAGGTAAATTTGGGGATGAATTTCTTTAAGGGGGGAAGTTTATACGAGTCCAGTTCTTGTTTTGAGGTGTGGGTTTCTTCTTTTCTTTTCCTTTGAGTTGTTTTTGAGAAAATAAGGGAAAACTGGGAAAAATAATGAAATAAAGGATTACACATTGTGTAATTCTAATTATATTTCATGTGGTATGGTCGTGTATGAAGGGATTACATGGTTTGTGGGCATGTCAGACAAAGAAAGAGGAAAAACCAAGTACACATTGTGTACTTATAAGTACATGTTGTGTAGTCATGTCAGCAGGTCCTGGAAAGTAAGTTAGTGGAAAATGGCTTCCAAATGAATAGTAAAATGATATACACACTTTTTATATGGTATTACATGTTGTGTATATGTTTTTTTCTCACTTAAAATGGGAAATAGCCCCTCTATTCGACAGAACAAACAGAGGGCTCACCGAGAGAGCTCAAGAGGCCGCATAAAACTTCAATCCCTTCCAAAACCTTCATCTGGAATCTGAGTCAATTTTCATTAGTTTTTTTTTGAACTATATTGGTAAGATATTTATTAATCTTGAGCTGTTCTTCCTAATTTATGTTCATGAAGAAGTTATTTAAGGTCAAACTATTATCACTTTTTCTTATATCTACGTCATTCTAACTCGAATTGGAGCTCAAGGCTGGACGAGGGGAGTTGTACTACGATGAGGTAAGTGGTATCATGATTATCGCTGATTTTTGAGTGTTTTATACTTGTTGTGGTGTCTCACACCCAAGTTTAGGGTGTCACTTTGTTGAGGCTTTGATCATGTTGATACCTAAGAATGGTTAAGTGTTTAATTATATGGATTTAAGCATATAAAGATTGCTTGTTTTGATTAAGGGCCACCTCGTGGGTGTGTTTCCATCGTTTATCCATTTGGATTAGGATATATGAGGGTATACCTTCATTATTCCCTATTATGGGTTTTCTTTAAATGAACTGGTTAATACAATGTTTCCCAATTGAGTTTTTTTTAATCATGTCACGGTGTACATTGCATGTGTTGTCTTATGTTGAAATTCTTATATATCGGGCATGACCTTGTTGATTTACTATTAATGTGGGATTCCTGAGGGTGAGGATTTATCAAGCATGAGGGCAAGTTATTTTATGCCTAAGGGAAAGTTTTTATATGCCTGGGGGAAATTACCTGAGTGTAATGTTTTAATATGATTGAGGGAAAGGATTTGTTATGTCTACGGACTGCCTAAGGGTGAGGTTTTAAACTAAGTAGTGACTATGGTAATTACTTATGATTCTTCTACCAAGTCAAGGCATAAGATTGGATTTGATCATCTTCTTACTTGTTAGACAGCCTTTAGAGGCATCTGTTGTGTTTAATTCTTTTAGGGGATCAACAGGCTGAGTCCAGATCTCAAGAACATTATATTCAATTAAATTGAATTGTTAAATGAACATAAACTATATAAATGGAATCATGAATAGTAGGAATCTTTACATTTGAGTACTTAGTTTATTTCTTTTTTTATTGCACACTATTATTGTGTATACTCCCTAAAATATAGGCATAGATCTTTAGGTGGTTGTATATTGGTATTTATTTCTCACACCATGTTTGGGTCATGTTTTGGCCCCAAATAAACTATATTTCTATAGGTTTTGATAAGTTAAAGGCTCCCTTTACATGTATTTGATTGCTTCTTCGGGGCAGGAGATCTTGGGACTAAGCCAAGGCTTGTGATGCTACTGAGTTCTTTTGTATTGTTGTACCTTGATATTTTATTTTGTAACTAATTGTAGTGTATCCTTTTTTGGCTGCTTTATTAGAACATGTGACTTGCTGCATCATTTTGATATTATATAACTTATGGTTATCTTTATCATTCAGTCTTCTGTTTTTTATTTCAGATGTGTGTTTTTTCACTTCTTCCTCTATGGTATTGATATTTCTTCCATTGTGTTGCACATTGCCAATGAGGGCATAGTTTCCCCACTATCACACCATAGGCCCTTACTGCTAGTCGCCAGCCTCTGTTATTTGGGGAAATGTACTTGGGTCCATGTGGCCAACCGGGTACGGGGCACCAGTTGAGTGGCATCCGGATCTAGGACGTTACATTGTTAAACATTGGCTTTAGTAATTCAATATTGTATTTTTAATGATTTATTTTAATTTATAAATATATATTTTTTATATAAAATGCTTTCAAAAACTTGTAAGTCATTATTGTACTATGATAATATCATAAAAGTGATAGTATTTGTTAAATCATTATTTTCCCCTATTCACCTAAAAATAAATTATTTTATAAAAATATATAAAATAATAATAAATTAATTTTTATAGGGTTAATTAAAAAACTAAGTTCATTTTTTAGAATTAAAATTTTTCAATTTAGGAATTTAACTTTTAAATGGAAATTTAAAATATAATGAAAAATTGTTTCTAATAGGAAATAATTTTTCAAAGTATTATCCATTATTATTTTTATTTCCTATCAATTACAAATAAAATTAGTGTTAATTTATATCAAAATTATATTTTATTCGTATCAAAAATATATGTTATCAATAATTTATTTAGTTTCTTATAATAAAGCACATAAAAATAAATTTTTAGAATAAATAAATTTTTAGGATAAAATGGTCTTATTAGTTACTATTTGAATTTAAAAAACATATATTTTTATTTATACATATATTTTATAAATTTGTTACCTTTATATATCCCCACCAATTTAATGGTTTTCAAAAAATGATTATATTTAATACATATAATTTATTTTTTATAAATAATCGATTTTTTTAGTTTGGTGTTGTATGTGAATTAAGTTATCAATCACATTAGATTTACTTAAAGGAAAAAATATATATTAAAATATTGGGGTGTCACATCTTCCCATCTAAATAAATTGCATCCTCGCAATTTTAATTATCGATTACTAATGAAAGAATCTAAGTGATCTATAAGAAACTTATGATATATTTTCTACTAAGATATCAACCTACAAATATTAGATACAAGGAAACACGTCATTTTCTGCATAATAAGCATGTATTTAGATTATTCATTCATCTCAACAACTTGTACCAAATATGCTTCCTTGGTTATAGAATTTTCCTGTTACATACCTTTCACATCTTTATTTTTATAATCTATTTTCAACCAAATACTAAAACCAAAATGTTTATGATATTATCCAATAAAAATAGAGTAAATGATTGTATGAATATTAAAACCAAATCCTAAGATGTAATATCTAATGAAACATTTATTTAAACCTATGATATTTTTAGATCAACAATGATATACTTGTATTAACCTGTCACTCAATCAGTTCAACTGAGGTTGTCCATGTTCATTTCCATATTAGGATCCCTAAAATAAATATATTAAAATCTATTATAATGGTTTATAAAGAGAATGTCAATTTCCAAAAAATATACTCTGATATTTTCTAGCCTAGTGTAAATTCTTAATCCCATCCATCATGCACCAGGTGAAGATTTATTTGATACACAACCATATTTTTTAGGGTGATTACCCCAAGGTGAATCTGTGTCATAACCACATCCACTTTCTAATATAATGATAGGGATGTAATTTCTTATAAAACCAGATATTCAAAAATTTACCAGAATTTTAGGATTTTATATTATACTTATACTCATCCATTAAACTTTTACTTATGTTTTTCACTAATTTTTTTATCCTAATCCCAAAAATTACTAAACTGAACCTCAAAAATAAATAAACTTTTCCCTAATACCAACTGAGGTCCCACAAACCCACCCTCTTAGGTCTGATTCTAAAAATACATTCTTTATACCCTATGTTTGATATGAAGTTAGATAACCTAAATCAAAACATATTTTTATTTTATATCCTTACTATAATTTAAACATTATATCTCTTAATAATGACACAATCCCAAGAATGGAAGTCTTAGTGTCTTTGAGGATCGGCTACCTAAGAAACTTATTTTAAAATAATCGTTAACATTTCCCCATAATCGAAAAACATTAGATCCCTTTATAGACTTCTCGTGATTTATACTCATCTTCATAACCTAGGGAATGGAAACATAAGAAAGGGGTGGGCTCAAATGATTAGTAAGAGAAAATTATAAACATGTTATAAATGATTATATCATAAGCATATGAGAACATGTTTAGGAGAGAAATATATTATTAAAAATAACATGAACCAATAATAGTTATCCATATAAAATAAGTACATTTAATCTCTAAGGATCAATCATATACAATGAAATAAGAGTGTGAGATAATAAACATGATACATAGAGCACAATCATTTGAATATAACATATAAATGTGAAACTAAGAATTAGTATAGAAATTCATAACATTTTGAACATAAACATTCATAATTTTGATCACACACGGTCTTTGTGAGCATATCTAACCATAATTACACACACATAGTCTTTTTGAGCATAGATTAATGAAATTACACTCACATGGAATATTTGTGAGCATAGATTATATAAATTACACAAATGAATAGTCTTTTTGAGCACATATGTTTCCAATTAAACTCAAAAAATAGTGTTTTGGAGTATAGATTACTATAATTTCACTCATGCATGGTCTTTTCAGTCATAAATAACTACAATTTCACTGATGTGCAATGCCATTATCTCTTGAGATGTAAATCCTTAAACAATTCCTTGAAGGGTGATATAGTATCCCACCCACCAGTCATCCTTAAATAACTATTCCACTTGAAAACAATCATTCATCTATTAATAAATAACCCATGGAAGGAAAATGGGTTTTGTAACATTTATAGATTGTATTTCCAAAATTAACTTTGAGAATGTTGATAGTTGAGACCCAAAAATTCAATAACCCCAAAAAAATATTGTTGGTTGGAGTAGAGTACTCAATAGGGGTGAATTAAGTATCTATAAAAAAATTTGTTTGCAATTTTTTATTAAAAGGTTCCCCAATAAAAATAAATAAATCCCAGTTAATCAAAGTAATATGGTTATGAAAGTTTGATTATTTAAATGACTTCTTATAAGATTTATTAATTCTCAGTAATCTCTTAATCAGTTATTGATATTACTTTTGAATCTATTCTAATAAGGCAAAACAATTATAACTTTTGTCCAAGATTAACTATCAAAGTGAATCTAGTGAATTCTGAATTATGTATTAAAATGGAGAAAACTAAATTAAACAATAAAGAGGATATAAAACAAGTAGTTTAGTCTCAATCTAAGACCTAATAAACTATACTTGGTGATCACCTGCCACTAAGAATTTTATATTAATAAACTTGATCCACACCCTGGATCGGGATAAAAAATAGTGCACAAGACTGTCTAGGTCACAAGACCTCTTCCATAGTTTTTGTGGGTATAAAGTACCAGGTCACATAGGGACCTCTTCCACACTTATCTATGGGAGTAAACAAGTGTAAAAATATATGAGAGGAATGATATCGTGTATCCTTTAGTTTAGTGCAGGAGACTGTGTGTTTTTTAATAAATACACACACATTGTTCGAAATATAAAAATACTACACAACAGAGAAAATATGATGAGATAAGGTTATAAGTGCTCTGAGTGTTATTCTATGCAACTCTAGACTTTTTGGATGAAGAAGATGCAAGAATTGAGTCTTCTTGTGAGAAACAGAGTATTGCAAGTCTGATTTTTTGGTTTCTAGTTAGATCTGTCTTGTGTTCTTCATTGAGTTGATATTGCGAAGATTTTGTTGACTCTGATTTATGGTATCTTAGATTTTAGATTTGTGAATTCTTCGTGTGTTATTCAGATATATCTTGTGTCGGTTCTTTTCTCAAGAATGCTCGCATGTCTACTGCTCTACCACCCCTATGTTTTTGGGCTATGCGTTTATTTTTATTCTTAGAGTGCATGTGTTGGAGCTGACAGGATGCATGTATTCTACACCTCAAACCTCTTACTATTAGGTGACATGTCTACAAAGAAATATTAATTATGTCAGTGTATTTAAAAGCCACAAATATGACCATTTAAAATTAAATTGAAAACAAAAAAAATGATTAAAGAATGGTGTCACAGTCTGTCTAGAAATGGTGTCACTAGGAAACGGTGTCACCAAAAAATGGTGTCTTATTCTTTTCCTTTGAGCGGTGAGATAGTCATGATGGTATAGTTGTATAGAGATCAAGAACCAGTAGCACAGATGCGGTGTTAGGATCACAGAGATTGGTCATGTTGTCTGGTCACAATGTCTAGGTAACGGTGTCTGATCATAGTGTCTGGGTCATAGTGTTTAGGTCATGGTGTCTGGTCATGGTGTCTAGTCATGGTGTATGGGTGATGGTGTATGGGTACTTTCCCAGAAAAACAGAACCGGTGAAAAACTCACGGTTTCTCAGATTTAGCCAAAAAAATTGTATACAGAGTTGAGTAGTAATATTCACATAATGAATTAGACTTAATAATTCATCAAATAAATCATAATAGATCAATGTTAAATATAGTTTACAATAATCAAAAATAACACGTAAGATCTTGGATAGGTTTTTTTAAAGCATAAAGAAACCAACCATCTATACACATTATTTGATACAAATTAAACAGGATTAAAAAGCTTTACAAAATGTATAGTGTAACGCCCTGACCCTAGTTACCCAGAGTCGGTGCATTATTACATAACATTGAAATGATCACAAGGGATCATATCATGAAATACCTATCAGTTTAGTATCCTTGTAAGTACTAGATATATACATAAGTTTTACATTACATCATGAAAAAAAACATTTTGTCCCCTTTGAACACTCTTATATCCCTTAGCCTATTCTTGCATATTAATCATAATATACTTCTCCACATCCTAGGAAAAATAAAACATAATAAAGGGGTGATCTCAGATGCTCAGTAAGGATAACAATATAGCATAAACTTTCATAAATATTCATAAACATTTAAGGAAATGTATATGACTAAAACACAATACTTTTAAACCAAAACTTCAGCATAATATGGAAAATATAAATCATATAATTCCATTTACTTATTCACATGGATATTCTACTAGTTGAATAATAACATGTAATATCAATATCCAATTTCATAATGATTTCATAATGTCGAACATTATAACCACATAGTCAAGGCCTCGTGCCAAGACTACCAGTAAGATTTTTTCAAGGCCTTATGCCAAGACACTAGTTTGTCTCATGATACCCACCAATGCATCGAGGATCTATAGCGAGCTCCACCCATCACTTACTAAGTCCAATTCATTCCTCATATGAAAAGGTTGAAACATAACATAAACATTCGTATTAAAACTAGCATAAGAAAGTTCAATACTTTAACCATAAACCATGAATGGTATAAAAATATCACATCCACGGTCAAACATGTCACAAAACCTTCAATATAATATGGATGATTGTATCATAATAAATCAACTTCAAACAAGCGTAAAATCCAACAAGGGATGTTGACATAGATGAAATCAAAACTATTTGAGAGAAATATATCTTTTTATTTTAAAATAATTTAAAAGTTATGTAATTTTAAAAGAAAACATTTATTTTGAAAATATTCTTATAATCTTGTAAGGTAATCTTTGAAGGTGTTATAATGTAGAAAAATAGCCGCACCCACCATATAAGTTAAAAATAATTTGTTCCTTAATTTTGTTGAAAAGGTCGTAAAGGACCTTATTTGGAAAACGATGGAAAGATTTGTTTAAAAACATATTATAAAAATTCAAACAATAATTTAAATGAATTTAACCCATATTCTAGGAAATATTAAAAAAATTTTGAAATAAATTTTTAAGAAACACAGATTTGGATGATAAAGAGGTCCTAGTAGATACTCATGTATAAACTACTTCAGATAATGAAGAGATTGTAGAATTAACCCTTAACTTGCACTTTTCCTTGATTGAGGGTACATTAACCTACTGTATAATAGTTAAATAATTGTTATTAAATTATACAAGAACCACATACATAAATATGATATCCTATATGATCTTCTAATATTGCTTTGTTAATAATATTTCAGTAGTATTATTGTTTCGGGTGTAAACTGATTTGTTTTCCTTTATATGTTTTGTTAAGTAAAGCATGTTTTTTATGGATATGATTTATTTGATTCATATAAAGAATTATATTAAGTTATTAAACCTTATTTTTAATCATAAAATGAAAAATATTCTTGATTTATTACGACGAGGAACGAATCTCAGCGCATTTGTAGAGACGTTAATCTGTATGTACGCACGAGCGACAATATCATTATACTGATGGTGAAATTGTATTTAATTGGATGGTATATCATATATACAGAATAATTAACCTGTTATATGTATTATTTAAATTATTTTTACTCATTATTATACCCATCCAAATAATGAAGTGTTTGAATAACAAACTACACCACAACGTGGAGACGGTAAGTCGTACGTACACATGTATGGTGACATTTCATTCATAGGATAGATAGAATAATGAATATGGTTCTATAATATTTATAATAAAATCACAGTATGTATAAAGTACTGGATTTATTATTTTGGTATGGAAACAACAAAGAAAGATAAAGTGGAAGAAGAAAAGAACTTTGAAAAATGTGGTGAAATTATTACCTCTTCTTCGGGTGTTTCCTGTTGATTTGATAAAAAAGGCTCCTTAGGTGAGATTATGATCAAAGTATTGACTCTAGAATTAAGGTAGGGTAGTTGGTAGGATATTTGATTATTTTTTGGATGAGACAAATGTATTTGGAGGTGTGAGTTTGAGAGAAAGGAAAGTACCCTTTTATAAGAGAGGTGAGGGTCACTTTAGGAAATGCTTGAAATATTATTTTATTATACAATAATATTCAGTTTATAATGGATCCAAAATGATTTATTTCGAGAATAAGGTGGGTATGGGTTGAAAACCTCTCAACCAATAGGTTTTATATAGGTTTAGGTGATCGTATTAACCTTATCTTTCAGATTTAACTCTTAGTTAAATAGTTTAACTTTTACCATGTATTCTTGTATTATTATAATAAATGGTTAATAAACTTACTATAAAAATCCAAGAGAACCCCAAGTGGTTAATTATTGATATATCTAACCTTATATAAGTCATTTTTCTGAACTTTGGATTTTTAGGAATATTATATCAATTAATAATATAGTATTTGTTTTAAAAACTCATTTATGTCAATTTTGACAATATTTGGTATTGTGCATTTGTGAAAGTCATAACAACTTAATCACTTCAAAAAAATTATTTAATAAACCCTAACATGTAATATTGACCTAGAAAATTAGTTTAACTCATCATAAGTCTCAATTTACATTTATTTGGATATTTATAATATCAATTATTTTAATCTTTCATTAATAAGGTAATTACTGCATCATCATTGTATCATAAATAAATTTAACTATTTAATGTAAAAAAATTATAAATAAAATACCATTTAGTATGAAATATTTTTAGATTTATAATTAATATTTATAGTTGAATTTATCTTATATATAACCCTATATTAAAAATGTTTTAGTTATTAAACATTGAATTTAACAATTTTAACTCTTCTTTAAATAAAATAATAATAAATGTCCTAATCTAATCCAAGTGGACCAAAAGGATCATATTTTATTCCTAAGGTTTATTTTGGTCGAAATACACTTATCCAATAGAATTAAGACATGTTTTATGGTAATTATAATATCATTTTTTACCTTTAATTACCCTATTTACTTTTAATCGTGGTAAATAAAAGTCAAAAGTTACTATTCACAAAAAATTATTTTCATCTTATTGAACCACATTTTACTTACTGATTTCAACTGTGTATCTTTTATTTTTGAAATTCAATTCACAAAAGTGATAAAATTATGTTTTATGCAAATTTTCAAATTCACCTAGAAGGTGGGTAAAAGACGGTAAAAAGTTCAATAAAATTTTATATATCTAATATTATTTTAAAATGGAACCAATGAATTAAATTGAACATATATAGGTATTATATATCTATTTTTACCTAATATAAATTTAAATAAAATAACTAATTATTTAAATAAAAGGTCTTTTTTAAAAAATATCACAGTGTTTTTCACTATTCATCAAAAATTGAATGTTTTCAGAAAAATACCAAACATTCACCATAAGATAATTTTGATATTCCAAATCTAAAAATGAAGTCCATTTTGAAAAATAAAAATTATAAAATTTCATAAAGTGGGTATTATTATTCATAACAGTTAGTTTGATAGGTCATGGTGTGCTAGAACTCGAAGTTATGTACAGCGCAAGTTATTATATTATTCAAAGAGAAACGTACTATGGAATCTTGGGGTGTTACATTCTTCCCTCCTTCAAATAATTTCATCCTAGAAATTTATAGATTTCTACTGCATAAAAAGATTTGGGTGGTTATTCATCATAAGTTTCTCAGGTTCCCACGTTGCATCTTCCATCTTATAGTTTCGCCATAGAACTTTTACCTGACGAGTCATCCAGTTTTTCAGCACTTGTTCTCTGGTATCAAGAATCCTGATAGGCTCCTCACAATAAGACAGATCGGGTTCCAGTTCTATTTCTTTATAGGTGAGTACATGCGTTGGGTCAAGCGTGTATTTTATCAACCATGATACATGGAACACATCATGAACTTTGGAGATACTTGGAAGCATTTCCAAATGGTAAGCTACAACTCCAATTCGTTCTAGAATTTCTAAAGGTCCAATGTACCTGGGACTTAATTTACCCTTCTTACTGAATCGTATAACACCCTTCCATGGAGATAACTTCTAGAAAACATTATCTCCTATTTGAAATTCCAAATCCTTCCTTCTGTTATTGACATAGCTCTTTTTCCTACTTTGTGCTGCTTTGATGTGGTTTTGGATAATCTTCACCTTTTCTATTGTTTCCTCAACAAGTTATAGGCCTATGAGTTTTCTTTCACCAACATCATCCCAACAAGTTGGCGTGTGATATCTCTTCACATATAACGCTTCATATGGTGCCATCTGAATACTTGAATGAAAGCTATTGTTATAGGAAAATTTTACCATAGGTAAATATTGATCCCATATACCTTGAAATTCAAGTGATAACGATCTCAACATGTATTCTAATGTTTGAATAGTCTGTTATGATTTTCTATCTATTTGAGGATGGTAGGAAGTGTTTAAATGAAGTTCAGTATCCAAGGCGTTCTGAATACTTTTCCAGAATCTTGATGTAAAATGGGGATCATGATAAAAAACGATCGATAAGGCTACACCATGAAGTCTTATAGCTTCATTAATATATATTCTTTCTAAATATTCAAGAGGTAAATATTCTCTTATAGCAAGAAAATGTTCTGAAAGGTAAGATGATCAACAATCACCCATATTGCATCATTCCTTTAAGAAATATTTGGTAGTCCCATGACAAAGTCCATTGTAATATCATCCCATTTCTACTCAGGTATGGGAAGAGGTTGACTCCTCTAAGATTTTTTCTTCCATCCTTCACTTGTTGACAACCCACACATCTTGACACATAATTAGCAATCTCCCTCTTCATGTTTTCCCACTAAAAATGTTCCTTCAAATATCTATACATCTTTGTGCTACCATGGTGTATAGAGAAATTGGAGTTATGAGCATAATCCAACAATTCCCTTTTTTGATCAGGTATATCAAGAACACAAAGTCTCTTCCCAAATTTCAAAATTCCATCTTCATATATGAATTCAATCAATCTCCCATCATTCACATCGTTAATTTTCATTTTAAACTTCTCATCATTAGTCTGAGAACTTTTTATCATTTTTAGTAAAGATTTTATGGAAACCATTTGAAAAAGTATTGATGTTTCACCTTCCATGATTATTCCCATATCCATATTTACTAGATCCATGAACACAGGATCCCTTTCTACTCTCATCTTGTTCAAAACTCCATGATCATTTCTGATCAAAGAATCTTCCACATTATTTTCCTTCCCCGGGTGGTAGTTTATAGTGCAGTTATAATCCTTGAGTAGTTTAAGCCATAGTATTTGCCTCATGTTGAGTTCTTTCTATGATAAAATATACTTCGAACTCTTGTGATTGGTATATATCTCACATTTTTCACCATAGAGATAGTTTCTCCATTTCTTCAAAGGAAATATTACAAATTATAATTGAAGATCATGGGTGGGAAAGTTTTTTTCATGAATTTTTAGTTGTCGTGATGCATTTTCAATAACTCTATCATTCTATAAAAGGACACAACCATGTACTTTCTTTAAAGCATCACTATAAATAACAAACCCATCATCCTCAATAGTAGAGTCAAAATAAGAGAATTGACTAATATTCTCTTAAGTTCTTCAAAACATTCTTCACAATCTTTTGTTCAAACAAATTTAACGGATTTACATGTGATCTTGGTTAATGGGTTTTCTAATCGGGCAAAATTATAGACAAAACATCGATAATAACCTGCAAAACCAATAAAATTGTATATCTCAGTTATACTCGTCAGTGCTGGACATTCTTGGATTACCTTGGTCTTTGAAGGATAGACATAGATTCCATCCTTAGAGATAATATGGCCAACAAAAGAAGTTTCCCAAAGGTAAAATTTACACTTGATAAACTTACCGTATAATTCATTTCTTCTGAGGGTTTTTAGAATAGTGCGCAAGTGATTTTTAAGATCTTCGTAGCTTTTTTAGTATACCAAGATATCATCCATAAATACCCCTACAAATTCATAAATATATTCCTTGAAAACTCTATTCATTATATCCATGAAAACAGAGGGTTCATTAGTTGGTCAAAAAGGCACTACTATAAACTCGTAATGCCTGTACCTGGTTTGAAATGTTGTTTTCAGAATGTCTTCCTTCTTTACACACAACTGATGATATCCAGATCGAAGGTCAATCTTTGAAAAAATATTGAGCTCCATGAAGTTGGACAAATAAATAATTAATGTGAGGTAGAGTAAACTTGTTCTTTATTGTTATAGCATTGATCTCCCTGTAGTCAATGCACAACCTCATAGATCCATCTTTCTTAATAAGAAAAAGAACAGGGGATCCCCATAGAGAAACCCTAGGGCGAATAAATCCTTTTTTACTCAATTCCTCTAGTTGTTTCTTTAGTTCTACTTATTCCCCAATGGCCATTCTATAAGGGGTCTTCGATATGGTCCTTGAACCGGTAATGAAATCAATGGAAAACTCAATTTATCATTCTAGAGGATGTCCGGGTAAATCCTCTGAAAACACATCAACATATTCTTGAAAAATAGGTATGTCGTCTGTTTGAACATTATTTTCCTCACCCATATTTATTCCAATCTCTTCCTCCCCAATAATTGAATTTAGTAGAGCTACCAGGTGTGGATCTAGATAAGAATCAGTCGGTGATGTTTCTACTCTAAAGATAAGGTACTCCTTATCATCATCGAAAATTGTAACCTCCTTATTATTATAATAAATTTTTTCATCATGGTCTGAAATGCAATCCATACCAAGGATTATATAAAATTAAATCATGGGTATGTTGATGATATCAACAGATAAAGTGTGTTTATATTCTTTAATGGAAACTGATTCACAAAACATTGTTACAATGATACTTACATTGGAAGTTTTGACTGACAACCCCCTTTTTAAATCAAATTGGAAATATCTAATTTTCATAGCCAAATGGGAAGATATGAAACAATGAAATGATCCAGAATCAAATAAATCATTGTCTAAATTTTATGAAACCATTAAATTACCCACCACAACATCATTTGGAGCTTCAATATTAGTAATAGTGATCGTATAAGCTTGGCCTTTCTCCCTTGGCCTTTTCTGAGATAAATTTCATGGGCGCTTAGGAAATTAATTTACATAATTCCCCATTTCTCCACAATTGTAGAATTCAACATTGACAGCCTCTTTCTTTCCCTTGCAATCATGATCTTGGTAGACTTTTTCACTACACTTTTAACAGACTCTCATTCCCTTCAGGTAAGTATAGGGGTGTTTCTTCCCATATTTACCACAGAATGGAAATTCAAATTTTCTCTTCTTCCCCTTATTTCTATTTCCAGAGTGTTCAGTAGATCTCTTCTTCTCTTGCTTTTCTTTAAAGTGGCAAGACTTGGAGAATTCATTTTCTATCTTGATAGCACATGAGACAATATCTTCATATGATAAGAAGTATTATGAGACTAATTCTCAACAGAGAAATGGTTTTAAACCATAAAATAATCGATCAATCTTACTTCTTGGGTTACGTATATAATCTAATACATGTCTTTCTAACCTTGTAAATTTAGCTTTATACTTTGTGTCATTCTTATCCCCTATTTTCCTCAAACTCAGAAATTGTCTTTCCATATTCACTCGATGGTCACACAGAAAGTATTTTTCTAAGAAAATCTCTTTGAACTCTCTGCATTCCATATTTGATACTTCTTCATCTTCCTTTGTGTTTTGAATTAATGGCCACTATTGATATGCATCTTCCGTGAGGCGATAAACTATCATGACAACTTTTTCCCTTTCACTACTCCCCAAAGCTTGAAATATTTTCTCTAAGGAACTTATCCATTTCTCAGCTATAAATGGATTTGTAGTCCCATTGAATTTTGGTGGTTGTTGCCTCATGAATCGACCTAACATTGGTCCATCACGTTGTGGATCAGGGTGCTCCATACAGGTAAGGTTATTATTCATAACCTGAGTGAGTTGTCCCAGTATGGTGATAAGTTGATCAGCACCAGTTGCATCACCAGCTCCACTATAATTATCTTGAGTAGGAGGTAAATCCCTACATTGATTATGTGTGTTGATATTGCTTCCATTCCTTCCACTAGGCACCATTTATAAACAATGGAACACACTAGATTAGTTTATGAATTGCAATACATAATTATAAACTTGTAAAACACTTAACATAAATTGAACAATTTATGGATATAATCCATAATCATAAAAATGTTTTCTTTGAGGAGGTATATACTCATAAATCCATCATAATGTTTTTTTAAAAAAATGTGAATTATCATAATCATATCCCCTGGGAGTGTCGTAACCAAGAGTGCAGCAAGGCCCATTGTCATGTACCAGGATACCTAGAATCAAGCCTGGAAATCCTTGTTAGAGTTTTCACTCCTAGGTGCATTTGTACCAAAGCCACCTCTACCTGATCGTATCCAGACAGGGGTGTATTTCTTGGAAAACTCACAAAATATCTACATTACCAAAATTCTAAGAAGTTTTTATATACTAATCCTCAAAGCCTATCATAGGGTAATGTTCTCTAATCAGAGTTCTTCTAAATATAGATTCCATGGTTTGTAATAAACTTCCTCTGATACCAATTGTAACACCCTGACCCTAGTAACCTAGAGTCAGTGCATTATTATATAAAATTGGCATGATTACAAGGAATCATATCCTGAAAGACCGATCAGTTTAGTATCCTTGGAAGTACTAGATATATACATAAGTTTTACATTACATCATGAAATAAAAAACAACATTATGTCCCCTTTGAACACTCATATATCCCTTAGCCTATTCTTGTAGGTTAATCATAATATACTTCATCACATATTGGGAAAAATAAAACATAAGAAATTGGTTATCTTAGATGCTCAGTAAGGATAACAATATAGCGGAAACATTCATAAATAAACATAAATATTTAAGGCAATGTATAAGACTAAACCACAAGACTTCTAAACTTAAACTTCAGCATAATATGGAAAAGATAAATAAAATAATTCCATTAACTTATTCACATGGATATTATACTAGTCAAATAATCACATGTAATATCAATAGCCAATTTCATAATGATGGAATGCATAATGTCGGACATCATTACCACATAATCAAGGCCTCTGCCAAGACTAAAAATAATATTTTGTCAAAGCCTTGTTACAAGACACTAGTTTGTCTCATGAGACCTACCGATGCATTAAGGAGCTATATAGGTCTCCACCTGTCACTTACTAAGTCCAATGAATTACTCATATAAAAAGTTTGAAACATAACATAGACATTTGTATTAATACTCGCATATGAAAAGTAAATAATTTAACCATAAACCATGAATGGTATAAAAATATCACATCCATAGTCAAATATATCAAAAATCCTTTAATATAATATGGAAGATTATATCATAATAAATCAACTTCAAACAAGCGTAAAATCCAACAAAGGATGTTGACATAGATGAAATCAAAACTATTAGAGAGAAATATCTCTTTCTATTTTGAAATCATTTAAAAGTCATGTAATTTTAAAAGAAAACATTTATTTTGAAAATATTCTTATAAGATTGTAATGGATGCTTTGAAGGTGTTATAACGGCAGAAAATAGTTCCACCTGTCGTATAAGTTAAAAAACATTCTTTCCTTAATTTTGTTGAAAAGGTCCTAAAGGTCCTTGTTTGGAAAACAATGGAAATATTCGTTTATAAAAATATTATAAAAAGTCAAAAAATGGTATAAATGACTTTAACACATAGTCTAAGAAATAGTAAAAATGTTTTTTTACATTTTTAAGAAACACATATGTGGATGATAAAGAGGTCCTAGTAGATACTCACGTATAAACAACCTCAGATAATGAAGAGATTGTAGAATTAACCCTTAACTTTCACTTTTCTATAATAGAGGGTATGTTAACCTATTATATAATAGTTAAATAATTGTTATTAAATTATATAATAGCCACATACATAAATATGATATCATATATGATCTTCTAATATTTCTTTGTTAATAATATTTCAGTAGTATCATTGTTTCTGGTGTTAAATGATTCATTTTATTTTATATTTTTTGTTACATAAGTCATGTTTTTTATGGATATGATTTATTTTATTCATATACAATTTTAATCATAAAATGAAAATTATTCTTGAATAATTACAATGGGTAATGAATCTCATTGCATTTATGGAGATGGTAATCTGTATGTATGAGCAAGCGACAATATCATTATATTGATCGCAAAATCATAAGTAATTGGATGGTATATAATATATACATAATAATTAACATGTTATATTTTTTATTTACATTATTTATACTCATTATTATACCCATCCAAATAATGACGTGTTTGAATAACAAACTGCACCACGACGGGCAGACGGTAAGTCGTACATACTCACGTATGGTGACATGTCATTCATAGGATAGATATAATAACGAATATGATTATACCATATTTATAATAACATCAAATTGTGTATAAGGTACTGGATTTATTATTTTTTTATGTAAACAACAAATAAAGAGGAAGTGGTAGAAGAAAAGAACTTTGCAAAAGGTGGTGAAATTATTACCTCTTCTTCGGGTGTTTCCTTTTTATTTGATCAAAAGGGCTCCTTAGGTTGGATTCTGATCAAATTGATTCCTATAGGCTGAAGGGAGGGTAGTTGGGATGATATTTGAGCAGGGGTTGGCTGAGACAAATGGCTTTGGAGGTGTGATTTTGAGAGAAGGGGAAGTACCCTTTTATAAGAGAGGTGAGGGTCACTTTAGGAAAAGCTTGAAATATTATTTTATTATACAAACATATTCGGTTTATAATGGCTAAAAAATTATTTATTCCTAGGATAAGGTGGGTATGGGTCTAAAAACTCTCAACCAATAGTTTTTATACAGGTTTATGTCACCATATTAACCTCATCTTTTAGATTTAACTCTTAGTTAAATAGCCAAACTTTTACCATGTATTCTTGTATTGTTATAATAAATGTTTAATAAACTAACTATACAAAGCTAAGAGAATAAAAAGTGGTTCATTATTGATATATCTAACTTTATATAAGTCCTTTGTCTGAACTTTATATTTTTGGGAATATTATATTAATTAATAATATAGTATTTGTTTTAAAAACTCATTTATGTCAATTTTGACACTATTTGGTATTTTGTTTTTGTGAAATTCATAACAAATTTATCACTATGAAAAAAAATTATTTAATAAAACCTAACATGTCTTATTAACCTAGAAAATTTGTGGAATTCGTAAAAATTCTCAATTTACATTTATTTGGATATGTATAATATCAATTATTTTAATCTTTCATTAATAAGGTAATTACTGAATAATCATTGTATCATAAATAAATTTAACTATTTAATGTCAAAAAATTATAAATAAAATACTATTATCAAATAAATATTTTTATATTTATAATTAATAGTTATAGTTTAATTTATCTTATGTAAAACCCTATATTAAAAATGTTTTAGTTATTAATCTTTGAATTTAACACTTTTAACTCTTTTTTAAATAAAATAACAATAAATATCCTAATATAATCCAAGTGGACCAAAAGGATTATATTTTATTCCTAAAGTTTATTTTGGTCGAAATAAACTTATAAAATAGAATTAGGACATGTGTTTGGGTAATTATAATATCATTTTTTACCTTTAATTACCCTATTTACTTTTAACCATGGTAAATAAAAGTCAAAATTTATTATTCACCAAAAATTATTTTCATCTTATCAAACCACATTTTAATTACTAATGTCAACCGTGTCTCTTGAATTTTTGAAATTCAATTTACAGAAGTGGTAAAATTACGCTTTATGCAAATTTTCAAATGTGCCTAAAAGGTGGGTAAAAGACGGTAAAAAGTTCAATAAAATTTTATATATCTAATATTATTATAAAATGACTCCAATGAATTACATTGAACATATATCGGTATTATGTATATATTTTTACCTAATATTAATTTAAATAAAATAACTAATTATTTAAATGAAAATTCGGTTTTAAAAAATAACGTAGTGTTTTTCACTATTCATCAAAAATTGAAAGTTTTTAGAAAAATACCAAAAATTCACCGTAAGCTAATTTTGATATTCCAAATCCAAAAATTAACTCCATTTTGAAAAATAAAATTTATATAATTTAAAAAAGTTTTTATTACTATTCATAATGGCTAGTTTGATTGGTCGTGGTGTGCTAGAACTCGAAGTTGCGTACAGCGCAAGTTATTGTATTATTCAAAAAGAAACGTACCGTGGAATCTTGGGATGTTACATGTAAGATTTGTGATAATTAAAACTTGGTTAAAACATGAGGAGTCCAAAAAATATTTTATAAGAACATTTTTAGGGTGATTCATTGAAATTAATTTTTAATGAAATATTTCCTTTAGGTATAAATAGAAAAATGGTAGTGAAACTGTAAAAGAGATTTTTGAAAACATTTTTAACATTAAAATTAAAAAATAAGTTACATATCAAAATCAGAATTCATTTTTTAAAAGGTTAATTGAATTATTTATAAAATATTTTATTTAAAAATAATCTTCAATAGTAAATCCTTGAAAATATACAAATATTATCAAAAAGGATTGTGGAGTGGAAGAGAAAATGCATTATTATAAAAGTATGGAAAACATTTGTAATAATTTGAAATAAATTTGTTGAAAACCCACACCATAAAAAGAGTAAAAAACTTTTTTTTTTAATAGTAGAATGTAAATAAGAAGTTCAGAATATATAAAATGTAATTAGATTTTCAAATATAATAGATAACATTGACGGGAATGGAAAATATGGACATGGAAGAAAAATAATCGTTAAATAGAATTATATTTATTCTTAACAATGTCATACTTTTATGGGGAATAAATTTATCAAGGTGGGATATATGAATCAAAAGTGTTATTTTACATATATATGAAGATAATTTATAATATAAAATAATTTATTGGGAGAAACCAATCATAGAATTAGGAAGTCAAATATTAGACATTATAACTCAAGGAAAGGTTATTTAAGTTAACAAAAACCCTTACATCATCATTATCTTTTGAATTTATAACTCATGAAAGTTAGGAAATGAGATGGGTTTATAAATCCCTAATATTTCATGAAAAATTATGGTAAAATAAATCAATTTCCAATATATACTTCTCAAAAAGTAAACAAGTGGTAAATATGCATCATATCTTGATAAATTAAAGTTCAAATGAAAAACCTATTACCTTAAAACCTTATTAACAAGAAAACTATCCTAATCACCTATTTCATAACCTTATTCACACCTATAACCTTTTATAAAATTCATTTATAATCATTTATTATAAATCTATTAGTAGTTATATTTTATTTTCATCATCAAGTGTTATTATATTTTATTATTATTTTCATAATGGAGGTGCTAATAATTATTTATATATTCAAATTTAATTATTTTTATATAACTATTATTAAATTAATAGATTTTTTATAATTATTTATCATTTTTAAATATCATATCATGAGAAACAAAATATGTCACTTTCATGGAGGCGGTACTCTGTACGTATGCATGGGCAACACATTCGTTTTACATAAATAAAGATTAATATATAGATTGGTATAAAATTTAGTAATATTAATAATTTTAAAAATATAATTTTAATCCTTTAGATATTCTTTTATAAGAATCTGTTTAAGGGGCTGATAAAAAATCAAGCATGTCTTTCATGGAGGCGGTAGTCTGCACATACGAATTATGACGTATTTATTTTTTGAATGATTTTGTAGAAAGTAGAAATGGATATTTCATTAGTATAAAAAACATTTCATTATAATATTAATACTTACTTTATCAAACTTTCAGGGATATAGTATGTTTTATAGGGAAGAATAAAATAATTAAAAGAACTCGGTTGAGAACATTACATATCCCTTTAGATGTTCTCCCTTGGTTAACTCTTTAAGAATCCTTAGATTAATATTTAGTAAAGAATAAGAATTATAGTAAGTGGGGATAGAGTTTAGAAGATACTGGGGAATATTTTTGGTTGATATAAGTCTCTATAATCAGTGTATAAATGTAGCGGAAGTGGTATTCTTTTTATAAGTGAAAATTGGTATTTTTATAAATACCCAAAAAAAATTCAATGATAGAATGACATTATTAGAGTTTCAATGGATAAAAAGTGGGAAATAATGAATTATGGGGTGGTATTATTTATATAAATACTCTAAATTTCATTTTTACACATGTTTCAAGTCTTTTACCACTATATTTTTACATTTTACCATTTTTTATTTACCAGGGTAAATAATCTTTTCACAAGTAATTTATATTTTATTTAAAACATAAGTAAGAATTTATTATTAAATATATCAATTTTATTTATTAGTTAAAATTTTAACAATATTTAGAAAATAATTATTTGAAAATAACCCTTTCACACATATCGTCGTTATTAAAATTAATCTAAGTAATCATAATTTTATGAATAAAAATGAAATTTAATTTATTACATAATATGAAAATGTTTATATAAAATATAGACTGTGTTTTTTAGATTATTTTTTTAAAAATACTAAAAACTATTTTTAAAATTTTAAGAGATTAAAAGTAGTTTTTAAGTAAAATACTACTCAAGTTTCTAAAATGTTTAACATGGGTTTTATAAATTCAATATAGTACTTTTAAATGATTTATTATAATGTATAGAGATATATTTTATATATAAATTAATTTCAAAATATTTTAATTAGTTCTTTATTATGATAACGTGATAAAAGTGGTGGTATTAGCAAAATCTGTACATCTCACTATTCATCTAAAAATCAACTATTTTAGAAAAATATAAAAAAATGTAAGATAATTTTGATATCATGAATTCAAAAATGAATTAATTTTTTAAAATCAAAATTATAGGATTTATCACTTTTAAATGGAAATAAAAAAATATGATGATAAGATTTTTTTAATAAGAAAATAACTTTTAAAAGTATTAACCATTCTTATTTTCAGTTCCTATTAATGTATAATCAAATTAGTGTTAATATATTTTAAAAATATATATTATTCATGTCAAAAATATACCTTATATATTATATATTTAGTTTCTTAAAATAAATATCATAAAAATCTAATTTTAGAAGTAATACAAATTTAGCAAAAAATAGTCTTATTAGTTACTATTTTAATTTTAAAAATAATGTATATTTTAATTTCTACATATATTTCACAAAGAGGTTACCTATAAATATACCCTCTAATTCAATGTCTACTAAATGATGGTTATATTTACTACATATAATTTCATTTTAATTAAATGTACCACAGTTCAATTGCATATAAAGAAAGTTATCAAACACATTATATTTATTTAAAGAAATAATATATAGTAAAATATTAGGGTGTCACATAGAATTTAAGGGAGGATGTTTGATATCATTGAATATATTATGATGTTGGAGGTTAATTGAATATTTTAAGAAGAAGAAGAAGATAATACTATACATGGAAATGTTTTGAAGACATGATGTTGTTAATGAAAACATTTCCAAATATCAGATCTTGAAAAGTGATGTTCATTGGAGTAAAGTCTGGAAGTATAGAAATAGTGTTTTATTTAACAGATGGAGACCATACCATTGAGACCCAAAATAGATTTTGGTTTGTATGATGGATACAGTTCCATAAATACCTAGGTTGAACCTTGGAAGTAGTGAGGTTTATATTGGTTTCTCCTCAAATTTTGCAGTTTATAAACTACAGTCAATGACTAAACCATATATAGAATTAAGTAGAAGTATTTTATGCCACATAAATAGAATTATCTTTAGTGTGTATATATTTTAAATTTAGTTCAAAATGTTTCTCACCAAATCTACAAGGAGTTGCACCGTGGAGTATCTCTATGCCACAACTAGTTGAGTGAAATGATTTCTTGTTGTAAGTGAATTTTCAACACCAAAAATGAAGATAAAATATGTTTTGATGGTTTAGTTAAATTAATTATCCTCACACTAAAACTCATGGTCCATTCAATAAGTCTTCAATTATCTTGATAATAACAATTAAAAACCAATAGGCTACATCATAGAACATGTGGTCACACAGTGAATCTTAAAATATGGGAAGTTTTAATTGTAGTGTTGATATGGATTTATCTAAAGAGTTTTGTAACTTTTATAACTTCATAAACCTAAAATTTATAATTTAAATAGTTGGGACTTAATAGAGTATATCCAAGAGGTTGAGTTTGAAGTGGTAAATGTTATTAGTTTATTATTATCTGAATTTGAAATTAAAACTATTCACTAGATATATGGATATCTTCTATGAATAATTTAAATAGGGGAACATAGATTAATTTTTTTTTAAAAATGAGAGAAGTGGATATTTTTGTTTTGGGATACGAAGTGGAACTGTGTGTTCTAATAGGAATAATACTACAATAAGGAGATTATTGAAGATCCGATTTGAAAAAGTATAGTGTTTCTGGATGGATTTCTACTAAAGATTTGATTTCAAAGTGAAATTTTGTTGCATGAATATTTGATAAGATTCATAGTTTTTAAAAATAATTTAATAATTTGGTATTATAAATTAATAGGAATTTATATACATATCATTGATACATATATCCTATTTATGTGAATAAGTCAGAATGCATTGAAGAATAATTCCACTACTAGAATTATTATCAAGAAGTTTGGTTTGTCATTGTATGAAGGAATATTTAATATAACAGACTTAACTCTACTTATAAGATTGAGTTATTTCTGGGAAATTATTTGTTTACAAAATTGGAATTCACTAAATCATTAACATCTTGGATTTTATTATGCAGATTTCAAGTAAAAATCTTGAGGGGACCTTCATGTCCTTAACTGAGAATATACCTACAACTCTATAAACTAATAGCTTCACTGAAGCAGTTTTTATAGGAAAATAAGAGGGAGTGACCCTTTGGAATCAATTTTTAACACCCTAATATTTTTATGAAATATATTTTAGGATTTCATTGATACCTTTCATTACACGCTACACCATGTTAAACTTTCGTTACAAAAAACATTATCTTAGCTTGTGTTACAAAAAACACTAAGTTTATAGAAAACATAATTTTATTATTGTAATTATTTAAACAGTAAAATTATAAAATATTATTTTTAATTTAATATATGAACATTATTAACTGAATTATGAATGTATGGTTTACCAATGTAAAACCCTCTTCAAATTAAAAGGAAATAATTTTCTGAAAAACTATTTAGATGCACACAAGTGTGTTTTATACCAATAAAATAAACAAATAAATATTTTTGTATGGTATTAATAATATATATATATATATATAAATTATTCAATATAATTCATCCTATGAATTATCTATATATTATATAAAAATAAATCTAATTTAATGCTTAAAAACTATATTTTTTTCTAAAAGCAATTTTATCACTTTTCAATGGAACACTTATTTTAAAACTAAATTTTGATACTTTTATAAATTATATTTTAAAAAAATAAACTTCTTATTCTAAATTGGGATATCAAAATTTTCTTTGGTTCATTTTTTGGTATTTTCTAATAACTTTCATGTTTTGATGAATAGTGAAAATACTGAATTTTAATTGAAAATAGTTTTTTCGTCTAAATTATTAATTTTGTTAAATTATATTTATGATTTATTTTAAAGTATAATTATATAAATTTTATATCATATAATCTAATTTAGTTCATTTGAATCAATTTCACATTGATATTATATATTAAAAAATTCCAAACATTTGAACATCTTTACTTTAAAAAAACGTTTTTTAATCTCGTCTGTGGGATTAATTTTTGATTAATTTGTAAAAATTATGTGAGTTGAATTTGTTAAAATGGATTAAATATTTTTAATAATAAGGTACCAATTTATTAATTATGTCCCTTTTAATTTTGGACAATATGAATAGTAACTTTAATAATTTTTATTACCACGGGTAAGGATAAATCGTGTAATTAAGGGTAAGAATAATATTATAAATATTCAAAAACTACCTAATCACTTGACCAAATTTTGTTTTATGATTTTAATTTAACCCTTAACATATATGGTTCTAAATTTAATAATTTCATTGAACGTTTCCATGAAAATGACTTAGATATTATTAAAATCAAAGGGAGTGGAAAAATATCACACTCTTACTTTTAAAAAGTATAATATTTTTAATATGGAGTTAAATAGAAGATATTCTCAAATATATATATTATTATGAAATATATAAGGTTTATATTTATCATTGTATTTAGTTTAAAATTTTAGTGAATAAATAATTTTAATAAATAATTACACAACGATGATGTGGTAATTATTTAATTATTGAAACAATCAATTAAATGACATTAGAAATGTTAAAATAAATATAATTTAACTTAATAAAGGTGTGTCATGAATTTTATATGTTTATATGAAATTTTATGAGTTTATTAAATTATTTTTTTTGAATTTATATTGCTTTATTTATTTTATTAAATTTAATGTTATTAATAGTGTCAAAATTGACACTAATGATATTTTATGAAAATAATATTTTATTAAATTATTTAAAAATTATAAAAATGCTAAATAAGGATAATGGGGACAAATTTTGTTCTTTAATTTTAAAAATTATCCATTTATGGTTCAATTTAAACCTTAAAAGTAAAAAATTTCTACCTTTTAATATCAAAAATGTTGTTACAATAGTTAAAATTAAAATAGGTTATAAGGGTCAATCCAAAATATAAGGTTTAAAATTACACAAAAACCTATAAAAATATTTTTTTTAAGTTATTATCACCATATCCCACATTATATTATAATAACTTTCTATTTTGAGGTATTTGGATTGATATTTAGTTTATTATAAATTAATCTTTTGAGATATTCAAAAAGTGACACTTCCCTCTCTTATAAATGAGAACCTCTTCTTCTCTTTTATTCACACTTAAGAACCTATTTGTCTTGGAAAAACTTGGTCTAAATATAATTAAAACATTACATAATTCATCATAGAATCCTTAGTTTGGTAATAAATCCAACAAAATAAGTCCTTTTGTAAAAATCAAAAGGAGATGCCAAAAGAAGAGGTAATGTTCATCAACAAACATTTTTGTTTTATTTATTACTTAAAACTATTAAATTATTTTTAT
This sequence comes from Viscum album, assembly GCA_963277665.1. Taxonomy (NCBI): domain Eukaryota; kingdom Viridiplantae; phylum Streptophyta; class Magnoliopsida; order Santalales; family Viscaceae; genus Viscum; species Viscum album. Next base: position 1,596,534,209 of record OY728130.1, on the reverse strand, counting down.
TTAATATTTATATAATAACATAAGTATAATAAATATACTAATATGTTTTTATATTAATATTTTTACCAAAACTCACACACATTTCCATCTAATGGGATACGTAATCATCATTCGTGTGTACGGCAGACTACTGCCTCGCAAACCAATTTCATTCCTTCTTCTATTGCAACCTTTCAAGGTCGTAAATAGTTATGTAATTTATATTTTTATATTATATATATGATATTTATTATGTATTTATGATTATATAATTATTATATAACTCATACCTTCTTGTTTTTCATTTTTTGTAAATACGATTACTTCATATGTGGACGTGTAAACTATCACCTCCTCAATGCGATGTGATTCACTCACACTGTATATGGAATTTATTAGGGATGGTTATAGTGAAATTATATGATAATTTAATAGATATATAATAAAATTATATTTATTATACAATATTTTTTTATGATTAATACAAGAGTGAATACATAAGGTAAGGGATTGTTGTCTCACTTTTATTTATGTGGGATACATTCCTTATACACTACTTGTTTCTTTTTTGTTGTGTATATAATTCCTATGAATGTATTTTATGAGTATTATTCTGAATATTATGGTATTTTCACATCAATATAATTTTATTTATTTCATGGGGCATATTATTCTACTCATTCTAAAGTGATAAGTGATTATTTCACAATATCATCAATAGTCGGGATTGTTTCATTTTAAATCACTGTTGTGGAATATTTATCTTACACATCCATGTTTTCTAAAAAATAATTTTTTTTATTATTATTATATTAATATTTAAATTTAATTTTACCCATTTTTTAATTTTTATGAAATGTTTTGAATATAATGTTTTTGTCATTTTCTAAACAAGGCTCTTTGTGACTTTATCGGAAAACAATATATGGAAGGAATTGTTTTTAACTTATATAGAATGAATAAAATATTCCTCCATCGCGAAGAATTTATTATTTAAAGATTAATTAACTATATTACATTTTTTTTGAAATAAAATGTTTTCTTTTAAAATTTCATGGCATTTTAAGTAAGGAAAACTTTTTCAAAGCATAAAGAATATTTTCCCCAATAACTATTTTCAAGTGATCTATAAAAATTATTTTTCATATATAAAAACATTATTTGATGTTAATTATGTTTTAATGGGGATATTTATCTTGGATATTATCATTATTCTTTATATGGTTGTTTTATGTTTATTGTGGAATGATATTTATACGACCCATTTCTTTTTCATGGGTTATGTTATGATTGAATGATGTATATGAAACCCAATACATTACATGAGTTGTGATATGATGAATGATTTATGTTCTTGTGGAACACAATTTTATGGTTTTAATTATGTGAGTGTTGGGACCTATATATCCATCCAATTCATTGGGTGAAGATTTATATCACAAGAGATACACATGGATGTAATGGGGAGTGAACTCGGTTTAGTAAAGGAATTTTCTGTTAATATAGTTTTGATTGTTAACTATGAATACTAATATGGTCATTGGAGTGAACCATGACTACCATGATAGTATGGGTAGTGAACCAATACTACTAATATGGCCTTGGAAATGATACCTTTACTATTATAGAAATCATTTTATATGATTATGTGTCTACCACAATTTCCTATCTTATTCCAATGTTATGCTTTCATGGGTTATGATATTGGTTCCCTTATGATTCATGTCTTATGAACTATCAATATTTATTTTAATGATTCAATATTATAAACTTTTATATGCATGGTTTTCTTGTCAATTCCATGCTCTTATTTTTATACCCTTATGCTCATGATATGATTATATATCTTCCATATTTACCCTTACTAAGAATATTAGCTCACTCTATATTATGTTTCCTTAACACATGTTATAAAGAAAGGTTTTAAGTAATATTGGTGAAGGAGGATATCTTTATGGGATATGTTGAATATCTTTCACCAAATTAGATAAATGCATTCCAAGTTTCAAATGGAACTAAACTATTTTTGTACTTGGGCATGTGTTTTTTTAATGTCATGAATATTCATCTAAAAATATTTAATATCCATGTATGAAAATACTAAGTCATTATAGTTGGTATCAGAGTAAATTTTTAGTCAACCTTTAGAAACTAGGATGAGAAAACCTTCGTAAGATCTGTAAGGGTCAGTCTAACTATAGGTTACAATCCTAGAATTTCAGTAATGATCATGAATAACATAGAATTAAACCTAAGGTTTCATATATTCAAATTTTATAAGCTATTTCTCAGGATTATGTGGTTTTAAAACTTGGATTAATATTTATCGTGCTATGATTTTTGGTTTTAGTCAATGGACGGAACCTGAAGGAACCATGTTAATGAGGAATGCAATGTAAAATGAAATGATAACCCTTCAAGTCAAGAAAATTTTATGCAATATGTAATGAAAAAAATAATTTATTTAACCACACAACCTTATAAATCCATGAATCGTGATGGACTTCAAATTGACCAAAAAAGGGAAAAAAATTCTTGGATCCTTTTTAAAGAAATGTCCACCTTCTTTTAGTCAAATAACTGATCCACTAGTTATTAAGAAATATATCTATACCATTGAGAAGATATTTTTCATTATCCATTTTTCATAACATGAAAAAATTTTGTTGGGAACTTATTAATTTGAGGGTGAAGTGAATCATTGATGGAACTTTATCAAGAATATGAGGAAAGTAGATAAAATTTACTCCATCGATTGGGATGAGTTCAAGAACTTATTTATCAGTAGGTACCTTCCTTGTATTATTATTACAAATATGTAAATTTAATTTTCCCATTTATATGATGCTTATGATAATAAAATAAGGATATAATTAAAAGGAAACTCTAAAAACTATGGAGTGAATAAGATTAGATTTATTTTATACTCAAGGTGAGGATGGGAACATAGAGGAAATTTTCTTAAGGGGACTGGAAAATGTTTTTAGTGTGGGAAATAAGGCCATCGAGCATTTGAATTCCAAATTAATGGGAATAAAAATAAATCTCCAAAAAGTTAACCTTCTGTAATTCACTCATTAAATTGTAGGGATTTTGGGTATTACACTAAAAAGTGACCTAATCCAAGGAATAATGTGGATGGTAAGCCACAAAAACCCCTGATGACAAAGGAAAAAGGAAAAATTATGTTGTCATAATGGATGAAGTGAACCATTGTAATTAGATAATACTTATCCTCCTCTAAATTTTTGTAAATTTCATATTTTATTTCATATGAATGAGCACTATGAAAATCTTATTGTTCATCCACTAGTAAAATTTCATGTGATTAACTACTTAGATTTTGTAATAATGAAATTACATATTCTATTGTTACAAGGATGAACCCAAAATTCCAATGAAAATTTTTTGTATAAGAAAAGAGATTATATAATAAATGAAGAATCATGTGTGTATTCATTATGGTTTCCAGTAATTCAATTTATTACCATGTTTTAAGATAATACATGATAACTTTATTCAGATATTTGGTGTGTTACAATTAAGAGTTAAATCAATTTTTTTGGAATATTAATGAAAAGTTGATTTTTAAAATTTAGTAACCTTATTTTAAATTTTTTATTTTAATCTTTTTGATGGTTTATAAGGGTAAAAATTTGGAAATAGTTTTTATGAACTTTGAGGTTTTAGAGATTAATGTTTTACTTAACCATATAAATATTTATGGGTGTTAGATAACTTGTGCTAAATATTTTTGTTATGATGATAACTAGAAATATAAGTAATGACTTTTTATCATATTATGGGTCTTATAATCCACTAGTTCTATAGGTATTACAATTTCAACTTCATTTCTTGGACTAATAAATGAAGTATAGATTGATCAAGGAACAACCAAAGAGTGAGATTGTAGTTATGAGATAAAATAAAGTAAGTATTTCATATCTATTGATTTTGAAGTAAAATGTTATCAAATTATCATCATTTATGATGATATCAATGACCTTTTTTAGACCTATTTTATCCAAGGTTTTGGGTTCATTAACCTTTTAATGACCATATTCTATATCATTATCCATCAAAATTTTATAGTTATTTTTCTATTGTATGTCATTTTTTTCACTTCCACCTATGTTCTCCAATGTTTAAACATTTTTATGATTTATATTGGGTAACTATTATGTTTCCAACATTCCCTCTTTAAAGGGAGTTTTAGTATTTATTTTTATGATGTGTATTTCTAAGAAAGAAACTTTAAATTATTAAACCTTTGATAAACTTGGTGAATTTTGAGGAAGAAATTAATTTCAAAGGGGTAGAATGTGACATCATGATATTTTTATGAAATATATTTTGTAGTTTCACTAATACCATTTATTTCATCTTACATCATGTTAATATTTCACTACACGCAACACCAGATTAGCTTGCATTACACACAACACTGAGTTTCTATAAAACATCATTTTATTACTATAATTATTTAAAAATAAAATTATAACCTAGATGTTTTAATGGAGTATTTTAATAGGTTTAAATGATTTATTAAATTATGGTTTTCACATGTAAAACCCTTTTGAAATTAAAATGAAATCCTTTTCTAAAAAACTATTTAAATGCACACAAGTGTATTTTATAGAAATAAAATAAAAAAATCACACTTTTAGGATTATATTAATAAATATATATGTATATTATTAAATATAATTTATCCCATGTGTTTTCTAGACTTGATATAAAAATAAATCTAGGTTTATCCTTGAAAACTATTTTTTTCTAAAAGCGGTTTTATCACTTTTTAGTGGCGCGCTTGTTTTAAAAATAAATGTTGAAAATTTTACAAATAATATTTAAAAAAATTAACTTCTTATTTTAAATTGGTATATAAAAATTTACTTTGGTTGAATTTTTGGTATTTTTCTGATAAGTTTCATGTTTGTATGAATAGTGAAAAATACAGAATTTTAATTAAAAATAGACTTTTCATCTAAATGATTTATTTTGTTAAATTATATTTTTTATTGGTTTTAAAGTATAATTATTTAAATTTTATATAATCTAATAAAATTAATTCATTTTAAACAATTTAACCTTGAAATAAGATATAAAAACATTCCAAACATTTGAACATTTTATACTTTAAAACCTTATTGTTTCGTCATGTCTGCGAGATTAATTTTTAATTAATTTATGACAATAATGAAAATTTAATTTGGAAAAATAGATTTTATATTTGGAATCATAAGTTCCAAATTTATTAATTAGGTCCCTTTTTGGACAATATGAATTTCAAGTTTAGTAATTTTTATTACCCCGGTTATGGGTAAATCGGATAATTTAGGGAAAAAATAATATTATAAATATTATAAAACTACATGATAACTTACAAAAAATTTATTGTATGATTATAATTATACCATAAAAACATAAGTTTATATATTTAATAATTTAATGGACACTTTTCCATTAAAATTACTTAGATATTATTGAAATCAAAGGGGATAAAAAAAATGTCACACTCTTACTTTTAATAAGTATAATATTTTTAATATCAGTTAAAATATAATATATCCTCAAATATATATATATAATTATGAAATATAAAAGGTTTAGATAATTATGGTCTTTTATTTTTAAATTTTAGTGAAAAAATAACTTTTATAAATAATTACACAATGATGATGTGGTAATTATTTAATTAATGAAACAATCAATTAAATTATATTATAAATATGAAAAATAAAATAATTTGAGTTAATTAAGGAGATAAAAAAATTTATCGGTTATTATCACATTTTATGGGTTTATTAAATTAATTTTTTAGAATTTATCCTTCTTCATTGATTTTCCTAAAGTCAATGTTAATAATAGTGTCAAAAATGAAAAAAATTATATTTTATGAAAAGAATATTTTATTAAATTATTTAAAAATCATAAAAATACTAAAAAAAGAAAAATGGGATGAATTATTTTCTAAAATATCATAAATTGACCACTTATGGTTCAATTTACAACTTAGAATTAAAACTATCAACCTTTAAATATCAAAACTTCTTACCAAAGTTAAAATTAAAATAGGTTAACGGAGGTTTAATAAAAAACATTAAGGTTTAATATTACACCAAAAACTATCTAAAATATATTGGTTGGTGTTATTATCACCATATATCACATTATCTTCTAATACCTTTCCATTTTGATGTATTTTTATTGATATTTAGTTTATTCTAAATTAATCTTTTCAGAAATTCCAAAAGTTCCACTTCCCTCACTTATAAAATGGAACCTCTTCTTTTATTTTCTTCACACTTCAGAACCTATTTGTATAAGAAAAAATATGTCCAAATATCCTCCCAATTTCCCTTTATTTATCCTAAAATACTTAATTTTTATATAAATCTAACCAAATAAGTCTTTTTTTTTGAAATCAAAATGTGATACCCAAAGAAGAGGTAATGTTCATCAACGAACGTTTTTATTTTATTTATTGCTTAACCCATTAAATTATTTTTATTTAATGTTTATATAATAACCTTGGTATCCTAAATATACTGATATAGTGTTATATTAATTTTTATATCTACACTCATGCACATTTTCATCAAATGGGATATGCAGTTATTGTTCGTGTGTATGCAGGACTATCACCTCATGAATCGATGTTGTTCGTTCTTCCATTTAAACCCTTAATGGTTGGTAATAATGATGTAATTTATGGTTTTATATGATATATATAATATTTATTATTTATCTATGATTCTTTAATTATTATATTACTCATACCTTCATGATTTCCATTTTGTGTAAATACAAAAACTTCATTTGTGGATGTGTGAACTATCATCTCCTCAAAGTGATGTGATTCCTTCACACTTTACATGAAATGTATTAAGTATGGGTTTAGTGAAAATATATGATAAATATTTTATAATAATTCTAATATAATAATATTATATATATTTCATTTACCATATTTCTTTCAATATGATAAGAAAATTGAAACAATGTTCATGCGTACGTACGACCTACCGTCTTCATGAATGTTGTATTTCATTTTATAATTATATATTTTATAGATTATTATAAATAAATATTTACTAAATATATATGATATTTATGTCACAATTATCATTATAGAGATAATTAAATCATTATATAAGTAAGAGGACCAAAAATATAACAAATAAAAACACCTGTGAAAAACAAAGTGGATATTACCCGAAGCGTAACATTAAAAAGGAATTATTGATAAAAAGGTAATATAAAGTCATAATAAAATAATATATGGTATAAGATATAATAATATGGTTTTTAATTTAAGTATAATAAATTTATATTTATTATATAGGAATTTTTTATGAGTACTATGATATTTAATAAATAATATAAGGGATTTTTTTCTAACTTTTATTTCTGTGGGACACATGCCCTATACACTAATTATTTATTTTATGTTGTGTATATACTACCCAATAACATATTTTATGAGTATTATTCTGAATATTATGTTATTTTCACATCTATATAATTTTATTTCTTTCTTAGTGAATATGATTCTACTGATTATAATGTGATAAGTGATTATTTCATATTCTATTCAATAATTGGGATTGTTTCATTTTAAATCACCATTATGGAATATTTAACTTCCATATCCATGATTTCTAAAAAAAATTTAAAAAAAATTACTATTATTATATGAATATTTAAATTTTTTTTTCCCATGTTTTACAATTTACAAAATGGTTTGAAAAGAATATTTTTTTAATTTTCTAAAAAATGATCTTTGTGACTTTGCAGACAAAATTATACGGAAGGGTTGTTTTTTAACTTATATGGAGTGAATAAAATATTATGCTATCATAATGCCTTAATTATTTGAATATTAATTTACAATCTTATAAAGTTATTTTCAAAGAAAATTTTTTATTTTAAAATAGCACATCATTTTAAGAAAAGAAAACTTTTTCAAAGAAGAAATGATATTTTTCTCAAGAATTATTTTCAAGTGATATATAAAAATTATTTTCCATCTAAGATAACATTATTTGATGTTACATATGTTTTAGTGGGGATATTTTTCTAGGATATTATACTTATTATTTATATAGTTAGTTTATTTTTGTTATTTAATGATATTTATGTGACCCGTTTCTTTTTCATAGGTTATGTTATGATTGAGTGATGTTTAGAACAAATTTCATTCCATGAGTGCTGATATGAGGAATGATTTATGTTCTTATGGAACACATATATATGGTTTTAAATATTTGATGGTTGGGACCTATATATCCCTCTAATTCATTGGGTAAATATTTATATCTCATGAGATACACATGGCTGAAATAGTGAGTGAACTCAGTTCATTAAAGGACTTTGTCTATTAATATGGTTTTGGCAGTGAACCATGACTACTAATATTCTCATGGGAGTGAACCATGACTACAAACATGATATAGGGAGTGAACCCATACTATAAATATTTCATTGGTAGTGATGAATTAACTAATATAGAAATCATTTAATATTCTTATCTCTCAACCACAATTTCATGTATTATTCCTATGTTATGCTTTCAGGGCTTATGATCTTGATTCCCTTATGATTCATGTCATATGAACTATACATATTTAATAAAATGATTAAATATTATGATCTTTGATATAAAAGGTTTTATTTTCAATGTTATGATCTTTTTTCATACCCTTATTCTCTTGATATAATTATATCTTCCATGTTTACCCTTACTGGGAAACTGATCTCACCCTTTCTTATGTTTCCTTTCCCTGGGTTATAAAGAAACGTTTTAAGTAGGAGTATAAAATGGTAATATCTTTATAGAATATGTTGAAGTTATTTCACTAAATTAGAATAATTTATTCCAAGTTTCCAAAGGCACTAAACTATTATAGTCCTCAGGCATGTGTTTGTTTAATTCAATGAATATTCATCTAAAAAGTTTTAATATCCATGTACAAAAAGCCCAGGTCATTATAAAATGTTTTATACCTAAACTTATAACCCTAATGAAAGTATTGCATGGAAGAGAGGAAGTGTAAGTGGTCCTTTAGTGGGGTTATCTTACCAAAACATTGTGTCTATATAAACTATAAGTTATAGTGGATCTTGGTACACCGTCACAATTCTAAATATACCCTCTTTGGAGTATCCTTTTATAGGTGAACCAAGTAACATCACCATGCACTTGGAATTTAAATTTAAACATATGTTTGATTTCTTTTAAAGATAAAATCAAAGGATTAATAATGTTCCTTCCAATGAGAGAACAAGATCTTCAAGAAGTGAGAATAAAGGGACAAAGTAAAAAAAACATGTTTAATTCTTATAACACCATGATTCACCCCTTCTCAAGTTCTCATGGGTCCCTACATTTTATCATGGATAAAAAAGAGTATTTTATAATTTCTAGAGTTAGTGGTGATAAAATGTTCTTTCATCATCATTATTTCTAGTGATGAAAAATGTCATTAGCGACAGAAATGTGGTGATACATGAACAACACGCTATAGTAGTCAAATAAATTTAAATTATAATAAATCAAAATTAAAAAAATTATATTACAAACATTTTAATACATTACAATAATGAAGTTCTGTATAATTTATTTCAAACATTTAAAATTTCCAAAAAAATCAAAAAAAAAAGTAATAGGATACGTGTTGGACCTATATTCCATTTTCCATGGGACCCCTTCCAATAGATCCAGATCACTCTACCAATTTTCAAACACACCACCCCCAGCTCAAAGAAGAGAAGTGTGTATCTATAATAAAAACAATGCTTATTTAAGTATTACTATAAATAATTATATAAAACAAAAGTATGATACAATAATGAATAAATAAAACATGAATAAAAAAGAAAACATGAATTATAAAACATAATAAATAAATAAAAAGAGGATAAAATTATAAATAAATAATACATATTACAATGTAATATGGCACTCTTTGCATGTTATCATTATTTTGAGTATGGGATGAACTTTCAATCATACTTCTCACACCGTGTCTCAATTTGATGTGAGGATAATTAATACACATTAAAAATGAATTACTGATCTTTTTTCTAAATTATAAATACAATCTGAGCATTTTTTTCTCAGTTTGGGAAAGTGACACAAGTTTTGAACTAAAATTTCACTTTTAAATGAAAACACACACATTCATTCATAACAGTGAAACTGTGCATTAGATTTATGTGTAGTTAATTACTACACATAAAAATGAATCATGGAGAATTTTCCTAAATTATCTAGAAAATATGAATGTGTTTTCTTGGTTTTGAGTATGAAATGTGTGTTTTGAACTAAAATATCACTTTTAAATTAAATCACACACTTTTAGTCATAATATACACACCATGTGTCAAATTGGAATAAATTTAATTCTTACACTTCATAAATTAATCAGGGTTTCTCTTCCTAAAGTATCAAGAAAATATAAGTATTTTTCTTATTTTTGAAAATGTGACACGCATTTTGAACTAACATGTCTCTTTTCAACTGAAAACATTCACTTTTAGTAATATTGTTCATACTATGTGTTGGATTGATGTGAAATTAATTCCTACACATAAAAAATAAATTATCTATCTTTTTCATAAATTATCAGGATAATATGAGTATTTTTCTTAGTTTTTGAGTATTTTAGGGGTGTTTTGAACTAAAATGACACTTTTAAACTGAAAACAGACACTTTGAATCAAAGAAACTATATAGTGTGTCAGATTTATGTGAGGTTAATTCCTATATATTGAAAATGAATAACATATTTTTTATTATAAAATATAAATTAGATCTAAGTGTTTTTTTCTCATTTTGGACTATGTAATGCACATTTTGAACTAAAATGTCACTTTTAAACTAAAAACATGAACTTTCAGTCATACTAGTCACACCATGTGTTAGATTTACATGAGGTTAATTTCTATATGTAAGAAATTAATTAAGAATATTTTTCCTTATGTATCAATAAAATATAATTAATTTTTATAGGTTTTGAGTATGTGATGTGTGTTTTGAATTAATATTTCACTTTTAAATGAAAACACAAACTTTTAATTTTAACAAACAATCCATGTATTTTATTTACAATAAATTAATTTCTATACTTAAAAAATGAAACATGGATCATTTTAATAAGTTATCATAAAAATATGAGTGCATTTTCTTATTTTTTAGTATGTGACATATATTTTTAACTAAAATTTGAATTTTAAACTAAAAGACATGAAATTTTAGTCATACCAGCCACTACATGATTTGGATTTATGGGAGGTTAATTAATAAACATAAAAAATAAATTATCAATATTTTTTGATTTAAAGAATCATTTTAACCTTGGTTTTTAAAATCATAACACACTCATGTTTGAATTTTACATAATATTTTTTTAAGCTTTATGTTGTATAGGATGAAAATCAAGTAATTTTATTTCCAAAGATTATATCCTATGTTGAAGAATTTTTAAAATACATATAAATAAGGTTTTATAAAATAGTTCATCTATAGGATGATGTAAAACTATATTAGTGTAGGATTAACTTCATTTGAAGCATATCCATCATCTTCAGATCAACTCAACATAGTTTCTCATCTTATAATGAAGTTAATCCTTCACTACTAAAGTTTTCTTTATTTTATTAGATGAAATTTGGAACAAAAACTTAGTTCTATAGATTTTTTCTATTCTTCATATCATGATAGAATCCTTAGAATTAATTTTTTTTCATCCCACACAACATAAAACATAAAAAAATAAAATTCAAACTCGATCGAATTTTGATTTTCAAAATTAAGGATAACATGTTTATTTGACACAAAAATAAATATCTTTTCAAAAAACAAAATCATGAACTATAATATTAAGTTTAAAATGAAATTAAATGTAAAACTCTATAAAAAATTTACAAAACACCTCTAAGAATAAATTTATTCCCCATTGATTCATTTCTCCTCCTTTTTAGACAACTCAAATAAGAAATTGTTCCAAATAGCAACCAACATTAAAAGCACGAAAAGATAATACAAACTTAATTTTCTAAAAAAATCCCCCCTTTTGTGATTTTTTAAAAAAATATAAAGGATAAAATAAATAAGTAATAAAAAATAAGATATAATCATACTCCCCCTATCTAAATAAATTATCGAGGAAAACTCACTAAGGAATAATCAAGTGAGAAAAAAGATAAAGATAATAGTACCTTTTAATAAAATCCATTAAATTTAATGTTTATGATGATGACCAAATTCTAAAAGTTAAATTGAATATACCTTTTAAAAGTTATCTAATGATCCATAGGATTAATATTTTTCTTTTGAAGATGGTTTCAAAATAAGATGTAAAAAAATCTTTTATCTTATAGAGATAAAAACTTATGGGGTATTTTTTAAAAATAGAATAAAATTAAATAAGAAATATAAAAGTTTGAGGATTATATTACACTATATTTGATAAAATATTTTTTTCTTAAAACAGGGATAAAATAAAAAATTCCTTCATAAGTATATTTACCATTAAACTCGGAAAATAGGGTCACTTCCAATGATTTATTTTTTGATAAAAGATCATAAAATAAAAAATATATAATTTTTATCACTTAAATAGAAATTAAGTGTAACCTATAAAGAAAAGTTATTATGGTTTATAAAAAATGTACTCACCCTTTCTTGATGAATTTTTTTAATGCAAGGAGATAGATGGAACATAAAGCTAAAATTATGATCATTTGATATTATTCATACCTAAATTACATTTAATGTATTCAAATATATCAAAGTTTAAAGGATTAATAAATATTTATAGGTTTAGTAAAAATTTAAGCTAGCTGAATTTAAATTTTGATACACTTGAGACTAATATATCTATTTTTTGTGTGGTCCCTAAGGAAGTGGTGTCATATATTTATGTTCTTTGCATGTAAATGTTGTTTTGGGGTCTTAGAATGATAAATAAAACTTGTGTTACCATAAATAATCAAACTTTGAGTAAATATAAATCTAAAATATGTGATTGTGTGCTACATCCACAACAGTTGGGTGGATAAATTTCTAGCTTCTACATATTTAGGTTCAGTAGTGGATAATGTAATTGAGTGTTGTTTTGTACTGGACTATGAAACTAATGTTTAATTTAATAAATGAAAAGTTTTGTAGGTTTACTTTTGATCCATTCTATATCCTCCAAATATAGCATCAGGATAACTTTTAATTGAAAATTAAATTCTATATGAATAAAATAATCAAAGTTCTAAGGTAGCTCTATGATAATAAAAAAATACAATTAACTTCTTTGAGATTTCATTCCTCCAAATTAGCTCCAAATATCATTCACAATTATATAGATTACATAATATCTATTCAACTTATAGTCAAGTATAGTAAACTTATGATCATCTATATTTATTGTTTTTGATATACGAGTTAGATGCATTCATCAACATCTACTTTATAATAGGTACCAACCAGTGTACTTATACAAAGTTCATTATCAAAATTTAATATTTTAATAAGTTTATTATGTTCTTATATTGATTTAAAATATTTCCTTTCAATTTTTTATAAATTTGAAAAGTAAGAAAATAGTTGAGTTCACCCATCATGCTCATTACAAACTTACTCTGTAGAAACTATCGGTGATATTATTTTGAGTTAAACCAAAAATGATGTCATCAATATAAAATTTAACTATAATGATTTCCTTAAAAAATTATAAAAAGAGTTAGACCTTCCATTAATTTAACAAAATTTATTTGAAGTAAAAAAATCTAGATAAACATTCATTCCAAGCTCTTGATAATTTCTTAAGTCCCTAGAATTATTTGGAAAGTTTGAAAACATGTTATATAAAATAAATAATTTTGAAACTTAGTGGATGGTATACATAGGCCTCATCACATAAATATTCATTAAGGAAAGCAATTTTGATATCCATTGGAAAAATAATAAATTTAAAATGAGTTGTAGTGGATAATAATATTTTGATGGATTTGAGTCTAGCAACTGGAGAAAATGTTTCATCATAATTTATGTCCTCTTCTTGATTATATCTCTTTGCCACAAGTTTTAAATTGTTCTGGATAATTAAACCATTATCATTGTATTTATTTATAAAAACCCATTTGAATACTATAAATATAATTTCTTTTTTACTCTCAACAAAATTCCAAACTTTATTCTTCTCAAATTGATTGATTTTATCTTCCATAAAACTATCCATTTTTCATCACCTAATGGTTCATATATAGTGTTAGGTTCTAGATATGATATAAATTTAAGATGTTCACACTCATTTATTAAGGAACTAAAAGTGCAAACTAGTTGAGTTACATCAATAAAGATATTATAAATTGGATGACTTCTTAATATTAGCTAGTATTTTGGAAAAAATTGTTTTTTGTCTTCTACTGATGGATTGAATTTTGTTAAAATGACTTCTAGATATTAACTTCCATTGGTATAATTTTTGAAATGAAAACTTGTATTTTATAGAGATTATATTTTGGAAAAATAATTTTTTTTGAATCATTGTTTAGGGGTGTACTTTTTGAATTTTTTAAAAACATATAAGTATTGATATCATCAAATTTAACATTTAAATATTCTTTAATATAATAATTTATTTTATTAAAAAAAATTAAACCTTACTATTCATAATATAACCTAATTAAATTTATTTATCATACTTTTTGATCAAATTCATTGATGTGGTCTTTAGTATCTAAGATAAATACTTTACATCCAAAATCAATGAAATGAGAAATTTTATGCTTTCTTCTAATCCATAATTAATAAGGGGTTTTATACAGAATATATATGAGTAAAAAAAGATTTATAATGTAACAAAAAGTATTAACGAATTTTTCTCAGAAAAAATCTATCCATGAAATATCCATTCAATATAGAATGTGTAATTACTTAGATATATCTATTTATTAATTAAACCACAATATTCTATTGGGATTCCTTGGTGGAGAAAAAATATGATTAATTCCCATTTCATTATAAAATTTTTGGAAATTAGAATTTATCAATTATCCACATATACCATTTTTTATAGTAACTATATGTATGTTTTCAAAATTTTGTTTGGTAGAATCAATAAATTTGAAAGTATAGAGTGATTCATTTTTAAACCTTAGAAAATAAGTATAAGTAAATCTTATGTAATCATCAAATGAAACATACACTTGGTGTTTTCCTCCTATACTTAAATTTTGTGTATGACCAAAAATATTAATGTCCACTAACTATAAAGAACTTTAATACTATTATTCCCACCATCTTCTATTTTTATTGATCACAAATACTCTTTAAAGTGTTTTATTATCTTATTTAAGTGATTGAAACTTGGACTTAATGAAATAATGTTAGTTTCTTGAAATATCCTTTAATAAACCTTGTTGAGATCATAATGGACTTGTTAAAATCATGGATTATAATTCCCATACTAGTGCAATTATTTTGATCAAATTGGAAGAACCTCTTGTTGAATCCAAAGATAGTGGGTAGCATCGTCTAGCTAATGGAATGATCAGTAGCTTCCTTGAGTAGCAGGTGCCCACTAGCTACCCAGTGGAGGAGAACCATCTAGTAGGTGTAGTTGGGAAGTAGCATTATAGGATTTAGATATCAACCATCCAGACAACATAGGAGCTTCGACTACCCGATGGTAGAAGATAGTGTGCATAGAGTAGCAGCTAGTCCACTGGCTACCTGGTGGAGGTTATCAGGTAAATGGTGGCATCGGGATATACCTTCAAGGCTGCATTAAATGATGTTAAAAATTTATTTATTTAAGTATTATATAGCTTAATTATCCTCACCAAATTCAATAAGGTTTCCAAATCATTTTGAGTCTATAAATAGACCTCTTGGTGGCCTTGGAAACTCACCTTCTCAACCATACTCCAATGCCAACAAGCTATGATCACCAATTCTCTCTCAAGTTCTCCCATTTTCTAAATCATATATTCTATAATATAGAGTGTGTTCTTATTGTAAAAATCTTCACAATCTCATAATTTTTCTCATTATATCCTAGTTTTTATTCATATTATTTTTGGAGAATCAAGGATATACTAAGATATGATTACTACTATCAATCCTCCCTTATCCATGTTTGTTCTATTATCAGTGCTCACTACCTTTAAAGTGAGGGAATCAGGTTTTATTTCCACAACCATTAAAAGGAAATGGAATGTTATATTTTAAGTTTCTATTTATACCCATTAAAAATATAGTGTCGATTGTAATTTTTGTTTCTTTCTACAACATAAAAATACACGGAGTTTTGCAAACTTGGATACTATTAAAACTAAGGGGCTAATACCTTAAATTCTCAAGAAATTGAGGTGGTAGATTTAAGGGATATTCTTAAGATATTTCCAAAATTCATTACCAAATTATGATCCTCATTCAATTTCCACATGTTTATTTATTTATCACTTTTATTTTATTTAATTAATCAATCAATACACTTAATTGTTTATTTTATGAGTTTATCTTTCTTTTATGCTTTTATTTTTATAATATTATATTATTATATCATTTTAATTTAAAATTTTATTCATTTTTCTCTTTAATGTATTAAAAAGGTTTTAATTATCTTCTATATTGACCCCCTACCCCCAAAGGAACCCCTCCTAGGTCGGTAATCAGATAAGGTAGATAATAACAAATGAAGCCTACCTCTAATAGACCATGGGTTAGTGACAAGCACTGAGGGTATATCATACACATATATAGGAGGAATTACCCTATAATATTGAAAATAAAGGAACACACAACAATTACTACTCATAAAGAAAGTAAAAAAACTAATACATGCATGTAATTTCATATAATTGAATAACTATAAAAGAAAATATAAGTACCAAAAGATATCCTTAACAGTGGACATGAATCCCAAATGGAACTTTAACAACCTCCATGAGCTAGTATAGTCCATCCTGGTCACTAACTATCTCCCATGGACCTAAAAATTGTTCATATAAATGTAGGGTGAGAATAATATGTATACTCAGTAGGATCCTCATCAGATCCTCTAATGAAAAAGATATAGAAATCATATTAAATCCCAGTGAAAAACAAGTGAAGATAAGTCATCACTTAATCAGGTATGTTAATTCACCATCCTCAACAATCCTCTCTCACTAAGTATCACATACAAGTGATCATAAAATATAATATCAAAATAATTCACCTCATTATAACTTCTCCACTAGTTTTTTTCTCTTCCCCAATGTCAAACATCCTAAAACATATCTCCCCAAAGTTAAGCCAGCCTAAAGAAACCTGGGTTAATGTAACATATCATGCATCCCATGAATCACATAATCTCATCACATATCATGCACCCCATGCTTCATATCATCTCATCATCCCATGACACATCTCCATATAGTAACCCATTATTTTCCAGAATCCACCATATCCCATATTTCATGTATTATACCTCAATCGATCACAACCCATACACATCATACCTATAAAAATTCATAGGATTTTATATTTATAGATACAAGTGTTTGAAATAACCACAAGAAATTACAACCCTCTACACTCATATATATGAATGGTAAACATTGTGCATACCAACACAATAATACTACCATGAGAATAGTGTAGGGAAAGTGGGGGTAGTCATCAATACTTTCCTCACCAACCAAGATGTTGGGAAAAACACTTCTAAATTACACTAGGTTTAATTCACCCTACTGACTAAGTGGTATAGAATATAAAATCACATAACATAAATAATATAATATAGTTTATAAACACACTATGGGAATTAACCTAGTCTTGGTATCAACTATAGCTATCGTCACTTGGGCGCCCAACTGCCACTATTAAAGACTAAATATCCTATAATAACACAAGAATTCAAGAAAAATTTCATTAATTCATTTCTTTCCATTAAACATTTCACACTATATTAATTATTTTAATTAACCATTAACATTTCTTTATTATTACTTTAACATAATCATTACCTGATTTCAATGTCCTCTAGGAAAAAACAAATTGAATCAATAGTTTCTCAAGGTTATAAGAATTTGAATTTTATCAAGCACCAAACCCATGGTTTAAAACATTTATTATTCATTATCATTCCATAATATTATGTACTCTAGTAAAAATCTTATGATACTATAAAAGAGATGCATAACCAAGCATAACTATCTACCTCAATTAGTGGGGAAAGGAATCATGGTATAAAATAAACTTTACCATATATCCTTTAAAGTAGATTCATTAAAAATTATCTCAAATTTTATCACAACAATGACCAAGCCCAGTTCCCATCCAATATATCTATCCTAGTTTCATCCCTAACACCATTATTCATATCATCATGCATCCATCCTCCATCACCAGCACCACCTGCTTCCACAAACCCAAGCCTCCCTAACCATGTCTCTTCAACCATTATCCATCCTAGACTCACATCATTCTACATATAAATGATTTCATTAAAATCAAACAAACAAGGTAGTATGTAAATAATAAACAAATTAATTAGGGAATCTGGGATTGAAATACCAAGGCATATAACCTTCAAAAGAAAATGGGCTTTATCATCCCCAAACATTTTTCTTTATCCGACAACTAGTTCTTTAATATCTTGGATTAACCAATTAATTTATCACAGGCTACAACCATAGGAAATCAAAGGAATTATTTATTAAAATTTAATAATTATTTAAACATTCTTTCAAACATATCATTTAGCTTCATCAAACTATAAAAACATTTTAATTAAAATTTTCTTCTTTATTATTATATTAATAAACATACTAGATTTATATTATTTAGAAAAAATCCATTAATATGAGAAATAATGTTTTCAAATAATCATGCCTCAAGCATCAATTCATTTCCATCAAATCATAAGAATAACTATTTAATTTAAACATGCATCTTTAATTATTTAGCCAACAAACATTACCATATTTATGTTATTTAAACATTTTCAACATATCAACATTTTAAACCATATCATAAGTAAATATACTAACAAATAATAAACATAAAAATAACACTATGAATAAAATCAAGGGGAAGCAGTTATCATTGTGGAAAAACATCTGGTCACAACAACCATAAATCACTGATTTTCATTGTTCTAGATTAATATTCATTAATTTTAATTCCACTATCACCCAAAGAGTTAAAGCGTGATAAATTTACAATTATATAGAAAATAATAGGAGAAGAAATGAATACCCTACCTTGATTAGAATATTAATACTCTTCACATAGGAATAGGAAAATGAGGTTCAACCACCACTAGATGAAATACCATCAAGTCGAAAGAAGGTCAGTCAGAACCTATAATCCAAAAACCAACAAAAACCATGCTTAAAACACATAAAATATAGGGTTTGGTTTTCATAAACATACAAATAAAAAGGATAAAATATAATTGATAACAAATAGAAAGGTTCATTAAAAAAGAGAGTTCAAATCTCCACAAACCATGTTAAAAACTCAAGGAATTGATCACTAGTCACTGAACGGAGGTGGAACAAACACTACCGATGCGGTGTCTCTCTTATGGTGGTGCATTGTTGAGGACTCATTCATCTTCTCTCTATTTTCCAGCCTTTCCCTAGCTCTATCCTATAATATGGATAGAGCTTCACATGGCGTCATGGAAGGGTTCAACGTTCGAGCTTCCTTCTGCTGCGTCGAAGGTTGATGATACATGTCAGAGTCGGCTAGGGGCAAGTTAGGAAGATCTGGCCATCGTGCACGGTCTTGAAGGTGGTGACGGGATTTATGGTTCTGGCTTGTGGCGGTCTTCTTCTTCTTCCCTCTTAGGTTAGGCTCTGGAGGTCTTTATGGTAAGGGGTTCGTTTTATGGCTTTGATGTTCGAAGTTCATCTGGATTTTTGCGGCGTCTCCATCATTGGAGGCTTCCCACTTACCCTCTCGCTTCCTATTCATGATTAGGACTACATTGAGGCTTCATTACTTTGGCGTACGCGGCTGGTTGGGGATGGGATTGAGGTGGGATATCGGCCTTGGTTCTGGAAACCAGTGAAGGTTTCATGGAGGATGGGTTCTTCTCTTAGGCTGAGTTGCGACTCATGGGGATGTATTGCGATGTTTTTGTTTACACATTATGTTCTAGTTTTGGTTCAGAGGCAACATCAGTATCGCAGTGACAGTGTGGAAGTTTTTCACTGGGAACTCCTCATGACATTGTTTTTTATTGCATTTTTCTGTGTTTTTGTTCTGTGGTGTGCGATTTTGGTGGATCTAAACTCAGTGAAGGAGGAAACGAAGTCGCAGTGGAGATGCATCTTTGATTTCTTTCAACTTGGTGAAGTGCATCCAGTTTTCTTACAAGGGACTTCCCAGATGAGGTTCAAAGCAAGGAGCATCCTCTTTATCCTCACTACTCATAATTGGATGTTTTGACAGGGTATGGCATTTTCCATCGGTACCATGCTCGTGCTTCTTTGCACGGGACAGATAGTCATGCAGCAATGGGAAGTTGGATGATGATTGTATTGATTTTTTTCTTGGGTGGGAATTTTCCTTTTATTAAATTTGATTTTCTTTTTTCTTGATGAACTTGTCCAATGGATTCATGGTTGTGTTTTATGCCTTTGATGTCTTATGGTTTCCCACTTTTTCCTCAAAAGTGATTTGGAAATAAAAAATAATAATTTTCAGTCAGTCGAATCAATCAAGATCCATAAGGATCAATAGACATTTAGAAAAATCTCAAATGCTATCATGGCTTCCACCATGGCCATGGTGGTTCTTAAGATTTCAATCCTGAAATGGAATCCACTTATGTTGTGTTTAAAAAAACTAGAATTGTTTCCTTACCATATTTTCCGAAACATTTTTACAAGACATTTACAATTTGGACGTTTTGAACAAGATAAGAATCATGGAACCATGCCCAGTTCCACACCCTCGTTGGCCACTTTTACTTGCCTATTTTAGATAAGCGGTCACCCCATTCCCAAAAAAGCCACCAAAATAGCTTGATAATTCATTTTTTATGGTCATGGTGCCCCATGAACCATATAACCAACCAAAATTCCCACCACCATACCCACCAACAGGGCATGGAGACCTCTAAAAAGGATAAAGGCCCACTCCAAGCCTCTGAAACACCTCCAAATTTGCATCTGGACACCTCCAAGCCTTAGGAAAACACAAAGTAAGGGTAGGGTAGGTCCATACCATTAAATTAGATACCTCTCAAAAAATTATTTTCCTCTAGATTTTAAAATAAATCCCAAAGAGAAGGGAATGAAAAGGGGTCCTCCATATAGGTACCTCATGTGATACCTATCAAGAATCTTGCAATCGTAGGAGATCAACCGCCTCACTTTGAGGAAATAAAAGTCAAATATATACAAAAATCATCTCTAAAACACTCTCTTGTGGGATATACATCTCAAATAAAATAAAGAATACAAAAAAGGAATAAATAACTGAGAAACCATGTCATAAACTAGATAAATGTCTATATTAAAAAACATCGATGCAAAAGAAGGAATAAACATCAAACAGCTCTAGATACTAAGTTCATATCTACCACTATTATTACTAGGTACCCTCCTCTATGTCACTATTTATCTATAATAAATGAATCATGGGAATAACACACATGTGTAACACCTTCTATTAGAGGTCTTGGATCTCCATATGCACCTCCTCAAAGATCACATAATCATTGATGTTGATCTCACCCCAATCAATAATGTGGTAATCATCATGAAGATGATGGTAAAAATGTGACACACTGAAGACATCATTTATCTAGATCATATGTAGGGGAATATTTATCTAATATTCCATAGATCCAAAATGATCAAACACCTTGAAAGGCTCAATAAACCAAGGATAAATCTTACTCCCGTGACCAAACCTTCACTTCCCATGATGAGGAGTCGCCTTCAAGGACACATGATATCAAACATCAAACTCTAGAGGTCTCATCCTATGATCGACATAGGAATTTTGATGATCATGTGATACCTTAATCAAATTTTGAATCACCCAAACTATATATTTAATTATTTTCACTACTTTTACACAATAATTGCTAAATCTATTACCTTATTATAGCAAAATAGAGAATGGAAAGGTCAGTCATAAAAATATTCATATGGTACTATAAAAATGGTGGAGTAAAAAATATTTTTTTAATAAAAATTGACCAAATCTAGGTTCCTCATCCACAAACCTCCAAAATCCAAGACACAAGTGGGAAACAAGTCCTCATGTGTCGGGATATTCAACTCTGTCTCACTGTTTTTCTATTGGTAAAACGAAGCATGAAGCAAAAACTAAGATCTAAAATAATGTCAGAGACCTCCTCGTATCCTAGAGGTAAAATGAGGATCAATATTAGATATGATAGTCCTCAGGACTCTATGGAGCCTCACCACCTTCTCCAGGTAATTCCATGATAAAACCCCTACTGATATTGGCTCTTTGATCGCTAATAAGTAAGATAATTTCATCAAAAAATACACTATCACCCAAATATAATAAAATTAACCCCAACCTAAAGGTAAAACGGTAAATAATATCATCAAATTTTCCTCTTACTTCCAATAATTAACATCTAATAGATTAAAAAAACTACCAGGAACATAGTGTTTAGATATCACATTATAGCAGACCAAAAATCAAGACACAAACTCTGAAACTGGATGCATCAACCCAGGCTACTGAAACTAACCTCTCAGAGAATGGTACATATTTTTCATGTCAGAATTTACTATAGAGGGTGAGATATGGATCTCATGGAGAAATATCTCATGTATCATCATAGGAATGAAAATTCTCCCCTAAAACAAGACCTGGTATTGTTCATCCTCAGACCAACCATTAGGGGCATCACCATATACTACTTTATCTCTCCAAATATCTATCTCATAATCCCCTATCTAGGACTCCTCCACCTAATACACCAAATATAACTACACCATCATATGAAAAAAGAATCCTCTACAACTAACTTCTCCCATATCAACATGCATCATTGATAGTTCTTCTATAATACTCCAGGAATCTCCATATCCATATACAACATTACAAAGTGACTTCCTACTTAGTGCATCATCTACAATGGATCTCTCACAAAGTATCACATATAAGTGACCATATAATATAATATCAAAATAAGGTTCCCCGCTACCATGTCCCCACTAGTTTTCCACTCTGACCCAACATCGCATTTTCTAATCCATCTCTCTCCAAAAGTATTTTTTCCTAAGTACACATATTCTAATATAACATCTCATGTATCTTTTGAATAACATCATCTCATATAATAACATACACCTCATTCATCTCATTATCTCATCAACCCATTCCACTTCTCTAGGTAGTAACCTAGTATTTTTAGGGATCCACCACAACCATTATATCATGTATTATACCTAAAACAATAACAACTTATACATGTCATGCCATTGATAATCTATAGGAAAATATATCTAGAGATACATGTTTTTAAATAACCACAAGCCATTATATCCCTCTACACACATATATGGGAAAAGAAACTACTATGCATACTAGTATAATAATATTCCATGAGAAGAGAGTAAGCAAAGGGGGTTAGTCATCTATCTGTTGCTCACCAACATGGATATTGAGAAAAACACCCTCTCAAAGTACAATGGTTGTCAATAACCTTACCAAAATAGGTGGGGTAGCATATGAAATTAATTAACATACAAGATATAATATATATCACAACCAAACTATGGTCATTAACCTAGTCATAGGATAAATTATAGCTACCATAACTTGGACACCCAGCTACCATAACTAAGGACTAGATATCCTATAAGCACACAAGCA
The DNA here is from genome assembly GCA_963277665.1 of Viscum album. NCBI lineage: Eukaryota > Viridiplantae > Streptophyta > Magnoliopsida > Santalales > Viscaceae > Viscum > Viscum album. The sequence continues at coordinate 1,596,510,361 of OY728130.1, read as the reverse complement.
TTCAAGAAGACTTTCATTTATTCCTTTCTTTCAATTAAAAATTTCACATAACATTAATTATTTCAATTAACCATTATCATTTCTTTATCGTTTCTTTTACATGATAATTTACTGATTTTCATGCCCACTAGGCTTAAACAAACTGATCCCATGGTTTTTCAAGGTTATCAAAATTTGTATTCTATTAAGAACTAACCCCATAGATTAAAACATTTATTATTCATTATCATTATATATTTACAGGTACTCTAGGAAACATCCTAAGATAACATAAAATAGATGAAAAATAAAGCATAATCAATTGCCTCAAATAGTGGGAAAAGTAATTTAGGTAAACAAGAAACTCATACATATGGTCATTAAAACATACTCGTTATCAAGAAAGAATCCTGACTTTCATAACAAAAATGTAAAATCCTAACTTACACATATTTCATTAGTCATGGTACCATCCCCAACACAATCATTCATATCACCATCCATCCATCTACCATCACAAGCGCCACCTGCTACAACAAACTTGGGCCTCTCTATCCATGTCTCATTAACCATTAACCATTCCAAGCTCAAATCACATCATATGGAAAGAATAACATTTATAGTAAACATAGAAGGAAACAAGGAAATAATAAACAAATTAAAATGGGAATATCAATCCTAAAAATCAAGGAATTTATCCTTCATAAGAAAAAAATATCTATTAGCCCAAAACATTTATATTTATCAAAAAATTGGTTCTTTACCATCTTATATTAACTGATTAATTTATCATAGGTTACAACCACATGCAACCTAAGGCATCAGATATTAAAATCTAAGAATTATTTAAAATTTATTTTAAGTAGAGCTTATTTTTTCATTAGAATATAAGGAAGAAAATTTTAATTAAAACTTTCCTATTTATTATTTTATCAAAAATTATACCATATTTACATTATTTAGAAAACTTCTATTAATATGAGAAATAATATATTCAAATAAACATGCCCGGATAATTAATTTGTTTCCATAAAATCATAAGAATAATAGTTTCGTTTAAACATGTCTCTTTAATTATTTATCCAAAAAACATTATCAAGTTTACATTTTTTTAACCATTTTCATTATAGAAACATTTTAAAATATAGTATAAAAAACATACTAACAAATCATAAATACAGATAGAAAACTATCAAGAAAATCAATAGGAAAATCATTATCATAGGGGGAAAACATGTGATTGTAAAAACTATAAACCATCTTTTTTTATTATTCCAGTTTAATATTAATTAAGTTTAATTCCACCATCACCAGAAGATTTAAATCATGATAAATTTATTATTTAACATAAAATAATATTATAATCAAAAAATTCCCTAAATTTATTAGAATTTCAATGTTCTTCACACAAGAACAGACAAACGAGGTTCAATAACCACTAGAAGAAACACCGCCATGCTGAAAGAAGGATATCCAGAACCTATCAAATGCAAACCAACAATAAACCATGATTAAAAACACTCAAAAAAGAGGGTTTAGACTTCAATAACATATGAATAAAAAAAAAGATAAATGAATGGTGAGATAAAAAAGGATGGTCCATGAACAAAAGAATTCTAATTTTCATAAACTATGTTAGAAACTCAACGAACTCATCATTGGTTTCCAAAAATTAGTTGAATGATCACTAACTAGAAACAACTTTCATCAATAGATCTCCAATATGATAGATTGATTGAACAATCGCTAACTTTATAAAGCATCTAGAAAATGGATGAATTTGATAGAATGTGTGTTGATTGGCTATTATAGGGGAATAAATTACTTAAAAATGCATTTATGACCCCTTTTAACTCTCCACACATTTCGCCTTTTGAATTATTCAAGATCCACTAGGGTTAGTGACCATTTTGACCATTTAAAAATGTTATAGAATTACAATATGGTTTCTACCATGTCTTGGTCATGGTCATGGTGGTTCTTGAGATCTCCAACTCAAAAAGGCATTCCCTTATGGATGATTCACAAACAAAATCCATTTTCTCCTACCAAAGCTTTCAAAACGGCTAGAAAATATATTTCCAGGATAGTCATTTCAAATAATAGAGGCCTCAAGGTTCTATGCCCAGTGTTATTACCTCACTGAACATTTCCACTGGAATGTTTCATATATGAGGTAACACCAAGCCTATAACGACCTCCAAAATAGTTTTACAACCTATGGTTATGGTGCACCATGCACCACACGGTCAACCAAAACACCCACCACCTAGGTGTGGTCACCTCTAGAAGGACTAAGTCTCTCTAAAATCCTTTGAAACACCTCTGAACTCTCTCTTGACACCTCCAAGCCTCAATAAAACACAAACAAAGGTCTAAGTGGGTCTGTACCATTATATCTTTAATATTTCAAAAATAATTTTTCATTCATTAAGACTTTTTTAACTTCCTTTTATTTTTCAAAGGAAAATTCACCCACCCCCCCCCCCCCACCCCCTCCATATTATCAAACTCTAGCATATAATTATTATAAAAGTATTCTTTAACTGATTTATTTATTTGTTTTCAAATTCTTTCAAGACTTATTTTGTTTCCAAAATCTTTAACCCATTTTGTAAGAAATATTCTTTTTATAAATGAATTTATTAAACACCCATGATTCTATTAAAGGGAGTTCTATGGATCGTGCTTGTTTTTTTAATGTAATAATTATAATTAATTGAAAATTTTATTTTTTTACTTTTCTTAGACCTATTTTTATCCTGTATATAAACTTTTTACACATGGTTATGCACCAACTACTAAAAAAGAAGATAAATGTACCCCTGGTGATATTTTTTCTTTTGAATTAATTGGTAAATAAATGAATGTATTGCATTTTGGTTTAGATAAAAATGAATTTAATTGAATTTATACATGAAAAATGGAACATGAAATATAGAAAATATTGGAAGTGACACGTGAAAGAACTAACAAATTAAACGTTATAAGATTCTATATGTTTAGCCAATACTGCAAAAGTTTTTCTATACATTCTAGTGAATCTATCACTATAATTTCTACTTTATTTGCTAAAATTTTTAATGGAATAAAATATCTTGGTGATTATATTTATAAAGAGACTTTATTCAAAAAATAATAATTTAGGTTTTACAAATCAATTGGGCACCCAAATTCACCATTATTGAAGAACCAAATCCATAAATAACTTAGTATTTTATGATCTCATCTTATCTCTCATAACGAATGATATTATAATGAAAATAAATTTTTAAAAGGAGGATAATAAGGTAAAATAGTCTAAGAAGACAATTTATTTGAATAAAATCAACAACAAGTCATCTGGAAGTGAACCTAGGATTGATAATATTTCCAAAAGGTATAACAAGTGCATGAACAAGAAAATATCTACTCAACACTTCAAAAAGAAAAATTAGTAAATAGAATATACTTAATTTGGTTGAAAAATAAGGTTTTTATCAAGACATATTTTAACTTGAACAAAAAAGAAGAATCAAGGTAATAAAGATTTAAAAGTCTTAATTTAGGGTGCTAGTGAAGATTCAATTTCAACATATTAATCAAGTAATGAAAGTCATAAGTTCCTAATTTCTAATATTGAGTAATGTGACCATGTAAATTATACATATTCTAGTTCTTAATATTATAGTTATTCAACCTATTATCTAATTTATGAAGATCTTATTTATGATAGAGATAAAATTAAATATTTTTTTTGTAAACTTGTTTTAAAATTTAGAAAACATAAAAAGATTTTGAACCTTTTTGTTTTTTAAAAGGATTAAATTTTAAAAGAAAAAGATTATTTTGTCTTAAAACTATAAGAACAACCAAATATTTAAAGTTTGGAATTTCAAATTAATGAACTTAAAAATACAATTTCTCATTTTACATAAGGTGAATAAACCTTGACTAATTTTTTGGGATCTCAACATATTTTTAAAAGTAATTCCATGATCGGTTTTTTAAAACAATTTTCTTTTCCCAAAAAATCAAAAAGACTAATTTTGTGAAAAGAACTTTCCAAAATAAATTTTTTAATTATTGTAAGAATTTTTTTTCATATCATTAATGAATGAATTTATAGAAATGATAGATATGGTATACCTAAAAACATTTATCTCTTATCTCATATTTCTAATGGAAAAAAAATCTAAAAAAGTTTGGATTCCAATGTATTTATTAAATAACTTAAGTGGACCCAATAAATGGGTAACAAAATTAGTAGTCTCTTAATATTTTGTAGTAAAAAGGTATCATGAGAAAAACTGATAAGATACTTGGTATATGTATAATAGGTACTCGAGATATATGTGTGGTGATCCTTACAAATTCAATCATCGTGAAAACTTTGACAAAGGACATGTCATGTTTGGAGATGACTCAAAAGCTAAAATTATCGCTATAGGTATGATTATTTTATCTAAATGTAAATTTATAAAATATATTTTACCTATTAATGTATTGAAGGAAAATTTACTAATTATTAGTCAACTATGTGATATATATTTCAAAATTACTTTTAAACAGTATTTTTTTAAGTTTTTAGTTCTAATGGAAAACTTTTATTTAATGTATCCCATTTTCAAAATGTATATATTATAGATTTAAAATATCTTTTAACTCAAAATGTTAAGTGTTTAAGTGAAGAAGATAATGAATCTTGTGTTTTTCAGCAACACATAGGTCATTATAATATTCACTATCTTTTTAATATCAATTATAAATGACTAGAACAATATTTACCAAAATTTTATTTCAATGATAACTTAGTTTGTGAACCTTTCCAACTTGGTAAAAAACACAAATCCTCTTACAAATATAAAAATGGTGTTTCCACTTCTAAATCCTTAGAACTAGTCTACCTTGACCTTTTTGGACCAACTCAAGTTTCTAGTATTATAGGTAAAAATTACACATTTTCAATTATCGATGTTTGTACTTGATTTATATGGGTTTTCTTATTAGCTGGTAAAAATGAGGCTTGTAATGTATTTCTCAAATTTTTAAAGAAATTAAAAAATCAAAAAGGCTAAAAATTATATTCCCTTATAAGTGACCATGGTGGATATTTTGATAGAAAATAATTTGATGAGTTTTTTTATTATTAAGGTTATCATCACTCTTATTCCCCTAGAACACATCAACAAAAATGTGGTTATTGAAAGGTGAAATAGGACCCTAAAATAAATTTTGAGGACTTCATTGTTTGAGTTTAACCTTTCTCAATAATTTTTGTTCAATTTATTCAATACCACTTTCATTATCCTTAACCATGTTCTAAAAATAGATATATTTATAAAAACACCCTAAAAACCTTGGAAAGGTTAAATTCTTAAAGTTGTCTTATTTAAAGAATTAGGTTTTAAATGTTTTATCCTTAATACCAAAGATAATCTAGGAAATTTTATCCCTAAATCCAATATAGGTGTATTTATTGTGTAATAAAACTAAAGTAAATCCTACTGATACTTCAATAAGAGGACAAAGACCTTAGAATATTTAATTCACATCAAATTTTTAAAAAATCCTCCTAAATCACATCCCTAAATTAATGATGATGTTAACCAAACTAGTTTTGCTTTATCTAAACCTAAATATTATAAAGTAATTAAATATTCTCAATAAACCCATTCTAATCCTTTACCCAAGTCATGGTTTCAATCTAAATATCATCCCCTTGATAATTTTTTTAGTGAATTACAATCGAGAACTCATACTAGAAGGTTGATCTTAAATAAGGTTCAACATCAAGATTTTAACTCTCACCTTTAAACTCGTTCTCTTGATAATGATATTAATTATGAAAATTGGATACTTTACAAGTAATAGGAGTTGAACCGATTTCAAATGAGTAATATTTGGACTCTCATAGAATGTCCCAATAAGAATACAATTATTGGAACCAAGTGGGTTTTTTGAAACAAACATAATGAATAAGGAATTATCCTTCATAACAAGGATAAAACTATCACTACAGGCTATAATTAGGAAGAATGTTTTGATTATATGAAACCTTTACACCTATTTTATGGATATAATCTATTATAATATTGTTGGAAGTATCCACTAATTTTAATTTTAAACTTTTTCAAATGGATGTCAAAAGTGATTTCATAAATGGTATTTTTTATGAAAATGGTTTTTTGGATCAACCACCCATTTTTGAAAATCCTGAATTTCTAAATCATGTTTTCAATTTAACTGATGATTTTTATGATTTAAAAAATCCTCTATAGATTGGTATGAGAGGTTAACTAAATTAATTTTTTCAAATGATTTCAAAATCGGAAAATATGATTCCACATTTTTTTCAAAAAAAATCAAATGATTTATTAATCATTAAAATTTATACTGATGATGTAATTTTTGGAACAACTAAAGAAACTTTTTTCTATGACTTTTATGATTTAATGAATAAATAGTTTGAAATGTGTTTTATGGGAGACTCAAATTCTTCCTTGGTTTTCAAATTTCCCAAAATTCTGATGGAAATTTTATAAACCAAAGTAAATATACTAATGAAATTTTAAATAATTTTGTTATTGGTAATGATAATAAAATTATAATTCCCATGACTAAAAATTGTAAGCTAAAATTGGATAAAGTCAGAAATTCGATTGAAAAAATATTTATCAAAGTATGATTGGAAGTCTACTTTACATTACTGAACTAGGATGGAAATATTGTTTATTGTATGAATTTGTGATAATTTTTAGTCAAATCCAAAATAATATAATTTAAAATATATCAAAATAATTTTTTGGTATATGAAAGAAACTAAAAAACATTGGATTATTTTATGAAACCTATTTTGAACTTACTTATTTTTCTAATGCTAATTTTTTAGGATGTCCACTAGATAGAAAAAATACTAGTGAAACATTCCATGTACTAGGAAAATCTCTCATATCATATAGTATTAAGAAGAAAAAAAAAATCTCTTTCCATAGATGAATCAGAATACATAGCCAATTGGAGTTATTATACCCATATTATATAGATAAAACATACTCTCTTATAATTTGTCCTTACATATTATCATGTACCTATAAATTCTGAAAATAATAGTGTGATCAGTATCTCTAAAAATCCTATCCAACAGTCTAATGCTAAGAATATTTATCTGATACACCATTTTCTATGAGTTCACTTTCAAAATGGTGATATTGTTCTTGACTTTTTTTCATAAATATTTAACTTAATGATATCTTCACTGAACTAATTCCTCTTGATCTCTTTGAATTTATTAAAGTTTATTTGGGTATGATTATATTTTGATACTTATATCTTAACATTGGTAATATTGAGAAATTTTTAATATATTTTTTAATTTGAATTTTTTATCAAAATAAAATATTTTCCTTATTTTTTTCAAAAAAATGTTTCTAAAACTATTAAAAATTTTGGTAAACCTAAGTGAGTGTAATACTCTAAGAAAAATATTCATTTTGAGATATAAACAAGTAGATTTAGTTATATAGTATATTCTCTTAGGGATTTTATCTTGAAAATATTTGATTGAGTTTTAACCCTATATCTATCCTGGGCATGAGTAGTGTTCCTTTACTAGACACCAAGTTTGAAACTCTCAGGGGATTTTCTATGGTTTATTAACATAAACATTATAAAACTATAATGATGGAATGAATTTTATAGTTCATTATATCTAAATCCTTTATTTATTCTTTTAAAAACTTTATTGAATGTGATCTATTTATCTCACATAATGAATTATATGAGGGATGATAATATGGTTAATAATGAAATGATATTAGAATATAATCCATTTTCCATACATCATTTTTCAAATTTATATTTAACTCTTGAAAATTTTCAAAAAATACTTTTTCAAATTTTTAATTTTATCTTGAGCTATATTTTTAAATGAAAATGTTTATTTTCTTTTATATTGAGATTTATAAAAACTATTTATTTCTAAAATTTCATTTTAAAAAATCATTTTAGATTTCTAGAAAATAAAAAAAACCTATTTTCATCTATATAAAAAGATCATCTATGATGATAAACATAGTTTAAAAATTATCTATTCTATTTACTCTAACCTTGTCTATGAATCCTTTTTCGATAATATCAAAGGGGGATAATTTTTTTAAATAATATTTATGTCAAAGAAGAGTATCTATTTTTTGTTAAGGGTAAAATATTTTGGGGAAGAATTTTTTGTTTTTCTTCAAAGGGGGAAAATTATCTATATCTTGATAAATTAAAATTTTAATATATTTTTTATCTTATCATGTTTATACTATTATAATTGTTATATTCTAATTTTTATTCTATTATTATTAAAGTTTTTGTGATCATAAAATGGGGGATATCATTTTACTTATCATCGTATTTTTATTTTATTGATAAAAAACACAAGTATTTAATTATTTATTTTACGTGATTTATAGTTAAACTTAATGAAATCATGTTAGTTTCTTGTAAGATACTTGAATAACCCTTTTTTAGATCATAATGGACTTATTAGAATCAAGGAGTGAAGTTCCCATACCAAAATAAGGCTTTTATCAAAGTTGAGGATCCACTAATTGAATCCCAAGATAGCACGTGGCATTGACCAACTGATTTAGTACCACCTACTAGTATGTGACATGCCTAGTATCTTCCTTGAGTATTAGGTACCCATAGGCTACCCATTGTAGGATAACTATCTATATGGTGTATAAGTGTAGTAGAATTACATGCTTTATATATCCAACAGCTAGTAGTTGGAGGAGCATCGACTACCTGATGGTAGCAAACAGTTTGTATGGAGCAGCAAGTATCCCACTGGATACCTAGTAGAGAATATTGGGTAACTGATGGCATCGGTCCATACCCTATAAGTCTGGATTCAATGATGGTCAAAATATAGTTATTTCAGTATTCTATATCTTAATTTCCCTTGCTAAATTTTATAAGGTTCTTAACAAATTTTGAGGTTGTAAATAGACCTCTTGGTGGCCTCAAAAACTTGTATTCTCAACCATACTCCATTTCCAATGTGCTATAATCTAAAATTCACTACTGAGTGATCTCATTTTATAAATCCTATCTCATCCAGTCAAGTATGTGTGATTTTTTTTATAATCATCTCAATCTCATCCTTTTCCTCATTCTTTCCTGGTGTTTCTTTATATTCTTTTTATAGAATTTTTATTATACTAAAAAATAATTTCCATTATAAATCCTCCATTATTTATATTTATTTTATTATCAATTATCACTACCTTTAAAATGAGGTACTTGGGTTTTCTTGACACAACCATTAAAATTCTAGGGATTATTCTCTTTGTGGTTTCTTTCTATACTCATTAAAATCTACTTTTAATTATAATTAGAGTTTCTTGATATAACCTAAAAATAAGGGTATTTTTGGCATCATGGATACTGATAAATCAAAGTGACTAATATATTAGATCCTCAATCCATTGAGTTGGTATATTTTGGGGGTATTCTTCATCAATTACTAAAATTTATTACAAAATTTTGTACCTTATTTACTTTCTAGATATTTATTTATTTTTTTATTTTATTTCATTTAATTAATAGATCATTTAATACATCAATATGCTTAATAATTTATTTTATTAATCAATATTTATTTAATTATTCTTCTTTTATAATATTATATTATAATATTATTAAGTTTTTAACTTGGATTTATTATTCTCTTTAAAGTCATCAAAAGGTTTTAATTATCTTAATCTTTCAAAAATATGTTTTTATTCTTTGAGAATTTGTTTATTTCCTTTGATTGTTTTAAGGGTAATTCTCCCCCTTCTTGAAATTTTATCCTACTCCAACCAACATGGATGTTGTGATTTCACTAGATAGTTTAAAATAATGAATCTATTTATTTATATATTAACAAGGATCACAAACCTAGATTAAATTGAAATTTAGTTTTAGTAACCCCCTGAAAATTGTATTATTGTAAATCATAGATAATATCTAGAAGTTGTTGTAACCTAGTCATCTATACCAAATCCATGAATAATCTTCAATAACACTCAAATAAATGGGAATTTTTACTGCATAGGACTTTTACATTTAAAGTGTGGGTATTATCTTTCTTATTAAAAGATAAAACATGAAGTCCATTAGAACATTGATAGATACATTTTTTATTCCCAAAATTCAAGGAGAAACCTTCATCACATAGTTGAATTATTCTAATGATATTGTTCTTAAGTTATAAGAAAAATTATAAATTATAAATAAGAGTGTTTTCAAGAAACAAAACATCACATATACTTACTATATAACCATGATAATTATCTCCTAAAGTGACTCATCGACCCTTGACATTTTATAAGTTTCATGGATTAGGATTATCTCCAATCATATGTCTTTAAGACCTATTATCCATACATCAAATTTCATGATAGTTGGTACTGAAGTTATTTTCATGAAAATAAAAAAAATATGAGTTTATTAACCGCTTTTTCTTGGGTCCAAAAATGGTAGAAAAATACTTTAAGAAGCCACAATTGTCTAATTATTCTATGTTGTACAGCTACTACTACCTTAGTAATATAATATTTGTGAAATCTAAATAATTTAACATTATTTAGAGAATACAATTTCTTTATGTGTCCTCCTTGTAATGACTCAAATTTTATCCAGTTTTATTTTTATAAATTAATTGGAAAAATTCTGAGACCAAATGTTGAGATAATGCGAGATTTCGAGGCTCGGTGTTCCCCAAAAAAATTTCTAAATAAATTTTTTTTTTAAATTAAAATGCATAATCGGTTTAACTTTGAACTGAAATAACTTCTAAACGGGTGCACATATCAGAAATAAGAGAGAATGGTTGCATTCAGAATAATGACTTTACCTTAGACAGGGCCTAACATTAATTATCATGGGTCAACTATGAAAGATAATTTTTTGGACGTTTTAATGGAGAATAAAATGAACATAAAATGTTTATTTTATTTCTTTTTATGTTTTGCAGAGTTACAGCAATGTTGTGACAGCATAATGGGGTATCCCATTTTCTTTCATAAATAAAATAGTGTTGCAACGCTGCAACATAGATATTCAACAATGCGGAAACATGTTTTCTTCATTTAACATATTGTAATGGATATGGGATTAGATTCAAAATCCAGGAGAAATTCCCTAGAATATCTAGATAAGAAAATCATTTTCAAAACCTCTTGTCGGTGAAGGATGAACGAAGACGAGACAATGGATCAAGATTGCTTGTAGAAGGATCCCTGATGACGATGAAATTTTTTTACCAATCAACCAAAACTCTAGGTAGGGGTTAATTTTATGTTATTTATTTCCCATTATTACTTTACAATGATGAATGTGGGTAAACCCACAAAAAGGTTAATCTGTGGGTCAATTGTTCTTGCCAGATAGGTATTCTATTGTGGGGTTTTAAAGGGATAATAATCTATGTAAATACTTTCGTTTTGTTCCCCTATTTTCTAACGGGATGAGAGAAGGCCAAAATGAATAGGGCTGATGCTCGTTCTTCGAGAATTCTTGGTGAATTCTTCTATTTCTACCCTTGCTTTCTTTGTTGGTGAACCTCTGTGGTCATGCTGCATTTTGATGGGGGGTTCTATCTATGATGACTTTTCCAAATGGGACCCACATCGTGACTACCCCAAGCCCACCTCCAATAGGCCAAGGGCTGCTGACTAGTGTCAAGTAGGAATATCCCACAGAATGGAGGCATTTTCCTAAGTACCTATATGCTTTCACACATCTCTATGCAGGGTCTGATTGTGCTTTCCTTTGTGGTTTCAGGGTGTCCTACTGATTATTATTTTACTCACCCCAACACGGGCCTTGCCCACATGTGACATATCTTATGCAGACAATCGATGCTTTAATAGAGTTTGGGTGGACCAGTTTCAGGTGGTTCCAAGTGAGATCAGATAGATGATTTGTACTCTTATGGCTTCAGGAAGCATCCCTTCACCTACCCTTCACGTAGGTTTTCCTACGTATTAGTTTTAGGAGCTTGTGCTTTCACTTGTTTTTAGTATTTCTTTTAGTGGACCAGTATTCTTTCCCAGTTCACTTCCTTGTACATTACATTACTATTAAACTCTAGTTTTGACTTATATTTAGTGGTTTGAATGCATAGTTTACTTAGAATTTTTACATTTCAGCACATGTGGGCTTGCAGATGTGTGCATGCATACAAGTACTTGGTAAAATGCCTCCCATTTTTGGGATATTCCTACTCAGCGCTAGTCATCATCCCATAGCCTATTGGAGGTAGTCTTGGGGTAGTCACAGCATGGACCCCACTTGCATGGTTCAAGACATAGTGGTACCAGAGGAGGTCGGTTCCACATTGGGACCAGGAATTTGTGAGATTAGTTTATGGAAATAGTGTTAAGTGTTTCAAGTTTGGATTTCAGGCTAGGGACTCTAGTGTTGGTGTGGCGGCCAACCTATCCATACACCAGGACTCTGGACACTTTCTTTTTGACTCAATACATAAGGAAACAAGTTGTAGGGAAATAAATGGTACATGCATCATATAGGAATGGGTTTTGTATTCTATGTCCTTCTTGAGTTGGCTCTCCATATATACTTTATTGACCATGGTTCATCATGATCTATTTCAGGATGCCTCCAGGAAGATAGCCAGTCAGGATTCTGTTGCATGACCAAGAGGATGGTACACCTAGTGATGAGGTGTTAGTATAGGTACATGTACCAAAGATACTCTTTTCACTATAGATAAAACCTTCAGGTGGTGCACTAGTGATACCCCCACTAGTAGAGCAGCAGTTACTACCAGCACTGCTGGTAGAGGATGCACGCAATCTGAGTGTGTTTCATGAATTCCATAGGCAGTGACCTCCTAGGTTTAGAGGTGAGATAGACCCTTGGGTAGCTGAGTATTGGCTGGAGGCAGTCACTTGTTTCTTCTACCTAGTAAGGATGCCTTTTGAACAGATTGAGGTCCTAGCCATGAGCCTTCTTCATAGCATAGTAGGGTGATGGTGGATCTTAGTGACCCAGACACATGACTAGGAGACTCTCTCTTGGGTGTACTTCGAGTATCACTTCTGGGAGGAGTTCTTTACAACTATATTATGGTCAGTACACATCCAGGAGCTCTAGCATCTATAGCAGGGCAGTCAGATAGTATCAGAGTACTCGACGAGGTTCACCAACATATCTCATTACTCCACAGATATGGTGGTGGCCTATTCTTTAGGACTCGGAACTTTGATCAGGAGCTACGCTGGGAGATCAGAGTATCAATAATATCCCTTAGCATTCTGACTTATGTCGGGGTACTAGAGCCATCTCTACTAGTAGAGATCTTTCTAGTAGAGAAGATACCAGCTATGGGAGCTACCAGCAAGCAATAGATTGCTAGGCCTTTGGTAGTAGGTATCTAAAGATAGTCATAGGGTCCCCAGTGGTCCAGATACTTCATGAGGTGACCCCATGATACTGGTTCAGTGATACAGGGTTCCTAGGGTGGCTCGAGTCATCCCAGAGACAGGAAATGTTATGCATGTGACAGTGAGGGTCATCTGGCATAGGATTTCCATACTTGACGTATGGATGATAGGGGGATAGTTGAGGGACTATTGAGGTAGAGGTAGAGGCATAGGTTTGATTAGGGTTTTCTAAACGGAGGCGTACATTTCATGGGATCATATAGAGAATTAGGCAGTGGGAGGAGGATCTAGGTACTACCACCAGCACCCCCAGGTGGTCCACCACAGGCTCAGGGAGTTGGTGGATAGGGATTGCACCTGCTTCAGGTCATGGAGGCTTATGACCCCAGTTCTATAGATACAATTAGAGGAAAAATCTATGTCTTTTCCACCCTAGATGAATTTCTCATAGACACAGGTTCCAGTCACTCTTTTCTTTCCATGAACCTTGTTCAAGGCTCATAGATTCTGGTGGAGTCGTTGGCTCGACCCTTACAATTAAATAATCCTACAGGAGGGGATTCTATGATCACATTCTGGTTATAATAGTTTGAACTTACTCTTTTAGGTGAGAGATTCTATTGGGATCTCCTAGTAGTGGCATTGAGTCCTTATGACTTCATTCTCAGTATGGACTGGTTATCTACATTCCATGCTTAGATTGACTGTTTTGGGAAAAGAGTGAGTTATGTCCATGGAGATGGGACTGGGTTTTTCTTTGTCAATGAAAATGGAACACATATAGTGAAGGATAGACTTACCTAAAGTAGGGTTCAATTGATTACTCACCATTTGGATAGCCTCACCCTTGGTGCGGTGGAGAAGATGAGTCCTTCGTTTCCTATAGTGGTGGACGAGTATGAGGACATCTTTCTTGAGGATGTTCCAGGATTACCTCCTCACAAGGATTTTTACTTATGAATTTATTTTTACCCCAGGACTACATTAATATATACACCCTTATATCAGATAGCTCTCATAGAGAATCATGAGTTGAGGATACAATTAGAGACTTACAGAGGAAGGGCTTCGTGAGACCCTGTGTTTCACCCTAGGCAGCCCCGGTTTTGTTTATCAAGAAGGAATATAGGAGCTTGAGGCTATGTGTGGACTTATGTTTCCTGAATTAGGTGACCGTAAAGAAAAAAAATTCCACTACCAAGGATTTACGACCTCTTCGACCAGCTAAAGGGAGTGATATAGTTCTCAAAGATAGACCTCAGATCTAGCTATCATCAGCTTCATGTATGGGATGAGGATATACCAAATCCCACATTTAGATGTATGTATGACCACTAATAGTACTTGGTGATGTCATTTGGCATGACCAAATCCCTACTAGTATTCATGGGACTCATGAATAGGATCTTCTAGCGCTACATAGATCAGTTCATTAAGGTCTTTATTGATGACATCTTGTTGTACTCAACATCCAAGGAGGAACATGCAATACACTTGAGGTTGATCCTAGACACACTCCAAGTGCACCAGCTTTATGGGAAGCTCTATAATTATTAATTCTAGATTCGGGAGGTCCACTTTCTAGGACACATCATTTCAGAGGCTGGAGTTGCAGTGGATCCGGTAAAGATTGAGGTGGTGCCTTCTTGGGAGCCACCCAGGAGTGTGACTAAGGTGAGGAGATTCTTGGGTTTGTTTGGGTACTATCAGAGGTTTATACTCTAATTTTCCAGGGTAGAATCACCCTTGATGGATTTGAAATTAAAGGTACAACCCTTCGTATGGATAGATAAGTTCCAACATAGTTTTCAGGAGCTGAGGTATAGGTTGATGAGTTCTCTCATCTTGAGATTACCAAAGGAGGGTGTTGGGTATGTAGTGTTATATGATACATCAAAAACTATACTGGGTTGTGTCCTGATGTAGGATTATGAGGTTATTGCCTATGGTTTTTGATAGTTGAGACAGCATAAGCAGAACTAAGTGACCCGTGATCTTGAGATAGTAGTAGTAGTCTTCGCATTGAATATGTGGAAATATTACATGATGGAGGAGCGGCTTTTTATCTAATCTGACAATAAGATCCTCCATTATATCTTTTCTCAGAGGGATATTAACTTGAGATAGAGGTTATGGATAGAGTTACTCCAGGACTATGAATTCAAAATTTTATATACTACTGGGAAGGGAAACGTGGTGACTAATACACTCATTCAACTTGTAGTTTCTGAATGAGGTGTCAGAGTAGTTGTCCTCACTACAGATATCATTTTTATATGGTAATGGAGCATCTTACCTTTAGTAGATGGTTTTCACCACTTCACTATTATAGTGAGTCAGGGAGGCACAGCTTAGAGCCATCGACTACAAGACCTGATGTGCTCATTGTTCTATAAGTCATGCCCCTAATGGATATTCGATAGGTAGGGAGCATGTTGTTCTCTTTAGAGGGATCACAGTTGTTCCAATGGCTTTGTGAGAGGATATTCTGAGGGAGTTACACACATACCCTTTTATGTTACATTTGGGTTTCATAAAGATGTATGAGGATCTCTGATGTTAGTTCTTGTAGCCGAGGATAAATAAGTTGGTGGCAGAGTTTGTCTCTTGGTGCCTCACTTTTCATCAAGTGAAGGAAGAGAATCAGGTTCTATTAGGCTTGACTCATCCACTAAAGGTGCTCGAGTGGAAGTGGGATGGGATATTGATGGACTTTATGATGGGTTTACCATGCACGTCTAGGGTAAATGATTCTATTTGGGTGATCATTGACTGACTCACCAAGTTGGCCCAATTTCAACCTATCCAAGAGAAGACATCGGTAGAGGTATTGGGACACCTTTATGTTCAGAAGATAGTTTGACTTCATGGGGTACCCCCAACGATCATTTCAAACTATAATGATCGTTTCACATCCTGTATATGTAAGTGAATACATGAGACATTCGGGACTCACTTGTGTTTGAGCATGGAATTTCATCCCCAGACGGATGTCCTGATAGATAGGACCATCTAGGTTCTAGAGGACATGCTACGTGCTTGCATCATGGACATTGGTTATAGTTGGTAGGATCACATACATGTGGTGGAGTTTGTGTAAAAAAATAGATAACCATACAACATTATTATGGAACCATTCAAGGCCATGTATGGTCAAAAATTTAGGTAACGGTTATATTTGATAGACCAAGGGGATTCATCACTCATGGGCCCAGAGTTGGTGTGAACTACCACTGAGAAGGTGTAAATCATCCAGGAGAAGATGAGGACTGTACAGAGAAGACATAAATTGTATGCTAACAAGATATGGAGGCCTCTGGAGTTATAGGATGGAGACCATGTGTTCCTTCAGGTCTCACCTTGATGGGGATTATAGAGATTTGGTCAGGGAAGAAAGTTATCTCTAAGATACATCAGCCCTTTTCAGATTCTAGGTAGAGTTAGCATGGGGGAATATTTCTTAGCCCTTCCCTCATAGATAGATCAGGTGCATGAAATATTTTATGTGTTGTAGCTGAGGATATTTGTGCATGATCCATCACATATCATCGACTGGGGATATATTGACATTGAAGATGGGGTGACTTTTGTGGAGTACCCGATGGAGATCGAGGATCGATAAGATAAAATACTTCTTAGGTAATCGATTATTATGGTGTTCATTTGGTGGCAGTATAGGAACCTAAAAGAGATCACTTAGGAGTGGGAGGAACAAATTTTTTCTTAGTACCCCCATCATTTTGTTGATTATCCCATATTTTGTCTTTTGGGGACGTAAATCCCTAAGGTGGGGAGAATGTAATAACTTGAATTTTCTCCAGTTTTATTTTTATAAGTTAATTGGAAAAATTATAAGAATAATTACTGAGATGGAATGAGATTATGAGGCCTATTGTTCCCATAAAAATCTTGAATAAATATTATTTTTTAATCAAAATGCACAATTGGTTTAAATTTGAACTGAAATAACTTCTAAACGGGTGCCCGGATCTGAAATCCAAGGGAAACATTAGGTTAAGAATAGTGAAATTACCTTTGAAGGGGCCTAACATTGACCGGTTTGGGTCGATTGAGAAAGATATTTTCTTTAGAAATTTTAAAGGAGAATAAAATGAACATAAAAAATTTATTTTATTTCTTTTGATGTTTCACAGCGTCGCAGCGATGGACAGGAAAAATCATTTTCTTTCCCAAATAAAATAGTATGGTGATGCTGCAACATAGCAATGTGGAAACACTGAAATGTATTTTCTTCATTTAACAACTTGGAAGAGATATGGGATTAGATTCACAATCTTGGAGAAATTTCATGGAATATATGGAGAAGAAAAGACTTGGATAAATCTCTCATTAGCGAATGAGGAACGATGACAAGATGATGGATCAAGATCTCTTGTGGAAGGATCGTCGATGATGATGAACATTCTTCATCGATTGATCCAAACTTCAGGTAGGGGTTAATTATGTGTGATTTATTTTCCCTTATTATATTCCAACAATGAACGTGGGCCAAACCACAAATAGGTTAATTCACAGGTCGATCATTCTTGTGGGATGGGTATTCTGTTGTGGGGTTTTAAAGGGAGAATAATATATGTAAATATTGTTATTTCATTCCTAGATTTTCTAATAGGATAAGAGAAGTCCAATGTACATTATTCTAGTGTTCTTGGTTAAATATTATATTTCCTTACTTGTTTTCTTCTCTTTCAAACCTCTATGGTCTTAGAACGTTTTTATGGGGGGTTCCCTCTTTCACAGCCCATCTTAGTGGGGGCCACACCGTGACTACCCCAAGACCACCTCTGATAGGTCAGGGGCTAGTGAATAGCATTGAGTAGACATATACCACAGATGGGAGGCATTTTCCTAAGTACCTATACATACACACACACACACACATATCTATGGAGGGGATAATTGTGCTTTCTTTTATGGTTTTAGGGTGTCCTACTGAGTATTGTTTTACTCACCCCTATACATGCCTTACCTATACATGTCATGTCTTGTGAAGACGATCGATGATTTGATGGAGTCCAGGGTGGACCAGGACTAGGTGGTTCCCAATGAGATTACACAGACAAGTCGTACTCCTATAGCTTTAGGCAGCTTCCCTTCACCTACCCTTCATGTAGGGTTTCCTGCAAATGTGTTTCAGGAGCTTGTGATTTCACTTTTTTTCAGTCTTACTTTTGTCGGACTTGTATTCTAGCCCAGTTCACCTCCTTGTACTTTAATTTCTTGTTTCAATTTGGTTGTGTCTTATATCTAGTGGTTTGCATGAATGTTTTACTTAGAGTATTTACATTTCAGCACCAGTGGGCTTAGAGGTGTGTGTGTGCATACAGGTACTTAGGAAAATTACTCCCATATTTGAGATATGCCTACTCATGTAATGTCCCGGACCTCTCTGGTCCATTACTTTGGGAAAATGTGGTGTTGGAGGTGTTCCGGGAGGTCAAGGTGACTTATCCCCAACACTTTTCCAAATTTCTAGTTCTGTGTACAGTGTTTCCAGTTTTATGAATAGTATCGGTAGGTGAACAGTGTTTCTATCAGTGAGGTTCAGTGAATAGTGTTTCTATCGGTGAGGTTCTAACGGTGACCTTCTATCGGTAGGCTTGAACAGTTTTTCCAGAACGGTAACCTTCCAATGGTGACCTTCTATCGGTAGGCTTGAATAGTGTTTCCAGAACGGTAACCTTCTAACGGTGAACTTCTATCGGTAGGCTTGAACAGTGTTTCCAAAACGGTAACCTTCTAAAAGTGACCTTCTATCGGTAGACTTGAACAGTGTTTCCAGAACGGTAACCTTCTAATGGTGACCTTCTATCGGTAGGCTTGAACAGTGTTTCCAGAACGGTAACCTTCTAATGGTGACCTTCTATCGGTAGGCTTGAACAATGTTTCCATAATGGTAACCTTCTAACGGTGACCTTCTATTGGTAGGATTGAATAGTGTTTCTAGAACGGTGAGGTCTAACGGTGACCTTTTCTTTCCTTTGCCAAATTTTGAGTATGTGAATAGTGTTTCCAGATTCTTACAGTTTTTCCCCATTTGACGTTTCCTTTGACGTAAAATACATTTAAAGCCTTATTTTAAGGACTCTTAAGGCCGATTCAAATTCCATATATCCTATATTAATTATTCCTAAGGCCGGGATGTATTTACTTGGTCAAACCGCATGGGTTAATGTTATCCGTTTTTAATGGAGAATTAATCGGATCTTAAACCGTCGCCCCATTAAATCTTCGAAAAGGGACGAGATATCATTCTCCCTTGTTCTTTCCCTTTGTTCTTAGCTAAGAGATGCTGGAACCTTTCAATCATTCTTGTAGGAGTTGCACATTCAATCTTTACTCCTAGGATTAGTTCTGCTCTGTTTTGGATGCAACCGAACTGTGTTGGTCAATCTTCCCAATAAGGTATGTTTTATCGTCGTTCCTTTGGGGATCATCTTCTCTTGTTTCTCCCTTCCATATTATACCATGTAATTTCCAAGATTCTAATGGGTTTTTCTTGGGGTTGGTTGGTAATGTCGTACCATGGCATCCTCTGGTGGATGCAGTTGTTGTGAGAGGAGGATTTTGACCCATTATGTGGATAAAGGACGTCAAGAACTCTTCCAGGTAGGGGATTCATGGCTTCTCTAATTGTATATGTTCAATCGTAGAATTAGCATGATTTAGTCCTTTGGATCACAATGAAATTGACCTAATTAAATACTTGAACCGGATTAAAAGAATTGGTTGATCGCATGTTGTTGCTTTATATCGTGATAATGGTTTGTCTCATGTTTTTCTAGATAATGTGATATCTATGATTTATTTGATTTTGTTGTTCGTTCATGATGGAAATTGATAATGAACGTAAAGTCGGAATTAATTATTAATTAATTGGATAAAGATAAAGAGGCATGTAAATGAATCTGGTTGATGTCGTAGTTGTTCTAATTATATGTTAATAAAGTTAGGGAAGTAAGAATGGTTGTTTAATTGTGATAGATTACTGATTAGGTCTCCCGTAATTGGAACCTATGAATAACTAATATTCTAATTCAATATGGATTAAAGAACAGATTGTGTGGTAATTTCTAAAAGGGTTCTGAGTTACCCTCTTGTTTGTTAAAGGGTCAAGATCTCATGGTTGTGATTGTTGTTTTCCTGCTGCTTGTGCTGTGATGTGAGCCTGGATGGTTGTTGTAATATGTGGAGGCATGGAGGCCTTGTGGTTGTGGCAGAAGATGACGCCTAGATTGGCGAGACGCATCAGTTTATGCATGTGGGTGTCGGGGAGGACACCAGGGGTGATGGAATGGGATGGATGTGGTTGCTGGATGCTTGTGGATTCTTTGAATGTTTATCTACTTTGCTTTTCCCCACTGCTCAAGGCAGCTGGTCTTGCTACCCTTCTTCCAAAGGAGGCGAATACGCACGGGGTATGCCATGTGCTTTCCGTGTTTAGCCTCTCGAGGGAGAATGGGTCTATACTCTTTCTATAGGCGGAAAAGACTCGACGGGTAGTATATCTACTCACCGTGTTGAGCCTCCTTTGTGTTTAGAAGCATAGGATGCTTTTCTAGAATGCCTGGGAATATGGAAAAGTAATTCTGTAATGAATGTTTGATTAAATGGTGAAAATCCACGGGGATGGAGATACTGGAATTTAAAGGTGATGTGAATCTTAAAAAGAGCAGTTGTTTTTTTTATGTGATGCCATTTCATTTTAACTTGTAATTGTTCATGGTTAATTAATGTTTAATGAATTAATTAACGTACAGTGGAACTGATAAAATGAGAATGGGGTAATCTAATAAAGCTCTTCAAATGTTTGTGTGCTTCTGGATACCTAGTCTTAGAAGTAGCATCCTGGAGTCTGAGAGACATTAGCTGCAGTTGTATCTAAGACTAGGTAATGCCCATAGTGTGGATGTGAGTTATATATATATTCTGTACTTTTTGTGTTTCTATATGCTACTCCACCCTGTCGGTAAGGGAAACTGACACCCTGGGGATTCTGAGCCCTGGGGGGTGTTTTCCCCAACATTCTGATGGTAGGTCGAATGGCTGACTACCCCCTTTGGCCATGCTCTCTTCTCTTGGTAGATACATGTGCCAACAGGCACAACGGTTAGTTTCCCCATATATGTGTGTAGAGGGATGTAATGGCTTGTGGTTATTTCACACACATATATTATGGATATAGTATCCTATGGACAACTATAGGTGTAATGTGTATAGGCTGTGATGGCTTTAGGATCCCTACTCGGTGTATGGGCTATAATGGCTTGAGGTATAATACCTGATGTATGATACACGTTATGCGGGCTGTGGTGGATCCCGGAACTTACTCGGTTACTTTCGGTAGTGAGGATGGTGTGGTGCTTCACCCAGGTGTATGTAGGAAATCCTTTGTGGTGAACGAGGTGCAAATTGTGGAGCTTAGCCCAGGTGTCTACGGGCAAGCCTTTAGAGAGATATGCACAGGACGTATGTCATTGGGGAAAAGCGGAAAACCAGTGGGGAAGTAGTAGCAGGTTACCCTTGATAATCTTTAATATATTCTATATTCTTGTATGTGTTACTTGGTGAGAGTAGCCATGGTGAGTTTGGGAACTTAGTATACCTGTTTAGGAGATGAGTCTGTTTCACTTGTTGTTCACTAGGCTTTAGCATGCTTTCTTTACTTTTGCACGAGAGGCTTGGAGAGGATCCTACTGAGTATACTGTTATACTCACCCTATGTATATATAAACTATTTTTCAGGTCACTTGGAGCAGGTTGGAGATCAATCTGGTTACTACTAGTTTGAGGTTGGAGGAGCTGTTCAGGCTTGTGGTTGCTGTCGTTTTACTTTCTTTTGGGTACTTTTAGTTTCCCCATTTAGTTGTAGTACTTTTGCATGCCATTTCATATATGTACTTGGGATTATTTTATATTTCAGTTCTGAGTTGGAGTTGATTGGTGTCTATCTTATCTCTCTCTTCCGCATGTGTTCTCTTAGAGGGTAATGCCTCCCATTTGTGTGTTTACTATACCCTCGGTGCTAGTCGCCAACCCGGGGCCTACTGGAGGCGGGACTCGGGGGGTCATTATCTTCCTTCTCACATTGTCGGCCCAGGAGGGGTACACTTTGTGGGGAGGGGGTCGTGACAACTTGGCACTAGTCGTCAACCCATATCCTATCAGTGGAAAGCTTGGGGTAGTTATGGTGTGGGCCCCACTGGGGCAGGCTGTGACACTGATCTTCAAAATTGTATACAAAAGGTACACTTTTTGGAACAAAGTAATTTAACTGAAAATGTGACTTACTTGAAGGAAAGCATACTCAGGAAGATTTTCTGTTAGGTTTTAACTAGCTATGA
The DNA here is from genome assembly GCA_963277665.1 of Viscum album. Taxonomy (NCBI): domain Eukaryota; kingdom Viridiplantae; phylum Streptophyta; class Magnoliopsida; order Santalales; family Viscaceae; genus Viscum; species Viscum album. The sequence goes on along the minus strand of OY728130.1, from coordinate 1,596,487,593 downwards.
ATTTTATCAAATTTTTCCCTACCATAAGAAAATTTTGAAAATAATTTATTCAAAATAGAATCTTTATAATTTAGTTTAACTATCAAATTTTGATCACTATTATTCAATATTAAACAAAAAAATCAACAACTCTGGAGTTAAATTCTTAATTATTGATTTAATTTTAGAAATAATCTCATCACCTTTAGATATATTGTATTTTGATGAATTAATCTATATTTTAAATTTTGTACAGTTTCTTTCAACATAAGTCATATACTTGACCATTTCATCAATTTATGGAATATCTTTCTCATATTCTAATAAAGATGAACTATTTACATCATCTAAATTAAAAGTAAAATTATTGTTCAAAGATATTTCATTAATAATTTCAAGACTTACATTTCACATCTTCTAAAAAATATTATAATAAATCCATAAATCATTCAAAATCATCACTATCATATTCTTTATTGTTATCAGATGATGGATCCTCACTAGCACTTCAGGTACCATTAATAGCGTAGAAATATTTCATTTCCTTCTTATTTTTTCCTTCTCTATTCTTCTTTATCAATCTTGGTAAATCTGGTCTTCTATGTCTCAAATTATTATATTCATACAAAAATATTAGAAGAATGTTTTTTCTCAAACTTATCTATTTTATCATTCCTTATATCATAACATAAGTTATTTCTTTTCAAATTTATTTTACATAGGTCTTTCATGTTTTTTAAGATCTCCTTCACTATTATCCAAATGAATAAAATATGAATAATGTCTAGAATTTTTCTTTACATTAGTACAATTTGAGTGTTTAGTGATGTAAGATAAATTACCAGAAGTAGAAGAAAATGAAACTCTATTATTTATTTCATAGTTCTAAGCATCTCTCTTAAATCACTTCCCATATTGAATTAAAGTACCAATGAGATTTTAAAGGATCATCTTAGTCAAATTCTTAGTATCATCAATTTAAATTCTTTTCAATTCGCATCCCTTTAGAATAATTTCTATAAAATTTTCTATAATTTTTCATCCAAGGATTTTAATCCATTGACTATAGTCATGAACTATTGATGCATTTCCACAATATCTTCATTAAGTAAAAGATAAAAAACTTGATAATCATATCTAAACATTTCCCTTAATTATTCAATAACTTTATTAGTTACAAAATGAGTAATTCATAATTTTTTACATATTCCATTATCAGCCTCACAAGAAGATATCTGGATATAAATTTTTTTCTTCATTGAACACAACAGAGTATTCCAAACCTTATGATTCACCTGATATTCAAGTTTTTCTTCATTAGTAAAATGTATAAACTCTTTATCTTGAACTTTATATCACCATTAATTATAATAAAGTTATCCATATCAGTATTAATAAAATAATTATACATTCTATCATTTCAATATTCCTAATCTACTCCATTAAAAATAGGTGGCCTGCTAGGATTTAGGTTCTCAATCATTCCAACTTGAAGTATTATCATAAAAAATATTTCCCAACCACACAATTACAACTAAACATGAAGTTTGAAAAATATGATTATTGGAGGTTCATCTATAAGTAGTACTCACTTCTTCAGGGATCATAAGAAAAAAATACATAAGATTATTCTAACAAAAATGATACTAACAATTTTTAATCTTGAAAATTTTTGGTGTTGAGTTTGCTTCTGATTATAGTTTTTTTCTTTTCGATTTTTTATTATTTGTGAATATTCTCTGTGAATTTTTCTATATAAATTATTTATGTTTTATTATTATAATTGTTGATTTTTAAGATGTTATGTCGAGAAGCTCTTGATGTGTAGAATTGGGTTGTTTTTTATCAGTTGTAATCAAGGTATTCTGGTAAGGAAGACTGATTTGTTTCAATACTTTGAGATATAAGGACATATAAGTGATGAAAATAGAGATTCCTTATGAAATATTTATAGTTTAGGATTTTCCAATGATTATAATAAGGATACATGGATCGGTTTTGTGATACTCCTTCTACTTAGGATAAAATTAAATACTTCTGTTGATTGGAAGTTGTTGGTAATAATATCCTTTTAGAGTTTAAGGTTCATAATCCTTACTCCATGAATTGTTTTTAAAATCTATTTTGTTTAATTTTAATTGATGTTGTGCTTACAAGTTTTATATATTTTTATATTATTTATGAATAAAATATTTATTACTTGTTTTATTTTCATTATATTTACATTTTTTTTTAATTGTTCAATTTTTTCTATATTTTATAACTCTAATTTATGATCTTATTGTAAGTACACAACTATCGATAAACTGAATATTTTATTGGCCTTGAAATTGAATGATATTTTAAACTATAATTCACCTCGATAGATTTACCTATATTATAGGTCTTTATATCATATATATCTAAGATTCCATATTTTTTCTAATCTATTAAGAAAATATGAGCATTTTTCACAGTTTTCAGTATGTGACTCACATTTTGAACTAAAATGTCACTTCTAGACTAAAAACATGAACTTTCAGTCATACTAGTCACTATGTGTATCTAATTTATATGAGGTTAATTCTTACACATCACAAATAAATTATAAATATTTCTTCTATAGTATCAATACAGTCCAATAATTTTGGTTTGGTTTTGAATATTTCATGTACATTTTGAACTAAAATGTCACTTTGAAATGAAATCATGTACTTTTAGTCATAACTTCCACATTTTGTGTTGGATGGATATGTTATTAATTCCTATATGTCATAAATTAATCACAAATAATTTTACTAAAGTATGAAGACAATTCAAGTTTTTAATATATTTTGATTATGTGATGTGTGTTTTGAATAAAGTTCCCTTTTAGGTATACCTATACTCTTTTTAAAAAGTGAATTTGTTATTAATATTACCCTATTAACAAGTTCATCCCTTTTTCTTATTATAACATGTCTAAGCCATCATAATCTAGTCTTAATCATTGAAAAATCAGGTCCTCATCAACACCAGCATGAGATTAATGACTGATTATTATCAAACAAAGACATCCAAAATTTTTATTAACTGGTACTATTTAAATACATCATCTTAGTATATTATTGTAATACAAAAGATTAAAATTAAAATGGAAATTATAAAATAGATTAATATAGAACATTATAATAGATTTAATAATATATATTATTGAATATCACATTTATACATAGGAGGTTCCAAACATAGATAGATTTATAAACATAAAACACAACACTACATTATTGTATGAAAGCTACATGCATGAAGAAACATGTAACTATTATAGATGATCCTCTATGGATGATATCTTATTTTATTACCCTTTAGCAGTGGAATAAAATAGATCTTTCCTAACCTGTCAATATTTTGAACCTAAAAATTCTATAAAATACCTAAAATGATAATAAAATTAACTAAATAAACATTAGATAAACCACTACTTCATCATATCTTTAAAATAAAATAATTAATAATTTGGTAACAAACCACCTATTCCTGATTTCTAAAAAAACAGTATTCAAGATACCCACTCATTCCTAAACAAATCAACTTCCTCTTTTGAATATGTTTATTTTAAACAGTCCTGGAAGTACTGGAAAAATATAGATAAATAAATGGTTAATAAATACTTTAAATGAAATTGTAATTACCTTTTAAAATAACCCTTTATGGAAGCTATTTTTTTGGATAGAAAATAATATATTTCATAAATTTTAAAATTTGATAACCATAATCATATCCATTACTTTATTTTAGAAATTATAGAAACATTGATTAAAATAAGTAATTTGTGTAGATATATGATTTAATAGTGAAATCATATTATATATACCCTAATAATTTTCCCATTGTGGAAATCCAGATGCTTTTTATGCTTTTTATTTTTCTCTATACCATGGTTTTTATTTAAATAAACATTTCCCTATCATAAGAAAATGATTGTTAAAACATAATATAAAACATATAATCGGATGTTTATTTGTAAAATTTTGAATGTAATGTATTATAAATTCATAAGGGATATCATGTATTATTGATTTATTGGATATCCATGCTTTGGATCCAAAAATATATATATCTTTATAGTATTCAAGTTAATCCCGATGATCATCCAGTAGTTCCTAAAAAACCAATGGGAATAAGTAATTGAAAAAATGAAATTATATTTTATCTGATTAGATTGTATAGTTTTACCTTATAATTATAGGTATCAAGAATATATTGGCCTATATTATTTTATATTCAAATAATGTTCCTAATTGGTGTGATCATACTAAAATTTCATCATATTCCATTGAGGTTTTTTATGTAGAAGTGACTTGTGGACTAATGAATCCAAATTTTTATTCATAGGCATTTCTATTTAAATTATTTTGATATATACACTTATATAAAATATGAATAGTATTAAATTTTTAATAAACATATTAGATCAATTATTGTACAAAAAATTATAAAAATATGCCTTGTGTATACACTCAAAACAGAGGCACCCAGACATTCATGCTTGAGAATTTCATTTACATTATCAAGACCAATCATGTCAATAATAACATTTTCATACATTTGTAATTAAAATTAAATATAGTAAATATTTTTATCTTTGAATTCTATATTTTTATGAAATTTTAATTTTAATAAATGTATAATTACAATCAGTAGTGTAAAGTTTCTCCTTTGATAATAACATACCTCAATTAAGACCCTTTTTTATTAATTGTAAATGGTTTATCATAAAAAATAAATTTGAAATTACATTCCTCATTATCATCTTGTATCATTTTAAGATTAAGTTTCTGTGAAATTAATATTCTAATAGAAATTTGAACCTTGTGAACATCAAGATCATCAAGGGGAATAGGTAGTTAGGTGCTCATCTCATGAGCTATGTGAATCTATACTCTCAAGTGATCTTTTATAAGTTTTTTACTGTGTAAAATACTTCCTTGTCTATGGTATATTGTACCTCTTTCCACAAGGAGATGAGTGGGTGATGATATACATAAATCACAATCATTTTCACCATATATAATTTTAGTATAAGAAAGGTATAAATGTTTTTTTATTCACATTTAGTTGAAACTGTTATGAAAAAAGTTGACTTCCTCGTGTAAGGAAAGCCTTTGAGGGGAATGGATAACCACAAATCTTGGAGGTATGGATATTCATGTTGTGGTTGTTTCTTTTTTGTTTCTTCTCAATGACCCATTTAGAAATACTAGTTTATTACATAAACCTACAAATTAACTTTTATAGGATTTATCTTTGTCAACATGTTTTTTATTTTCTCATTAATATCCCCCTATGCCTTTGATTTCACAAAGTATGCTAGAGGTGACACTCTAAAACTTTCACCTCTAATGTGGCCATACTATTCTGGTCACATCAAATCCAATGAAATTAGTTTTTCATTTAATACAATTGATAACAATTCTTGTGTCTAAATTGGATAAAAAATAATGGAAAATTAGTAAAAATTTTGTAATTTTATTTTAAATCATAAGAAATTTATATTAGGTTATACTTAAATGTGATTATCATTATTTATATGTGTTTTATATACTATTTATCCCTTTATATTTACATGATCCTACTTTGATATTACATGAAGTTGGATAAAAGTGGCTTGAGATTCTAATTCATCAATCTATATATAAACAAATAAACATAATTATAATGTTGTTTGATATCACATAAATTTTTTATTATATATTTCAAATACGTAATTTTTTTGTTCAAATAATACCCATTACTTGATTTATGATCAGGGTATGTCGGTTTCAATACACACTTTTTTTCTTACACTCCTTTATTATTTCATAAATTAATAATTCTGAATCAAAGTGATTTATACATGTATTGCTAAATAAAATAATACCGATTAAAATGTGACTTAAATTATTCCTCCATGTGATATCCAATAAAGGAATCCTAGGTTTCATGGTTTATTATACGTGTGTATATAGTTGGTGGTTGGGGTTTTACTTTCTCCTTATAATCCTTAATAATTTTCATAATAAGTGTTTGAAATTCTCTATGAGCCTTTCTAGGGACCATTAGTATGAATTTAATCTCAAATTATTCTAATATATATATACTTTGAAAAGGATAATGAAGAGAAAGTACAAAATTTAATTTTTTATTTTTTAATAAAATATAGAAAGTGTATCATAATATTACCCTAATTTCTTCCCATATTTTTTACTTTAATACAGGATCAACATTAAGTTATGGGTCTATATCAATCGGCACATGAATTCGAGTACTCACCCCAATATAACTAATGAAAATGGACTTGTTGGGGTTGACACACTAGACCCATGTATTCCATCCAACCTCAAATTTTAGACCTTTTCTTCTCACCATAATAGTTTTTTCATACACTAACATGTTATTTTGATCCAATATTTTTCTACTATATGTTCTTCACCTTCTAACATTTGATCAATTTAAACATCACAAATATGTTGTTCCTCAATAATAGTAGCATCAGTAATTAAAGAATTCCATTATCTACTAAATTAGATAAATATTTAATTTAAATTATATAAATATAGTAATGAAAACATTATATCATGAAAAAACACATTGTATATAAAAATAATAATAAGATATTTTTTAAATATTCATTGAACACTTTTTTCATTAAAGTTATAGGGATTTTTTCCCTCTATTAAGTTTCCAAATCCCCTCCTTGTGGTCCCCTCTCACATACAAGGAAATTTTTACATTGGGACCACCATGGAATTATTATATAATCCCAGTGAAAGGTTCATCCTCAAGAAATTTCTATTTGATCGTGTAGTTGTCTTAATCGATAATAGAAAAATTGACTAATATTTGTTTACAAGTTTTTGGGTATAAAATACTTGTACTTATTATGGTTCAATTATGAACCGTTCATATTTATAACCTTATTTACTAAAATTCACTTTCGAAAATCATAATTCATTGATTTTAACTTTACTCTTGTTATCAACCCAGTTTCATTAAAAAATAAATACTTCGAAGGTTTTATAATCTAACTCTTTTTTTCTAATTCCAAAGTATAACATATTCTTATAAATTATATTTTTTACCTTGGTACCAGATACATGCATCACTTTCACTATAAGATTAACTCTACTATTATACATTATAGTAAGTTCATACTCATCCTTTGAATAAAATATATAACTTTTAATTATATAACCATTATAAGATAATACATGTAAACTTGGTCTTATTAATATCCATAAAATCCATTATTAAATTGAATTTGTATTTTTAAACAAATCCATAAAAATATGATCATGAAACCATCCTATAAATTACTAATTATGTGTATTTGATTTCCATATTTCATCCATTAATGGATTAAAATACCTAATAATTATTTTAAGAGTTTTAATATATGATGAAACCTACAAAATATTATGTAAAACATAAAGTTGATCTTGTCCCCACTTTGTAATGGTAATTGTGAAAACATGTCATTCATAAATTCATTCACCCACAACAAACCCACTGTAATAGGATTTGGGGAGAGAAATTCAATCTATAGTGGACTAGTAGTAAGTATATAATTTAATGGATTCCTCAAAATATATATTTCTATAATAAAACCTTCTATCCAACATCAATTTTTGATGTACCCTTTCAAAATATTCATATACCATTCAATGGGTTATATCCATCTATAATGTACAAGACCACATGGTGAGATATCTCTAACTAAGTGAACCATTATATCAAATAATAGTGGGGGAAGAACATATTTAGTTCACATAATATGAAATAAATTTTCTTCTCTATATTTGGAAAATTCATTAGGACTATAAATTTACTACATATTGATTTGAAAAAGAATCAAATCTTGGTTAATATGTGTCAAAACAATTTAGGTAGAATTCAATGTAAATCCACAAGCACTAAATCTTATATCAAAACAAGAAATTCATTTTATTTTAGACCCTTCAACTACCAGTCATTCATCAACTTAATATTCTTGATATTTTAAGAATATCCCTTTGAAACCTTTATATCATTATGGAAGTTGAAAATTTGAAATCTCTCTTTTCAAGAAAGAGTGTAAGTTGTTGGAGGAATAAAAGTTCATATTTCATCTTTAACTGGAACCAACTCTTCCATTATCCTTATATGAATCTTGTCTAAATTATCCTTAATTCCATATTTTTTTCATATTTCATTTAGTAATTTCCAATTATACTATCATATTTTTTTATCTATACATAACATCAATACAATGTATGACATAAAAACAATTATAATATGGTAATTCAAAAAAAATACTCTCTTTCTTCAACCTTTTTCATAAAGTTTTTAAAAATGGATTTATAAAAATCGTTGTAATATCCTTTACTTTCTCTAACTATTCATCACCTATTAATAGAGAATTTATTTTACCTTCTTTAAATTCACATCGAATTATGTTTTTCAAGATCAGTATTTAAGTCTTTGGTGTAAAACTTTATGATTCCTTAGAAACAATATCTTTAAGAAATGTTTAAACCTAGATGAGTGTGTACTTTCTTCATAAATGAGACACCCTAACATTCCTTTAATTCTATACACTAAAAAAATTCCACTCCGAGGAAATTCATTTATCATCCTGAACAGCATGGTTCTAAACATAAAAATTTCATTTATATGCACATCATACAACCTAACACCATTAAACACATTAATATAATATCTTTAATCAATGTATATAAATAAAAAATATCAATACTAGGTTATTTTGGTCCTACTATAAGTATAGGGAACATAATATATTTATGATTAATATATAAATATGGTAGAAATTTATAATTTTCCATAGTGTTATCCTAGTTACTAGTTACTAGTTACATTCAGTTATTCCCTATGTTTAGTCCAAAATTTATAAATTCAATCTATTCCATGATAGATTAAGTGTTCTTCCAACTTGTATGGAAACAGTTATCTTGAATAAAAACAATGTAAACATAGAAAAATTATTTTACAAGGGTCATTTCCCATCTCTATTTCAAACTTAATGAACTCTTTAACACCATCCTCATACTCTTTTTTCATTTGATTGGAATCCATCCATTTTCAATTCATATTCAACATATTTTTTCAACAATGTTAATATTTAACAAAAATAAATAAATAAATATAAATTCATATATTGTATCATTTTTTACATGTATAAATTATATAAAGTTTATATTTAAAATAATATATTTGAAAATTATGAAATATATATAAATAAAGATAGAAACAGAAATGTTCAATCCCAAGTCATATATTGAACCAAATTTTCTATAAAACTTCATAACATTTAAAATGGAAATATCAGTGTATAACAATTTTATGTTATATCTCAAAACAATGTTATAATTATATTTAATTCTTTATCATGTTTAATTAAAAGTTTTAATTAAATTATATATATATATATAAGGAATGTTCTGAAATGTATTTTTTATGCTTTTTAGTCCATGTTGTGTGCTCTTAATTGTTATTATGTATCCTTTAGATCCTACTAATTTATTGAAGTAACATTAGATACACATCATATTTCATGAATTCACCATCTCTTTTTTAAGTAACTCATTAATTTTAGGATCATGGAAGGGGATATTATATTCTTCTTAGTCATGAATTCTATGTAGTTGGTATATTTATACTTATTCTTATTTAGTGTTTTGATCTTGAAAAAAATATCCATCTATGATATATTTAAGATAGATACATATGATCTAATTTATCTTTATAAAAATTCATTCTAATATAAGATAATTTTCCCTCAAGATATAAATGTTATTTACTTAATGTTATTTGTTTTTTTAGAATTATTTTATCCACTTTATTTTGAGACATCATTATCCAAGAAAATTATACTCAATTTAAATAAAATGTATTTTATGGCTTAAATAAATATTTATTTACTCAAACTAAATGTTTTACCACCTTAATGAGTCTTCAAAACATAATAAACTCAAAAATTCAATCACTTATTTTCCCATTGGATATCATGTTTGATGGTTTATTAACAATTAATCAATATATTCTTACCATGCTCTAAAATGAATATGTTTTGTGTAATCAATTTTTCCTATGTTTTTTGGTGTATGAATTCTACCTCATAATATTATGTATATTGTGATCCACTCTTCTATAATTTTAGTATCTCGTCAAGACCAAGAAACATTAAGATTAATATTATTCATTTTCCATTTGATTACCTTTATAATCATGTGTAAATAAATTTTCATGCATGATCATCATGGCCTACATAGCACATGTTCTATGGTCTCTAATTACTCTTTAGGATTCTAAAATTTATTTCAAAATTATAAAATAACTTCAACATGATTCAAAATACTTCAAAATGATTCCACTAAATTTCATTTAATAGTTTTTTTAATACTATTTCTATATATAACAAAAAATATGTTGTTTTTTGTATTATTTCTACTAATGATGATCAATTTTTGAGTCATTGATATCTAAATGATTACTCATACTCCTTTACTCTCAAGTCCATTTTTCTTCAATAGATATTCAAGTCAAGTGTTATGTAATAACTCAATTAATATGTGATGTTTACAATATATTGAAAATAAATACAATATATAAAATTCATGAATACCTCACTCTAAACTACTTGATATTATCTCATGTTTAAAATTTCATACTGCCTACATCGTGTATAATTATCACATTATATTCCCAAAAATACAACCATAGATCAACCTTATCCTTATCAAATAGTTATCCATAATTAGGTAATTATAGGATTAAAATTTCATTATATATAAAAATCCATTATAATTAAAAGTAGAGAATTCCTATGTTTATAGGGACATAAAAACACACAATCATTAAAAATAAGAATAACAACCCAACATTGATCATTCATAAAAGAAATAATCTACTTTAGACTCTTTGATTATAGCCTCTTTTTTCATTTCTAAAATAATCTATTTTAAGGGAGTGGGAACCCATATAGATGAGGCCCAAGAACAATAGATATATAAACATAAGAAGAATAATGAAAAAAAATCATGAAAGAACCCATGAAATATTAGTTGAGAAATCCTTAAAAATGAGTGGCGAATAGTATACCTTCAGTTTTGAGGGTCCATTCATCCAAAAAAATTGATAGTGGCTACTATAAAGTTATATTTTCATGAGATCTTGAATGAAGTGGAGAATTGGTGCGACTATTAGGGTTCTTTTAAAATGATGAAAAGATATTTATTATCATTAACCAAAAAGAATTGATAAGAGTAACCTTTATCAAGGGTAAGACAATAAGCTCAGATAAAGAAATATTCTATCAGTTCTAAATTTTTCACTAATAATGATGTGTCTTTATTAGTGCTAAAAATCACTCATAAAAGTATCTTTATCAATTATAAAACATTAAACACTAATAAATAATGATTTTATTAGTGCTAAATTTAGCGCTAATAAACGTGTATTTGTCAATGCTAACATTAGCATGGATAAACACCAAAATTAATAAATATTAGAAATAAATAATTTTAATAAAATAAATTACTAAAAAATATTTAAAATTAATAAATATTAAAATTTTCATTTAAATGCTAATGATTTACAATAAATTACTAATTAATAATAAATAAATAATAATTATATAAAGATTTAAATACAAAAAAAGTATAATAATAAATCAATAAACAGTAATTATATAAATTAAAAATATATAAATAATTAATAAAATATATAAATAAATATTAAAATGAATAAATTGAAAAAATACTAAATAAAATGAATAAATTAAAAAAATGAATAAATAATATTAAATAAATAAATGTTAAAAATGAATAATGTAGTTGGGGACTTACCTAAGTGGTAAATTTACCCCATGATTCTACATCCAACAAGGGGGACTTATATAGCCATTTGGGGTATTTAAAAAGTTTCTCACACCATGGGAATAAATAATTTAGAAGTGCAACAGTAGGTATCAAGGTGGCACAATGAGACCATATGAAGCATGACATGACTAGGCAGGTGGTACAGCATGGTGACACATATGCATCACTGGGTGGGAGGCTTGAAAAGAATGATGGGTGCTTTAGAGCTTATAAATTTTCCCTCTTTCCACTCAAATTTCCAGTGTTTGATGGATAGGTTTCCTACCATGTAATGAAATAGGGTTTCGTGGTGCGACAATTAAAGGAAATGGGTGGGGAAGTGTATTGAATAGTGACACAAGCTGCTCATTTGACTAGGTGGATGATGTGGCATGAATGGTGGGTGGATAAATTTAGCAACAAGAAGGCATCAATGGTTGCATAGATCGAAAGAGAAATGGGTGTGTTGGTGCCTATCAACCTACCACCTTCCCGTACATATTTATTATGTGTGATGGAGGGGTGTGATTCCATGGATTAATAGAGGGAAACACTTTGTAACAGATCCAATAGGGGGAAGCATAATGTAAAGATTGGTGACATGGTGTAGAGCAAGGCTTCTCATCTTGGACTTTGATCCATTTCCTTTAGGGAGCATCAGGCCACATTCAGTTGTGACTTTAGTCTAACACTCTATAAATAAGAGTTAAAATATTAAATGTTATTACCCATGTAACAAGGTGTACCTTTTTTTGGGATCCTGTCATATTAGAACTACATAGTTAAGTGATCTTTAAATGGAGTCATTTCTGGATGGGTGACCTCCTGGGAAGTTTCCTATGGTTTGTGAGTAAGTAAAAAAGAACATTAAAAGAACATGTATTTTCTTGTGGGAACAATTGTTAGTCTGATGACCCGTTCAGGAACATGGGCGGTCCACAAGGGTGAAAACACATGTCTGTGGGAAAACTAGGGGAACCTGAAAGGCTAGGACCTTATGGGAATATTAAAATTTGGAGGTGCATGTCCTATCAGTGGGTCCTAGTTATTATAATGGTATTAGAGTTATACCCATCCAAAAGTGCAATGACACTGCTTGGGTTGAAATATAGGGTCTATAATGAGGAATTTTTTCTCTAAAGGGGATGAGAGTATAACACCTTAGAAATATGGATTAAAATACTAAATGTTAAAAACCATGCCAACATGCTTTACCTTTATTTTCAGGAGCCTACCTGATTAAAAATCCATATTTAAGTGAACTTGTACTAGAGTAGTCTCATGATGGGTGACCTCCAAGGAAGTTTCATGGCATGTGTGTGACTGGCACAAAGCACATTGTGTAATTCCTGACTGAATCATCAGGTTTAGTCAATGTGTCACATGACCTCATAAATATATCCCCATACATAAGATTCTTAGGATTATTAGTGAGGGTATAAAAGGTTATATGGGGATATTATACCATTGGTAACAATACTCATGCACTATAATCACAATAAGTAATAACAAATATCCCAAAACAACATAACAAAAATCATTATGCTATAATAAAATGGCATAAATTTCATACAAAAGAAAACAAAAAAAAATACTCTTGATGTGGTAAGTAAACTTGTAACACCCTAAGATTTTTGTTTTTAAAAAAACTATGTTCGATAGCATATATGACACACAACACCAAGCCTCAATGAACCATGAAATACTATTATTTAAATACGACCATTATAACCTAACCATTAAATTATAGGATATGAATAATATTAACTATTTTAAAAAATATATCTTAAATTCCTACTCAATATAAATGTATTTATAAATTCATATTAAATAATCACTCAATTTTTAATAAAGTCATTTTATTCGTCAAAATACATTTTCTTCAAAATGGATTTTATTACATTTTGTGTGAAGGAATTATAATTAATTTATTAAAATTTTAGAAATTTTATTTTATAAAAATGATATCATTTTTTAAATCAGGGTATCAAAATTAGATTAGGGTAAAATTTTGATATTTTCCTTAAAAGTTTGATTTTACAATGAATAGTGAAAATACTAATATTTATTAAAAACTCTGTTTTATTTTAAAGTATTTTCAAATTAAAATTATATTTTGAATTATTTTTAAAATTTAATATTTTTATTTTTATTAAACATAATCTAATTATGGTATTTTTAATGAATTTTATACTTTTAATAGTACAAAAACATTTTATACTTAAAAATGCATTTTTCTAAAACCTTGTTTTTCATCGCATCACATGGGATTAATTTTAAATTAAATTATTTCACTTATTTGAATTTAATTTTAAAAAATGGATTCCACAATTTGATTCAGTATGTCCAAATTTGGTAAATATTTCCCATTTATTTTTATTCATTATGAACAGCAATCATAGTAAATTGTGTTACCACGGTAAAGGTAAAATGGGTTAATTAAGGTTAAAAATAATGTGATAAGGACTAAAAAGTATCCCTAACAATTTTTTTATACTATTTTATGAGTTTAGTTTGGACATTTCCATACAAGCCTCAAATATATTTCCACTTGGTGCCATATTTCTCTTATTTTTTTCCTTTATAATAATTGAGTAAAAGATAAAGTAAAAAATGTCGTTTTCTTTCTTTTAATATCTACAATATTTTTTTAGGGATAAAAAAAATTAGGTTTTGTTATAAATAGTAATTTAAAATATAAATAATTATTTTATCATGTTGATTTATTTATAATTTTTAGTTGTGAAATAATTACCTTAAATTCTTATGTAATTTCGACCAAACATTTAATTAATTAATAGAAAAATATAATAAATGTTTTAAAAAATATTAAAAGTAATATAATTTTTAAGAATTATTGTGTTCCATGAGTTTTTTAGGTAAATATAACATTTTGTTTTTGTTTTTAATGATTATATTCTAATTCCATTTTTTCATGTTGTTTTCAAAGTCAATTTAAATAAATAGCTCCAAAAATAACATTAATGATACTTTATATTAAATAATATTTTACTAAATGATTTAAAATTCCTAAAAATAATATATTCGGTAATCTAATTGATATATGATTTAAAATATCAACCATTATCCATTTATTGGAAAATTTTCCTTTTATAGTAACTATATTGACCCCTAAATAGTAAAGAAAATTATCACAGTAATTATCAGAAAGGGTTAACATGGGATAAAATAAAAAGATAAGGGTAAAAACCTAATATAAAGATGTAAAAATTTTATTTTATGATATTATTTCAACCCATTATCATCATATATTCTAATTATATAACTTTGGGGATTTTTTTCATGAAAATTAATTTATATTAATTTAGTATTTTAAGAAATTCTAAAAGTGCCCCTCCCCTCACTTATAAAAGGGAACTTACTGTTATATTTTATTAACACTTAAAAAGACTTTTGGTTTATCCAATACCTGATCAAATACCTTCCTTAATTCCCTTTAAAATTATTAGAGTCCTTTTTCTGATTATAAAACCCTCTTATGAAGGGTTTTGGTGTAAACCTAAAGAGGTTTTCCGAAGAAGAAGTATCGTTCTTAGCCGACTGTTTTTGTTTTATTTATTATTCCACCTAATTAATATATAATTAAAAATGATGTTATAATAAAATAATTATCTTCTATATACTGATATATTATTATGTTAATTTAATAACCTATATCCATCTCCTCTTCCATCAAATGGGAAATAAAAC
Source organism: Viscum album (assembly GCA_963277665.1). Lineage (NCBI taxonomy): Eukaryota > Viridiplantae > Streptophyta > Magnoliopsida > Santalales > Viscaceae > Viscum > Viscum album. The sequence continues at coordinate 1,596,472,048 of OY728130.1, read as the reverse complement.
CATTATTTGTGTGTACGGCGGACTATCACCTTGCAAACCGATGTAATTTGTTTTCTATCATTTCCTCTCATGAAAGTTTATTATGATGAATTTAATGTATATATATGATATTAATGAATTTTTTATCATTATTTTAAATTAATTTATCATATATATTCTTACATTTCCATTCATTGAAAGATGATAACATCATTCAGGCGTACATGTGGGCTATCACCTCCACAAAGTGGTGTGGTTGATTTTTAATTACCACATAACATGGATGATATATATAGTTTTATTTAAAGAAATGATATTTTATTTATGATATAATTATAATTTTTTAAATATAAAATAATATTTACCTTATTTCCATTATGATCTTTGAAAAATGGAATCGTTACTCATGTATACATACCCATCTCTATGATTGAAACATAGTTCATTTTTCATAACCATATTTCATGGATAGATTAAAATGTATAATTTATGTATAAAAATTATAATTATTTCCTGATTATTATTCTTGAGATGATGAAATAATGACCTTATTAACCATATCCAACCTACCAAAGTCATTTTGGACATATGAGTTGAATATCATCGAAACATCCAACATAAAATTAATTGATTAAGTAATTGATTATAACAAGGTAAAAGGAATAATAAACTTAGAAATAGGTTCTTAATAAAATAAATAATTGATATGAGTTTATTATTCAGGAATATAATGAACATATGTTACTAATCAAAGTCAAGGTAATAGATTTTCATCTCACTTTTATTTATGTGGGACATATGTCATATTCACCACTTGTATCTTTTATGTGTTGTATAAATTGTCTATGAATGTATTTTATGATTCACCTAATTATAATTGTTGGATATTAATATCCATATAATATTGTTTATTTCATGGGGATTATGATTTAAAAGTTACCAAAGTGGTAAGGGTTTTATGTTTCAATCTAATCATGTATCAGGATTATTTATGATTCTGTTTATAATAATGAAATTTCATGATATAACTCTCTGTAATCTCATGAATTTTATTCTCCTTTGGTTATTTCATGATAATACATGATTTAATTTCATTTTCCTCTCTTTAAGTACGCGTGAGACCGATAAAATGTTTTAAGTAAATTTGACTTAATTTATCTCTTTTGTCCAAAATCATTTCTCTTTCATGTACATTTTTTCTAAAAATGTTTTAAATAATGTTTGTAATATTATTCAATGATTTTGTAAAGTAATTTTTACCCATGTTTTAATTTTTTATTAAATGGTTTAAAATAAATCTTTTTTTCATTTTCAAAATGAGGTACTTTAGACCATTTTATCAAAAATTTGAAAGGAATATTTATTTTAACATACACAGAATGAACGGGATTTTCTACCATCATGACTGACCAATATTTTGGAGCTCCTTTTCAAGTTTCCAAGGTTCCTTTTAAAAAAAAATCCTTAATATTTTTGAAAAAATATATTTTAAATAAATGATTTCAAAGTGAAAAGGTTATTTTTCTTAATAAATGTTTCAAGTGATCATTTAAATGAATTTTTTATCTAAGATGGAATCCTTCGATGTTTCCTCATAATTAATTGGGATATTATCCAATTATAACATCCTTATTCTATCTCTGAGTAGTTAATGATTATGATTATGAAATCTTTATAAAACCCTTTTTTATGGGTTATTTTATGATTAAATGTTTATAAAACCCATTTTATTTTCCTGAGTTATGATATGATTAATGTTTTATGATCTTATATTACACATTTATTTGATTTTCATTATCTTATATATGGTCCCATAATTATGTATCCCTCTAATAAATTGGGTAAAGATTGATATCTCATGAGATAAACTGGACTAAAATGGGGAGTGATCCCAGTTCAATAAGAGACTATGCCCACTATAATAATCTTGGGAGTGAAGCTTGACTACTATGATAGTTGGGGAGTGAACCCAATCCACTATGATAGTATTGTAAATGAGACTTGACTACTAAGTAAATGATTTCCTATACTTATGTGTATACCAAAAACTTATGTCTTATGCCAATGTTATTCTCTCATGGATCGTGTTATTTTATTACTTTATAATTCATGTCTTATGAATTACCAAGATTTATTTCATGACTCGGTATTATGATCATTGACATACAGGGTATGGATTTCAAAATATAATATCATGTTCTCATATCCTTATGATCATGTTATGTTTAATTAGGCATTGATATCTCCCTTGTTTACCCAAAATAAGAATCTGATCTCACCCTTTATTATGTTTCCTTTCCCTAGGTTGTTAAGAAAATTTATAAGTATGATGTGTCTAAGAATGGTGATCATTATGAATAACTAAGTGGGAGAAAATGTAGATTTTTTATGAACCAGTTATTTATGTATCCAAGTTTCCAAATTCAATAAACCATTACTATAATAAGCTATTCATTTGTAAAGTATATTTAATATTCATATAATAAGTTTTAATATATATGTAAGAAAAATATGGGCCATTATAGTTGGTATTATAGTATAGGTTTAGTCAAAATTTGGATATTATTATTAGATAACTTTTTTGAAAATGATAGGGATGAGTTTAAGTATAGGATAGAATCCTAAAATTTTGTTAAGGATGAGATTATGTGGTTTTTCTAGCAATGCATCCCTACTTAGATACTATAAGTGAATGTGGTTTTGGAATAGATGCATTAGAGGAAATAACCCTGAAAAGAGTTAGATGAGTATATCTCATCCATAATTCTAGTGCATGATGAGTGTGACCTTACTATAAACCTAGTTTGACACTCTGGGTGGATTTTATTAGGTTAATTCACATTTTCTTTATGAACCATCATGAAGGATTTAATAGATTATGTTCATGGATAACCTAGGTTAAACCTAATGTGTCATAGATTGAAAATAAGGTGTTATGATTTAGATTTCGTATGAATTATTTTTCATAATTATGATTATTGTTTCTCACACCATGATTTTTAGTTTTATTCAATGGATAGAACCATGATAAATGATTTTTAACACTGAATGTGTTGGACAATGTGGTGATTCTAAGAAACCAAATGGGATGATGACTTAAGTGAAAGATATTATGATTATACCTAATCAGTTGTCATGATATATAATTTTCAATATATACCATAACTAACTATTGGACTCACCAAAGAAGAGGAGGATGGAGTACACTAAGAGATCGGGTGGTGGAGACCATGGAGTAAAGAAGGATCAGTTTACTTCATGTCAGAAATGTGAAAATAGATGCCTGGGAGAATTTCTCAAAGGAATAGGAAACTGTTTTATGTGTGGAAAAGAAGGGTATAAAACAAAAAATTACTCACAAAAAAGTTAATATTTCAATTGAGAGAAGAAAATTTATTCCATAACTATAAAAATGACCTATAGCCACAGACCTATAGCCATCATTTAACAGTATTGTGGATATAGATAAAGAAATATCCACGGTTTAATAAAAATCATGGCTATATGCTGCCTAAAGCCACAAGAAAGGTATCTCAGGGCAATAGGGTCCCCATTTTTCACCTCCATATAACACTCCTCTCTTAACTCTACACGGCACTCCTCTTCCCCTTTTTTCACCTCACTGGTCATTGCCTACCTATTCCTGATCCCTTCTCCCTTCTTGATTGTCTCTCAGCCTATCCCTAATCCTCGCCGACTCCTCTATTCATTCCTCGTGCATTATTACCCTTCAAAATCATCTTAGTTCCATGTTATTTTTAAATTAATTTCATCAGTTGTTATAACTCTATTCATTCCATGATTGGACCATGCATGAGTGTTGTAGTCAAGTCCTCCTCCATTCGGTGCATCAGACGAACACTTTTCCTTCTCTGAGTGTACCGCGCAACAGTACTAGAGTCAAGACCTTCTACAAGTGGACCTATATCAGTTTAACCCTACCTTTTATGTGAACCATACTCCTCCTGATCATTTCAATGAGTCTTATTTCTTCATCCACACAATTTTGTTTTAGTTTCCTCATTTTTTTTAAGGATAATCATAAGTTATATTTTTTTTATTTTTTCACTGTCACAATTACTTCACTGCATACATTCTCATTCATAGGTGAGAAAAAAACTCAATATATTAATAAAATTTACTATGTAATGTATAAATAAATATATAATGTGCATACTATGAATAATTTTATAGAAATATAAAATTTATTCACCATCTTAACCAGATCAATTAGTTTTGATCAGCTACAGCTAGTTGTGTAACTTTTTTATAATCAATTAATAAATAGACCAACATAAAATACTCTATGGATCTATGATAAATCATCAACCAATTTATTAGTTCACTAATTATAAGATATAAATCTTAAGTTATCATATATTTATTTTGTTAAATCACTTTATAAACAATAAATTTCATTTTAAATTTTATTTTCTTTCCAGTTCTTCAAAATATCACCATTGTGTTTTATCTTTTCTAATAGTTCTTTTTTAAAATTTAAACATGTGTTTGTGACATATTATATCCTTTTACCCTCATTTGTATGGGATTATTGATTATTTTAAGTTTTTTTATGGTTTTATAGAATGAACATTGATCTCACCCCTTATTGAGGAACTACCAGATTAGGGGATATTATTTTGTCCTACCATTTAGTGATAATAATGAATATTTATTAGGGTAAAATATTTCTATATATTTTCTTCTATATAAGAAAATTTATAGGGTATTAGTGATAAGATATCATGAACCTCATTCTAATATCTTAGATCCACTGTCAATTTTTTTGATTTTTGTAATTATTTACTTTTGGTTGGGTATATGTTAAATTACATTGTTATACTATCTAAAATTTATGAATTTTATTTTTAATGTATGAGTTTCTACCAATTATATTTATATAGAATTTTTCTTGAACTTATAAAACCTTCAGTTCACCCAACACTTAAATATATGTTATTAGACATATTTAGAAACATTATGATATTCTGCCATGTGTTTCTCACTATTCAAAAAATGGATTAATAATTATTTGTTTCTCAATTCAATTTATATTAAATATTTTGTCATATTAAATGAGTTTTTTTGAAACAAACATAGCTACATTCGAAGTTAACTTCAACTATTTAGATCAAGATTAGAATTGATTTATTGTTTTTTAATTTCATAATATATTATATGTTTACATTATTGGATATAATAACTATGTTTATAATGTATTTTTTTCAGTTATTTATTCATTTATAATTTTTTTAATGCAATATGAGGCATAGATTTCATTTCTTACTGCATCAATTTCCTATTATGGTGTTCAATTTTGAATGACATGATGCTAATGTTAAATTAAATTATTCGGATAGAAGAAACCTTCTGAATCGGGTGTTGTATATTCAAAATTCTCTCAATTTTACTCTATCCATATGATATTTATTTTATTTTCATTTTCTCTTACATGATGTATTAATCCCATTAAGTATTTGTTGACTCCTAAACATCTAAACATTAGATAATTCAATGAAAACTCGTATGATTTATATGGTTTTTATTATGATGCTTATAAATATTGGTAAGAATTCATTATAAATAATTTTCTCTGAGTAACATATTTGTAAAAAAAATTATCCTTAAATTTCAATTATTTTCTATATATTATATGTTAATTAGTTTTTTATTTCCCCTTCAACATTTTTATTTTTGTTACGGTTTTATATTGTATATTTTTTATAATTATATTATTTTATATCATCAATATTATAACAATTTACTTGTATTCTAATATTTTTTCTGGATCTTTTCTCATGAAAATTAATTATTAATTTTTCTATTTTTTCATTTTTATGTGTATCCCTGAATAATTTATCCTATGTAAAGATCTATGGAGGAAACACATCATAAAAAAATTTACTCTATCTAGGAAATAAAAGACCATATTATATTAATAAGTGTAGTGCTATGTTAGAATATACTTGTCATGTATGATAGTGAATCTCATACATTGACATATAGTTATAAATCTATTTCATGCTCCATGATAAAACATTTTATTTGAAGTGACATAATCAATCTTTCTTAATATAGGTTATGTTTCAGATTCATGTAGAAGCACCTTGGATATGATTATATAAATTAGAACATCCAAAAAAACATCCCCAACATCAATACCTACATGATCTATAATAAAACATTATCTTTGATGTGACATATCCTAATATAGGTTATGTATCAGATACATGCATAATCTCCTTGGATATGATTATAAAATCAGTAAATTTTAAAGAAACATCTCCAACATCTATACCTTTAATTGTGAGAACTCCTCTTCTAGCACCATAATGTAACATATAAAGACAACATTATTTTATTCTAGCAAGTAGACTCTTATTTCATAATTTTATTTTTATAGCTTTCCAACAATTAATAGAGAATCTCTGTAATTGGTATTAGGGAGTATTTTTCACCTATTATTTTCTATACTGTGATGATTTTAAAAATTGTTTATAGATTGAATTATATTCATCATTATCATGATTTTAAAATTATTTATATTGTTTTCATGCATTTAAAATCAATTATTATATTGAATAATGAGTAAATAAATCACAATAAACTATTAGATTGAATAATGAGTAACTAAATCATGTAATTTATAAATTATTTCATAACTATCTATAATAAAATTATTGAAATCATAACTGATTGATTAATATGAATGTTCTTAACTGAGTTAGAGAATTCATAATTGAGTTATTGAATTTATAAACAGATTGAAAACTTATAGAATTTATTAATATAATTTTCATTACAATGTAACAGAATACTTTCCACTTTTTCTAATAATGTGGATCATACAATAGGAATTCCCATAATTAAATGTATCATAGGTAATTATAATGAATCTATTCAGTATTAAATTCTTTTTGTTAATTTATGAATTTTCTCTCATGATTTTCATCATGCGTCATTTGATATAATAATTTTACGAGTAAAAAATTCTATTGAGTATCAAATTATATTAGGTGTTACTATATACATATTCTTTGATAATATAAATATTTTTTCTAAGAATCAGTATCATTAATTATTTTATTATGTAGATTCTCAAACAGTGTTTATTAATAAGTTCCATTAACTAATATTGAATACAGTTTCTCGGAAAAAACTATATTAATATATATAGTTTCATTGCAGATGTTTATTAATTTATATAGTAGCTATGATATTATATAATCACAAATTCATTTCAGTAGGTTTTTATAGTTCTCCCATGTGATATAATTTCAATTTCAATTTTCACTGTCATCCTTGGAATCAAGAATTTAGATTTATTATGTTCTAGTCTCTTCCTTGGATATTGTTCACTATAATTCTATTTTATTGGTTTTTTATTTTTTTATTAAAGGTGTGTTTCTATAATTAATTTCAAGTTTGGATAGTAGTAAATATAGAAAAGTAATGCTACCCTTACGCCATTATTTTTACTTGATAGTGAACGCTTCTTACATTAATTTCAATTCTAGACTATAATAAATCAACCAGAGGAACACAACCTTTCCTTCTTCAGTTTATCTCAGAAATGGTGTTATACCATCTTCATATCATCATATGTTTTTTTAGTTCAAATTTTGGGCATATGTTTTTTTCTATGATTGTTTTATGAAAAATAAATTATAGTGTTGTGAAAATGAATGGGATGAAGAAGGATATGTATAGGTGCTTATTAGTTTTTAGACTAATAAGGTATCATTATAGAATAACTTGAATGATTTTTCCAGGTAGTGATACTTATTTATGTGAGTGATGGTTTCTCATATAGACAAGATGGAATTGGTTGGAAACTCTTCTCACAAATAGACTAGAGATAGTCTTTTATGCACTCGCGTTAAGATGATCCTTCTCATAGACAAGTAATAATTCATATACAAATGGAAAAAATCCTCAAGCATAGAAAAATCTATCATATTAGTTCTTAAGGAAGTTTTCATTCCCACCTTTCAGTATTTGGTATTCTCATGCTCTCACATCATTCCTAATATATTGGTCAATAGATCCCCTCTATATATTAAAATATTAATTAGTGTGTGAAAATTCAAATTATTCTGAATACATGTCTATTAGATTCTTATATATTCAAATTCAATATCACCATAAATTTTTTGATGATATGGAATAAAAAAATCTCAATAAATTCCTTCATTTTTAACCATATCATCCTTATACATTATTAACTTCTGAGGATCTCATGTTCTATTTTTTTGATAATTATGTTAGTTTGGTAGATATATGTTGTTCCAATTAAGTGTTACAGATTTTATATTATTGTTGGGGTTTACATGTTTCTTTAGAAACTGCATTGCATTATCAGTGCACTTGGGTGCTAAATGTTTTTGTGTTTCAATGATATTAATGGATGTTCATATAGAAAATGATTCTTTAATTTTTATTGTTTGGGTTTAGCTAAACCACTTTCATATTCACAATATGGATAAAAAATTATAACTATTAGTTAAATTATTGTTCATCCCATTTAAGTAGACACTAACACTACCACTGGACATTAACCCTCAATTTTCCATATATATGATGAATTTTATGTCCCTAATCCCTTTAAAAATTTCATATATATTAATAATTTTAAGAAGGTTTTTGTCATAGTGACTACTTTGATGACCCCCTTCTTAATGTTTGATATTTCATATCAAATTTTTGGAGTGTGACATAATGGATTTTATAAATAACATTTAATTTAAAAATAATTTATATCAAATATGTGTTTGAATAATAGTTCATGTAAATAAAAATGTGTTATATAAAATATGTATATAAACTTTGTATGTTTTCATTAATTAAATGTGTTCTCATTTATATGCCTTCGATTTATGAGGATTTTTATACTCCTACCACTGATTTAGTTGTAGTTCCAATGAAAATGTCGATACCCATGATCATGAAAATGCTAGTGGTATGAGAGGATTGATAATGATGTTGGTGTTTCTATAGGAGATGATGAGGGTCATTATGGTTCTAGTAATATTGATATTGAGGTATATTTATGGTGTAAATTTTATTGTTGGTTTATACATTAAATTTTATCATGTTTTATTTTATTCTGATGATATTGATATTGAAATTTTATATTTCTTATCTTTGAGAAAGTTTGAATTATGTATATTGTATTCTATTTGAGTTTCTTATATAGGGGAATAGTTTTTGTATTATGGATATGTTTTTTCTTCTCTAGTGTATGAGTGCATCTAATGATTTCTATATTTAATGAAGGGAAAGGTAATATTAATTTTTGGGTTATGTTTGTGTTGTTCTAGTAATGGACACCTTTTATAGAGTTTGACAATTATAGAATAGATTGAACTTATTCATTTTTTGTATTTCATTAGCTTTTTATTCATTGGTTCACTTCATTTTTAGTAGTTTCAATAATGGTAGAGGTCAAAATGGGAGTGATTAGTTTCAATAGTTGTTTGGGGGGTTTTTTCTACAAGTTTCCCATTGTTGGATTAGTGGATTCTATAGAGGAACATATATTGATAACAGATATAAGCTAATTGTCATAGTTTATTTTAGTTTTTAGCTAATCATTGGTTGGTTTTGGTTTTATTTTTTAGGAATTTTATTTTAATTAGTTTGTTGAAACATGTGTCATTAACTAGAAAAAACTGAATATAAACATCCCTAGAGTTTGGTATATGCATCATATAGTGGTTAGGATATGATATGTGTGCATGATATCTTGTGATAAAAGAATTTTCCTAGGATAGTCAGTATAGAAATTTTTATGATATCTTCTAAAATTCTCTTTTAAATTCACTAAAAAATTAATGATATATGTGATTTCTTTTGAAAGTATTGTCATGTCATATAATAACTTCAATTTTAATTCATGGATAAAATTGATTAGTATTAAACCTATTTCTATACTGAGTATTGATATCAACATATTTTGGGACATATCATGTTGGTGAAATGTTGTGAGATGAGTTTGGGGGATTATGTAAGAGTTATTTGTGACCTCATGTTATTTCCTTCAATGATTAGGTCCTCTTTCACTTCTCATTTCATTTTTTTCATGGGATGAAATTTTTATCATTATTTTATGTTTGGTCTCTCTTTGATTATCTACTTTGAATTATTTATTGTGGTGGTAGTTTTATTATGAAGGTTGGAACCACTTTTATTGCCCATTTTTTGATATTCTTGATATGATATAGATTTTTCATGATATTTCAATTTTGATATATACAGGTAGTGAGATGAAAAATGAGATATATAATACTCTGATGAGTTTTGGGTGCTACTTTTGTTTCATGAATGATAGGAAACAGGTGGTAGATGACAATAATTTTGGCTCTAGATGATGAGTTCTATGGTATATTCTCTTGTATGACTAGATTTTATTTTAACTGTGATAATCATAGTTAACTTATTCTATGTGATTGGTTATGTGTTTTTAACGAGTATAGATCATACCTTTAGATGGGTTATGACTTGGCTGTGTATTCAAGAACATACCTTGTTTATTATTTTTATTTTATATTATATTTTTTTAGGGTATGATTATTGTTTAAGTTGCAGGGTAGGAGTAATTTTTTGTCTATTAGAGGATCTAAAGGATATGAGTGGATATTAGTTCTACAGGTTGCATGGTAGTAGTTTTTTTTTGGAATCTGGAAGATAAATCAATGGTTCAAATCATGGAAGTATGAGTTTTTTATGGTATCTATAAGATATATCCATGATTATAAACTATGAAAGTAGACCTATTTCTATGTTTTGAACCATGTAATTTGAACTATATACATGGTTTTGAACTATGTCTATAAGTCGGCATGGAAAAATATATATCCATAGTTGGAAACTTTGACTATAGGTGTAATTTCATGGTGGTGATTGTGGCTATATCCCTATAGACATAGTTTAAACCATGGCTATAGTCTTGAACCTATTTCTGCACCAATAGGATCCATGGTCCACCAAACCTTCGATATATCCTGAATTTATAGTATTAATCCTAGAGATCCATTTATAGTTTGTTGTCTTAAATGTGGGGAACCTAAGAATTATCCTAGACAATTTCCTCTTTTAAATGAGAACTCCTAATATAAGGAAGTACCTATGTTCTGGAAATAATTAAAGTAAAAGTTTTTAAGTTGAGATTCAAGAATTATATTTTATAAGTACTTTTATCAATGGAATTTGGGTTATAAGAATAATAAAACATCTAAGGATTGTATTAATTTTTGGAATCATATGTTTCTTCATGAAATGTTAACTTAAGAGTTATGGATACCATCATGGGTTTATGAGTTTAAGGTTGATCATAAGTTCAAATTATTAGACACCCCTTTTTAGGCTTTAAGTGATGGGATTTTAATGTGATTAATAAAAATTTTAGAGGCATTTTATTTGGTTAAGGTATATGTAACCCTTAGGTTCAATGTGAATTATTATATGTATAAGAATTTCCATTTCATAAGTTTAAAGGTATTGATAACTATCAGGGTTTATATTATCTTTGATGATTAAGGTTATTCTTAATTATGTTCATAAAACTTTTGGGGATGTTATAAGAATTATATTAATATATTTTTAGTAAAAATGAAAACCTATCACAATTGGAAAGGTCATGGGGCTTGAACCAACAACTGAATGGTGGAAAGGGTGCAATGGTTGCCACTGGCCTACGTGGTGTCTTGGTTAGTATGAAATTTATTTTTTAAATTGTTGTGATAAATAAATATTAAATTGATTTTGGGAACATATTTTTTATCAAAGAGATAAGAATGGGATTAAAAAGTGATTTTTTAGGTGATTAATATTATTTTGGAATAATTTCACTATTTTTATAACCTTATATGATTAAGGAAAAAGGAATTTTATGGGATTTTATTTTAGGAATAATGGTTGGATTATCTTTTGGAATCATATATGATTTTAATTTTCATTTTTGGTGATTCGGGTTATTTATGGAAATGATTATAATATCTTTTAGATTATATGATTAAGGAACATAAATTTTTGGTCTGAGACATTAAGAGTGATTGATGTGATTTAAATATAAATATTAAATTTATCATGGAAGAATATGTGTTCAAATCATTCTAATATTTTGGGTTTCAATATTAGTCTCAAATATATTTAATACTTTTAAGTTTACTTATTTATTGAATGGTCTAATTTGAACTTTGGGTGTTATTTTTGAATCTTTGGTGGTTTATGTTGTATATATTCATATGATGGTTCATCCATTTCGAGAATTATCTTATGCTGACCATTTTTATTTAGGTTAATGTATAAATATGATAAAAATATATTTCTATCCTTTTTGAATTATTTTATCCATTAGAAGTTTATTTTAGTAATTCAGACATGAAAATTTCATCTTTAATACTCATTATTTGGAGAAAAAGATGGGATTGTGGTGGAAATTGATTAAAATATGAAATTCTATTTATCAAGTAAGTATATTTCTATATTTTCTTATTATATATTGTAAAATAATTCCTTAAATCTAGGAAAAGGATATAGAAACAAAAACTTTATCATATTACAATCATTTTTTATGAATAGATGGTATTTTTCACCCCTCATTAATCTATGGTTTTGTGGTCATTGATTTTCTCTTGATCAGTCACATTCTTGTGATCAATGATCTATGTAAGCTCTCGACCTTTTTTGGAGATTTCTCAATCTCATTTATAGGTAACATTTTACCCTAGTTTTGGAATATCATGATTGGGTTTTTCTTTGGTATGTTTTAGGGTAAAATTAGATATTTTTGTATGGTTATTGGGCAGTGCATGGTTGGGGCACAGTTTTCCCAAACCATGCACCATGTTCCATAAAAACATGTAATCCTAAACATAGTGGAATCAAATGGTTTGTGAACAATTTTTCAAATCGTGAACCCTATTAGTATTAACTGTGTGACCCCTATGTGAGACGCATGGTTAGGGAAAAAGGTTTGGAAAACTATGTGCCACAACCCAAGAAAATATGCACATGGATTTATTTTCTCTGAAAAATTATTTTAAAATTTCTGAACCCCCCATCTTTCACCCTCATTCAACCCTCCTTGGTCCTAAAAGTTTTCATTTATTTTTCTAGGCTCCAAGATATATTCCAAGGCCTTACAAACTCCGTTCTTAACAAATCAAGGACCGGATTGAAGAATCTACACCTTTCCCAATAAGAGATATATTCCTGTGTGGATTCCTCTCTCTCTCATCTATCTTTTTGGATGAAGAGGAATGGTTTATTCCCTTATTAGTGTGGTTTTAGATCTATATTTTTATATATCTTAATATATTTGATCTTGGATATTCATTTTGGTTTTAGATCTCATTCTTCGTTATGAAATTGAACATTCCTCTTTAATTTGGGGAATTTACATTTGATGAACACTCTCCAATGATATTTAGGTAGATAGTATAAATTTAAAATATCATAGTCTTGATTATAGTTGTGTGTATTTAATTTTTAAATATAAATTTCCATGTTTGTAACTAACATCTTTAATTAGATTGATTAATTAATGGAATTATATGATTATGAAATTGATGAGATATTAGGATTATGAAATTCGTGATTTAATGGGATTGTTTATTTGATTAATAAATGTGAATTATGTAATTGATTAATTATGGGAATCAAGGGATGGTTAGATCAACCTTAAAGGATTAATGTCTTAAATGATTAAATATTGATAAATGGTTTAATATTGAATTGTTAATATTATTCCATATGTTTAATGTGTTTAACCATAATTTTTTTTAATAATTGAAACGGTATACCATGTTCTTAAATTTTGATAAGAGGGTTAATAATGATTAAACTTGTTAAATGTGATATATTTGAAATATTCATAAGAGTTTTAATATTGATTAACCTTGTTAAATTTGATATGTGTGAAAGGTGTGGTTGATTGATACATGGGTTGTGGGATACATAATGATGATTCAAATACCCAAGGGGTGCTAGACATGGTGTTCTTGACCCAAATTCATGAATGTGATAACTGAGTGTGGGACATGGATTGGTGCTTCAAAATCCCACTTTTGATTGATTGATATATGGGATGTGTGACATAGAATGATTCTTCAAATGCCCCTAGGGTGCTATCCATGGAATTCTAGACCCAAAATGTTGGAATTGGACTATGGTTCCAAGTGGTTGTAATTGTGAAATTTAAATTAAATGGATAATGAAAGACCATGTGATAATTAATTATGATTATCTATATGATATGGTTCAGAATCAAGCATGTTCCTAAGAAGGTATTGATGGTTTGGGTGTCATCATGAACCTAGTTAATTTATGTGTTTAATTAAATTATAATTAAATGTGATAAATGTTTACATTATTGTACTTTATTAATTATAAAATTTCATACACTATTATTGATGGGATATTGTTTTAGATGTCATTGGTGGTGGCCTATTTAATTTTACTCATACCCTACACAGGCTGCCAGATCAGTACCCAAATATAATTCTTGTTTGTAGGATAGGATATGGACAAGATCTCTATATTATATGGTTGAGTTGGGATGGTGCATGGATGATGGAACCAGACTTGGTGTCGATACCCTCTTGAGAGTGTTAGTGTGTATTTATTTTGGTTTTTATTTTGAAACTTGACTCATATATGGAATGATATGTTTTATGTTTGGTTTGAGTATTTTTTCATGTTTTAGTTCATCATGTGATACTAGTTATGCTAGTTATAGTAGTATTTTGGTTGTTATTTATCACCATTTGGTTATTGTTCACTTATTTATATTGTTTTGTTGCATTGATAAAGAGGGAATAGTCTCACCCTAGTATCTATATTAAACCCTTACTACTAGTCATCAGCCTTGAGCATATGGGGAGGCGTGCATGAGGTCATGTGACTAACCAGCTTGGGGCACTAGTATGTGGCACTCAGGTCAGGACATCACAAAGTGGTATCAAATGGGTTTTATTTTCTTTTCTTTTGTCTTAATACTTGAAAAAGGTAGATATGAGAAAAAATGAGTCATCCCTTGGTCAAGATCTCATGAATGGGAGTATATAACTCATATACAGGGGTAAAATCCAAGTATCCAATGTAGGAATTGTTATTATTGATGTGTGTTGTTACAGTTCAGTTTTATTTCACCTAAAGTGATGCACTTGTTGTGTGATGTTATTGCATTTTGAGATTTTTCTGATATTTGACTCTTGGATTGGTATGGAATGAGAGTTGAGTATACATGAATCATTATAGACACTCAAGACTTGTTATTACATGCATCATTTTAGGCATGCATAGGAAAAGAAGGTTTTGGGAAGATTTGTTTATATGAAAGTGCATTTCTTTATTGTGTAAATTTTAATGAAGAAGGTTCCTAAAGTTAAATTGAAAATTTATAAATTGTTTTTAAATTTGTAAAAATTTGAAAGTGCTAAATGGGTGTCAAGTGAGAAACTTCAATTGTGAAAGTGTTTAACCCAATGTGAACCATGACCTAGATAAGGGATGGTTGAGGGTACTGATAGTGCCTCATTTTTTATCATTTGGTGGGATAATGGGGATAAATGTTTATGGATTTATGTGAATCCATCTTGGTAAATGTGATAATGTTGTTTTAATATGTCCTAAGAATTTTTTTTGGCATTGTATAGATATGTCTCTATGACAACGCTTGTTGATAGGATGATAGGAGGACATGGCTAGAAATGTGTCTCCAGAGGTGGAAACTAAGGCACCAATAGTTCCAGGTGAGGAAGTTGGAGAGAAGTTCCATGATAAATTTTATCGCTTTATATAGTTTATGGAAAGATACATAGGGAAGGTTGTGAAGAGAATTTTAGACTTGACATGAGAGTTCTAGTTGTATTACCCTTAGACATTTACTTAAGAGTTCATAGGTAGCTGAGTTCTGGATTGAGTATATCTAGATGATCCTTGACCACTTGTAGAATCTTGCTGAGAAGAGAGTAAAATTAGATACTTATATGTTACATGTTCCATCGAAGCATTAGTGGTACATCCAAACTCGGGATGGACATCTGGATAATATAGAGTGGAAGAACTTTCTAGAAAAGTTCTTGGAGCACTTTTACCCTAAGATGCTTAGGAATGAGATGGTGGCTGAGTTCATTAGATTGAATCAAGGGAGTACATCCATGATGAACTATGTTGGATGCTTTACATATTTTCATAACTTTGTTCTAGTATTGGGAAGATATGAAGCTATTGTAGAAAAACAGTTTCAAGATGGGCTTAAATGTGACATTAAGTCGCAAGTTAACATCTTTAGGCTGAAAACGTTTTCTAAGGTGGTGAATTAGAATATCAAATCCTAGGGGAACCTGAAGGAGGATTCCAGTAGAACACAGGTGGTTTCTACTGGTTGATAAGGAGTTATTTCTTCCAATATTAGGAAGTATCTCTATGATAATTTCATCAAAGGATACAGCAAGCAGAGTGGCCAGCTGTAAGTGTCAGTTACTTAGAACCCTGCCTGAGTGACCTGCCACCAATGCAGTAGGCCAGGTCATATTCATAGACATTTCCCCCGACCACTGGTAGAGTGATGATCTTGATCCAGGATGGGATATCTACAGAGGTTCTATAGGAACCCATGATAGATGGGTGGTAATAGGAGAAACAGGCAGAATCAAAGTGATGAAATGGGCTCATCTACCCCATATCAGTCTGGTAGTTATAGTTCTACTAGATGTGGTGGTCGAGGTAGTGGGAATGGTACTTTTGGGAAATATAATCCATATCAAAAGATAGGTGCATCTTAGGGAACTCAGATTGTAGCATAGGTAAGAGGGGAAGGAAAGTTTCATGAAGTTCATCCTACACTTTTGGATAGTGAGGTTGAACTATCAACAGTGAGAGGTACTATTGTTTTATAGTATACGCTTTCTAGTGCCTTATTTGATACAAGAGCATCTCATTCTTTTATATCTACACAAATTTTGAATGGGTTGAGTTTGATAGTGGAGTTTTTGAGTGGGGTTATGATGATCGATACACCTCTAGAGATATGGTCGAGAGACATCTATTTATGCAAGGTGTGTTCTCTTGAGGTTGGTGGTATCATTTTCTACAGTATCTTTATGTCCTTGACATGTCAGACTTTGAATTGATTTTGGGTATGGAATAATTGGTGGATTACTGATCCCACATTTATTATCACCCAAGGAGAGTGAATTTTACATCTCCTAAGGGTAATAATTATGTACACCATGGAGAGTGGGATATCTAGTAAGGTCATGTAGGGCCATTTCATCATCAATAGAGGGATCTCACCACCCAGGTTTCAAGACTGTTTCTAGATGATGGGGGTGTAAATCATGATGTCTTTCCACCCATAGTGGATAAGTTCCAGTACATGTTTCCTAAATAATTCTTAGGGCATACACCTAAGAGAGATGTGGAATTTACAATTGAGCTCATGATGGGGGCTGAGCTATTTTTTATTTCACCTTATAGAATGGCACCAACAAAGATTCAAGAGATCAAGACTCAACTAGAAGAGTTGATGTATAAGGGGTTTATCTATTCGAGTATGTCACCTAGGGGTTATCTAGTTTTGTTGAAAAATAAGGATGATGGGACCTTGTTCTTGTGTGTTGATTACAAAAAGTTCAACTGGATGATAGTGAAGAACCGGTATACTATTCTTCATATCGATGATCTCTTTGACCAATTTATAGGTTCTTGTGTTTTATCAAAAATTGACTTGTGATCAAGGTATCATAAATTGAGAGATCAACCTTCTGATAGACCATATACTTCTTCCAAAAGTAGTTATGGATTATATAAATTTTTCATGATGTCTTTTGGGCTAATGAATAGTCCTATTATGCTTATGGCCTTGATGAACTGAATCTTCCACCCATACCTGGACTAGTTTGTGGTTGGGCTTGTGGATGAAATATTTTTGTACTCTAAGACTCATGATGATCATGCCAAAAAACTTGACATCATCTTAAGTATATAGAGAGAGCATCGGTTATACGCTAAGATATCTAAATATCAATTATGGATTGACAGGGTATATTTCTTAGGTGAAATGTTTATTGTGTATACTAATCACAATAACTTAAATTATATCTTTTCATATTATGATTTGAATCTTTGGTAGTGGAGGTGGGTTGAGTATATGAAATCATTTGATTTTGATCTATAATATATTCAAGGGAAATGAAACGGTGTTTTTGATGATTTGAGTAGGAAAACACAGACTCAAGCAGTTAAGGATTCTAATTCATAGGGTAAAATGGTGACTTTGTTGGATGAGATGCATGTTGTGGTTCAGGAGGGCCAAGAGAAGATGACTATCATATCTGCGTCAATGAATTCTACACTTTTGAGTCAAATTAGAGGTAGATAGTATGAGGATCTAGAGTGTTTGGCCGTGAGGGAAGTCCTTGAAGGTGGTGAGTCACCTTTAAATTGGGAGATAGATGAGGATGAGATCATTTATGTTAGGGATTGTGTTTTTTTTTATGCTATTATAAGGGAGAAGTTGATGCATGAATTTCATGAATCTCAGTGGGAAGTGCATCTGGGATTGATCAAAATGTACCATGACATATTTCAATAGTATTGGTTGTTGGTCATGAAAATCCTCGGAAGTCTGGGTGAAGCGCTCGATCTTCCCGGGTGAGAGATCAGGTATTACTTGGGCAGACCAAGTGTAAGAGGAGGAAAATGTTAATATTAATATCTGCATTTTTAAGTACATTGAGCATTTAGTTCTGGATGTCTTTAATCACCCTGCCAATGGGGATCTTCAGGATGTCCCAGGCTCGATGGCCCCTGATGTCCATCTGTAGCCTACACTTGTTGATCCCTCCGAACAGGACCCCATGTCAATGGACCCGATGACAACTGATGCTCCTCCTGCACCTCGGGCTGGTAGAGATAATGTTGCTGAGTCGGACCAGCATGATGTTCATATTCCTACTCGATCGAACCAGGAGAACAAAACAGGTTTGATCACTTCAAATGTTTCAATTCCAATAAATTATCAACACATGATAGTGAGCACACAACCGATTACTAATTCATGCACTGTCATTCCTTTGAATCTCAATTTGGATGGAATAAACTCAAAAACCTCATCCAATTAATCTATTAGGACAATAAGAAAATAGGCCTCAACTGTTCATCCTATTTCATCCCATAAAAAGGGTTGTTTAATTGAGGCTGAGGGTGGCTCTGTGAACACTTCTTCAGCCCATAAATCCCCTGACACTAAAAAATCTTGTTTATTACCAAATGCTACAAACATCTTGTCTGATCCTTCTATGAGTAATCAGGACCACAAGACTCCCCCAGTCTCCTCTTCAAATATTATAAGATTAAAGAGGAACAAAGGCTCGAGTAGATCTAAGAAGAAAAAGAGGAACTCCCAATCAAAACACAGGACTTAATGGATTTTGTTTTCTTGAACTGTCAAGGCATAGCTAATGATGATACTATATCTATCCTGAAAAGGATTTTCATGAACCATAAACCAAAAAAATTTCTATCGCTAAACCTAAAACTAATTACTCTTTGAGTTATATGAATTTATCTTATTTTGGTTATAATTTCCTTGATGCCTGCAAGAATGAAAATTCTATTGACTCCCTTTGGGTTTTTTTCCACACCTCTCTTAGAGATGTTACTATTTACAATGTTTCTGATCAAATTCTTACTTTTCATTTTACTTTAAACAACTGGCATTGCTTCTGTACTATGTTCTATGCCAAGAATAGATACCAGGATCATCAACCACTTTGGAAAGACCTCTCTAACTTAGCTGGCTCTATCCAGGAGACCTGGTTAATCATTGGTGACTTTAATTCCATTATTTCCCCCAGTGAGAATCTTGGTCCCCCTTACTCTTTAATCTCTACTAGAGAGTTTAGAGCCTTGATTGAAACCTATAATTTGATTAAAATAAACCTCCCAGGGGCCAAATACACCTGGTACAGGAGACACTACAACAGAGTGGTTTCTAGTAAACTTGATAGGGCCTTTGTAAATGTGCCAGCTTTGGATGTCTAGGAAACCATTTCCAGTATCACCTTACCTAAACTAAACTCATATCACCATCCCATCCTTGTTATTTTCCAATCCAAAAGATAGAAACCCATAATTCCTTTGAAATTCAATAATTATTGGTCTACGAATTTGGAGTGCTCTCATCTCATAAAAAATGGTTGGAAGTCTATGAATCATCACTCAGATGCTTTTTCTTGTGTAACTAAGCTAAATCACCTCAAACATTGTCTTAAGGGTTGGTGTATGGATAAATCTAATCAAATAGATAATGAGATAACCACTCTTGAGACTGAACTCAATCAAATTCAAAATAGCTCAACTTGCGCTGATTTTGCCTTAGACCCTCAGAATGAACTGAGCATATCTATGAAACTTAACTCTCTTCTGATCCAAAAAGACAACATGCGTAAACATATTTTGAAAACTAAATGGATCTCTGATGGTGATAGAAACTCTAAATTTTACAATTCCCTCTAGAGAGTTAGGAAAACATGTTGTCCTTTATCCTTTATTAAAAATAATGACACTATTCTTGACTCTGGTGAAGCCATATCCAACCACATGGTCTCCTACTTTCACAACACTTTTAATGGCCCTAATATCAATAAATATCTCATTCATGGTATCATTCCAGTTCTGATCAATGAACAAGATAACATATTTCTATTAATCACCCCGCTGGATCATGAAATAAAAGATAGTGTCTTCATCCTTAACTCTGATAGTGCCTTGGGGCCTGATGGTTTCAATAATGGTTTCTTTCAACAACATTGGGAGGTAGTTCAAATTGATGTTTGCAAACTAGTTTTACACTTCTTTTCTAACGGAGTCCTACCACATGGCCTCAATGCCCAATTCCTAACTCTTATCCCTAAAGTGGATAATGATTCTGAGCTACACCACTTCCACCCCATTGCCCTCATTAAATCTCTCTATAAAATCATTACCAATATCATTGATAAAATTATTTCTCCTCTATGTAACAAGATCATTTCCTAGAATCAGTTTGGTTTCATCAAGGGCAGATCCATTAAAGATTGCATTTACACTTCCTCAGAATGCAATAACTCTCTTAATAAAAAGTCCAGAGGAGGGAATATTTCAATCAAACTTGACATTAAAAAAGCCTTTTACACCATCGATTAGAGCTTCATTTTCAACGTCCTTAAAGATTTTGGGTTCAATGATACTTTTATTGGCAGGATAAAATACCTTTTTAACTCAGCTTTTATTTCAATCCTTGTTAATGATTCTCCTAAGGGATACTTCAAATGATCAAAAGTGGTGCGTCAAGGTGATCCTCTTTCTGATATTCTCTTTTTTATTGTGGAAGACTACCTTAGTAGGTTTCTTTCCTCCCTTGTTCACCAAAGAAAGCTCAAACCCATACAGGCTGCCAAAAATCTACCTATTCCGACCCGTCTCTTTTATGTCGATGACATTATTTTGTTCCTTAATGGGGGTAGAAAAAATATCCTTAACCTCAAAAAGTTCAGGTCTCACTATGAAGAGGTCTCTGGTCAATCCATTAGTTGAAATAAATCCTTTGACTTTTTTGGGAAAACCTTCCATCCTCCTAGAAAAGGTTTTATCATTGAAAGTCTTGGCATCAAAGAGGGATCAATCCCCTTTACCTATCTAGGAGTCCCCCTATTTTGGGTTAGGCCTAAATATATGTACTTTAATGTTGTTGTAGATCAAGTGAATAATAAACTAGCCTCTTGTAAAGGGAAATCCCTCTCCATGGCTGGCAGGATCTGCCTCATGAAATCCAAAATTATCTCCAAAATGGTTTACTCCCTGTTGATATATAAATGGACTAATATTCTTATTAAAAATGTTAATGGCTATATCAAAAACTTTTTTTGGACTGGCAGTATTCATGAAAGAAATATCATTACTATCCCTTGGTCGACATGTTGCAAACCTCTTGAAAGAGGTGGTCTTGGAATTAAAAATCTCAAACTTTTTAATGAGGCTCTTCAAGAAAATATCACCTGGAGGTTGATCAAAAATAAATCTGACTCCATGACCTTTCTTCATAATATATTTCTGCAAAAACATAAAAAGGAAAATCTAGTTACCTCAATTATTCCCTCTATCCATCCATTAGAAATACCTTCGTTGACATCATGCATAACTCAAGATGGATGGTTAGTTCAGATTCCACTATAAACTTCTGGCTTGATAACTGGACTGGAACCCCCCTAATTTCCATGTTATCTCCAGATGCTTCTTCGGATAACATCAACCTCACCATAAATTATGTAATACACTCTAGTCCATCTAATATCCCTTATCACATTATGCATGTTGTAGACAACTACCCCTTTGTAAATGGGGATGATTTCCTTACTTGGGAGCCTGCTTACAATGGTATTTTGGATTTCAAAAACTTCTATAACCATTGTTTCACTAACTCTGACCCTATTTTTTCGTGGTTTAATTTTTTTGATAGACCTTGGATTAAACCTTCAAGGATTAACCTTGTTTGGTACATTTCCCAGAAATGTATTCTTACAAAGGTTTGTCTTTAGTATTTTTGTGTCCCACTATGCTCTAAATGTAAATTATTCCATCATCATAGGGAGGACACTAATCATATTTTCTTGTCTTGTGTTATAGCCTCTGCTCTTTGGAATTATGTTACTGACCTATTTGATCGCGGATGGTTATCCTATGACTCTATTTTCTCTCAGCTAAAACATTGTGTGGATCTTGAATCTTCTTGGAAAATAAAGAATCTATTTCTTTCTATTGTTTCTGAGCTCTTACATGTGATCTGGTTTGATAGAAACTCAATTATTCACAATAATTACTCATTTAATCTTAATGCAGGTTGGAGGATGATTCTTATTGCCATCAAGGAAGCATCCCTGCTTCATAAATCCCACTACGACAATTCGGTTGGGGACTTTGTGATTCTTTGATGAATCAAAATTGATGGCATATACACTATGACAAATCATTCTCTCGAGGTATTTTGGAAATCTCTGATTCCTATATGGATCAATATCAATGTAGATGGAGCTTCCATAGGAAACCTGGGTCCTTCGGGATATGGGGCCATTTTTAGAGACTCTCTCAGACGATGTCACTGATGCTTCTTTGGGAGTTGTGGAAATGCCTCTGCTCTTGAAGAAGAAATGATGGCGGTGATTCAGGCCATTATTTTTTTCAATCTAAAATTATGTAATAACATCTGGATAGAATGTGACTCCACCGCCATTGTGCATGCTATTTGGAATGGGATGATCCACCTTTCCTGGCCTCTCACCGCACGATGGATGAACTGCCTCAATTCTCTTCTTGAAATCAGATACACTGCCACCCATACATATCGTGAAGCAAACATGGTGGTGGATGGCCTTTCCAACAAAGGAGTCTACCAAGATATGACATAGAGTGATACTTTTCTGGTTGATCTTCTCCCTCACTTTGTAAGAGATTATAATAAGATACCATTGTTCCGCTTCATGTAACTCATCTCTCTTTTTTTAATAAAATTTTCTTGATTGTTTTAAAATAAAAAAACTACTGTCATTTCCCATTTTTGGAATGGAAGTGATGTGAAGTTACCATGGATTTTGTGGTAGGTCTCCCAAGGACTACTCGGAATAATGACTCTATTTGGGTGATCATAGACCTATTGATGAAATTAATGCATTTATTTCCTATAAAGGATACCTTATCAGTGGATCAGTTGGGAGAACTATACATTTGGAAGATATTATGTCTTCATGGGGTGTCATGGAGTATAGTTTTAGACCATGACTCACATTTCACTTCACTCTTATAAAGGCTTTCATAAATCACTTTGTACGCATATATTTTTGAGTATGGATTTCCACCCACAAAAATATGGGTAGTCAAAATGTACTATACAAGATTTGGAGGATATGTTATAGATGTGTGTCCTATACTTTAGTGGGACTTTGTAGAAAAACATAAAACACATTGAGTTATCCTATAAAAAAAGTTAGCGGACAAATTTTCATATGGAACCATATGAGGCTCTTTATGGTAGGTCATTCAGAACACCTCTATATTGGATGGAGTTAGGTAAGTCGGAGTTTTTGGGATCGAGTCTCATACATGAGACATCATAGTTAGTTTATCTAATTTAAAAACATATGGATATGGCTCAAAGTAGGTATAATTAATATGCTAATAGATGATGATGACTCCTTAAGTTTGCAGTGGATGATCATAGATATCACCTAGATTTTTTCATCGTAGTATTTGATGGCAGGTCAAGTTAGAACCCAGGTTTGTTGGACCTTTTTATATTTTGGAGATAATTGGGCTAGTGTTGTACCAATTGGATCTTCTATATAGGTACAATGTTATGCATGATGTTTTTCATGTGTCACAACTTTAGTGGTATCACCCTAAACTTTCTCATGTGATCGATGTGGATGATGTTGATCATGATATTGATGCATCCTTTGAGGAGCATATGGTACATATGTTGGGTCGTAGTGAGAAACTTTTGTAGAGAATAACCATGTCAATAGTCTACATGCTTTGAAAACATGGTTGTGTTCAAGATTAAACATGGGAGAGAGAAGTGGATGTACGGGATTACTAGCCTAATCTTTTTACCTTAGAATCTTAGAGATGCATGGGAGTATAGCTTGAGGATAAGTTGTTATAAGGTGGAGAGAATGTGAGATCCTGACCTTTTTGTAGATTTTTCAGGCTCATTTATTGGTACTCTTTTACCCTGGTTTTAGTATATCTTAATTTAGTATTACTTGGAAGATTTTTTAGGTGAAATTGGAGATTTTTAGAGGGGTATTGGGCAGTGCATAGTTGGCGCATGTTTTTTTCCAAATCGTGTTCACTATCTTAGCAAACTGCGCAATCATAAATAGAGGGGAATCACATGGTTGGTGCATGTTTTTTCAAAAAAAATCCCTCTTAGTAGTAACTGCGTCACCCCTAAGTGAGGCACATGGTTAGGTCCACGATTTGGAAAACGGTGCACCCCATCCCAAGAAACTGTGTGCATGGATTTATTTTCTCTGAAATTTTGATTTAAATTTACTAAACCCCCCATATTTCACCCTCATTCGACCATACTCAACCCTAAATGTTTTAATTCATTTTTTGTAGGCTCTTTAATAGATTCCAAGGCCTTACAAACTCTGTTCTTGAAGATCAATGACTGGGTTAAAGAATCTACACCTCTCCTGGTAAGAGATATATTCCTATGTGGATTCCTCTCTCTCTCATATCTCTTTCTGGATGGAGAGGAATGATTTATTCCTTATTGGTGGGGGTTTGTATATATGTTTTGATATATATTAAATTGTTTTATCTTCGATCTAGGTTTTGGTTCTAGACCTCATTCTTCATTTTGAAATTGAATGTTCCACTTCAATTTAGGGAATTTCTGTTTAACAAATGCTCACCAACGATCTTGAGGTAGGTGGTCTGAATTGAAAATCCCTGAGTCTTGTGTGTATAAAATTTGTAAAAATAAATTTCTATGTTTATAAATCACATCTTAAATTTGATTAATTAATTGATTTATTGATTAATGGAATTATGTGATTATGAAATTGATAGGATATTGGGATTATGAAATTGGCCATTTAATGGGATTGTTTATTTGATTGATAAATATAAATTAGGGAATTGATAAGTTATGGGATTCAAGGGATAGTTGTAATAACCTAAAATGGTTAATGGATTAAATTATTAAATTTTGATAAATGGATTGATGGTGAATTTTTCATATTATTCTATTTGTTTAAGGTGTTGAATCATAATTGTTTTTAATAATTGAAATAGTATACCATGATGTGAAATGATTAAAATAGGGTTAATAATGATTAAACCTGTTAAATTTAATATATATGAAATGTTCATAATAGGTTTAATGATGATTAACATTGTTAAATGTGATATATGTGAAATATGTGATTGATTGATAAATGGGTTATGGGACATGGAATGATGATTCAAATACCCATAGGGTTCTAGACATGGAATTCTAGACCCAAATGCATGCATGTGATAAATTAGTGTGGGAAACAGACTGATTCTTGAAAATCCCACCTGTGATTGTTTGATATACAAGTTGTGGGACATGTACTAATTCTTCAAATACCCAAAGGGAGCAAGCCATGGTGTTCTAGACCTAAAATATTGGCATTAGACTATGGTTCTAAGTGGATGTAATTGTGAAATTGAAATTAAATGGATAATGAAAGACTATGTGATAATGAATTGTGATTCTCTATGTGATATGGTTTAGACTCTGGAATGGACTGAAGTAGGTATTGATGGTTCAAGTTTCATCATGAACCCAGGTAATTTATGTGGTTAATTAAATAATAATGAAAGGTGATAACAATTTACTTTGCTATACTTTATTCTTTATACCACTGAATACACTATTATTAACTGGAAATTTCTTTAGACACTAGTGTCCTAATAAGTTGTACTCACACTCTACTCAAGATACCTGATCGGTACCCAAATAGAATTCAAATTTTCATTACATGATAAGGGTAATATCCTTATGTTATATGCATGAGTTGGGATAGAGCATGGATAAGGGAATCAGACTTGGTGTCGGGACCTTCTAGGGAGTGTCAGTGTGTCTTTATTTTGGTTTTCTATTTTGAAACTGGACACATATATAGAATGACATGTTTACTGTTTTGGTTTGAGTATTTTTTCCTATTTTGGTTCATCATGTGATACTAGTTTTGCTAGCTATAGTATTATTCTGGTTGTTCTTTATTACCATTTGTTTATTGTTTACTTATTTTTTCTATTATGATTCTTTGATAAAGAGGGTATAGTCTCCCCATGGTATCTATATTAGACCCTCATTTCTAGTCATAATCCTTTGGCGTGCCTGAGGTCATGTGACAAACCAGCTCAGGGCACCAGTATGTGGCACCCGGGTCGGGACATCACATTCTCTATCACTCTCCATCATTATTTAGACATTTCCTTTTCCTATATGACCATATATTTTATTCCCATTAATTTTATTCTATTTAGTAACTTGGTTATGTGTTATTATAGATGACCTTCATATTTCCCTTTCCCTCTTTTGAAGAGGAAGATTTATTAACCCTTTTTACGATGTGGGATTTCAACAAAGGAATTTTCGTATGTCAAACCCTTGATTACTGAGATCAAGTAAAAATTTAAAGGATGAAATATATTAAAGAGGGTGAGAATGTAACACCTTGATATTTTTTAAAAAAAAAAGAAAACTATGTTCTATGGGATATATCACACACAACACCGATCCTAAATAAACCAAGAAATATTATTATTTAAATTAGATAGTTATAAGTTAACCATTAAATTAGTGGGTATGAATAGGATTAGATTAATTATGAAAAATATATATAAGTCCTAATTAATACAAATTTTTATTTAAATTCTTATAAAATAATCACTCAATTTTTCATAAAATCATATTATTCTACAAAAATACATTTTCTTCGTAAATGAATTTTATTACTTTTCATGAACAAATTTTATAATTAATTTATAGAAATTTTAGAAATTTTATTTGATAAAAAGGATATCATTTTTTAAATTAGAATATCAATATTATATTATGGTTAAATTTTTATATTTTTTTGAAAAGTTTTATTTTTCAATGAATAGTGAAAATACTGATTTTTATTGAAAACGATAGTTTCTTTTAAAGTGTTTACAAAGTAAAATTATATTTTTTGTTAGTTTTAAAATATAAATAGTTCCTTTTTATTAAAAATAATATAATTATGTTATTTGGAATGAATTTTATATTTAGATATATTATAAAAACATTTTATACTTTAAAAGGAATTTTTCTGAAAAATTGTTTTCATAACATCTTGTGGGTTTAATTTTAAATTAAATTATGAAACTTCTATAAATTTAATCTTAAAAAATTATATTATATTATTAATAATGAGGTATAAATTAGGTAAATATATACCTTTTTTATTCATTATGAATAGTAATCAAAGTAAACTTTGTTACCATGGTAAAGGTAAAATGGGTTAATTTAGGTTAAAAATAATATGATATGGACTAAAACATTACCCTAAAACTTTTCTTTTTCTTATTTTATGAGTGTATTTATTAAATTTACATATAATTATATAATATATTTCCAATTGGTTTCATATTTCTTTTATTTTTTCCTTTATAATAATTAGGTAAAAGATAAAAACAAAAATGTCACTTTCTTGCTTTTAATATCTACAATGTCTTATGATAGGGATAAAAACAACATATGTTCAGTTATAAATATTAATTTTAAAGATAACTTATTTTTTATTATGGTAATTTATTTCTAATTTTTAGTGATTAACTAATTACCTTAAATGTTTACGCAACACTGACACACCATTTATTTAATTAATAGAAAAAAATGAATTTAAAATATTAAAAGTAATATAATTTGAAATAATTATTATATTCACTTAATTTTGTAGATAAATATAACATTTTATTTATTTTTTAAATGATTTTATTATAATTCCATTTTTTCATGTTTTTTTCAAAGTTGAATTAAATGAGTAGTTCCAAAATTAATACTAATAATATTTTATAATAAATAATATTTTATTAAATGATTTAAAATTAATAAAAATAATATATTTAGACAAGTAATTGGGATATGGTTTAAAATATTAACCTTGTTATTCTTATTATCCTATATTCTTTTTATAGTAACTATCTTTAACTTTAAAGAGTAAAAAACATTTTTATCACGATAATTGTCAAAACGGGTTAACACAAGTTAAAATAAAGACATAGTGGTAAAAAACTAATCTAAACTTGTAAAAATTTTATTTTATGATATTATTTTGATCTATAATCATCTTATATTTTAATTATATCTTTTTTATAATTATTTAAATGAAAATTTTAATTTAATATTTTTTGAAATTCTAAAAGTTCCCCTCCCCTCACTTATAATAGGAAATATCGTATACTCTTTTATTAACAATTAAAAATCCTTTTGTTTTAAAAAATACATAATAAAACCCATTAATTACTTATACTATCATTTCCTATAGTCATTTTTTTTATTATAAATACCTTTGAGGAATGCTTTTATTGTAAACCTAAAGAGGTTGTCTGAAGAAGATGTATCATTCTTAACCGAGCATTTTTTGTATTAATTCTTCTTACACCTACTTAAAATATTATTAAACCATGATTATATAATAAGATAAATATTTACCATTTAATTATATTTTATTATGTTAATTTCATAACATACATTCATATCCTCTTCCGTCAAATGGGAAACAAAACCATCGTTCGTGTGTACGGTGGACTACCATCTCACGGACTGATGTAATTCATTCTCCATCATCACCACTCATGAATGTTTATGATGATGGATTTAATGTATATATATTATATTCATAAAATATCTATAACTCTATAAAATTAATATATCATATATTTTCTTACCTTTCCATTCACTGAAATATTATAACATCATTCGTGCGTACGTGAGGGTTATTACCTTCATGAAGCGATGTGATTCATTTTTAATTACCACATCACATGTATGGTATATATAAGTTTATTAAAATAAATAATATTATATTTATGATATAATTATCATTATTTAAAGTTAAAATAACACTTATCATCTTTCCATCGTGATCATTGAAAAATGGAAACGTCACTCATGCATAAGTATGGCCAACTATCTCCATGATTGTAATGTAGTTCATTTTTCATAAATATATTTTATAGATGGTTTTAAAAGTATAATTGATGTATAAAAATGATAATTATTTCATGATTAATATTCTATATATGATTAAATAATTACTTATTTGACCATATTCAACCTACTGAATTCATTTTGGACATATTAGCCAAATATTATCAAAACATCTAACATAAACATAAACTTGATTGATTAAGTAATTGATTATAAAATAGTAAAAGGAATAATAAAATTTAAAAAAAAGTTCTTAATAAAGTAAATAATTAACCTAATTTTATTATTTGTGAAGATAAGGAGTGTATATGATGTGTCAAACTCGATGTAAGGGATTTTCATTTCACTTTTATGTTTATAAGACACATTTCATAGTCATCGCTTGTATATTTTATGTGGTGTATATATTTTCCGCGAAATTGTTTTATTTTTATCCTCATGATAATTAATCAACATATGTATCTATGTAAGGTTCGTTATTTCATGGTTCTTATAATTCAAAATTTACCAAATTGGTATGGTTTTTATGTTACAATCTCATCATTTAACAGGATTGTTTATGATTATGTTTCTAATGATGAAATTTCATGATATACCTCTAAATAATATCATAAATTTTCTTCTCCTATGGTTATTTTTTTATAATACATGATTCAGTTTCATTTTCCTCTCTTTAATAACTCATGATACTGAGATAATGTCTTTAAGGAAAATCAACTTTATTTCTCTCTTCGGTCAAAAACAATTCACATCCTTGTCCATTTTTTCTAAAAAAGTTTTCAATAATATTTTTACTATTATAAAATAATTTTATGAAGTACTTTTTACACATATTTAACTTTTTTGAAAAAAAAATTAAAATGAATCGTCTTTTCATTTTCCAAATAAGGTATTTTTGACCTTTTTACTGAAAATGTGAATGGAATCTTTGTTTTAACATAAACTGTGTGAACATAATTTTACACCGTCATAACTGCCCAATATTTTGAAGACTCCTTTACAAATTTCCAATTCTATTTTTAATGAAAATTTTTTCCATAATATTTTGGAAAAATTTAGATTTTAAATAAATTAATTCAAATTTAAAAGATGATTTTCATCAAGAAATGTTACAAGTGATATTTTAAAGGAATTTTTCATCTAAGATGACATCCTCTAATGTTACCTAATATTTTTTTTGGGATATGATCCAATAATTCCATCCTTATTCTTTCTCTACATGGTTTATTATTATGATGATTAAATTTTTAATAAACCCATTTCTTTTCCAAAGGTTATGTCATGATTAAATGTTTACAAAACCCATTTCTTTTTCATAAGTTATGATATGATGAATGTTTCATGATCTTGTAGAATAAATATGTAGTATTTTTATTATTTGATGGGTGGGATCAAAATTATATAGTCCTCTAATTCATTGGGTAAATATTGATATCTCATGAGATGAAAAAAAGTGTAATGGGGAGAAAAACCAGTTTAGTAGGGGATTATGTCTACTATGATAGTCTTTAGAGTGAACCTTGACTACTAATATGGTTTGGGGAGTGAACCCAATCCAATATAACAGTCTTAGAAATGATCCTTGAATACAAAGGAAATTATTTTCTATTCTTATTTATATTCCACAAACTTATGGATTATTCCAATGTTACTCTCTCATGCCTTATTTTCTCTATTTCCTTTATGATTCATCTCTTATGAACAATCAATAGTTATGACATGAATCAAGATTATGATATTTTATATGAAGGGTATGGTTTTTAACTAATATTATCATGTTCTCACACCAATATTATCATCTTATATTTAAGTTATCGTTGATATCTCCCTTATTAACCCTTATTAGGAATCTAAGCTCACCCGTTATTATGTTTCCTTTCCCTAAGTTATAAAGAAACTTTTTAAGTATTATGTGTCTAATAATGGTGATAGTTATTAAGAAGTAAGTGGGATGCAATTTAAATCTTTTATTAACCATTTTTTAATGTATCCAGTTTTCCAAGGACACTAAACCCTTATGGTACTTAGGTGTGTATTTGTAAATTATATTGAATATTAATCTAATAAGATGAAATACCTATGTATGAAAACTATGGGTTATTATAAAACCAATGTATTATAACAAAAGAAAATAATCCAATACATTGTAAAAACAGTATGGAGTATATCCCAACATTACCCCATCCTTTAAGCTCTACCTACTCAACTCCCTAATATAATACCCTTAGCCTAACCTAGATCCCTTGTAGAAAGTTAAAGATTATTTTTCTGGAAGAATATGAGATGGAGGGTAGTTTCTGAATCTTAAAAACTGAAGGTAGAACCACATGATAGGATATGTGAGAATTCCATAACAACATGGGGAACCAAAAATAGATATTTAATAATTGTGATTTTAGGATGGTGAATTAAAATTCTTCTTGGTATTCCATTTCTATATGTTAAAATTTATAAGGAATTAAATTTTCTCAATTGGAGATACTTTAAATTATCGAGGTTATTTAAAATTTTAGAGAGAGAGAGAGGGAGGGATAGAACAAATATGATATATCACTATTTTAGAAAAAACATATGACTGAGAAGGATAAGGATACCCTAAATATGACCTTATGAGTGTTGTGTGTAATAATTTATACCCAAGATTCATAGGTTAGAAGAAGAAGATAAAATAATTTCTTGAAGTTGATATATATTTCATTTAAAAATATATTTTTTCAAGCTTATAGTGTTGAGTTTGAGAGTTTAAGATGATAAATTTCCTTAAAAAGTTTTTCATGTAGTGAGTTGAGAAGTATGAGATATTTAGTGTTTATTCCCTAAGTATATTCTAAAGTACCTATTCTAGAAGAAGGTGTGAATTTTTTCCTAAATATCTTTCTTGATCAAAATATAGGATCCCATAACTATTATTGAATCAACTTTCACCCTAAACAAGACCTCTCTGATCTTGTGGTGTTTTATTTCATTATAACTTCCAAGTGATGGTGGAACCTATGGGATGTAGTGTAACTGTTTGGAAGCATGGACTTAGGATAATAACAAAACTAACTACTTATATTGATAATAAGATATTAATGTAAAATTTATAGCATGGGATAACAAGAGGCTACAGTAAGAAGTTGGATCACAAATTTGGATGAACCTTGAAAAACTTATCGCATGCTTTTCTCTTCATTTTATATCATTCATGTGAGGCTGAGTTTAATCTACTCTAGATGATAATGTCCTAATAAGCCACAATGGTTTTTTCAAAAATATAAATTGTAAAAAGAGAGCTACATTAATTCACTTATCCCCAATCAATGTAGTTATTCATCCCACTATGAATTTCAAGTGATATTAGAGTAGAGGGTTCCATCTATTTGAATATTTCTATGTGAATAATGGAAAACATAAACTCTTTTAATAGTATAGTTGTGCCTAAATAAGATGGAAATAATTTCCATGGTTTGTAAAAATAGAATACTTCCTTAATTATTGTCTTTGGGACTTTAAGTTCTTGATGCAGCCATAGTGGAATTTACACCAATTAAAGGGGTTAGAAAATGAAATTTTTTGAAAAAATGAACCTTGAGGTTGATATAAAAAATAGTAATTCCATTTTTATGTCTCTTTCTAATATAGTGTTTACCAAATTGAAAATATTAAAAACTGTTAATGAAATTTGGGATAAACTTGAAAGCTGATATGAAGCAAATGTCAAGGTGAAATAACCTAAGATAAAAATTTGGAAAATAAATTTTGAAGATATAAATATGGTTTAGGATGAATACATTGATGATTACTTCACTAGAGTAAATAAAATAGTGAGAAGCATTAGAGTTTTTTGACAATAGATGGATGGATCTGTTATTGTAAAAAAAACTCATGAGAAAATTTCTTTACTGATTTGATCCAAAAATTAATAATTCTGAAGATATGTAAGATCTCTCATTGGGTGAGTTATATTATATCATCATTTATTATGAGATGAGAAAGACACCTCTATTCAAAAATAAGGTGAAAGATTGGGTGGTATTTAAAATCCATAATAAATCTGAAGTTGAAATAAGAGCCTAAAGAATCATGTAATCAAAATGATAATGGTGATATAGATAATGATAGTAAGATAATTGTATCCCTTATCTCCAAAAAAATAGAAAAGGAAAGTAAAAAATATGTTAATGGAAACTGCCCTTAAAATACTTCAGATGTG
The DNA here is from genome assembly GCA_963277665.1 of Viscum album. Taxonomy (NCBI): domain Eukaryota; kingdom Viridiplantae; phylum Streptophyta; class Magnoliopsida; order Santalales; family Viscaceae; genus Viscum; species Viscum album. Next base: position 1,596,438,110 of record OY728130.1, on the reverse strand, counting down.
ATGGAATTGGAAAATTTATTGACAATTATTTTAAGAATAATAACTATGAGTTTTATGTTGATGATCAAGACTAAAAACCATAAAATAATAAATGGGTAAGAATATATAGAGTATTGCAAAAGTTTGGTGAGAGAAAGAAAATATTTCCAATAATACAAATAAGATGCTTGATGAGAAAATAAGAAGATGAATACTCTTCCTATATTAGCTAATATAAATATTAATCACCTAAAAATGTTACAAACTTTATGGATTATATATAATACTATGTAATATCCTAGAGGATTTATGAGAAAGGTGGTGAATATACTTGTATGTATCATATACTTAGATTTGAGTTATAGGATCATCTTGAGTAAAATAATAAGTTAAATAAGTTAAAATAGTGAATAACTATTATGGAAAGAAAGTTAAATCAATTTAATAATATCTCAAAATATATACAAAACTCATTTAAGAGGTTAAGAAATTAATGTTTAAGGATTCTAAGCATGAAAAGGTCAAGAATTATTTGAAAAAAAACACAAGTTAAAAGAATAAAAAAAGTAAAAGTGGGAATTAAGATTTCTTAATACTAATTATTAGTTAAAAGGAGTGAAATAATAATTCAAAAAGTCTATAAAATTCAAGGCTCATTAATCTAAAATAGATTATATTTCTAGAATATCAATTCAGGTGAAACCAATACCTAAAATTTTTTAAAAAGTTGAATCGGTTTTACCTAATAATGAAAGTACTATTTCAAAAAATATACTAGTATGGGGTATAAAATATGATGAAAAATTCTCTTCTATATATATTAAATAAAGATTAATGTAATAAAAATAAACCTTTTTAAATAAAAAGCAAAATAAGGGCAGACCGTAATAGTAACAGTAAGAATTTGGAGTGTAGTTTTTTGGATAGAACTATGGCTTCAACATAAGATTCAAATTCAATGGCTATTATCAGTGTAGTAGTATTTTCATACACAAATATTATAGATTCTATCAAAACATTTAATTACCTAAAAAATTTATGAATAAAGTTGGATTATCTATGATGTAACAAATGATGAATCTCTAAAGATGAAGGTTGTGGTAAAAATTTCTGCAAGTCTACCAACTAAAAATAGGTTTGAAAGTCTAAAGGAATTCTATAGAAGATGTAAAAGACCCAGGAATTTTTTTGATAAGTTCATGATAAATCTCTTTGAAAATTTATCCTATAAATAAAAGGGGAAATAAGTGCATAAGAATAATCAAGAAGAGAAGATGTTCATTGTAGAAGTGGCTTTGATAGAAAGAGAGGAGTACCATGGATCATTGAAAGTGATTATTCCTCTCACATGATTGGAGAAACCAAAATCTTGAAATATATTGAATACCATGAATTATGTATAATTCCCTTAGATTTTATGATATATTTCTATTAAAATAAACTTAATTTTTTTGATAGCTTGTGATACACACAAAACCGAGTCTAAATGAACTATATTATAGTATATCGTTATAACCAAGTTGTTAAATTGGTGATATGAATAGAAATAAGCTTATATATTAAAAATATTTATAAAGGTTTTAGATGAAGATAATATATTGATAATAAGTAATCATTTTTTAGTAGAGTCATTATATGCTTCAAAAATACATTTTCCCTCAAAAATGGTTTTTATTTCTTTTTGTGAGAAATTAATAAAATTAATTTCTAACAATTTTTATAAATTTTATTTGAAAAAATGAAATTCATTTATTATATCATTATTTCAAAATTATATTGGGGTGAATTTATATAAAATTTCTAAAAAAAGATTATTTTGGGGTTAATAGTGAAAATACCTATTTTTAAAAGAAACTCTCTTTTTTTAGTATTTTCAAAGCTCCATTTTGATTTGCATGGGTTTAAAATTTAATTAGTTTTTTTGTTATAAATAATTTAAATTATACCTTTTGGATTAACATTATACTTTATCATGGTATAAAAATACTTTTTAAATTAAAATGTGTTTTTAACCATTTATCACTATGCTTTGTCGTATTATTATAAAATGAATTTATTCCACTTATAGAGATTGAATTTGGTAAAATTTTATTACATATTTGAAGTAATAAAAATTGATATTATATAATAAGTTCAACATAATTTTTAGTCATTATGGATAGTAACTAAGGTAAAATTCCATTACAATAGTAAAGGTTAAAAGGGGTTAACATGGGCTTAAACTAAAAAGATAGGGATTAAGATGACATAAATACTTTTCTAAATCCTATTGGATGAATGATTTTCAATTATATCTCATCCTATCTCTAAATATAATCTAATTTAGAATAATTTGGCTTAAGTGTGACATTATTATATTTTAATCTTTTACGAAATTTCAAGTGTTTCATCTCCCCCGCTTATAAAGGGACAGCCCTCCTTTCTTTTCTTTACACCACTTTGAGCCATATAGTTTGACCAAACCGTACCCAATTATCTTTTCAAATTATCTATCAATTAATTATAGGTTTTGTAATTCTTAAAATATCATTCTAAGGTTCCTTAATAATGGATATAAAGGAGGTCTATCAAGGAATGGGTAATCATATTTCTCAAACACTTTCAATTTATTTTTTCTTATACCTCCTCCAAATATGTGTTATTTGTCATAAAACATTAACTCAAGTGCCCTCAATTAATTAAAATGTTATTATTATTATGGAACCATAACAACCTGATATTTTTAATCCTTTCAAATATATAATATTTTATATAACTTCTATCACATGCTACACCCGACGTAAACAAAACAAAAAAAAAATTAAGAATAAATTATCAATAAAATTATAATAAAAATTATGACAGTAAACCATTGATATTTATTACCTTCAAAAGGTAAACAATTAGTATGATTTAATATTTAAAAGGATATTTTATATGAAATCTATTTTTTTATGTTATATATTTTCTTTTAGAAATCTTAATTCAAAAATTTTACAATTTAAATTTGACAATGTGTGACGTCTCGGGCTCGGATGCCACTCAGAGAAGCACTGAACCCAGTTGTCCATGTGACCTCAAGTGAATCTCCCCAAATGTCAGAGGCTACCAAATAGTGGTGATGGCCTAGGGTGTGTCTGTGGGGAGACTGTTACCTCATTACCAAGGTGTAGCATAGAAGAAAAATATGATAAAAGAAGGTAAATAATGAAAGAAGTAATAAATATATGGCACAACAGAAGTAGACTGAATAATAATACAATAGATGCAGCTAATATAAATATATAAAATATGATTATGGTACATGTCATGTCACTATAAATCTAGAAAACATGGATACAAGGAAGTATGAATACATGCTATACAAAAGTAGAAAAAATAAACTAAAAACTATTCTCAGCATCTTGAGTTGTAGCTTGGTCATATTCTACCATATACATCCTATGAAATCAAGTAATCAAGTGTCTAAAGTAGTATGCTTCCCTTTTCAACACCTGCATACATGTAATCTAATCAGCTTCCAATGGTGTTCTGAATAGTGTGTGAGATAAATATCAATATGCCATCACCAATGGAATTTATAACATCCATTCCATGTAATATAAACTGAAATAGTGTGAAATCATGCATATATAAAATTAAAGTAGTACAGTGTTGTAAATACCCAAGTACATGTTTCATCTCTCGGCCGGTGTCTGAACATTTAACTAGTTCATTAATTTATTATTTCCAGTTTATATACTTAGGTCATGTGAAGTAATACCAGCACTTATATAATAGTAATGATAGATCCAAGATATAATAAGGAATCCATGATGATAATAATAATAATCTAGAGGTTCCAAGGTAATAACCAAGGAAAACTTGACCTCAAATTTCACCAACTCAATAATATCTATAGCTTGGCTATACAGTTAAGAGTGTAATCCAAGGAGCATCATCGAAGGCATTCTGTAATAATGATTCTAACTGAGTCCAAGGTAATCATCCAAGGTGAAATGGTATAATCTAGAACTAGGCCCAAGGGAATATCTATAAAGACCCATAAAATTCAAGGGAAATTTTTTTATTAATTTTCTTTGGAATTTTACAAGAACGCGGTTTCTGACGGCACTTGATTCCAAGGCCCGGTGTGCCCAGAATTTTTAACTAAAGATTAGCTCAGGTACATTTAGTGAACGAACGAGCGGGTTTTTCTAACTTTTGAACCAGTGCTCGTAATCGAATTCTGAGGGCACCGATGAATTCGCAGTGCCGGTATTTTCTTAGGATCACCTTTTCCGGAGTTGCGTTTTCACGAGAGAAGTTCTTAAAAATTGTGGAAGTTAAAATAAAAATTGATCTTCAACTTTTATTTTTAGTTGGTAATTAAAACCTTTGGGTGGAATTTGGGTAACCACCCAACTTTCCATGAGAGGTTATAAGGGTGGTGGGGCCCACACTAACCCCACCCCTTCATATTCCCTAACTCCTTCAACTCCCATTAAAGTTGATAACTTATGTTAATTAATTAGGTGAGTTTAATTTGAGTGGATTAATTCCACTTTTCAATTTCAAACTTAAGTCATGTTAATAAAATAAGTGAAGGACTTATTTTATTTGGGTTGAATCTTGTGGGGTGAGTCTTTGGGAGGCTTTGGAGAAAAGCTATAGAGCTTGAGGATCTTCTTCTTCATCGACGAAGAACGTGAAGAATGCCGACCTCCAACGAAGGTCGACAAGAACGTCGAATCCTCGGAGATCGACGACGCGACGCTGACGAATCATTTCTCTGCGACGTGACTCTCTCCTTCTGTGACGTCTTCTTCCACGACGGTTATTTCCGCAACGAACCCCCGCACAACGAACTCGACGAGGTAGGGGTTTATTTTATTTGTTTGTTCGTGATTACTCTTGTCACCTTCTTCCTTCCATTTTAAACCGCCCATTATCGCAATAATGGGAGGAGGTCAGACCGCACAAACACGGCCGACCCTCCTCCCCCTTGTTGGTTGATTTTGGTTGCGGCTCGTGTAAGGTGGCGTGGTGCCGAAGCACCACGCAGAAAATGTTAAAGGAAGGGAGGAGAAGTGTGGCGCCGTCGCGCCGTGCCGTTGGAAACAAACTAATCGGCGGCGTCGTCACGCCGTGCTAAAGAACCTCAAAGGAACCTCTAAGGAACCTCTAAGACACCGCGGCCGGAGCGGGGCCGTGGCGGAGGGGCGCAGTGCCATCGTACCGCGTCGGACGGTCCAAGGCCGCGGCTTAAGCCGCGGCGGGGCAGGGGAACCAGCGGCCAGTTCCGGGTCGCCGGCATCGGAGCGGGGGGACCGGCCCTTGCCGGTCCCATGGCGGCAACAATCGGCCGGCCGGAGCGGGCCAGCCGGATAGGGTAAGAGTCGGGGGTTACGACCCCCGGCTGGCCAGCATGAGCGGCCCCCCATCATGGGGGTCGCGGCTTTGAAATAGGGGGGCAGGCGCCCCCCCCCCCCCCATCCGCTCGGACGAAACTTGGGTTTCGGACCTCCGATCGACGCAACGTCAACTGTGATACGATCCTTTAGGTATATTACACTCAAGGTTTCGGAGTACTTTGGGTTCGTCCGGGTTGGTTCGTACACGAAACCAACCGGGCCCTCAGAGCGGAAACGCTTATAACTTGAGCTCCGGATGTCCGATTGATGTGTCGTCGACTTTGTTGGATTCCTCTAAGTGAGACAGACCTTTTGGCTTACTCCGCTCGAGGTTTGGACGCAGTTGGAGTACGGTCGGGTTGGTTTTTACTTAAAAACCAACCGGGCCCCTGGGACGAAAAAGCCAATAACTCTCAGATCGGGCGTCCGATTGACACGTCGTCTGTGACGTTGAGTTCCTGTTGATGATATGGAACTTTTGGATACATCAACTCTAGACTATGTGTCAGTTGATGTATCAGACCTTCGGCTCATGGAGCGGACCCTCCCGAATGAGCTTGTTGTGTACGGGAACCCTAGAGCTGGTTGCGACTACGACGACGATGACGACTGTATAGAAATACTCCGTGGATTTGACGGCGACGACTATAGCACTCAGTGATCCTACGTGGATCAGTGCAACCGATCCTGTGTGGTTCAGATCCTGTGTGGGTCAGCGCTCAGCGGTCCTGTGTGGGCCAGCGCCTATAGATCCTGTGTGGGTCCGATCCTGTATGGGTTATTGCGGGGGTTAGTCACCTAACGATCCTTTGTGGGTCATTGTGGGGGTTAGTACCTATCGATCCTGTGTGGGTCCGACGGCTTAGATGAATCAGTGGCAATATATGATCATCTCTATCATCTTACGAATAAGTATACCTGTGTGAGCTGAATCCTGACTTTCAATCCTTATCTTCGATATGTTTGACTTGATATCCTATCTGGATTACGTTTTGCTTTCCTGTGTGGATTGGGTTGTGTTTTCCTGTGTGGATTGGGTTGTGTTTTCCTGTGTGGACTGGGTTGTACTTGAGCTCGGATGTTGGAGCCGAACGAGAATTGATGACTTAGGTATATGTATGGGCATATACCTAAGTAGAGTCAGATGTTACTTCGTGATTGTATCTTTCCTTTGTGGATTATCCTTTCTGGATTTTGGGAGACCTACGGGAGTCTCAGGGTCCCTACTGAGTAGCTTATACTCACCCCTGCATGGGTTATTCCCGCACTACGTTGTGTTGGTTGCAGACGACGGACAGCGCTGATCGTGGTTGAGGCACGAGGAGCAGGTCGGTACCTGGAGGTGGATCACTGGGCGGGGCGTACTCAGAGCGGACGGCTGGACCCGAGGAGCTATGGAGGCTATCTGTACCCACCCTTCAGGTGGGACTTCCAGTGGACAGCTCAAGGCTGCAACTTTACTTTCAGTTGCTGTTTTCCATTTCCATTTGTACTTTACTTTCAGTTTGGGTTTGTATATTGGCCCACTTACTTTTCTGCACTTACTGTTGTACCCAATTATTACTTAGTGTTTACTTCTTCTTGCTTGCTTTGTGGTGTTTGTTTACTTTACAAAGGAAATGTCTTCCCTTTTTACTGGGAATTACGCATTGGTGCTAGTCGTCAGCCCCTGGCCTATGGAAGGCGGGCTTGGGGTAGTCACGGCACGGGCCCCGAGGACGGGTCGTGACAAATTGGTATCAGAGGAGTTCGGTTCTACCGCAGAACTCAGGACTCTGAACTTTTTATATGTGAAGCAATAGTGTTAAGAGTATTGAGTGTGGTTATCAGTCCAGGGAGTCCAGTGTTGGTGCGGCGGCCGACGTATCTGTACACCAGGACCCTGACTTCTGATTTCCGACTTAATGCACGAAATCATTGATTGCATGTGTGTTTCAAGTTTTCTTTGTGATTACTTTATGTCAGCTCACCAGGTATATTGTTTGACCGTGGAGCACCTGTTTCTTTTTAGGATGGCCCCACGACGGCAGCCAGCTAGGGTTTCAAGAGTTGTGCGTGACGACATCCCACCGAGCGACGAGGCCTCGGTACAGGGCCCTTTGACAGCAGAGGCACCGGCGGTACCGCTACCCGCCGAGCCACCGATGCTACCAGCCCCAGCTGCTGACGATGCACGTCGCCTTAGTGCACTGCACGAGTTTCAGCGTCAGTGACCACCCAGGTTCCATGGGGAGATGGATCCTCAGGCAGCCGAGGATTGGCTGGAGGCAGTTGTATGGGTTTTCAGGTTATTAAGGACACCAACAGACCTCATGGTGATCCTCTCAGCGAGCCTACTGCACACGGCAGCAGGCAGATGGTAGAGCTTGATGCTCCAGGTGCACGATGAGGCATCTCTCCTCTGGATGGACTTTGAGAACCTCTTGTGCTCGGAGTTCATCCCAACCACCCTTCGTGTGGTGCGTATCTAGGAGCTTTTATAGCTGCGGCAGGGAAGCTTGACGGTCACCCAGTACTCGGCGAGATTTACCGATCTCTCACGCTACTTGACCGACATGGTACGGGACCCATTCTTCTGGGCCCGGCCCTTCGAGGAGGGATTGAGGCAGGAGATCAGCGCATCGCTGATCTCTCTCATCATTCCGACACAGACAGGGGTACTGGAGCGAGCCCTTCTGATCGAGATCTTCCTTGTTGAGCCTACATCAGTAGCAAGACCTACCGCAGGGCGGCACGTAGCAGAGTCTTCTGCAGCAGGCAGTCAACGGATGACTCATGGGTCCAGGTAGACCAGACCCTCAGGAAGACGACCTCAGGACACTGACTCTGTGGTGCGGGGCACATAGCGCGGAACCAGTCTTTCGAGAGGCAGACAGCGCTACGCATGCGGCGGGCAGGGCCACATAGATCGTGACTGCCCGACCCGCCATGCAGAGGAGTAGCAGATGGTTGAGGGACCACCTAGGAAGAGGCAGAGGTTCGACCATGGCAGTCCGTATTGAGAAGGAGGATGAGGCAGAGGAGCTGGCCGAGCAGCAGGTGGTGGACGACGCTTTGAGGCTCTACCACCACCGCCGCCAGGAGGTCCACCCCGACCACAGGGAGCTGGCGGGCAGAGAGAGGCACAACTTCAGGCAACGAAGGCCTACGACCACGGCATGCCCGAGATGATTTGAGGTACTATCTATGTCTATTCCACCCTTGTTGCAGTTCTTATAGACATAGGAGCGAGTCATTCTTTCATAGCCACTACCCTTGTTTGGAGCTTGGAGATTTTGACAGAGTCGTTGGCTTGATCCTTACTTCTAGAGACTCCTATGGGAGCAGACTCGACGATTACGCACTGGTGCCGGCAGTGTGAGCTTACTCTAGGAGGCGAGAGCTTCGGCTGGGATCTTCTTGTAGCAGCGTCGAGGCCTTACGACGTCATCTTGGGCATGGATTGGTTATCTACAGTCCATACTCAGATTGACTGTATTAGGCGCAAGGTGCGATGTGTACGCACCGACAGGAGAAGGTTCACCTTCACCAGTGAGAAGGGAGCCTTCGCAGCACAGGATGGACTCTCGCAGAGGAGAGGACATCCCATCACTCATCAGTTGGCTAGCCTCATCCTAGGATCAGTTGATGTGCGGAGTCCTGGTTTTCCTGCAGTGGTGGATCAGTATGCGGACATTTTTTTCGACGACATTCCAGGACTACCTCCTCGTAGAGAGGTAGACTTTTATATTGATCTGTACCCTAGTACAGCCCGATATCCCCCCCAGCATATCAGATGGTCCCCGCTGAGCTTCGAGAGCTACGGGTACAGTTAGAGGACTTGCAGGGCAAGGGATTCATCTGACCCAGTGTTTCACCCTGGGCTTCTCCAATATTGTTCGCCAAGAAGGCGGACGGGAGCTTGCGACTTTGTGTAGACTATCGTCGCCTGAACCAAGTGACCGTGAGGAACAAGTATCCGCTACCGAGGATTGATGACATATTCGATCATCTCAAGGGATCACGGTGGTTCTCAAAGATAGACCTCAGGTAAGGCTATCACCAGCTCAGAGTTCGGGACGAGGACGTGCAGAAGACGGACTTCAGGTGTCGGTATGGCCACTATGAGTTCTTGGTTATTCCATTCGGCATAACCAATGCTCCAGAAGTGGTCATGGCCCTCATGAATAGGATATTTCAGCCATACCTCGATCGATTTGTCGTGGTCTTCATCGACGACATTTTGATATACTCGACCACAGAGGAGAAGCATGCCTACCACTTGCGGGTTGTACTAGACACACTCTGAGAGCATCAGCTTTATGGAAAGATCTCGAAGTGTCGGTTCTGGATACATGAGGTCCACTTCTTGGGACACGTCATCTCTGAGGTGGGAGTTGCGGTGGATCCTGCGAAGATCGAGGAAGTGCTAGCTTGGGAGCCACCTAGGAGCGTGACGGAGGTGCGGAGTTTCTTGGGACTAGCTGGATACTACTGGAGATTTGTGCCAGAATTATCCAGAGTTGTGGTACCACTCTCATCTCTGAAGAAGAAGGGGAAACCATTTGTGTGGTCATACAGATGTCAGCAGAGCTTCCAGGAGCTGAGACAGAGATTGACCAGCGCGCCTATCTTGAGGCTACCGAAGGAGGGAGTTGGATACGTAGTTTACTGCGATGCATCAGGGACCGGACTCGGATGTGTCCTGATGCAAGAGAGGGCCATGATCACCTATGGATCACATCAGTTTAGGAAGCATGAGCAGAACTACGCTACCCATGACCTGGAGTTAGAAGCAGTTGTCTTTTCTCTGAAGATGTTGCGACACTATCTGATGGGCGAGTGCTTTACAGTCTATTCTGACCACCAGAGTCTCAGGTACATCTTCTCGCAAAAAGACCTGAACCTGAGACAGCAGTGATGTCTCGAGTTCCTCCAGGACTATGACTTTGAGATAGTCTATACTCCTAGAAAGGGGAACTTAGTATCTGATGCACTCAGCAGGAGGATGGGCATTCAGCTACTTGGGGAGGCGACAGAGCATCTATCCTCTTTGCAGATATCCTTCATGGATAGAGATGGAGCATCCTTCCTTCAGTCACTCACAGTCACTCCTCCACTACTACAGCGGGTCAGAGAGTCATAGTGTGGAGACGCCGACTGTGAGATGTGGCGTGCATAGATATCCTCAGGACAGGCACCTGATGGATTCTCCGTGGAAGGAGAGCATGATGTCCTTTTCAGAGGACGTACCTTGGTACCAGTTGCTTTACGAGAGGAGGTGCTGAGAGAGTTTCACACTTCCCCTTTGGCGGTACATCCTGGAGTGGTGAAGATGTACCAGGATCTCAGACGACAGCACTGGTGTCCGGGCATGAAGAAGGTTGTGGCAGAGTTTGTTTCTCGATGCCTCACCTGCCAGCAGGTGAAGGTAGAGCACCAGGTACCAGCAGGCTTGGTACAGCCCTTGGAGGTCCTGGAGTGGAAGTGGGATGGGATATCTATGGAATTAGTAACTGGACTTCCATGCACTTCCAGAGGTCACGACTCCATTTGGGTGATTTTCGACCAACTCACCAAGTTGGCTCACTTCTTACCCATCAGAGAGTAGGGCTCAGTGGAGAGCTTGGGACGTCTCTATGTTCAGGAGATTGTACGGCTTCATGGTGTGCCATCATCTATCATATCCGATCGAGATGCTCGCTTTACTTCCCGGCTTTGGAAGGGGTTGCAGGAGGCGTTCGGGACGCAGCTACGTCTGAGCACCGCCTTTCACCATCAGACAGATGGTCAGACGGAGAGGACCATTCAGACTCTCGAGGACATGCTCCGCGCATGTATCCTCGACTTTGGTCACAGCTGGGAGGACCACCTACCCTTGGTGGACTTCACGTACAACAACAGCTACCACTTCACCATTGGGATGGCACCATACGAGGCATTGTACGGCCGACCTTGTAGATCTCCTCTGTGCTGGATAGACCCTGGGGAGTCAGCACTTGTGGGACCAGAGATGGTCCAGGCCACGACGGAGAAGGTCCAGGTCATCCAGGAGCAGATGAGGATAGCTTAGAGCCGGCAGAAGTCTTATACTGACAAGAGGCAGAGGCCACTAGAGTTCGAGGATGGCGACCACATCTTCTTGCGGGTCTCACCTCGACGTGGATTACGGAGATTTGGCCGAGGCGGAAAGTTTTTTTCATGCTTCATCGGACCATTCCAGGTCCTCAGCAGGATTGGCGAGGTGGCTTATCGCCTGGCTCTACCACCTCAGTTGCACTGAGTGCACGATGTTTTCCACGTATCCCAGCTGAGGAGATACGTGCACGACCCGACGCATATCATTGACCATGGGGAGCTGGACTTTAATGATGGGGCGACTTTTGCGGAGGTCCCAGAGGAGATCGAGGATCGACAGGAGCGGGTCCTATATGGACGGTCTATTCCTCTAGTTCACATCAGATGGCAGCACGGGAACCTCCAGGAGATCACTTGGGAGTGGGAGGCTCAGATGCGTGCACAGTACCCACATTTTTTCCCCTAGTTTTTTATGTATCTTTATGGGGACATAAATCCCTGAGGTGGGAGTAATGTAAAGACCCGTAAAATTCAAGGAAAGTTTTTTTCTTAATTTTCTTTGTAATTTTACAAGAACGCGGTTTCTAACGGCACTTGATTCTGAGGCCCGGTGTGCCCGAAATTTCTAACCGAAGATTAGATCGGGTACGTTCAGTGAACGAACGAGCGGGTTTTTATAACTTTTGAACAGGTGCTCGGAATCAAATTCTGAGGGAACTGATGAATTCGCAGCGCCGGTATTTTCTTAGGATCACCTTTTTCGGAGTTGCGTTTTCACGAGAGAAGTTGTTAAAAATTGTGGAAGTTAAAATAAAAATTGAGCTTCAATTTTTATTTTTACTTGGTAATTAAAACCTTTGGGTGGAAGTTGGGTAACCACCCAACTTCCCATGAGAGGTTATGAGGGCGGTGGGGCCCACATGAACCCCACCCCTTCATATTCCCTATCTCCTTCAACTCACCATTAAAGTTGATAACTTATGTTAATTAATTAGGTGAATTTAATTTGAGTGGATTAATTCAACTTTTGAATTTCAAACTTAAGTCATGTTAATAAAATAAGTAAAGGACTTATTTTATTTAGGTTGAATCTTGTTGTGTGAGTCTTTGGGAGGCTTTGGAGAAAAGCTATAGATCTTGAGGATCTTCTTCTTCATCGACGAAGAATGCCGACCTCCGACGAAGGTCGACAAGAACGCCGGATCCGCAGAGATCGATGACGCGACGCTGACGAATCATTTCTCTGCGACGCGACTCTCTCCTTCCGTGACTTCTTCTTCCATGATGGTTATTTCCGCGACTTACCCTTGCACAAAGAACTCGATGAGGTATGGGTTTATTTTATTTGTTTGTTTGTGATTACTTTCATCACCTTCTTCCTTCCATTTTGAACCGCCTGTTATCGCAATAACGGGAGGAGGTCGGACCGCACAAACACGGCCGACCCTCCTCCCCCCTTGTTGGTTTATTTTGGTTGCAGCTCATATAAGGCGGCGCGGTGCCGAAGCACCGCGCGGGAAATGTTAAAGTAAGGGCGGAGAAGCGCGGCGTCGTCGCGCTGCGCCGTTGGAAACAAACTAATCTGCGGCGCCGTCGCACCGCGCCAAAGAACCTCGAAGACACCGCGGTCGTAGTGGGGTCACAGCAGAGGGGCGCGGCGCCATCGCGCCGCGCCAGATGGTCCAAGGCCGCGACTTAAGCTGCGGCAGAGTAGGGGAACCGGCGGCCGGTTCTGGGCCGCCGGCGTTGGAGCAGGGGGACCGGCCCTTGCCGGTCCCGTGGCGGCAACAGCCGACCGGCCGGAGCGGGTTGGCCGGACAGGGGAAGAGCTCGGCGTTACGACCCCCGGCTAGCCAGCATGAGTGGCCCCCCATCATGGGGGCCACGGTTTCGAAACAGGGGGTAGGCGCCCCCCCCCCCCCCCCCCCCATCCGCTCGGCCAAAACGGCCGAGCCACCTGGCTGGCGCCAGCGCGCCGGGCCGGCTGCCCAAGGCAAACCGCCAGGCCGAGCCGTGCCCAGGCCAGGTCGGGCCGCTCCCAGCCTGGGTCGGGCCGCTACAGTCGGGTCGGGCCGCGCCCAAGCGGGCTGGACCCAGACCCGGGATGGGTCGACCCAGTTCGGGCCGACCCAGACGGTATCAGGCCGGGTCGGACCGGGCCCAAACCCCCTAATACCGGGCCTCTCACGGTCTTTTGCCCATAACTTGGGCTGCAGACCTCCGATCAACGCACCGTCAACTTCGATGTGATCCTTGGATCGAGACGGTCGTTTTGGTATATTAAAATCAAGGTTTCGGAGTACTTTGGGTTCTTCCAGGTTGGTTCGTACACGAAACCAACCGGGCCCTCGGAGCGGAAACGCTTATAACTTGAGCTTTGGACGTCCGATTGACGTGTCGTCGACTTTGTTGGATTTCTCTAAGTGAGACGGACCTTTTGGCTTACTCTGATCGAGGTTTGGACATAGTTGGAGTACGGTCGGGTTGGTGTTGACTTAAAAACCAACCGGGCCCCTGGGACGAAAATGCCAATAACTCTCAGACCGGGCGTCTGATTGATGTGTCATCTGTGACGTTGAGTTCCTGTTGACAATATGGAACTTTTGGATACATAAACTCTGGACTATGTGTCAGTTGATGTATCAGCCCTTCGGCTCGTGGAGCGGACCCTCCCGAACGAGCTTGCTGTGTGCGGGAACCCTAGAGCTGGCTGCGACTGCGACGACGATGACGATTGTACATAAATCCTCCATGGATTTGACGGTGACGACTACAACACTAAGAGATCCTACGTGGATCAGTGCTACTGATCCTATGTGGGTCAGATCCTGTGTGGGTCAGTGCTCAGTGATCCTGTGTGGGCCAGCGCCTACAGATCTTGTGTGGGTCCGATCCTGTGTGGGTCATTGCGGGGGTTAGTTACCTAACGATCCTTTGTGGGTCATTGTGGGGGTTAGTACTTATCGATCCTGTGTGGGTCCAATATCTTAGATGAATCAGTGGCAATATCTGATCATCTCTATCGTCTTACGAAGAAGTATACCTGTGTGAGCTGAATCCTGACTTTCAATCCTTATCTTCGATAAGTTTGACTTGATATCTTGTGTGGATTACGTTTTGCTTTCCTGTGTGGATTGGGTTGTGTTTTCCTGTGTGGATTGGGTTGTGTTTTCCTGTGTGGACTGGGTTTTACTTGAGCTTGGATGTTGGAGCCGAATGAGAATTGATGACTTAGGTATATGTATGGGCATATACCTAAGTAGAGTCGTATGTTACTTCGTGATTGTATCTTTCCTTTGTGGATTATCCTTTGTGGATTTTGGGAGACCTACGGGAGTCTCAGGGTCCCTACTGAGTAGCTTATACTCACCCCTGCACGGTTTATGCCCGCACTACGTTGTGTTGGTTGTAGACGACGGACAGCACTGATCGTGGTTGAGGCGCGAGGAGCAGGTCGGTACCCGGAGGTGGATCATTGTGCGGGGCGTACTCGGAGCGGACGGCTGGACTCGAGGAGCTGTGGAGGCTATCTGTACCCACCCTTCAGGTGGGACTTTCAGTGGATGGTTCGAGGCTGCAGCTTTACTTTCAGTTGTTGTTTTCCCTTTCCAGTTGTACTTTACTTTCAGTTTGGGTTTTTATACTGGCCCACTTACTTTTCTGCACTTACTGTTGTACCCAGTTATTACTTAGTGTTTACTTCTGCTTGCTTGCTCTGTGGTGTTTGTTTACTTTACAAAGGCAATGTCTTCCCTTTTTACTGTGAATTACGCCTTGGTGCTAGTCGCCAGCCCCTGGCCTATGGAAGGCGGGCTTGGGTAGTCACGGCACGGGCCCCGAGGACAGGTCGTGATAATATCTAAGGCACCTCATGTTTATAGAAGTAATGTTGGATCCAAGGAGTGTACCCAAGGCATCCTATAATAATAAGGAGGGATCTTGCAGTTTCATATCGGGAATCCACTAATATATGGGGATTAGGTTCCAAGGTGGGTCTCACCCATGGAAACTAGAATCCTTGAATTAGAATGGGATCCATGAGTGATCAAGGAATTCCCTTGGGAATCCAAAATCTAACTCAAGTATGATCACTCCTATAATTATGTCAATGTCAAAATATAGTCATGCACCTTAAAATGGATTAATTTATTTAATTAAGCAATTTAATGGTCATACCATTTCATAAGTTCATTTGGTTCAAGCCTTGCCTTTCATTAGTGTGACAAGGATAAGGTTCATTCAACCATTTAATTCATTAAAACCATAATCATTTTATAAGGTTCACTCAGATACCTTCCATTATACATGGAGAGGGGTGCTATAGATATGGAACCAAGCCATTCGATTATATTCAATTAGGTCAAGTCATATATATACAATATACTTTATATTTCCCATTTATATTTATTTATCAAAATAAAGCAATTAATGTATGGAATGGTTCTTATAAAATGATTCTAATGACTATAATAAAGTCATATTAATTTAAGAGATGATGTTCGATGAAATCAGTGTGGACACATTAAAATTTATAAAACGGTGAATCTTGAGGGGTGAATTATAGACCACCTACATCATACTCGTATAGCTCTCCTCATCTAGTATCAACTTCTAATTTTTTCTGGATTGGAAGATATTTGATGAATGAATCAATGCCCTGAAAATAGGGCATGTGATCCTACATTAAAATAGAATCGTCGATATTAAGAAGAATGGTGGAAGATTAAAAAGGAATTAATAACATACTGAGAGGAATCAAATGAGATGAATAGAAGATCGATCAGACTTCATATAGAGGAGTTCCTTAAATTCCTAGATTAGTATTGAAGAGGTCTCAACTAGACAGAAAATGGGGGGGGTTGCTAGAAAAAGAATAAGGAATAATGGTATGTTTTAAAACATAACATTAGGAAAAAATCATAAAATCACCCAAAACCCAACCTCACATGGTTTGGCTACATGGTCAGGGAAAACATGCACCAACCATGCTTTTTCTATAGTAGAGAGGGGGAACCCACATTTTTGGGATGAATGGTTAGGGAAACCATGTGTCAACCATGAAAAACCCCTCAGCAACATGTTTATAGTTTTTAGCACAGTCATTTGACCCTTGGTGCATGTTTAGGGAAAACCATGCACCACATAACACCCCACTATCCAGAATTACGCTATTAGGAGAGACCATATAGCTTGGATTGTATAGTTTCTACTAAACATATGGTCAGTGTGTTTTTCATATCAATTAGGGTTCTAAGCTCTAAAAAAGCTCTGGACACCCATAAAAACTTCTTGAACTCACTAAGAATTCATATTAGGTAAAAAAATAAGTAATTAGATCAACCATAAAAGTATTTATACTTGAGTGAAAAATTGGGTTCGTATAGTCTTTCCCCTTAGAGTAACTTGTCCTCAATTTCACTTTTTGAGGGCGGTGAAACACTATCTGAGAACAACTCTTGCCACTGGGCATGAACATCGACCTTCTGCTCCCGAGTCTCATCCTATACATAGTCATGCTTCCATATAACCCTTACTATAGGAATAAACTATCCTAGTAGAGCCTTATTTCTCTAGTCAATGATGTGTATAGGATATTCCTCAAATGAAGCATTGGAATCTAACTCAACTTCTTAGAGATCAAAAGTATGAGACGGGTCAGCATGGTACCAAAAAAGATGTGAAATGTGGAAGATGTAATTCATGGCATGGTACCTCTAAGGTAGTATCAACCGATAGGATACCAGACCGACTCTCTCTATAATCTTAAGCTTCCCTACATAACAAGGCGATATCTTCCCTTACCTTGGTATCTGTATTTGGCCTATCATGGGTGATACCCATAGAAAAACATGATCCCTAACCTAAAACTCTAGAGGTCTTTGACGGTGATCATTGTAATATTTCTATCTATACTGATCATTATACATACGCTTCTTGATTATCTAAACCTACTTTGAAGTATCCTACATGAGACGAGGACCTAGTAGTGCTGCCTCACTTTCCTTTATCCAACACAGGGGTGAACGGAATAGCCTACTGTACAAGGCCTCAAAATTATCCATCTAAATTGTATCCTAGAATCTATTATTATAGTAAAACTTGAAAAGAGGAATATTCTTACCCCAAGAACAATTGAAATCAAGAACACATGATTATAGAATGTCCTCTAGAACCTATCTCGTCTGTTCTGACTATCCATCAGTCTGAGGGTGAAAGGATGTACTCAAAGGAACCTTCATACCCATAGCCTTCTGTAACCATTGAGAGAAATATGATGTAAAACAAGAATACCTATCTGAGAAAATAGTATTAGAGACCTTGTGTAGTCGAATGGTCTCAAAAACATACAATCATTTCATCTCATCAACTAATAAAGTCTCCCAAATAGGAAAGAAGTGGGTGACTTTCATCAGTTGGTCAATGACTACCCATACATTGTCTCTACCACAAGGAAACCTTGATAAATCAACTACAAATTCCATGGAAACACATTCCCATTTCCATTTAGGGACTAGAAGTGGCTCTAATAAGCCTTTAGGTCTCTAGCGCTCCGCCTTCACTTGTTGATAGGTGGAACACATAGTAATAAAGCTTGTTATCTAATGTTTTATCCCAAGCCACCAATACTAGCGTCACATATATTGATACATCTTAGAGATGCCTGGATGAACTACCCATTGAGAATCATGAGAATCACACATTAGTTCCTCTCTCATACTTGTAGGAACCCAGATGCATCCATGTATACATAGGATGTCTCTGTCCATAAACCAATCTAGAGGTGGGTCATCTCTTGAAATACTCTCATGAAGAACCAAGCCTTTAGGATTTTAAAATTACATTCTCTTCAACTTATAAAAGAGGGGATAGGTAACTATAAATGATGAGAGATAATAATTTTCATGACTATCATGATACTCTAAATGTGTCTCAGAAAAGAGTACCATCAACTTCCATTCATCATTGGCTTCTCGTACAACCTGTGCTTGAGTTTTTAGACACAGCATATCTACTACTAAATTGTATTTCTCAGGCATATAGAAAAGCTCAAAATCAAAATTCTAGAGATATTTGACCCATATACACTATTTTAGATTCAATTTACACTACATAAAGACATATTTTAGGCTCTTGTGGTCTGTATACACCACAAAGCACTCACCCGTCAGATAGTGTCTCCAGTAATGTAGGGCATAGACAACTACTGATAGATCAAAGTCATGTGTTAAATAATTTCTCAAATTATGCATCAACTATCGATATCTTTATGCAACAACTCTATCCTCCTATATCATCATTACTACCAACCTAATGCCTGATGCATCACATAACATTATATAACCTCTGACATGATTTGGTAGTATCAGAATAGGTGTCGAGACAAGCCCCCCTTTCAACTCTTGAAAGAATTTATCACACTCTTCTAACCACATGAACTTAACACCATTATTTATAAGACTAGTAAGAGGTGAAAATGAATGATAAGTTCTTTATGAAACATTTGTAATAACCATCCATCCTCAATCATCACTATATATCAAACATGTTCTTGGGATGCTCTCAATAAACCACAACACTCACCTTATTTGGGTCAACTGAGACTCTTGATTCCAAGATGATATGACCCAAGAAGTGAACTTTGTTGATCCAGAAGTGGAAATTATCAAGATTATCATAAATTTGATGCTCTCTTAGTGTACTCAAAATGATATCAAGGTGCTTATCATAGTCACTACAAGTGTGAGAATACACCAAAGTGTCATCCAAAAGACCACAACAAAAGAATCTAGATAGGAGTGGAACAGCAAATTCATAAAATCCATGAACAAGTTGGGAATGTTCTTAAGAATGAATTGAATAATGAGGTACTCATATAGACCATACCTTCTATGGAAAGCTATATGTGGTATTTCTAAAGTTCTGACTCATACCTGATGATATCCCAATCTCAGGTCGATCTTAGAAAACATCCTAACTCCTTGGAGACAGTCAAATATATCATCTATATGAGGAATTGGATACCATTTCATGACTGTAATCTAGTTCAACCATCTATAATTCACACATAGATGAAGGGTACCATCTATCTTATTGGAAAAAAGAATGGGTGAACTCCATGAGGAATTATTGGTCCGTATAAAACCTTTGGCCTAAAGATTTTATAACTACCACTTAAGATCTTGAAGATCATTAGGTTCCATCCTTTATAGAGGAATGGACACTTGATATACTATTGGAATAATCTCAATTGTAAACTCTACCTATCTATTAGGAGGTAATATATAAAAAACATCATGAAAGATGTCCCTTAAATGGTCTACTACCAGAGTAAATTCATCCTAATGAAAACTTTAATCATCCATGAAGAGATTGAACATTTGGGTGTTCACCCTACTTATCTTATGACGCTCTGGTCCATCTCTACCATTCTAGAAATAACACTCACCCTTATGTAGATAACTGCTTCCCTTTAGTGATGTAAATGATACCCTATGGTTGTAGTTGTCTATAAAGTCATGATATAAAACCAAACAATCCATTCTAAGAATTAAATCAACTCCTGTCATATCAAGAAAAAAATAGGTCCCATAAGAAAGGCTAAATACCTACCTTAAAGGGAAAATCCATACAATGGCGTATTCCCTCTGACCATACTCCCAATGGCTTATCCAGGGTCATTACACAACAATAATACTTTATCTCTAGCCTGATACTTTTCACAATAGATAATGAGATGAATTTGTGTGAATGACCTATATTAAATAAAGTAGATATTATAGTGGAGAATACTAGAATAGTACCTCATACTATAGATAGTCATGTAGTCTGATTCTCAGTTATCGATTGTAGTGAATGTAACTGACCAGATCCACGACCTTGTGCAATAGTTGGGCTACCATGATCATGAACACTCTACTGGAGCTACTGAAAATCTGAAGTCTAGATACTACTACCATGACCTCATCCTCATACAATACTATCGGTGTTACTCCAATTTCCCAACTGACACAACCTAAAAGAACATATCCATAAATGTGGAGCTGGTGTAGATCCTCTTCCACTACAAGCTGATGGAAAGGTCCAACAGAATCTATGAAGGTGCTCCATACAGCCGTAAGCCCGAAACTCTAGAGGGTCTCCATCACACTGAGGCTTTAGATTCCCCTATCGTCCACACTGATGGAACACCATAGATATACTAGTACAGATACTTTGGCTTCCACTTCCCTGATAAAAAACCATAAGGAAATATTTTTTTCTATTAGAAGAACTAGTAGCCTTTCGTGGTGATGATCCTCTATGCCTAGTATTATCACTATCCCTTAGGTTTCACTCAGTGATAAGAACCTGATTGACTTTTTTAGAAAAGGTTGGTAGGTGAAATACATTAAATTGTGTATGGATATAATACATGATCACATCCTCGAAGAATATAGAACGTGAAAGATCATCACCATCTAGAAGCGATGAAAAGTGATGTAACTCAATGAAACGTGATAAATACTCCATGAATAACATAGAACCCTTCTTAATATACATGAACTATATGTCTCTTTTATCTCTCATCATCTAAGGTAAGAACTAATCATAGAAAGTAAACTGGAGGTCATCCCATACCATTCCCTGATGGTGACCATCTTGGGTAATCACATCATACCAGTGCTTGTCTAAATCACAAAATATGTACACATCATGTTTGACCCTCAACTTTGAAGGAATCTCCAGATGGTAAAATATGGAAAGGTGGCCACTATCCATGACTCAGTAGCCTATGGAATTTCATCACCTGAGAAAGTTGGAGGATACTATTGTTGGAACTCACGAGTTAGATTATCTATTGTAGGTTTAGGTCATATAGAACCTTTCATGGACAGCATCAGATGTTGGAAACTATCACATAGCTGATCATTAGTGCCCAAATTAGGTATAACAGGTGGTTCTTCAAGTGGAACTCATGGAGGTAAGACTAGAAACTCTAGGCCCACAACATCTGAAGCAAGGTCATCACCACCCTCTTGGTGCACAACATGAGGATGTCGTAGTGGAATTGTCATACAAATTCCAAGCACACACCTCAGAACAATATTTAAGCATATTGATAGCAACACTATCAGAATATGAACGAAGGTAAAGAGATCACTACCCATGGTATACTACCCCAACTACCTACTTAGAAGGATCGGTATTGGTAATTTCTCAAGTATAAATTATAGGGTTTCTAGTAGATGAAGGGTCAATTATACCTTGACTCATCATTTACTAGAAACTGTTTCATTTTATAAGTCAATTTTCACTTTATAATTCACATTTTCTTATTTCTATATATCAAGGTTCACTTAAAATGATTTTTCCATCCTATTAAATCAGGGCCCATACTCCTTATCATTGATATCAACACCCTTTTAAACAACAATTAATGGCTTGACTTGGTAAATTACTCATTCCAACCCATGAGGACCCATACACCTCATGGATTGGAATAGGTAATCACTCAATCTCAGTCAAAAATTAGCACAAGCACAATATACAAAAAATTCTCACTCAATAATCATAGGCATATTAAGTTATTTAAGCAGTTAAATGCACCTATACGGCATGCCAATGTGCATGGTATGTGATTTCTTAGTGCTTATTGTGATGCATGTAACAATAATCCTTTCCCTCATATCATCAGGCCAAGGATGAATAAATCTCTCAATCATAATAATAATAATAACCAAAACATGACATGTACATCACCCAATGGTGAACTGGTATAAACTATAATTGGAAAAAATCATAACAACATTCATAATTTGGTCAACTCATTATTTACCTCGAACATGGGTTTTCTACGCCAAAGTACAGATTATAACCAAGTTCCAAGAATTCCTAATATCCTAGATATTTTATATAAATAGTAAATTAAGAAGGGAAAGTTCTGATACCACTTTGTGATGTCTTGGACCCAGATTCCACTTAGAGGTTCCCCGAGCCCAGTTGGCCACATGACCTCAAGCACATCTCCCTGAATGCCAGAGGTTGATGACTTGCAGCGGGGGCCTAGGGTGTGCATATGGGAAGACTATTCCCTCATTACCAAAGTGTGACATAGTGGATTAATATGACAACATAATGTAAATAGATGAACCAGTAACAAATATATGGCACAATAGAATCAGATTGAATAATAATACAACAAGTGTAGTTGATATAAATATAAAAATTCTGATGATGATGATGATGATGATACATGTTATATCACTATAAAACTAGAAAACATGGATATAAGGAAGCATGAATACATGCTATAAAAAAGTAGAAAAAAGAAACCAAAAACTATTCCCAACATCCCAAGCTCTAGCTCAGACATCTGCTACCTGCTCCATTTTAACCAATCAAGAAATAAAGTGTCCAAAGAAATATGATTACCTTTTTCAACACCTGTATACATGTAGTCTTTTCGGTTGCTAATGGATGTATAGATATGTTGTGAGATAAGTCTCAGTAGGCCACTACCAATGGCATCTATAACATATAGTTCATGTAATATAAACTGAAATAGTATGCAAGCATATATATATAATAGTAAATTAGTGTAGTAATGTAAATACCCAAGTACCTTATTCATCCCTCAACTGGTGTCTAAACATGAAAACGATTCATTAATTAATTAGTTCCATTTTATATACTTAGTTCATGTGAGTAAATATCATCACTGACATAATAGTAATTATGGATCCAAGATATAACAAGGGAACCATGTTAATAATAATAATTTAGAGGTTCCAAGGTAATAACCAAGGTAACCTTGACCTCAAGGGTATCCAACTCAGTAGTTTTTGTATCCTAGATATAGGGGTAAGATTGTAATCCAAGTAGCATCATCCAATAAATTCCACAATAATGATTCTAACCGATTAAAAGGTAATCATTCTAGGTAAAATGGGATAAGCTGTGACAAGGCCCAAGGGAGTATCTAAGGCACCTCATGTCCATATAAGTCACACTAGATCCAAGGAGTGTATCTAAGGAATCCTATAATAATAATGAGGGATCCCATGGGTTCATACCAAGCATCCACTAATAGACAAGGATTGGGTTCCAAGGTGGGTCTCACCCTTGCAAACCGACATCTTTGAATTAAAATGGCATCCACAAGTGCTCAAGGCATTCCCTTAGGAATCCAAAAGCTAACTCAAGTCTGACCACTCCTATAATGATTTCAAGGTTCAAATATAGTTAGAAACCTTAAAATTGATTAATTTATTTAATTAAGTCATTTAATGTTTATACCATTTAATAAGTTTATTTAGTTCAATCCTTTCCTTTCATCAGTGTGACAAATCAAAGGAGCATGCAACCATTTAATTCATTAAATCCATAATAATTTTATAAGTTTCACTCTCAAACATTACATTATACATGTAAATGGGTGCTACGGATGTGAAACCAATCCATTTGATTATATTCAATTAGTCAAAGTCATATATATATATATATATAATATATACTTACCATTTATCATTTAGATTGATTTATCAAAATGAAGCACTAACCTTAGGTGGGTCAAGTGTGAAGTAACATGGTACTATCCATTTATCAATTAAAAAGTCGCTTAATTAAATATTTCTTACCATTAGTAGGCTCAAGCCTAAGTAAAACCAAATGTTGGCTCAAACAAACATATGAGGCCACTAAAAGCATTAAATAAGTAAACACCCTACTTGGGTTGTTCAGCATTGTGTATGTAACCACAAATGATGAATAACATTCATGGAATGATTCTTAGAACATGGTTCTAATGAAAACAAGCAATCCATATTAATTTAATAGATAATGTTGTGCATACACAACAATTTATAAAACAATAAATCTTGAGGGATGAGTTATAGACCACCTACCTCATACTCATATGAATCTCCTTGTCCAATATCATCATCTAATTTATCCTATAATGGAAGATATATAAATAATGGATCTATTTATTTAAAATAGAGAATATGATCCTATATTCAAATATATTCATCAATAGGAAGATGAAAAATGAAAGATTAGAAAGGAATTAAGAATGTACTGAGAGGAATACAATGAGATGAATCGAATCTTCATCAGACTTTGGATGGAGGAGTTCCTTAAATTCCTAGTTTATTCTTGAAGAGGAATCCAAAAGAGATAAAATGGAGGGGTTGTCCACTGGAAAAGGAATAAGGAAGAAGGGTGTGTTTTAAAACATAACTTAAGGGAAATTTTGTAAAATCACCCAAATCCCAGCCTTGCACGGTTTGGCTGCACAGTTAGGGAAACTTTGTTCCAACCATGATTATTCTATTGTATGAAGGGGGAACCAACATGGTTAGGTTGCGCAGTTATGGAAACCATGCACTAACTATAAAAAATCCCATTGCAACATGTATGTAGTTTTTAGCATGGTCATGCGGCTTCTAGAACAAATTTAGGGAAAACTGTGCACCCCATAATGCCCCAATTTCTAGCACCACGCAGTTAGGAGATACCATGCATCCTGGTTTGAATGGATTCTACTAACCATTTACCCAATGTATTTTTCATACCCATTAGGTTTCCAAGATCTAAACAAGCTCAGAACACCCACAAAACCTTCATAGACTCACTAGGCAATTGTATTAGGTCAAAAATTAAGAATTAAACCAAATGTAAAAGGATACATAACTGAGTGAAAAAACCAGGTTCTTACATAATATAAAATTAATTTTTGAATTTTTTACAACAAACTATCTTATTATGTATCTTTATATTTTTTCTAAAATAATTGATTTTTAGGTGAATAGTAAAAAAATACATATTTTTCTAATATAGTCACTTTTATATGACTTAGAAGTTTTTGAAAACTTTTTTATATAAAAATCATATATTATAAATTATAATAAATTATTTTAAAATATTATCTTTAATTTATAAACTCATGCTCAACAATTTGAATTTTTTTGAAGTGTTTTAATGAAAACTATATTTTTATTGTTTTGTTTAATTAATTATAACATGATGAAATTGTAGGATCAAAATATTGTATGTAGATGCTCAATTACAAGAGGGGGTGAATTTTAAGTTTAAAAACTTTCATTTTTAACCTTAAGGTAAACTATGTTTAACAAAGTTAAACAAGGTAAATTCACAATCCCTAAAATAGTTCTATGAGACAAACTTGCTTAGGTTCCAAAAATATGGTTTCAGAAATAAAACTTAAGAAAATATTACTTAGGAAAATATTATACCTTAAGTAATATAGAATCTTACTTATCAGAGTAAATAAAAGTATAAGAAGGTATAAGAAGGTTATATTTTCTTCCTTTATCAAAATACAGTGGAAATAAAAATTGAAACAAAAACAAATAACAAGTATGAAATATTTTAACCCAAAGAGTAGGTTATCCAACAACCTTGGATAAATATCCCTTGATTTATACTTTAAATAAATTCTATCTTACCCACACTAGGGTAATCCCTCGATATTAATATCGAAATCTATCTTGTTATCCCTACAAGCCCTCGATCTTTAAGATAGTTGTCACCTCTTTCTTCTTATCCCTAAAAGTCCTCAAACTTTAAGGTAGTTGGAACCTCTATCTTCCTATCCCTAGAAGCCCTTGATTGTACTTAGAAACAATCAGAGTCACATGAAGCAAGCTAAACAAGATGTTCAGATTCACATAAATCATGAGAGTCTCTCTCTCTAGAAATCACTTCACAACATGAAATCTCTAGATTGATAAAATGGGTATGATCTCATTCAAATGAGCTCCTATTTATAGGAAAAACTTCAATGGTTAGGTCCTTCCTCCAATGGTAATATTTTTCATTCAATCTCGGAGGGATATGTACATGTGTCACTCAACCAATGGTTAGTTAGAAACAGATTGTATGACATAGTTTCATAATAATAACATGTGTAAGAAAAAATTGCTTGGACAAATATGAATTTCTGGAGTCTAAAGAAAAATAGAATTCAAAGCCTAAACATATAAACAATCAGAATCTATAAAACATAGATATTCGAATTCTATTTTTCAAAGAGTTTGGAATCTAAATTCTATAGATTCAGGAGTATTAATTATAATGAATCCAGAGTCTGAATTATAAGGATTTCAGAGTCTGAATTCTATGGAATTAAAAGTCTAAAATCTGAGGAATTCAGAGTCTGAATTCTGAGGAATTAGGATTCTGAATTCTGAGCAATTAGGAGTTTTAATTCTAAGGAATTCAGAGTCCGAATTCTAAGAAATTTAGAGTCTGAATTCTGAGGAATTTGGAGTCTGAATTCTAAGAAATTCAGAGTTTGAATTATATGGAATTCGGAGTTGGAATTATGAGGAATTCAGAGTCTAAATTTCATAGAATTCGGAATCTGAATTTCAAAGAATTCATAATTTGAATTTTAGAGAATTCGGAGTCTAAATTTCATAGAATTCAGAGTCATAATTTCAAAGAATTCAGAATCTGAATTTTAGAGAATTCGAAGTATGAATTTCATAGAATTCAGAAACTAAATTTCATAGAATTCAAAGTCTAAATTTCAGAGAATTCAGAATCTGGGTTTTAGAGAATTCTATATCCAAAGAACTATAAGATTCCTAGGTTTTTAGATAAGGATCTGAATTTTAGACTTAGTAATAAAATGAACTTGGTTTCGAGAGATTATAAAATGAGATAATGAAAATAAAGGTAAGGATATAAATTTCCTTAGAGAAGGTAAATTTTCCTTAAGAAAATAATCCTTAGAGAAAGATAATTTTCCATAAGATAAAGTGTTTGTGATTTTCAAAATATAGAATAATAGAAATTTCATAAGGAAACATTATTGACTGAACAATCTCCCCCTTTTTGGAAAGCACAAACATCCTTTCAAAAAATAATATAAGGACTAAGAATTTTCTTTATGAACTTTAAAAGAAAACCTTCTCTCCCTTTAATTATGAATCATGATGAATACAACTAACTCCCCCTTAGTTTTTGAAATACCTATGGATCGTATTCTTGAAATACTTAAAGATATTTTTCTTTTTCTTGCATACGAAAGTATTCTTTGAGTAAACTCTCACTTACTTAAACTCCCCCTTACTTAGGGAAATCTCTTCTTTATACATAGTATTTTTTTTATCATTCCTTTCTTCCAATTTATGATTTTCAAAAAAGGAATAGATATAATGAAAAAAAATGGTACCTGAAAGATTAGAACTATACAAAAAAACAAATAAAGAACAACCAAATTTTCATTAAGATTGTAAAAATTGATACAGGAAAAGAAATACAACAAAAGACCAGAATTGAAAGGAAAAAATATTCATCCTTTCCTTTGGCATGATATTTTTAATGATATTCTTCAACTTCTTAATCACCTTATGATATTATTCAAATATCTTGAGCAACAATTCATGATCCTGAATTTTATTTTCTAGATCCTTGATCTTTTCATCCTGAGACTTAATTATTTCTGACTGAGACTTTAAAATCTCTTCTTACTGATTGAACTTTTTCTAAAACTCTATTCTGAGATCCCTTTCTCTCTTCAAATTCAAAGTAACTAAATTCATTTTACTATTTAGATCTTTTTCTTCCTTATTTCGGGTTACTTTTTCTAGGTTCAACTTCTCAGTAAAACTTTTTGTAAGATCTTTCATCCTCTCGTCTTCCCTATCAAAATCATCCTTTATTGAATCCTAAAAGTCATCAAGAATTCTCATATGTTCAATCATTTTCTTGGACCACTTTTTAATCTTTTTACAAGACCTTCTGTGTGCATCATACCCGATATAAAAGGTTTTGAAATAGTCCTCAAGTTTGATGAATTTTTCCATGATCATTCTTATGGATTCTGTATTCTGATTAAAGGAGTGTTGAAGCAGCTTACACCACGAGCCAATACTCAGAAACAAGGGAATGGTTTCTACTAATTTCTTCAGATACTATACAACAAAGTCTCAACCCATGGAAGATGATTCAGAATCTGATTTCCTTGTAGGTGAAGATTATTTTTCTAGATCTACAGACTTCCTCTTGGATGATCCACCAGCATCCTTTTTAACCATGATAACTTTCTTATGGGTCTCAACAATCACCTTTTTTCCTTTGTCTACTTTGGAAATAGTCTTTGTAGCCTTTGGAGATCCATGCTCACTATCTGAGACTTGAACGATTTTATCTTCATCAAAATTTTCCTTTTCAACATCTCCCTTAAGATCATCAAGTTGAATGAAGTCATGATTGCTACTTTCATCATCATAAGGTTTATTAACCTCTTCATGAACCTCATTATATTTTCCTTGAGAAAAAATTTTAGCTTATTCGACCTGGGAAATCAGGATCGAAAACATTTCCGAAGGTATTTATTTCTCTTGATATTCTTCAACTTTCCTTATCACATCATCACTCTCATCTCCTTAATCATCTTCTTATTCTTCTTCTACTTCCTCTTCCTGAACTATATCATCCTCTACTTCAGGTTCCATAAATATGACTTTCTTTATAAGAGTTTCTACTAGTATCGGTTATCTAAGAAATGATTCTGGTACCTGAATTTGTTTTAGAGGCTTTCTTAGTATCCTTGAAAAGTGCTTGAATAGTATCAACTTCACACATTTTCTTCTTTTGTTTCTTCTCTTTTTCTTGTTTCTTTAGCTCTTCAACAGTTTTAATTTTTAGGGACTTTGACTCAGTAGGATATAGGCCAAAAATAGGATCTTCTTATTCTTCTTATCTTCCTTCCATTTTTTCCACAACCACATCAGGAAATTTTTTTTTCTTTTTCTATTTTGGGGGTGCGGACTAAGTTTCCTGAATTGAAGGTTTCTCTTTGATTTATGATTCCTTCTACTTTCTCTTATTCTATAGTTTCTTGTAAAACTCTACTACTTACAATTTCTTAGCTAAGCCTTAGATTTCACTTTTTGATAAGTCATAAAATTATATGGATTTACTATTGAAACCAACTTTTATCCACCCTAAAGTATCATCACTCAGCCACAAAATCATGAAAGTTCTTAGCTTAGAACTGCAAGGGATTTTAAATGACTCTAAGAATAGGACTATGATCTTAGATATAATTTTAGGATACATGATAGTTTGTGATTTGATGGTCCCATTATTGATATTAGTAATCATCAGTAGGATGTACTTCACCAAATTTATCTTCCTCAAGTTTACCAGAAAATCCAGAACGAATATATCACTTTTTTTCAAGAAATCCTTGTCTCATTTTCATGGAATTAGAAAACCCTATACCCATGACTATAGAATCCTAAAATTCGTTAAGAGATGGTTTATCTTTGTTTTTTTCTCTTCTTTGAGTCTAAGGTACTCTATTTCCTTATCCTTCTTAAAGCTTCCTGATTCATCTGGTAGATTTTGGGTGCATAAAATGGCTTCCCCTTCATACATAACTCTAATAACACTTGCAGCCTTATTGAAGGAAAGGAAATATGGTTTCCCATAACTCTTGAATGAAAAATTATCTATCCCACCTTCATTATAAAAATATACAATCTTATAAAACTCAATAAGAAACTTTGGAAAAACCGGATCTTTTCCTTTAGGTTTGGCTACACACAAGTTTTCCCATCCATTCAGCTTAATATTTTGTGTAATGAGAGAATTATAATTAGAAAATAACCTTGAATCTACTAACATTTATCTATAAATTTTTAATTCTATGATTTCCTTAACTAAAGAAATTTTCTTTTGAGGATAGGATTCCAAAGACATTTGTAATCTAAGAAAAATCAGAAATGTGGAACGACCCTTTTGAAGAGAGGTAGAGCTTCAGCACAAAAAGTCTTGAAAACCGATGTGGGACAAAGAATCGAAGGGCCTTTATATAGGAATTGAAGCGATGGTTCATATTCTTGAAATGATCTAATGGTTGAAACAAGATCGATCTAATCTGACGGTTGAGATGAAAACTGAAGAAGGATTTAGTAGGTTCTGATATTTTGAGGTTTTTACAATAAAAATTCAGATTTAAGGAAATTGAATCCAAAATATTTTCTTAAAACTTGATTAAAATACCAAAAAGTAAAAAAAAAATCAATTACGAAAATCAAAGGAAACATACCTTATGGATTGCTAGGAAATTTTCACTATAGAAAAATATTCTTCTTGAGAAATTTTAGATTCTGGAATTGTGGTTTACAAAAAAAAATTGATAAAAAAAATTTGATTACGAAAAATTTGATTAAAAAAATTCAGTTTATCTAGAAAATGTACTCCATCTATAAAAAAAAGTTTCTTAATATAAGGAGATTGGTTTCAATAAAAATTTAATATGGAATATTACCTTATGGTTATCATTCCTAACTTTTTTTTAATATATTTAAATTGATCAAAGGGTAAATATTTTGTGAAAATATCAGAAATTTGGTCTTGCATTATGATAAATTAAAGAATGATATATCCTTTCAGTGTGTGATCCCTAAGAAAGTGATAACTAATATCTATGTGTTTTTAACAAGATTGATATGAAGGGTTTTTTATTATGGTAATGGCACTAGTATTATCACACAATATTTTTGTTTTGGTAAAACTTATACCTTAGTCTGTGAGTGTGTGCTGCATCCAAAACACTTGGGCATAGAAACTTCCAGCTGCTATATATTCATCTTCAGTAGTGGAAAGTGCTACCGAGTGTTTCTTTTTTCATGACCAAGAAACTAATGAATCTCCTAAGAAGTGACAAGTTCCGTATGTACTTTTTCTACCCATTCTACATCCACCAAAATCAACATCAGAAAAAAAATCATTTCCAGAAGTATAGAAAAGTCCTAAATCCACGATTCCCTTTAAATAATGAAAAATTCTTTTCACTACTTTTATATTATATTTCTTTGGATTAGATTGATATCTTGTACATAAAAAAATAAAAAACATTAAGTCTGGATGAATATCAATCAAGTATAGTAAACTTCTTATCATACCTCTAGATGATGTTTGATCTACTAGTTTCTCAGCTTCATCAAGATCAAGAGAAATTGAGGTATCAATTGGAGTTCTTATACTTTTAGTGTTGTCATATCCATACTTTTAAAAAGATATTTAATATATTTATGTTGTGATATATAAGTTCCTTCAAGTTTTTGAGAAATTTGAAAACCTAGGAAAAATGTTAACTCATCCATCGTACTCATTTCAAACTTAGATTTTATTATATTTGCAAAAGAATCCGTTAAAGATTGATGAGATGAACCAAATATAATTTCATCAACATAAATTTGAACAATTATTAAATTTTTCTTATATTTCTTAATAAAAAAGTTCAGATTAGCAGTTCCCTTAATGTAATTATTTTGTAACAAAAATATTGTAAGTCTGTCATATCTGCCTCTAGGACATTTTTTAAGTCTATATAAAGATTTTGTAAGTTTGAAAACATGTTCCAGATATTTTGATTTTTCAAAACTATTAGGTTTAACATAAACTTCCTCTTGAACATATCTATTAAATAAATCACACTTTACACCCATTTGAAAAAGTTTTAAATTAAAGAATTCTACAAAGGCAAGTAAAATGCGAGTAGATTCAAGTCTAGTTACTATAGCATAGGTTTATTCATAGTCTATTCCTTCTTGTTGATTATATCCTTTAGCAACTAATCTATCTTTATTCCTTACTATGATTCCATTTTCATCAAACTTATTTCTAAAGACCCATTTTACTCCAATTATAGAAGTTTTTTTAGGTCTTTCAACCAAGTTCCAGACTTTGTTCTTTTTGAATTCATTTAGCTCATATTTCATGGATTTAATCCAATCATCATCACCTAAAGCTTCATCAATGATTTTTTATTCTAATTGGGAAATAAATTCTAAATGTTTTACTTCATTGCTTAAGTAACCTCTAGTCCTTACAGGTTGATTTACATCACTAATGATACTATTACTAGGATGATTCTTAAGAAACAACTGATTTGTGTTTTGTAAAACCTATTCATCAACATATGGTAGGAAATCTTCTAGGGTAAATGATTTAGAAATATTTTCTTGAGAATTTTCCTTATTAGAAGAATCTTGTATCAAAGGTTGATCATCGGTTTTTGAAAACACATCCTAAGATGTTGGTTAGGATTGTTTAAAAACAAAAGGATCAATTTCATTTAATTTAACATACATAGTTTCTTCAAAAGTACAAGTGATTTTATTAAAAACTCTATAATCCTTAGAAGTAGTGGAGTAGCCTAGTAAAATTCCTTCATCATATTTGGGTGAGAAATTATGTAAGTTATATTTAGTATTCAGGATGAATAATTTGTAACCAAATACTTTAAAGTAAGAAAGTCTAGATATTCTACCAGTCCACAATTCATAAGGTGTTTTGTTAAGAAAATGTCTGATTAAAACCGATTTATAGTATAACAAGAAATACTAATAGCTTCATCCCAAAAGTGTTTAGCTATAGAATATTCACTCAACATGGTTCTTGTTATCTCTTGATGAATTTGATTTCTTATTTCAACAACACCATTTTGTTGAGGAGTTCTTAGATATGAGAAGTTATGAGTAATGCCTTTCTTACTATAAAAAGTTTCAAAATATGAATTTTGAAATTACCCTCCATGACCACTATTAATAGTTATCAATGGAAGGTTTTTCTCATTTTTAACTTGGGCTCTAAAAGTTTTAAAATAATCAAAAGATTCATATTTCTTTACTAGAAAATAGACCCATGTAAATCTAGTGTAATCATCAACTAAAACAAATACATAGTATTTGCCTCCAATAATTCCAGTTTGTGTTGGTCCAAAAATATCCATATGCACTAACTATAATGCATGAGAAGTTGAGACTTCACCAATTGATTTAAAACTTGTTATATGTTTCTTTCCATATTGATAAGTATCACAAACTTTTGAAGAATAAAATATAAGATCTGGTAGATCCTTAACAAGTATTTTCAACAAGAGTTTGTATATATTTATAAGGTTACAGTGTCCTAACCTTATATGTCATAACCAATATTGATCTTCCATTGTACTAAGGAAAGTAAGATCTTGGCTTCTAAGGTTTTCTAATGTTGGTGTATATACATTCTCATGCCTATGGGAAAAAAGAATAAACTCTTTATTTGAATTGTGTATTAAGCATTTACCATTCCTAAAATTCACAAGGTAACCTTCATCACATAATTTACTTATGCTAATGAGGTTATTCTTAAGAACCTTAACAAATAAAACATTTGAAATTAAAGTTTTTCCTAGAAGAACAATGCTACTTATACCAACAATTTCTCCCTGATCATTATCTCCGAAAGTTACTTTTCCTCCTTTTGTCTTGATAATCTTTTCAAATAATTTTTTATTACCAATCCTATGCCAGGAACATACACTATCCATGTACCATGTATTTTTGTTGGTACTTTCTTTATTTTTCTGAAAATAAAGGAGTTAGAATTTTGGAATCCAAACTTTCTTGGATCCTGAATTTTCTGAAAGTAATATTTTAGGAATCCATATTTTCATAAAAAAATAAGCTTTATTAAAACCTGAAGATTTGGTTTCTTTAAAAGAACAATTTTTATACCAATTTCCACCACATTGACATTTAATAAAAAATAGAGTACTTTAGGGAACAAAATAATTGTTACTAAAAACAGGTTTTGAATGAGTATAACCAAATCCTGAACTATTCCTTAGTGGATGAATTAGGAAATACATCTTGTAAAATTTTTCCTTACCAGAGGTAAATTTTAACAAGAATTTACTCAAAGAAAATATTTATGACTTTAGTTTAATAACAAAGATCTTATCCCCAAAGTTATTAGTTTTAGAACTTGATTTAGCCATTAAAAAATTTCATAAAAATAAAATCTTCAAGATACTTAAAAAGTTTATCCTTCTCGGAATTAACTTCCTTAAGGTTTTTAAAAACAATTTCAAAATAAAAAATTTCTGATCAAGATCCTTAGAAAGATCTGATACTTCTTTGGTTAAAACATAAATTCTAGAGTTTTCCTTCTCAAGTTTTTTCTTGAGTTTAGAATTCTCATTTTCAAGAAGTTTGTAAAACCTAGACACTTATTCATTAGAAGGTAAAGAGTTATCTTCATTATAAGAAGATTCTTCATCTAAAGACTTATAATATTTATCATCAGAATAATTTTCATTCAAAGATACATTGGTAATAGATTCAGAATTTTGTACCTTTGACATTAGATAAGGATTTTCAATGGGTAGTTTTCCTTGTAGACCAAGATTATTCTGACTAGAAGTTTCATACTCTGAAGATTCATCAAATGAGTCCCCACCACTGGAACTCTACATATCATTAGCCTTTAAGATTTTCTTAGACTTATTTTTGTAATACTTATTTCTATTTCTCTCAGAATGCTTATCTTTTCTATATTTTCTTTTAAGCATGGGACAATATGGCCTGATGTTTCCAGCTATTTTGCATTCATAGCAAGTAACTTCTTAGTCTTTCTTATCTTTCCTTTATTTCTTCTTATATATATACTGAAATTACTTCTTTCCCACTATCTTTTTCATCCTTACAGCAAGATTAGCTAACTCATTTTTAGAATGTTCACTTTCACTATACTCAGATAGAACAGTAACTTTCTTGGACTTATATCTTTTAACCCTTTCTGAAGTCTTGACTTTAGTAGTAGTAAAGGCTACACTTCCATTACCATTATTCTTCTTATCCATATCATCATCTCTTTTCATTCTTGTTTCATGTTGTAAGATAGTACTAAATAGTACATCAAGAGTAATTTGAGTAACTTTCATGTTTTCATCAATGGATGTTCTTTTCGATTCCCACTCATTTGGAATAATATCAATTATTTTGTCCACAATCACTTCATAATCAAGACCTTTCTATATCATAGATTGAAGATTTTTTATCATATTCATAAATATTTTTTTCACTTTTCAAATAGGATCTCTATAAGGAAATAGAAATTTATGATATTTAGCTCTCAATATAGATCTTCTAGATTTTATCACTTTGGAAGTACCAAAATGTGTAACCTCAAGTTTCTTCCATATACAGTCGGTAACTTCACAAGAATATATTTGACAATATATGTTCTTGGTCATAGAACACAACAAAGTATTGTGTACCTTGTATTTTAGTTGAAATTCTTATTTTTCTTGGTTGGTGAAGGTTTTGACTTCCTTGTCTGGAATTTTTTAGTCACCAGTAAGCATGAAAAAATTATTTACTCCAGTGTTGATAAAAAAATTCTTCATTCTATCTATCTAGTACTCATAATCATGACCATCAAAAATTGGTGTTCTAGTAGGATTAAGGTTATCAATGGAACCAACATCCATTCCTACCATTCTATAAGAAAGTACTTTTCCACAAAACTTGTTAATAAAAAAAATTATAAACAAAGATAAAAATCCTTAAGAAAAACTTGAATAAAAAAATTTTATCAAGAAAATAAAACTTGAGAAAGAAAACTTATACGTGAGTATAAGTATTTAAGATACATGCTCTGATACCAAGTGTAAAATCAAAATAGTGCATGTAGATTCTCAATTAAAAGAGAAGGGTGAATTGTAAGTTTAAAAACTTTCATTTTTAACCTTAAGGAAAACTATGTTTAACAAAGTTAAAAAAGGTAAATTCACAATTTTTAAATAGTTCTATGAAACAAACTTTCTTAGGTTTTGGAAATATGGTTCTGAAAATGAAAATTAAGAAAAGTTTACTTAGGAAAAGATTCTACCTTAAAGTATATAGAATCTTAATTATCAGAGTAAATAAAAGTATAAGAAGGTTATACTTTCTTCCTTTATCAAAATACATCAAAAATAAAACTTGAAACAAAAAACAAGTAACAAGTTGGAAATATTTTATCCCAAAGAGTCGGGTATCAAACAACCTTGGAAAAAGGTCCCTTGATTTATAATTTCAAGAAATTTTATCTTACCCACACTATGGTAAGCCCTTGATAAGAATATCATAATCTATCTGGTTATCCCCACAATTCCTCAATCATTAATGTAGTTGGAACCTCTATATTCCAATCCTTATAAGTCCTCTAACTTTAAGGTAGTCGGCACCTCTGTCTTCTTATCCCCAAAATCCCTCGATTGTACTCAGCAACAATTAGAGTCACATGAAGAAATTTGAACAAGATGTTTAGATCCACACAAAGCATGAGATTCTCTCTCTATAGAAATCACTTCATAGCATATAATCTATAGATTGATAAAATGGGTATGAGATCATTCAAATGATCTCCTATTTATAGGAAAAACTTCATCAGTCAGCTCCTTCCTCCAATGGTTATATTTTTCCCTGAATCTTGGAGGGACCTATACATGTGCCACTAAACCAATAGTTAGCTAGAAATAGATTGTATGACATCGTTTCATAATAATAACATGTGTAAGAAAAAATTGCTTAGCCAAATATGAATTTCTGGATTCTAAGGAAAAATATAATTTGGAGTCTAAACATATAAACAATCAGAATCTTTAAAACATAGATATTCATATTCTGTTTTTCAAAGAGTTTGGAATCTGAATTCTATAGATTTAGGAGTCTAAATTCCAATGAATTTAGAGTCTGAATTATGATGAATTCAAAGTCTAAATTCTACAGAATTCGGAGTCTGAATTCTGAGGAATTTGGAGTCTAAATTATGGGGAATTCAGAGTTTGAATTTTGGGGAATTCAGAGTTTGAATTCTAAGGAATTTAGAGTCTGAATTTTTTGGAATTTAGAGTCTAAATTATGAGAAATTTGGAGTCTGAATTATAAGGAATTCTGAGTCTGAATTCTGAGTAATTCGGAGTCATAATTTTAGATAATTATAAATCTAAATGTCAAAGAATTTGGAATCTGAATTTTAGAGAATTTGGAATCTGAATTTCAGAGAATTCAGAATCTGAATTTTAAAGAATTTGGAATCTGAATTTCAGATAATTCAGAGTCTGAATTTCATAGAATTCGAAATCTAAATTTCATAGAATTTGGATTCTAAATTTCAAAGAATTTGGAATATGGATTTCAATGAATTCGAAGTCTGAATTTTATAGAATTCGGAATCTAAGTTTTAGATAATTCTATATCCAAGGAACTATAAGATTCTGGGGTTTTTAGATAAGGATCAAAATTTTAGACTTAGTAATAAAATGAAATTGGTTTCTAGAGACTATAAAATGAGACAATGAAAACAAAGGTAAGGATAGAAGTTTTCTTAGATAAAGAAAAATTCCCTTAAGAAAATAATCCTTATAGAAAGATAATTTTCTTTAAGATAAAGTTTTTGTGATTTTCAAAACTTAGAAGAATGGAAAATTCATAAGGAAACCTTATTTACTCGATAAAAATGATGTTTTTGATTTATTTTATTATTAAATAAATAATTTTTTAATAATAATTATTATTTTAAATTCATTGGAATCAATTTAATTGATAATTTTATCCTAATCATATTTTTTTTCTTAAAAATGAACTTTTTCAAAAAACAAGTTTTGTGTGTTACATGTGAAAATGTTAAGATTAATTTTCCTACACCTAGAAAGTTAATTTCAAAAAAATGATTCATATATTTTGGAAAATAATATTCTAATAATTTAATATATACAATTTCATTTTGTGTATAAAATTTAGTTTGTAAGGATTAATGCTAATTACAATGATAATGGTAAAAAATTTATTTTAGAATTATTATTTTATTAATACCAATAAATTTATATCACATGAATTAAATTGAAGTAATTTAAATAATTAATCTAAAATTGTGTATAAATTCATGAATAAATATATTAAAACTCATTTAATTGGTCATTAATACAAAATAATATTAAGAATCCATAATGGTCAAAATGCCTTTTTTCTACTAAAACATTCTTTCTGCACATTATCTGTTTTAATTTAAAAGTTGATTTTATAATTTTTATAAATTGAATTGGATTAAATAGATGATAAATTTAGTTATGTAACACCAAAAATTTTTTATAAATTTTATCTTATATGCTTAGTAATAATTTAATTAATAAAGTAAAAAATAGTTAAAATATAAAAACTAAAAAATGTTATAAAAAATTAGTGAAATGACTTAAACCACTCAATATTTTATCCAAATGAATTCTATAGAATATAATTGACCCAAAACCCTTGTTTAATTCACTTTTCAAACTTTTGTAACCTTTTGACCCTTTAATAGTGAAATGATATAATTGAAATGTAAAGGGTGTTTCCAAAACTAGCTTTCGCTTCCCTAATAAAAGGATACCACTTATACCTTTCAAAATATTTACTTAACCTTAAAATTAATCCTTGAAAATATGAAATTTTGATCTCAATATAATTTTTTCCTACAAACATAAGTCTATTCTCACTCATAGTTATATTAATCCCTTCAATTTCAAGCTAAATTCCAAGGAAAAATCAATCCTCCAACATAAGTGTTATCTCCTTCTAAAGTTTTTCTTTATAATATTACTCTTCCAAATATATTATCATCCTAATAATAAGATTACTTCAGTATCATTAAAATACTAAAATGTTGTTATTTTAATTTTACATACCTTAGTTATTCATTTTCATCCCTAAGATTTGGATCTAGGAAGTGTGTACTCACCTAGAGTCGTATTTCACTAACATGTGTTAGAATCCCTGTACTATTCTAAACTAGGGTCTCTTAACCATGGTAATATAATTGACAATGATTATATATATTGATTATTGATTAAAATTATTTACTCCTGTCTATTCTTATAGAAATTATTATTCATTCCTATTTTCTAAAATATGCTTATATCTGCCTAATTTGATGGAAATTCACTTTGAAAGCCATTTTATAGTCGCCGTTGAAATATTTTGTAAAACATATTTTGACCCAGACTATGAAAATATTTCCATGCCATTTTTTAAAAAAATGAATATTTAGTTTACTTGTTATGTATTGCTTATGAAATTGTTGGTGATATCCTATCAGGATTTGTTTCTCATGCTCTACTTTTTCCTTCAGGAATTTATAGATTTTATTATGTTAGGTCCAGGGAAAGGAAATACAGCACTTGGTGGTGGTGGATGTTATTGATTAGTGGGAATTTGGGATTTGGTGGTGACTGGTGGATCATATGATCCACTTGTTACACAAAGTTTCTAGGATGATTTATTAATGGTCTTATTTGGTGACTTTGGTTGACATGTTGTTTTTGATACTTGCATATGTCTAATTTTGGTATTTTATCTCTTGATGAGTGTTTGGTGTACCAAATTTTTGTTTTTTTTATATCTGTTACTTGTTCTTGATGAGATATTCTTGTGTTGAAATTGTTCCCTCTTATTTGTATTTTATGCCCAAGCACTAGTCACCATCCCATGGGGACTAGGAGTGCCTTTAAGACCATGTTAGAACTGATTTGGGTTCCATTTAGGTGGGTTATCTAGGATAGTTCATGACACAATGTTTTCTCATCCTTAGAGAATTCTATATATAAAGTAAATATCTATGGTTCCTCTCAAGCCTAGAATAATTCATCCATCTCTTTATTAATGAATATACACTAAAATAATTAATAGAATATTTTATTTAGATTCATTTTTCTTCCATGTGATTTCATTGATATTATATTATGAATGGATTAAAAGTTTTGAATATTCATTGAATAGGATTCAATTAATTATTTAAAATAGTAATATATGTATATGGATTCATTGAATATGGCTGGAATGTTTCATTAAATGAAATATATCATATAAGGATATATAAAGTTATGAGGTCCCTTCTATTGTTGATAACCAATTTATGCAAGCCTATCTAACATATCTTTATTCTCATAGATTATTTATAACATTTAGTGAATATGTTATCACCTCTTCAAGTGTATGGGAATCAACTGATAGAGATTTGTATCTACAATATGATGTAATCCCTCAGAGGTAGGAAACATTTTTTTGTTGTTTCAATTATTACAGCATTGGATACCTAGGTATAATTCACTATTATACTAGTTTATTTATAAATTATAATTCACTGTTATTTCATCTTATATACAAAGTATAATTCACTATTATGATAGATTATTTACAAAGTAAAATTCACTTGATTTTCTAAAAGGTTTATTAAATAATGGTGAAGATAAATTTAAATGGTTGTATGTGTTTTTCACAATAAAGTTAATGTTAATTTATCCTAAAAGAGTTTATGATATGATAGATGAAAATAAAAATGGTTAAATTGAACTCAATGAGAAAGATTGATGGCATAATTTAATAATTGATGATGATGTTAATCTTAGAAAGAGTTATAAGTAGATAGAAGAAGATAACATTATAAAATTTGATGTTATGAAATAAAGGAGTTTGAATATATGTTCAAGAATTAAACATCAATAATGTGATTCCTAAGTCTCAATATAATTCAAACTAGTTTCGTAAATTTTTCCTTCTAAGAGGTTAGTGGGATTATTTTATCAGATGTTCAAATAGGGATGTGATAGGAATTACATATGGTTGTAATATTAAAATAAATCATTACTAAAACAACAACATGAGAGTATATATAATTTTTGGATATTAAACACTTAATATATTGGTTGTAATGGTTTTAAATATATAATTTAATTGTAAAAAATGAAATTTCCATTTATTATTCATTCATGTGTGTTGTAATTTACTATACATGAATGGTCAAAAGATAAATATTCCTTAAAAGTAAAAACTTTGAGTTGTACTTAATCAATAATCAACATATAGTATTATGGGTTGTAATGATATGTTAATATTATCTTGAATCTATTCTTGTACTCATTGAAAAAAAATATACAAGATATGAAGAATATATTCATAAGGTAATAAGTATAAACTTATTAATTAGAGTGAATCGATAAATTATATTTCATGGAATTTCATACAGTTATAAATGTACTTAGGGGTGTATTCTTATTATCAATCCTTCTTACATAACTTTGGAGAGATACCTAGATTGATAACCTTCATACTTTGATAATCTATTTATGCAAT
Source organism: Viscum album (assembly GCA_963277665.1). Lineage (NCBI taxonomy): Eukaryota > Viridiplantae > Streptophyta > Magnoliopsida > Santalales > Viscaceae > Viscum > Viscum album. The sequence continues at coordinate 1,596,396,763 of OY728130.1, read as the reverse complement.
TCAAAATACGAAGTTAGATAAATAGTGGGTGGTTGGGTATGTTGTTGATCATGTCACTATTTGGAGTGAAACCAAGATGATATTTTTCCACTTTTATGACAAGTAAATACATATGGTCCTTTATTTAATAAGATTAGGGAAATTCATGTCCATTATTAGTTGACTCAAATATGATGTGCTCAACTACTATGATGAGGGGCATGTGATGTGATCATCTATTAGATGAATGACATGAGATGTTTTCATGAACTTGGCTGGTCTTTTTCATAGAATCAAGAAAATATAAAATTACTATAGTATATTTACATATTCCATGTCTATTGGTCACTCAATGTTATAGAAAAAATGATTTTTATAGGTATACATATGATTTATATGATAAATCTAGCAGTATACATGTTCTTATAAAGATATGAATATGTTTGATAGATATCACCTCATACCCCTTAGTATCTTAAGTATCATTGATGATTTTTTATAGGTATCTCTTTGCTCGCATCTATGAAATATGTATTTCATATTTTTTCTAAATGTTGCTAAGGGCCACAAGGTAACACAGTTAGGCCTCTGGATAAGGATTAAATTTTGAAAAAAGTTTTTTTCCAAAATGATGAGAGTATGATGAAATAATATCCAAAAGGATATTTGGATAGATTTACAAAGATTTGTAAAGTTTTTCATAGTGGATTTATAGATTTTAATGAAAGTTTGAGATTGTTGAATATGCACTAAAATGGTTAATGGAATATTTACTTTATGAGTATTTATCTTCCACACAGTTTTATTGATAACAATCCATTATGAATGGATTTAATGGATTGAATATTCATTAAATATGATTCAATGAATTAATGATAATGGGAATATATATATATATATATAAGGATAAATTGAATATGGTTGACATGTTTCATTTAATGAAATGTATCATGTATTTTTATATAAAAGGATGTGATTACTCCTATTGATTACAATCAATTTTGTTGGGCAAGCCTCCTAAATATCTCTTCCTTCCCACAGCTTGTTCATCACCCTCAATGATGATGCTAGTGCCTATTCAAGTATATGGTAGTTCCCTAATTGATATTGGGATCCACTGATTGGTGTAATCACTCAAAGGTAGGAAGCACTTGTTTGTTTCTCTAGTTATCTTCATCAAGAACACTCATTGAAGATTACTGTATTGGCTATCCAGGTATGCACATTTATGCTCTTCGTTTATTACATATTGATTCTATCAAATATAGATCATATATATTTGTTTTTTTTCTTACACTTACATGTCTATATTATGGAAAACGAAAATCCAACAATGGTATCAAAGGAAAGGATAAAGAGATATCTAATTCCTAGTAACTCCCATGCATCAACGGTGGAAAAGTGTGGCTCTCCACCCAAGAGCTCCATTTTGACGCAAAGAGTTTCATTCCTAAAGAGTAGGGGCAATGAAGTTATTTTAAAGGTTCATATGGATGTCATTTTGGATGTTTTCATATGAGGAATAGATATTCAACAACCCAATAGTGGCACCAGAGCATAGGCTTCTTCAAAAAATCAATGTGTTAATTTTATTATTTTATAAAGAACATGTTTTACAAATTGTGAAAATGGGATATTTCAAGCTTGTAAATATATATGAAATTTCATATTTATATTTAATAATTAAATAAAATGATTATTTTATTATTTATGTTATTCATGTTTATAAAACAGTTTTAAAAATGGGAATAACATTAATAATATTGGTTTAATAAAAAAATTTGTTTTCCTTTGTCAAATATAAAAAGTTCATATCTATTACTCTTGTCTGTGAAAATAAATAAAGTATTTATTTTAATCAAGTGAATTTAATTATGAATTTAATTATATAATTTATAAATAGTTCATAAAATATGGAAAATATATTTTGAAATATTTATAAAATTTAAAAAAGTGTTTTATAAATGAATTAACTAAAAAAAATTATGGGTATTTGATAAATATTTTTCAAATATGTATGGTTTATAAAATATTTATATATTATAAATGGTATTTTTGGAATACATTAAATTATAAAAGGTTTATAAATTAATTAATTATGAATTGTTTATAATTATTTATATAAATGTTTATGAAACATTTATCAAAAAAATATTCCAAATATTAAATGTTAAAATTTAAAATTCCTTTTAAAAAGGGGCCTTATTTTGAGTAATTATCCAAAATGTTCTCGTAAAAAAATAAATAGTCTATTTAAGAAGAAAATTAAATTGGGAATTTAATTATATTATTTATAATTTTTTTAAAAATAATAAAAAAAATTATAGAATATTTATAAAACTTATAAATGGGGTTTTTGAAATTAAATAACAATAAAATATTTATAGCTAATCAATTAATTGTTTTAAACATTTATTAAAAAAATATTTAATATTAAATTTTTAATATTAATAATATATTTTTCACATTTATATAATATATAAAAGTTATGAATTGTAATAATGGATATTAAAAATTTTGTCTAAGATTATATGGTATCTTTGTAATCTTTAAATAAAGTGTTTACTTAAGGAATATAAAAATTATTTATAAAAGAGTTTATAATTCACATAAATATGGTCAAAAAATAAAAGTCATTTATATTACTGATTATGAATTGTTCATAATAAATTAGTTTTAAACTGTTCAAATTTAAAGGGGATCTTATTTAAAGACATTATTTAAACTACATCAAAAAGGTTTCAATTATTGATTTGATCAAAGTCTTAAATAATAACTTAAAATGTCATATAATAAATAATATTAAAGAGTTCATATTTGATTAAGTATAAAAGTGTTTAATTTCATAAATTATTGAATGTCCATAATGTTAGCTAATTTATAAAAGGGTTTATAATGAACTTTTATTTATGAATTACTCATAAATGGATATCTCATGTTTAAATTTTTTAATTGATTCCCTACTTTAATCATAGTTACAAATTGTTCATATTATGAATGTGTATACTTTAGCTTAACTATTAAACTACTTCCGGGAGATAAATTCTTACATTACATACAAGGTATGACTCCATAAAATTTAATTTTTCATTTTCCTTGAACTTAGATTATAATTGAGGTTATTAGTATAGATTTAGTTGTTGGGAATAGTTTGTGAATATCCAGTGTTACAGATATCATGAATTGAGTTCTCTCTTGATTAAAGTCACCATAGTAGAGTGACTTGGGGTCTGACAACCTAGAGGCCTAGAGGCTTATGCCTTATCTAGAAAGGTGAATGGGATTGGATATCTGTCGCTCTGGGATTACTCAGGTGGATATTATCAATATCATATAACTATATTCCTTTACATAAAGAGTTTATATACCTTATAGATATGATGCATTCAGATATGTATAAATATGTTTAACTTCTATTTTTGAGTGAGTAACAAAAACTTGTGGATTGTATAAAAGTTACACATTAATGTGGTTTGAATGCTTTAATTTGGTGGTTAGATTAAGGATTTAAAAACTAAATCATTATAATAATGCATATATAAAAGTGAATAAAATATTAGAAGATAGACATTACATAAGATGTAATAATTATGAATTTAATATGAATATTATTTATATTAAATTTTTGATACTTTAAAATAAATCCCCTCAAATACTAAGTGTTAGGTTCCTTCTAAAGTTGCACTTATCATTACCTCAATCATCCAACTAGGTAGTTTTGTGCCAAATCTAGGTGCCCCTGGATTAACTTGTGTAAGGTAAGAAATTAATGAGTGGATATGGATTTTCTTGTCAGGTAGTTTAATGCCAAAGTTAGGTTCCCTTAGATTGTCCTTGGTTAGCTTATTTTTGGAATTTTCTTTAGGTACACTATCTTGGAATCCCTAACAGTTAGGATAATAGATAAATAAAGTTGATTAAATATATATAATGGATTTGGATAAATGGTTATCTACTCAACCATCCAAGAATCATAAATTTTATGATTGGGTTAAATTCTACCTAAATAACTAAGTAGTGAGATTAATTCCCAAGTAGACTCATTCCTTAGTGAAATATAGATCTTGGATCACTAAATGGATATGATGTACTTGGTCATCAATTTTAATGGGAGAACTAACATTAAAATTCCTTAATGAATATATATAATACATGATATTCATCTGATAAAAAATTCTATTATAGATAAATGCATCATCACCATCAAACAAAATTTTGAAATTAATCCTTAAAATGAGAATATTAAAGTAAGAAACTCCTAATATTGGTGGCTTAAGAAAATTTCTTGACCAAGAGAAATATTTTATGTATTAAAACAATTTATTTATGAGTAACCAATTCAAAAAGTAAATTTAGATTCCTATAGAAGCATGGAATGGTTCATTTATAGTTTCAAAGTCACTATATACAAATTTACCTAAGTGATTCTAGTCTCATTTTCTCAATATGATTATGTATGTCAAAAATATTCAATATGACTGAATATCCTTGGAGAGACTAGATAATTCCTATAAGGATTATTTTTTGTTAAAAAATCATACTAATACCATAATTGAAAATGTTTTAAAATTTTGAATGATTTTAAGAAAAATTTACCCAATATTTTAAAATATTGAAAAAAAATGAACTAGGCTTTCAATGTCTATGTTTTGGTGCTATAAATATAGTACAAGGAGTTAAAAGTTCAAAACTAAAATAGTAAAGGTTGTAAAGTACAATAATATTTCTTCAATAAGATATTTAAGGTTATTTAAGTTTATTTAAGACTTTATGGTATTATCATGAAGTAGTAATGATTCTATATAATGGTATTATCTAAAATACTTAAAGGAGTTTTGTGAAACCCCATTGAATTTCCATGTCAAGTATTAATGACAATAGAAATTTATTTTATAATTTTTAAGGGTATATGATACTAAATGTATAAATTACAAGTTTTTTGAATATATAAATCAAAATAAGAATTGATAAATCTTGTATTATAAATCCAAGAGATGAAGTAATAAGTTTCTATATCAAGGATTTGAATGTAAATGAATGTTTCAAGATTATATGAATCAAAGTAAGGGATATGTATATTCGTATTATTTCTCTTATATGATAAGATATGTTTTTCATTAATAAATATTTATTATAAATAAAATGAGATGAATAATTTTATATGCATGGTTTATGGTTCATTATATTATATAACATGTTTTTTATAATAATATATGGATAAAATTGTTTTATCCAAGATAAAGTGTTTATCTATCTATTTGTTAAATTATGATGGAATTTTATTCCCACACAGTAGTGGTGTATTTTAGTTAATAAAATATTATTTTTCAATAAAATACTCTAAACATATAGAATACCATATGAGATATGGAAACAATAGTTATATTTTTTAGATACTCCTACTAAAAGGAAATAAATGTTATTTACTAATCAATAAATTAGTTTGTGTTGAGTCTTATAAAAATATTGCAAAGAGAATATAGTGATTAAGATGTTAGTGGGGGTATGTCTAAACTTAGAGAAGTTCAAATTTAAAAAAAAATATTATACAAGATTTAGATTAAGTTATTATTTAATTTATATCTTAAAGAGTTTTGATATGTGACAGTAATGAAAAATATAAGTAGATAAATTTAATTACTTTGAGAAAGTAAATATCACTAATAACTAAATGATTATACAAGTATAAGATTAAAATTAATTATTCACTTAATTTCCTATAGATTTTAGGATATGTGATGATAAATAAATATAAATAGTTATATTTAGTTATTGTAAGAAAGTGAATTATACATGGTATCTAAAAAAAATATGATATTAAAGTGAATAAAATGTAAATAATCTCATTTAGTTACTATAATAAAGTCAATATCATTGTTATTAAAAATTATTTACAAATTAAAATTCACTTGATTTCCTAAAAGGTTTAGGATATAATGGTAGACATAAATGTAAATGGTTACATGTGTTTACTACAATGAAGTGAATTTCACTTTATCCTAAAATAGTTTAGGATATTATATATAAAAATTTAAATGGTTACATTGACCTCAAGGATAAAGTTTGATGGCATGATTTAATAATTTATGATGATTTTAATATTAGAAATAGTTCTATGTAGAAAAGAGGAGATAAAATTATAGCATTTTTTGTTATGAAGTTAAGGAGTTTGAATATTGGTTCAAAGAGTTGAAATTAAGGAATATGATTCCTAAGTATCAAAATTATTCAAACTATATTTCTTTATAAATGTTACTCACTAAGTGGTTAGTGGGATCATTTTATCATATCTTCACATAGGGATGTGATAGGAATTACATATGGATGTAATGTTCAAAAACCATTAGTGCATAAACAAAATGAGAGACATATAGAATATATGGGTATTAAAAACTTTAGATATTGGTTTTAATAGTTGTAAACATATAATGTAATTGTAATAAAGGAAATATACATTTATCATTCATTCATGTGTGCTTTAATTTACTGTAAATGAACAGTTTAATGATAAATATCCCCTCAAAGTACAAACTTTGAGTTATCCCTGATAAATGGTCATCATGGAATATTATGGGTTGTGATGATGTGTTAATATTAGCTTTAATTGATTATTATACTCATTATAAATGGTTGTATACAATATAAAACTAATATATTCATGATTTAATAAGTATATACTTATTTATTGGACTGAATCACTAAAGTATTTCTCATAGAATGTCACACAGTCATGGATATAATTAGGGTGTATTTTTATTATCAATCCTTTTTACCTAAGGTTAGTGATATACATATCATGAAAACCTTCATACTTTGATACCCTAATTAAATAATTAAAAATATAAACTTATTTAATCATGGGGTGGTTGGGTATGTTGTTGATCATGTTGTCGATTGGAGTGAAACCAAGATAGAATTTGTCCACTTGTATGAAAGGTAAATACATCTAGACCTGGATTTAATAAAACTAAAGAAATGCATGGCCATGCTTAGTTGAATCACATATGATGTTTTCAACTACTTTGATGAGGTGAGTGTGATAAACTCGTCTATTAGATGAATGACATGATATGTATTCATCGACTTGGTCAGTTTTTTTAGAGAATCAACAAAAGATGAGATAGCCACACTTGATTGACATGTTTCATGTCTAGTTTTCACTCGGTGTTATGGAAAAATTGAATGTATAAGTATACATATGATGTATATGATACATATATTTGGGGAAATTATAGTTACCCAATACTTTTACACATAATATTACATGATTTTTAGCATAAATATCCCATAAAATACAACTAAAGGATCGAGAGTCCTGGTGTCTTTGGAAGACTAGGTTCATAATACATAAAAATAAACTAAAACATGTCATATTTATCTTATTATCCTTAATGGATACTAAATCCCTTTTATCTCTTAAAACTATATAGAATAACCTGTAGAATACATAAAAGGGGTGATCTATAAATCCTGATAAGGGACTAAATATTGTAATGAGGCACAACATGTGAGTCAAACAATATAACACGGTATCATAAAATAAAAGTATCATGAATAATCACAAGGGATAATAACATAAATAACATGGAATCATAATATTATGATAACATGAGAAATTGGAAACTATATATAATATGACATAAACACAAGTCAAGGCTAACTGTGTGCATCATACCCGATATAAAAGGTTTTGAAATAGTCCTCAAGTTTGATGAATTTTTCCATGATCATTCTTACGGATTCTGTATTCTGATTAAAGGAGTGTTGAAGCAGCTTACACCATGAGCCAATACTCAGAAACAAGGGAATGGTTTCTACTAATTTCTTCAGATACTATACAACAAAGTCTTAACCCGTGGAAGATGATTCAGAATCTGATTTCCTTGTTGGTGAGGATTCTTTTTCTAGATCTACAGCCTTCCTCTTGGATGATCCACCAGCATCCTTTTTAACCATGATAACTTTCTTATGGGTCTCAACAATCACATTTTCTCCTTTGTCTACTTTGGAAATAGTATTTGTAGCCTTTGGAGATTCATGCTCACTATCTGAGACTTGAACGATTTTATCTTCATCAAAATTTTCCTTTTCAACATCTCCCTTAAGATCATCAAGAAGAATGAAGTCATGATTGCTACTTTCATCATCATAAGGTTTATTAACCTCTTCATGAACCTCATTATATTTTCCTTGAGAAAAAATTTTAGCTTATTCGACCTGGGAAATCAGAATCGAAAACATTTCAGAAGGTCTTTATTTCTCATGATATTCTTCAACTTTCCTTATCACATCATCACTCTCATCTCCTTAATCATCTTCTTATTCTTCTTCTACTTCCTCTTCCTGAACTATATCATCCTCTACTTCAGGTTCCATAAATATGACTTTCTTTATAAGAGTTTCTACTGGTATCGTTTATCTAATAAATGATTCTAGTACCTGAATTTTTTTTAGAGGCTTTCTTAGTATCCTTGAAAAGTTCTTGAACAATATCAACTTCTCACATTTTCTTCTTTTGTTTCTTCTCTTTTTCTTGTTTCTTTAGCTCTTCAACAGTTTTAATTTTTAGGGCCTTTGACTCAGTAGGATATAGGCCAAAAATAGGATCTTCTTATTCTTCTTATCTTCCTTCCATTTTTCCCACAACCACATCAGGAAAAAAAAATCTTTTTCTATTTTGGGGGTGCGGACTGAGTTTCCTGAATTGAAGGTTTCTCTTTGATTTCGGATTCCTTCTACTTTCTCTTATTCTGTAGTTTCTTGTAAAACTCTACTACTTCCACTTTCTTAGCTAAGCCTTATATTTCACTTTTTGATAAGTCATAAAATTATATGGATTTACTATTGAAACCAACTTTCATCCTCCCTAAAGTATCATCACTCAGCCACAAAATCATGAAAGTTCTTAGCTTAGAACTGCAAGGGATTTTAAATGACCCTAAGAATAGGACTATGATCTTAGATATAATTTTAGGATACATGATAGTTTGTGATTTGATGGTCCCATTATTGATATTAGTAATCATCAGTAGGATGTACTTCACCAAATTTATCTTCCTCAAGTTTACCAGAAAATCCAGAATGAATATATCACTTTTTTTCAAGAAATCCATGTCTCATTTTCTTGGAATTAGAAAACCCTATACCCATAACTATAGAATCCTAGAATTCGTTAAGAGATGGTTTATCTTTGTTTTTTTCTCTTCTTTGAGTCTAAGGTACTCTATTTCCTTATCCTTCTTAAAGCTTCCTGATTCATCTGGTAGATTTTGGGTGCATAAAATGGCTTCCCCTTCATACATAACTCTAATAACACTTGTAGCCTTATTGAAGGAAAGGGAATATGTTTTCCCATAACTCTTGAATGAAAAATTATCTATCCCACCTTCATTATAAAAATATACAATCTTATAAAACTCAATAAGAAACTTTGGAAAAACCGGATATTTTCCTTTAGGTTTGGCTACACACAAGTTTTCCCATCCATTCAGCTTAATATTTTGTGTAATGAGAGAATTATACTTAGAAAATAACCTTGAATCTACTAACATTTATCTATAAATTTTTCATTCTGTGATTTCCTTAACTAAATACATTTTCTTTTGAGGATAGGCTTCCAAAGACATCTGTAATCTAAGAAAAATCAGAAATGTAGAACGACCCTTTTGAAGAGAGGTAGAGCTTCAGCACAAAAAATCTTGAAAACCGATGTGGGACAAAGAATCGAAGGGCCTTTATATAGGCATTGAAGCGATGGTTCATATTCTTGAAATGATCTAACGGTTGAAACAAGATCGATCTAATCTGACGGTTGCGATGAAAAATGAAGAAGGATTTAGTAGGTTCTGATATTTTGAGGTTTTTACAATAAAAATTCAGATTTAAGGAAATTGAATCCAAAATATTTTCTTAAAACTTGATTAAAATACCAAAAAGTAAAAAAAATCAATTACGAAAATCAAAGGAAACATACCTTATGGATTGCTAGGAAATTTTCACTATAGAAAAATATTCTTCTTGAGAAATTTTAGATTATGGAATTGTGGTTTACAAAAAAATTTGATAAAAAAAAATTGATTAAAAAAATTCAGTTTATCTAGCAAATGTACTCCCTCTATAAAAAAAAGTTTCTTAATATAAGGAGATTGGTTTCAATAAAAATTTAATATGGAATATTACCATATGGTTATCATTCCTAACTTTTTTTTAATATATTTAAATTGATCAAAGGGTAAATATTTTGTGAAAATATCAGCAATTTGGTCTTGCATTATGATAAATTAAAGAATGATATCTCCTTTCAGTGTGTGATCCCTAAGAAAGTGATACCTAATATCTATGTGTTTTTAACAAGATTTATATGAAGGGTTTTTTATTATGGTAATGGCACTAGTATTATCACACAATATTTTTGTTTTGGTAAAACTTATACCTTAGTCTGTGAGTGTGTGCTGCATCCAAAACACTTGGGCATAGCAACTTCCAGCTGCTATATATTCATCTTCAGTAGTGGAAAGTGCTACCGAGTGTTTCTTTTTTCATGACCAAGAAACTAATGAATCTCCTAATAAGTGACAAGTTCCGGATGTACTTTTTCTACCCATTCTACATCCACTAAAATCAACATCAGAAAAAAAATCATTTCCAGAAGTATAGAAAAGTCCTAAATCCACGATTCCCTTTAAATAATGAAAAATTCTTTTCACTAATTTTATATGATATTTCTTTGGATTAGATTGATATCTTGTACATAAAAAAATAAAAAACATTAAGTCTGGATGAATATCAATCAAGTATAGTAAACTTCTTATCATACCTCTAGATGATGTTTGATCTACTAGTTTCTCAGCTTCATCAAGATCAAGAGAAATTGAGGTATCAATTGGAGTTCTTATACTTTTAGTGTTGTCATATCCATACTTTTAAAAAGATATTTAATATATTTATGTTGTGATATATAAGTTACTTCAAGTTTTTGAGAAATTTGAAAACCTAGGAAAAATGTTAACTCATCCATCATACTCATTTCAAACTTAGATTTTATTATATTTGCAAACGAATTAGTTAAATATTGATGAGATGAACCAAATATAATTTCATCAACATAAATTTGAACAATTAGTACATTTTTCTTATATTTCTTTATAAAAAAGTTCAGATTAGCAGTTCCCTTAATGTAATTATTTTGTAACAAAAATATTGTAAGTATGTCATATCAGCCTCTAGGACCTTTTTTAAGTCCATATAAAAATTTTGTAAGTTTGAAAACATGTTCCAGATGTTTTGAATTTTCAAAACTATTAGGTTCAACATAAACTTCCTCTTGAACATATCTATTAAATAAATCACACTTTACACCCATTTGAAAAAGTTTTAAATTAAAGAATGCTACAAAGGCAAGTAAAATGCGAGTAGATTCAAGTCTAGTTACTATAGCATAGGTTTATTCATAGTCTATTCCTTCTTGTTGATTATAGCCTTTAGCAACTAATCTATATTTATTCCTTACTATGATTCCATTTTCATCACACTTATTTATAAAGACCCATTTTACTCCAATTATAGAAGTTTCCTTAGGTCTTTCCACCAAGTTCCAAACTTTGTTCTTTTTGAATTTATTTAGCTCATATTGCATGGATTTAATCCAATCATCATCACCTAAAGCTTCATCAATGATTTTTTATTCTAATTGGGAAATAAATTCTAAATGTTTTACTTCATTGCTTAAGTAACCTCTAGTCCTTACAGGTTGATTTACATCACTAATGATACTATTACTAGGATGATTCTTAAGAAACAACTGATTTGTGTTTTGTAAAACCTATTCATCAACATATGGTAGGAAATATTCTAGGGTAAATGATTTAGAAATATTTTCTTGAGAATTTTCCTTATTAGAAGAATCTTGTATCAAAGGTTGATCATCGGTTTTTGAAAACACATCCTAAGATGTTGGTTAGGATTGTTTAAAAACAAAAGGATCAATTTCATTTAATTTAACATACATAGTTTCTTCAAAAGTACAAGTGATTTTATTAAAAACTCTATAATCCTTAGAAGTAGTGGAGTAGCCTAGTAAAATTCCTTCATCATATTTGGGTGAGAAATTATGTAAGTTATATTTAGTATTCAGGATGAATAATTTGTAACCAAATACTTTAAAGTAAGAAAGTCTAGGTATTCTACCAGTCCACAATTCATAAGGTGTTTTGTTAAGAAAATGTCTGATTAAAACCGATTTATAGTATAACAAGAAATACTAACAGCTTCATCCCAAAAGTGTTTAGCTATAGAATATTCACTCAACTTGGTTCTTGTTATCTCTTGATGAATTTGATTTCTTATTTCAACAACACCATTTTGTTGAGGAGTTCTTAGATATGAGAATTTATGAGTAATGCCTTTCTTACTATAAAAAGTTTCAAAATATGAATTTTGAAATTACCCTCCATGACCACTATTAATAGTTATCAATGGAAGGTTTTTCTCATTTTTAACTTGGGCTCTAAAAGTTTTAAAATATTCAAAAGCTTCATATTTCTTTGCTAGAAAATAGACCCATGTAAATCTAGTGTAATCATCAACTAAAACAAATACATAGTATTTGCCTCCAATACTTCCAGTTTGTGTTGGTCCAAAAAGATCCATATGCACTAACTATAATGCATGAGAAGTTGAGACTTCACCAATTGATTTAAAACTTGTTATATGTTTCTTTCCATATTGATAAGTATCACGAACTTTTGAAGAATCAAATATAAGATCTGGTAGATCCTTAACAAGTATTTTCTTCAAGAGTTTGTATATATTTATAAGGTTACAGTGTCCTAACCTTATATGCCATAACCAATATTGATCTTCCATTGTACTAAGGAAAGGTAGATCTTGGCTTCTAAGGTTTTCTAATTTTAGTGTATATACATTCTCATACCTATGGGAAAAAAGAATAAACTCTTTCTTTGAATTGTGTATTAAGCATTTACCATTCCTAAAATTCACAAGGTAACCTTCATCACATAATTTACTTATGCTAATGAGGTTATTCTTAAGAACCTTAACAAATAAAACATTTGAAATTAAAGTTTTTCCTAGAAGAACAATGCTACTTATACCAACAATTTCTCCCTGATCATTATCTCCGAAAGTTACTTTTCCTCCTTTTGTCTTGATAATCTTTTCAAATAATTTTTTATTAACAATCATATTCCAGGAACATACACTATCCATGTACCATGTATTTTTGTTGGTACTTTATTTATTTTTCTGAAAATAAAGGAGTTAGAATTTTGGAATCCAAACTTTCTTGGATCCTGAATTTTCTGAAAGTAATATTTTAGGAATCCATATTTTCTTAAAAAAATAAGCTTTATTAAAACCTGAAGATTTGGTTTCTTTAAAAGAACAATTTTTATACCAATTTCCACCACATTGACAATTAATAAAAAATAGAGTACTTTAGGGAACAAAATAATTGTTACTAAAAACAGGTTTTGAATGAGTATAACCAAATCCAGAACTATTCCTTAGTGGATGAATTAGGAAATACATCTTGTCAAATTTTTCCTTACCAGAGGTAAATTTTAACAAGAATTTACTTAAAGAAAATATTTATGACTTTAATTTAATAACCAAGATCTTATCCCCAAAGTTATTAGTTTTAGAACTTGATTTAGCCATTAAAAAATTTCATAAAAATAAAATCTTTAAGATACTTAAAAAGTTTATCCTTCTCAGAATTAACTTCCTTAAGGTTTTTAAAAACAATTTCAAAATAAAAAATTTCTGATCAAGATCCTTAGAAAGATCTGATACTTCTTTGGTTAAAACATAAATTCTAGAGTTTTCCTTCTCAAGTTTTTTCTTGAGTTTAGAATTCTCATTTTCAAGAAGTTTGGAAAACCTAGACACTTATTCATAAGAAGGTAAAGAGTTATCTTTATTAGAATAAGATTCTTCATCTAAAGACTTATAATATTTATCATCAGAATAATTTTCATTCAAAGATACATTGGTAATAGATTCAGAATTTTGTACCTTTGTCATTAGATAAGGATTTTCAATGGGTAGTTTTCCTTGTAGACCAAGATTATTCTGACTAGAAGTTTCATACTCTGAAGATTCATCAAATGAGTCCCCACCACTAGAACTCTACATATCATTAGCCTTCAAGACTTTCTCAGACTTATTTTTGTAATACTTATTTCTATTTCTCTCAGAATGCTTATCTTTTCTATATTTTCTTTTAAGCATGGGACAATATGGCCTAATGTTTCCAGCTATTTTGCATTCATAGCAAGTAACTTCTTAGTCTTTCTTATCTTTACTTTATTTCTTCTTATATATATACTGAAATTATTTATTTCCCACTATCTTTTTCATCCTTACAGCAAGATTAGCTAACTCATTTTTATAATGTTCACTTTCACTATACTCAGATAGAACAGTAACTTTCTTGGACTTATATCTTTTAACCCTTTCTGAAGTCTTGACTTTAGTAGTAGTAAAGGCTACACTTCCATTACCATTATTCTTCTTATCCATATCAGCATCTCTTTTCATTCTTGTTTCATGTTGTAAGATAGTACTAAATAGTTCATCAAGAGTAATTTGAGTAACTTTCATGTTTTCATCAATGGATGTTCTTTTCGATTCCCACTCATTTGGAATAATATCAATTATTTTGTCCACAATCACTTCATAATCAAGACCTTTCTATATCATAGATTGAAGATTTTTTATCATATTCATAAATATTTATTTCACTTTTCAAATAGGATCTCCATAAGGAAATAGAAATTTATGATATTTAGCTCTCAATATAGATCTTCTAGATTTTATCACTTTGGAAGTACCAAAATGTGTAACCTCAAGTTTCTTCCATATACAGTTGGTAGCTTCACAAGAATATATTTGACTATATATGTTCTTGGTAATAGAACACAACAAAGTATTGTGTACCTTGTAGTTTAGTTGAAATTTTGATTTTTCTTGGTTGGTGAAGGTTTTGACTTCCTTGTCTGGAATTTTTTAGTCACCAGTAAGCATGAAAAATTATTTACTCCAGTGTTGATAACAAAATTCTTCATTCTATCTCTCTAGTACTCATAATCATGACCATCAAAAATTGGTGTTCTAGTAGGATTAAGGTTATCAATGGAACCAACATCCATTCCTACCATTCTATAAGAAAGTACTTTTCCACAAAACTTGTTAATAAAAAAAATTATAAACAAAGATAAAAATACTTAAGAAAAACTTGAATAAAAAAAGTTTATCAAGAAAATAAAACTTGAGAAAGAAAACTTATACATGATTATAAGTATTTAAGATACATGCTCTGATACCAAGTGTAGGATCAAAATAGTGCATGTAGATGCTCAATTAAAAGAGAAGGGTGAATTGTAAGTTTAAAAACTTTCATTTTTAACCTTAAGGAAAACTATGGTTAACAAAGTTAAAAAAGGTAAATTCACGATTTTTAAATAGTTCTATGAAACAAACTTTCTTAGGTTTTGGAAATATGGTTCTGAAAATGAAAATTAAGAAAAGTTTACTTAGGAAAAGATTCTACCTTAAAGCATATAGAATCTTAATTATCAGAGTAAATAAAAGTATAAGAAGGTTATACTTTCTTCCTTTATCAAAATACATCAAAAATAAAACTTGAAACAAAAAACAAGTAACAAGTAGGAAATATTTTAACCCAAAGAGTAGGGTATCAAACAACCTTGGAAAAAGGTCCGTTGATTTATACTTTCAAGAAATTTTATCTTACCCACACTATGGTAAGCCCTTGATAAGAATATCATAATCTATCTTATTATCCCCACAAGTCCTCAATCATTAATGTAGTTGGAACCTCTGTATTCCAATCCTCAGAAGTCCTCTAACTTTAAGGTAGTCGGCACCTCTGTCTTCTTATCCCCAAAATCCCTCGATTGTACTCAGCAACAATTGGAGTCACATGAAGAAATTTGAACAAGATGTTTAGATCCACACAAAGCATGAGATTCTCTCTCTATAGAAATCACTTAATATCATATAATCTATAGATTGATAAAATGGGTATGAGATCATTCAAATGATCTCCTATTTATTGGAAAAACTTCATCAGTCAGCTCCTTCCTCCAATGGTTATATTTTTCCTTGAATCTTGGAGGGACATATACATGTGCCACTAAACCAATAGTTAGCTAGAAATAGATTGTATGACATCGTTTCATAATAATAACATGTGTAAGAAAAAATTGCTTAGCCAAATATGAATTTATGGATTCTAAGGAAAAATAGAATTTGGAGTCTAAACATATAAATAATCAGAATCTTTAAAATATAGATATTCATATTCTGTTTTTCAAAGAGTTTGGAATCTGAATTCTATAGATTTAGGAGTCTAAATTCCAATGAATTTAGAGTCTGAATTATGATGAATTCAAAGTCTAAATTCTACAGAATTCGGAGTCTGAATTCTGAGGAATTTAGAGTCTGAATTATGGGGAATTCAGAGTTTGAATTTTGGGGAATTCAGAGTTTGAATTATAAGGAATTTAGAGTCTGAATTTTTTGGAATTCAGAGTCTGAATTATGAGAAATTTGGAGTCTGAATTATAAGGAATTCTGAGTCTGAATTCTGAGTAATTTGGAGTCATAATTTTAGAGAATTATAAATCTAAATGTCAAAGAATTTGGAATCTGAATTTTAGAGAATTTGGAATCTGAATTTCAGATAATTCAGAATCTGAATTTTAAAGAATTTGGAATCTGAATTTCAGATAATTCAGAGTCTGAATTTCATAGAATTCGAAATCTAAATTTCATAGAATTTGGATTCTAAATTTTAAAGAATTTGGAATCTGGATTTCAATGAATTCAAAGTCTGAATTTTATAGAATTCGGAATCTAAGTTTTAGATAATTCTATATCCAGGGAACTATAAGATTCTGGGGTTTTTAGATAAGGGTCAAAATTTTAGACTTAGTAATAAAATGAACTTGGTTTCTAGAGACTATAAAATGAGACAATGAAAACAAAGGTAAGGACAGAAGTTTTCTTAGAGAATGAAAAATTCCCTTAAGAAAATAATCCTTATAGAAAGATAATTTTCTTTAAGATAAAGTTTTTGTGATTTTCAATACTTAGAAGAATGGAAAATTCATAAGGAAACCTTATTTACTCGATAAAAATGATGTTTTTGATTTATTTTATTACTAAATAAATAATTTTTTAATAATAATTATTATTTTAAATTCATTGGAATCAATTTAATTGATAATTTTATCCTAATCATATTTTTTTTCTTAAAAATGAACTTTTTCAAAAAACAAGTTTTGTGTGTTACATGTGAAAATGTTAAGATTAATTTTCCTACACCTAGAAAGTTAATTTGAAAAAAATGATTCATATATTTTGGATAATAATATTCTAATAATTTAATATATACAATTTCATTTTGTGTATAAAATTTATTTTGTAAGGATTAATGCTAATTACAATGATAATGGTAAAAAATTTATTTTAGAATTATTATTTTATTAATACCAATAAATTTATATCACATGAATTAAATTGAAGTAATTTAAATAATTAATCTAAAATTGTGTATAAATTCATGAATAAATATATTAAAACTCATTTAATTGGTCATTAATACAAAATAATATTAAGAATCCATAATGGTCAAAATGCCTTTTTTCTACTAAAACATTCTTTCTGCACATTATCTGTTTTAATTTAAAAGTTGATTTTATAATTTTTATAAATTGAATTGGATTAAATAGATGATAAATTTAGTTATGGAACACCAAATTTTTTTTATAAATTTTATCTTATATGCTTAGTAATAATTTAATTAATAAAGTAAAAAAAATAGTTAAAATATAAAAACTAAAAAATGTTATAAAAAATTAGTGAAATGACTTAAACCACTCAATATTTTATCCAAATGAATTCTATAGAATATAATTGACCCAAAACCCTTGTTTAATTCACTTTTCAAACTTTTGGAACCTTTTGACCCTTTAATAGTGAAATGATATAATTGAAATGTAAAGGGTGTTTCCAAAACTAGCTTTTGCTTCCCTAATAAAAGGATACCACTTATACCTTTCAAAATATTTACTTAACCTTAAAATTAATCCTTGAAAATATGAATTTTTTATCTCAATATAATTTTTTCCTAAAAACATAAGTCTATCCTCACTCATAGTTATATTAATCCCTTCAATTTCAAGCTAAATTCCAAGGAAAAATCAATCCTCCAACATAAGTGTTATCTCCTTCTAAAGTTTTTCATTATAATATTACTCTTCCAAATATCTTATCATCCTAATAATAAGATGACTTCAGTATCATTAAAATACTAAAATGTTGTTATTTTAATTTTACAAACCTTAGTTATTCATTTTCATCCCTAAGATTTGGATCTAGGAAGTGTGTACTCCCCCAGAGTCGTATTTCACTAACATGTGTGAGAATCCCTGTACTAATCTAAACTAGGGTCTCTTAACCATGGTAATATAATTGACAATGATTATATATATTGATTATTGATTAAAATTATTTACTCCTGTCTATTCTTATAGAAATTATTATTCATTCCTATTTTCTAAAATATGCTTATATCTGCCTAATTTGATGGAAATTCACTTTGAAAGCCATTTTCTAGTCGCCGTTGAAATATTTTGTAAAACATATTTTGACCCAGACTATGAAAATATTTCCATGCCATTTTTTACAAAAATGAATATTTAGTTTACTTGTTATGTATTGCTTATGAAATTGTTGGTGATATCCTATCAGGATTTGTTTCTCATGCTCTACCTTTTCCTTCAGGAATTTATAGATTTTATTATGTTAGGTTTAGGGAAAGGAAAGATAGCACTTGGTGGTGGTGGATGTTATTGATTAGTGGGAATTTGGGATTTGGTGGTGACTGGTGGATCATATGATCCACTTGTTACACAAAGTTTCTAGGATGATTTATTAATGGTCTTATTTGGTGACTTTGGTTGACATGTTGTTTTTGATACTTGCATATGTCTAATTTTGGTATTTTATCTCTTGATGAGTGTTTGGTGTACCAAATTTTTGTTTTTTTATATCTGTTACTTGTTCTTGATGATATATTCTTATGTTGAAATTGTTCCCTCTTATTTTTATTTTATGCCCAAGCACTAGTCACCATCCCATGGGGACTAGGAGTTCCTTTAAGACCATGTTAGAACTGATTTGGGTTCCATTTAGGTGGGTTATCTAGGATAGTTCATGACACAATGTTTTCTCATCCTTAGAGAATTCTATATATAAATTAAATCTCTATGGTTCCTCTCAAGCCTAGAATAATTCATCCATCTCTTTCTTAATGAATATACACTAAAATAATTAATAGAATATTTTATTTAGATTCATTTTTCTTCCATGTGATTTCATTGATATTATATTATGAATGGATTAAAAGTTTTGAATATTCATTGAATAGGATTCAATTAATTATTTAAAATAGTAATATATGTATATGGATTCATTGAATATGGCTGGAATGTTTCATTAAATGAAATATATCATATAAGGATATATAAAGTTATGAGGTCCCTTCTATTGTTGATAACCAATTTATGCAAGCCTCTCTAATATATCTTCATTCTCATAGATTATTTATAACATTTAGTGAATATGTTATCACCTCTTCAAGTGTATGGGAGTCAACTGATAGAGATTTTTATCTATAATATGATGTAATCCCTCAGAGGTAGGAAACATTTTTTTGTTGTTTCAATTATTACAGCATTGGATACCTAGGTTTAATTCACTATTATACTAGTTTATTTATAAATTATAATTCACTGTTATTTCATCTTATATACAAAGTATAATTCACTATTATGATAGATTATTTACAAAGTAAAATTCACTTG
Source organism: Viscum album (assembly GCA_963277665.1). Taxonomy (NCBI): domain Eukaryota; kingdom Viridiplantae; phylum Streptophyta; class Magnoliopsida; order Santalales; family Viscaceae; genus Viscum; species Viscum album. Next base: position 1,596,376,871 of record OY728130.1, on the reverse strand, counting down.
ATTTTCTAAAAGGTTTATTAAATAATGGTGAAGATAAATTTAAATGGTTGTATGTGTTTTTCACAATAAAGTTAATGTTAATTTATCCTAAAAGAGTTTATGATATGATAGATGAAAATAAAAATGGTTACATTGAACTCAATGAGAAAGATTGATGGCATAATTTAATAATTGATGATGATGTTAATCTTAGAAAGAGTTATAAGTAGATAGAAGAAGATAACATTATAAAATTTGATGTTATGAAATAAAGGAGTTTGAATATATGTTCAAGAATTAAACATCAATAATGTTATTCCTAAGTCTCAATATAATTCAAACTAGTTTCGTAAATTTTTCCTTCTAAGAGGTTAGTGGGATTATTTTATCAGATGTTCAAATAGGGATGTGATAGGAATTACATATGGTTGTAATATTAAAATAAATCATTACTAAAACAACAACATGAGAGTATATATAATTTTTGGATATTAAACACTTAATAGATTGGTTGTAATGGTTTTAAATATATAATTTAATTGTAATAAATGAAATTTCCATTTATTATTCATTCATGTGTGTTGTAATTTACTCTACATGAATGGTCAAAAGATAAATATTCCTTAAAAGTGAAAACTTTGAGTTGTACTTAATCAATAATCAACATATAGTATTATGGGTTGTAATGATATGTTAATATTATCTTGAATCTATTCTTGTACTCATTGAAAAAAAATATACAAGATATGAAGAATATATTCATAAGGTAATAAGTATAAACTTATTAATTAGTGTGAATCGATAAATTATATTTCATGGAATTTCATACAGTTATAAATGTACTTAGGGGTGTATTCTTATTATCAATCCTTCTTACATAATTTTGGAGAGATACCTAGATTGATAACCTTAATACTTTGATAATCTATTTATGCAATTCAAAATATGAAGTTAGATAAATAGTGGGTGGTTGGGTATGTTGTTGATCATGTCACTATTTGGAGTGAAACCAAGATGATATTTTTTCACTTTTATGACAAGTAAATAAATATGTTCCTTTATTTAATAAGATTAGGGAAATTCATGTCCATTATTAGTTGACTCAAATATGATGTGCTCAACTACTATGATGAGGGGCATGTGATGTGATCATCTATTAGATGAATGACATGAGATGTTTTCATGAACTTGGCTGGTCTTTTTCATAGAATCAAGAAAATATGAAATTACTATAGTATATTTACATATTCCATGTCTATTGGTCACTCAATGTTATAGAAAAAATGATTTTTATAGGTATACATATGATTTATATGATAAATCTAGCAGTGTACATGTTCTTATAAAGATATGAATATGTTTGATAGATATCACATCATACCCCTTAGTAGCTTAAGTATCATTGATGATTTTTTATAGGTATCTCTTTGCTCGCATCTATGAAATATGTATTTCATATTTTTTCTAAATGTTGATAAGGGCCACAAGGTAACACAGTTAGGCCTCTGGATAAGGATTAAATTTTGAAAAAAGTTTTTTTCCAAAATGATGAGAGTATGATGAAATAATATCCAAAAGGATATTTGGATAGATTTACAAAGATTTGTAAAGTTTTTCATAGTGGATTTATAGATTTTAATGAAATTTGGAGATTGTTGAATATGCACTAAAATGGTTAATGGAATATTTACTTTATGAGTATTTATCTTCCACACAGTTTTACTGATAACAATCCATTATAAATGGATTGAATGGATTGAATATTCATTTAATATGATTCAATTAATTAATGATAATGGGAATATATATATATATATAATGATAAATTGAATATGGTTGACATGTTTCATTTAATGAAATGTATCATGTATTTTTATATAAAAGGATGTCATCCCTCCTATTGATTACAATCAATTTTGTTGGGCAAGCCTCCTAAAGATCTCTTCCTTCCCACAGCTTGTTCATCACCCTCAATGATGATGCTAGTGCCTATTCAAGTATATGGTAGTTCCCTAATTGATATTGGGATCCACTGATTGGTGTAATCACTCAAAGGTAGGAATCACTTGTTTGTTTCTCTAGTTATCTTCATCAAGAACACTCATTGAAGATTACTGTATTGGCTATCCAGGTATGCACATTTATGCTCTTCGTTTATTACATATTGATTCTATCAAATATAGATCATATATATTTGTTTTTTTTCTTACACTTACATGTCTATATTATGGAAAACGAAAATCCAACAATGGTATCAAAGGAAAGGTTAAAGAGATATCTGATTCCTAGTAACTCCCATGCATCAACGGTGGAAAAGTGTGGCTCTCCACCCAAGAGCTCCATTTTGATGCAAAGAGTTTCATTCCTAAAGAGTAGGGGCAATTAAGTTATTTTAAAGGTTCATATGGATGTCATTTTGGATGTTTTCATATGAGGAATAGATATTCAACAACCCAATAGTGGCACCAGAGCATAGGCTTCTTCAAAAAATCAATGTGTTAATTTTATTATTTTATAAAGAACATGTTTTACAAATTGTGAAAATGGGATATTTCAAGCTTGTAAATATATATGAAATTTCATATTTATATTTAATAATTAAATAAAAGGATTATTTTATTATTTATGTTATTCATGTTTATAAAACAGTTTTAAAAATGGGAATAACATTAATAATATTGGGTTAATAAAAAAATTTGTTTTCCTTTGTCAAATATAAAAAGTTCATATCTATTACTCTTGTCTGTGAAAATAAATAAAGTATTTATTTTAATCAAGTGAATTTAATTATGAATTTAATTATATAATTTATAAATAGTTCATAAAATATGGAAAATATATTTTGAAATATTTATAAAATTTAAAAAAGTGTTTTATAAATGAATTAACTAAAAAAAATTATGAGTATTTGATAAATATTTTTCAAATATGTATGGTTTATAAAATATTTATATATTATAAATGGTATTTTTTGAATACATTAAATTATAAAAGGTTTATAAATTAATTAATTATTAATTGTTTATAATTATTTATATAAATGTTTATGAAACATTTATCAAAAAAATATTCCAAATATTAAATGTTAAAATTTAAAATTCCTTTTAAAAAGGGGCCTTATTTTGAGTGATTATCCAAAATGTTCTCGTAAAAAAATAAATAGTCTATTTAAGAAGAAAATTAAATTGGGAATTTAATTATATTATTTATAATTTTTTTAATAATAATAAAAAAAAAATTATAGAATATTTATAAAACTTATAAATGGGGTTTTTGAAATTAAATAACAATAAAATATTTATAGTTAATCAATTAATTGTTTTAAACATTTATTAAAAAAATATTTAATATTAAATTTTTAATATTAATAATATATTTTTCACATTTATATGATATATAAAAGTTATGAATTGTAATAAAGGATATTAAAAATTTTGTCTAAGATTATATGGTATCTTTGTAATCTTTAAATAAAGTGTTTACTTAAGGAATATAAAAATTATTTATAAAAGAGTTTATAATTCACATAAATATGGTCAAAAAATAAATGTCATTTATATTACTGATTATGAATTGTTCATAATAAATTAGTTTTAAACTGTTCAAATTTAAAGGGGATCTTATTTAAAGACATTATTTAAATTACATCAAAAAGGTTTCAATTATTGATTTGATCAAAGTCTTAAATAATAACTTAAAATGTCATATAATAAATAATATTAAAGAGTTCATATTTGATTAAGTATAAAAGTGTTTAATTTCATAAATTATTGAATGTCTATAATGTTAGCTAATTTATAAAAGGGTTTATAATTAACTTTTATTTATAAATTACTCATAAATTGATATCTCATGTTTAAATTTTTTAATTGATTCCCTACTTTAATCATAGTTACAAATTGTTCATATTATGAATGTGTATACTTTAGCTTAACTATTAAACTACTTCCGGGAGATAAATTCTTACATTACATACAAGGTATGACTCTAAAATTTAATTTTTCATTTTCCTTGAACTTAGATTATAATTGAGGTTATTAGTATAGATTTAGTTGTTGGGAATAGTTTGTGAATATCCAGTGTTACAGATATCATGAATTGAGTTCTCTCTTGATTAAAGTCACCCTAGTAGAGTGACTTGGGGTCTGACAACCTAGAGGCCTAGAGGCTTATGCCTTATCTAGAAAGGTGAATGGGATTGGATATCTGTCGCTCTGGGATTACTCAGGTGGAGATTATCAATCTCATATAACTATATGCCTTTACATAAAGAGTTTATATACCTTATAGATATGATGCATTCAGATATGTATAAATATGTTTAACTTCTATTTTTGAGTGAGTAACAAAAACTTGTGGATTGTATAAAAGTTACACATTAATGTGGTTTGAATGCTTTAATTTGGTGGTTAGATTAAGGATTTAAAAACTAAATCATTATAATAATGAATATATAAAAGTGAATAAAATATGAGAAGATAGACATTACATAAGATGTAATAATTATGAATTTAATGTGAATATTATTTATACTAAATTTTTGATACTTTAAAAGAAATCCCCTCAAATACTAAGTGTTAGGCTCCTTCTAAAGTTGCACTTATCATTACCTAAATCATCCAACTAGGTAGTTTTGTGCCAAATCTAGGTGCCCCTGGATTAACTTGTGTAGGGTAAGAAAGTACTGAGTGGATATGGATTTTCTTGTCAGGTAGTTTAATGCCAAAGTTAGGTTCCCTTATCTTCTCCTTGGTTAGCTTATTTTTGGAGTTTTCTTTAGGAACACTATCTTAGAATCCCTAATAGTTAGGATAATAGAGAAATAAAGTTGATTAAATATATATAATGGATTTGGATAAATGGTTATCTACTCAACCATCCAAGAATCATAAATTTTATGATTGGGTTAAATTCTACCTAAATAACTAAGTAGTGAGATTAATTCCCATGTATACTCATTCCTTAGTGAAATATAGATCTTGGATCACTAAATGGATATGATGTACTTGGTCATCAATTTTAATGGGAGAACTAACATTAAAATTTCTTAATGAATATATATAATACATGATATTCATCTGATAAAAAATTCTATTATAGATAAATTCATCATCACCGTCAAACAAAATTTTGAAATTAATCCTTAAAATTAGAATATTAAAGTAAGAAACTCCTAATATTGGTGGCTTAAGAAAATTTCTTGACCAAGAGAAATATTTTATGTATTAAAACAATTTATTTATGAGTAACCAATTCAAAAAGTAAATTTAGATTCCTGTAGAAGTATGGAATGGTTCATTTATAGTTTCAAAGTCACTATATACAAATTTACCTTAAGTGATTCTAGTCTCATTTTCTCAATATGATTATGTATGTCAATAATATTCAATATGATTGAATATCCTTGGAGAGACTAGATAATTCCTATAAGGATTATTTTTGGTTAAAAAATCATACTACTACCATAATTGAAAATGTTTTAAAAATTTGAATGATTTTAAGAAAATTTTACCCAATATTTTAAAATATTGAAAAAAAATGAACTAGGCATACAATGTCTATGTTTTGGTGCTATAAAAATAGTACAAGGAGTTAAAAGTTAAAAACTGAAATAGTAAAGGTTGTAAAGTCCAATAATATTTCTTCAATAAGATATTTAATTTTATTTAAGCCTTTATGGTATTATCATGAAGTAGTAATGATTTTATATGATGGTATTATCTAAAATACTTAAAGGAGTTTTGTGAAACCCCATTGAATTTCCATGTCAAGTATTAATGACAATAGAAATTTATTTTATAATTTTTAAGGGTATATGATACTAAATGTATAAATTACAAGTTTTTTGAATATATAAATCAAAATAAGAATTGATAAATCTTGTATTATAAATCCAAGAGATGAAGTAATAAGTTTCTATATCAAGGATTTGAATGTAAATGAATGTTTCAAGATTATATGAATCAAAGTAAGGGATATGTATATTCGTATTATTTCTCTTATATGATAAGATATGTTTTTCATTAATAAATATTTATTATAAATAAAATGAGATGAATAATTTTATATGCATGGTTTATGGTTTATTATATTATATAACATGTTTTTATAATAATATATGGATAAAATTGTTTTATCCAAGATAAAGTGTTTATCTATCTATTTGTTAAATTATGATGGAATTTTATTCCCACATAGTAGTGGTGTATTTTAATTAATAAAATATTATTTTTCAATAAAATACTCTAAACATATAGAATACCATATGAGATATGGAAACAATAGTTATATTTTTTAGATACTCCTACTAAAAGGAAATAAATGTTATTTACTAATCAATAAATTAGTTTGTGTTGAGTCTTATAAAAATATTGCAAAGAGAATATAGTGATTAAGATGTTAGTGGGGGTATGTTTAAACTTAGAGAAGTTCAAATTTAAAAAAAAATATATTATACAAGATTTAGATTAAGTTATTATTTACTTTATATCTTAAATAGTTTTGATATGTGAGAGTAATGAAAAATATAAGTAGATACATTTAATTACTTTGAGAAATTAAATATCACTAATAACTAAATGATTATACAAGTATAAGATTAAAATTAATTATTCACTTAATTTCCATTAGATTTTAGGATATGTGATGATAAATAAATATAAATAGTTATATTTAGTTATTGTAATAAAGTGAATTATACATGGTATCTGAAAAAAAATATGATATTAAAGTGAATAAAATGTAAATAATCTCAATTAGTTACTATAATAAAGTCAATATCATTGTTATTCCAACTTATTTACAAATTAAAATTCACTTGATTTCCTAAAAGGTTTAGGATATAGTGGTAGACATAAATGTAAATGGTTACATGTGTTTACTACAATGAAGTGAATTTCACTTTATCCTAAAATAGTTTAGGATATTATAGATAAAAATGTAAATGGTTACATTGACCTCAAGGAGAAAGTTTGATGGCATGATTTAATAATTTATGATGATGTTAATATTAGAAATAGTTCTAAGTAGAAAAGAGGAGATAAAATTATAGCATTTTTTGTTATGAAGTTAAGGAGTTTGAATATTGGTTCAAAGAGTTGAAATTAAGGAATATGATTCCTAACTATCAAAATTATTCAAACTATATTTCTTTATAAATGTTACTCACTAAGTGGTTAGTGGGATCATTTTATCATATCTTCACATAGGGATGTTATAGGAATTACATATGGATGTAATGTTCAAAAACCATTAGTGCATAAACAAAATGAGAGACATATAGAATATATGGGTATTAAAAACTTTAGATATTGGTTTTAATAGTTGTAAACATATAATGTAATTGTAATAAAGGAAATATACATTTATCATTCATTCATGTGTGCTTCAATTTACTGTAAATGAACAGTTTAATGATAAATATCCCCTCAAAGTACAAACTTTGAGTTATCCCTGATAAGTGGTCATCATGGAATATTATGGGTTGTGATGATGTGTTAATATTAGCTTTAATTGATTATTATACTCATTATAAATGGTTGTATACAATATAAAACTAATATATTCATGATTTAATAAGTATATACTTATTTATTGGACGGAATCACTAAAGTATTTCTCATAGAATGTCACACAGTCATGGATATAATTTGGGTGTATTTTTATTATCAATCCTTTTTACCTAAGGTTGGTGATATACATATCATGAAAACCTTTATACTTTGATACCCTAATTAAATAATTAAAAATATAAACTTATTTAATCATGGGGTGGTTGGGTATGTTGTTGATCATGTTGTCGATTGGAGTGCAACCAAGATAGAATTTGTCCACTTGTATGAAAGGTAAATACATCTAGACATGGATTTAATAAAACTAAAGAAATGCATGGCCATGATTAGTTGAATCACATATGATGTTTTCAACTACTTTGATGAGGTGAGTGTGATAAACTCGTCTATTAGATGAATGACATGATATGTATTCATCGACTTGGTCAGTTTTTTTAGAGAATCAAGAAAAGATGAGATAGCCACACTTGATTGACATGTTTCATGTCTAGTTTTCACTCGGTGTTATGGAAAAATTGAATGTATAAGTATACATATGATGTATATGATACATATATTTGGGGAAATTATAGTTACCCAATACTTTTACACATAATATTACATGATTTTTAGCATAAATATCCCATAAAATACAATTAAAGGATCGAGAGTCCTGGTGTCTTTGGAAGACTAGGTTCATAATACATAAAAATAAACTAAAACACGTCATATTTATCTTATTATCCTTAATGGATACTAAATCACTTTTATCTCTTAAAACTATATAGGATAACCTTTAGAATACATAAAAGGGGTGATCTATAAATCCTGATAAGGGACTAAATATTGTAATGAGGCACAACATGTGAGTCAAACAATATAACATGATATCATAAAATAAAAGTATCATGAATAATCACAAGGGATAATAACATAAATAACATGGAATCATAATATTATGATAACATGAGAAATTGGAAACTATATATAATATGACATAAACACAAGTCAAGGCTAACTGTTGAGAAAATGTCACGTGGTGGACAGAGTCACATAATGAATTATATTCACTACCTAATCCCATACATAATGTATCAGGAGACAAAAAAATTACCTGATTCATTTGAGAATTATCTGTTTATATCCATCATAAAAGTTTCATGCTTATGTGTGTCTCAAAATTAAATGAATCTTAAGACATAAACATAAAAATTACCCATGAAAAGAAATGGGTTGCATTTGAGAAAACAACTTATGAAATGTATTAACCCATAAAATAAAAAGAGAATAATATATTTACATATGTAAGAAACATATATAAAAAATTTAAAATCATTCCATAACATAAAAAAGTGATAAAAGTTATTTATAGAGATAAATTTAATAACCCAATGAAAAAAAGGAGGTTTAGAGAGATCTATTACCTTATATTCAAGAATCATTCTGCACTTGCACTTAATGTCATGAATAATAAAATTAAATTAATTAATTACTTAATTAAGAACCTTTTACATAAATATTTGATTTATAATAGTTTTATTATGTTCATTTATAACCATTTTTATGAGATATAATGTTTAATTTTTTTGTTTCGGGAGCGTTCATTTCATGGTTACAGGTCAGATCACTTATGGATAATTATTGAAGTTCTTATAAAATGGGACTATAGATAAAAAAGTTAGAATAATTGGTATTAATGAACTTCCATAAATTTAAATGGTACCAAGTATTCATATGTTTTCTGACATAAGGATAGATCATTGAGTAAAAAAATTAATGTTGCGTGGTTAGTTCATTTAGGTGATTTTATTGACCGTCATGAACTAGATTCGTTTTAATTAATATTATGGAAATATATTCATTAAATATATATATATATATATAATATAAATAATTAGTTCATTTTAAACCATTATAAATTAATTTAAACCTACAATTAATTTGGTAGTGGAAAACAAAAACTCATCATCCATGAAGGTGGTGAACCGGCATAATATAGACAATGGTTTTATTTTTTTAAGAATAAGAGGAGATGAGAAAGGGTTGGATGATAGATATTCCATTATAAATATAAAATTATAGTATATATAGGATATAATTTTTACTATTACATGTTTTATAATGAAGTCGAGGAGAATACAGAAGTATAAAATAATTAAAAATAAAAAATTTGAAAATGTTACATCTTGAATGTTGTCTCATAAAATACATATTAAAGCGATTTGGGATTAGACTTTTTAGAAGAAAATTTACTCTAAGAAAGTGGTTAGAGTGGTGAGGATATATTTTTACATAGATTTGGAAATCTCTGAGGCTTGGAAGTTTTGAGGAGAATGGGTGGTGAGGGGTGGTATTTATAAGGGGAGGAGAGGGTGTTTTTGAATATTATATTCATTAGTTTGTTATTTTGGATTAAGAATATTTATAGTATTGATTATTATGAATATATATAGTAAATTATGTATTTTAATTTGAAATAATAGGTTCTTACATCTTACATGACTCCAAAATTAATATATTTAGCTTATAATATTAAATATTGTATTTTACTATATTTCACTACTCACTAAAAATTCAATTATTTTAGAAAAATACCAAAAATTAAACATAACCATTTTTTGATGTGTATATTAAAAAAATGAAATTAATTTCATGAAAATAATTTTATAAATATGAGAAATTTAATTTTTAAATAAAATCCTCATTTATTTGAAAAATACCAATTTTAATATTATGATCGATTTTATAATCCTATGAAAAATTGCATATGGTCTCATAAAATTATATTATCTTTATAATAAAACTTAATATTTATTTATAAATTCATTTTATTAAAATATTATTTTATTTTGAATCATTATATTTATTATAAAAGTGTAATTAAAACATTTATGTTTTATAAATATACAAACACATAATTTATCATTTTTAAAACATTTATTTACTTTCACAATGGTATAAATATATCATATTTTCATGTTATAAGATACATAAATATTATTATACACATTCATAGTTGATTATTTTATTCTAATAGTTAGGTTACTATTCTTAACGGTCATATTCCTATTTCAACAGTCAGGTTACTATCCCAATTTTCAGATTACTGTTCCAAAGGTCAGATTTATAATAGACATATGGGTTCCCTAATTCCTATAAATACCTAATATTTCATTAATTATTCATTCACTTATATTTCTCTCCATTTTATATATTTTAATTTTAAAAATTCATATTGGATTACAAATATTATGCTTAATTTTTATAGTTTTGTTTGTGAGTGCGGTTATTTTGGTGGATTGATCACATATAAATTTTTATATTGTAGTATCTTGTTTTATATTTTTTTTTCACACTTCAATATTATTGATTATTATGGCCATTTTTATTTTATAAATTTAATTTTCAAGTTATTATAATAAAATTTACTTGGTTTTATCATTTGGTGTGTGTAAATTATACTACATTTCTAAATATGGAAAAATTATAAGAAGGGAAATTCCATTGGTAAAATTTTAGGTTGTTACATTCTTTCCCCTTAAGAAATTTCTCCTTTGAAATTTCCTTTTACAAACTAAGGTGAAGAAAGGTGAGGGAACTTTTGCTTCATGGATTTCTCTGATTCCCATTTCACATCCTCCTACTTATGGTTTCACCATAGTACTTTGACTAGGTGAGTTGTCTTATTGTGTATAACTTTATCTCTACAATCCAAGATCTTAATCTGATTCTCTTCATAATAGAACTCATTTTCCAGCTCTACCACCTCTGAATTCAATACATGTGAGGGTTCTGGTATGTAATTAAGAGGGATACATGGAACATGAAATTTATTTGAGAAAGGATTGGTTGGAATGTTAGGCGATAGGTCACTAATCTAATGAAATCTATAATCTCAAAGGTTTTGATGTACCTAGGACTTAGATTACCATTCTTCCCAAATATCATAGAACTCTTGTATAGAGATATGTATAGGAACACTTTATCTCTAACCTCAAACTCTAGGTCTCATCAAATATTATCATCATATCTCTTCTTTAAACTCTGAGAATTCCTGATGTGCTACTGAATAGTCTTGATCTTTTCTACCATTTACTCAACCATTTAAGGTCCTAACAACTTGAATTCACCAACTTCATCCTAGCACAAAATTGTTCTTCATCTCATCCCATAAAATGCTTCATATGGATCCATTTCTATTCTTGAGTGGAAACTATTATTATATGATAATTCAACTAGAGAAATATGTTGATCTTATACACCTTTTATGTTCATTGAGCATCCCCACAACATGTCATTAAGTTTCTTGGTAGTTTACTCAGATTGGACATTGGTTTGGGGATGATAAGTTGTACTAAAGTTATACTCAGTGTTTATATCATGTTAGTGACTCTTCTAAAACTTGGATGTAAATCTTGTATCTTAGTCAAATATAATCTATAGTGGTGTTCTATGCAGCCTCACCACTTCTTTGATGTATATCCTAAAAACTTGATCAAGTGAGAAGTACTCTCTAATCACAATTAAGTAGTCTTTATATGATGATCCATCAAAACCTATATGGAATTATTTCCTCTTGATGTATTCATTAAGACAATGGAAAATTATATGGTTATGTTTTCTCATTTTTATGTAATTATGGGTAATGGTTTCACTATCCCATTAGAATTTTTCCTTTCATCCTTCTCCTTATAACATACCAGGAATTTTGATTTATATTCTACAATCTCCTTCTTTATATTTTCCCACCAATAGTGCTCTAGAATATCTCAATACATATTTATGCTCCCAAGGTTGATGGAGAAGGTCGAGATATATGAATCATTCAAAAAAATCCTTTATCTATGGATTTAATGGTAGACATGGTTTTGACCCAAATATTATAAATTCTTCTTCATCAATTTTAAACTTTGAGAATTTCTCTTTTCTTATATTTTCCACCTTTTTATATATTTCTACATCATCTCTTTGATCATACATAATCTTCACCATAATTGATTGTTGAGAAATCATTTTAAAATGTAATGATGATGTTCCTTCCTTTATGATTCTCATGTCCATCCTTTACAAGTCTAAGAAGATTGGATCCTTCTAAATTATCATCATTGATAAGATCGTAGGATCCTTTCTACTTAGATAATATGCCACTTTATTTTCTTTCCCATGATGGTAGTGGATTGAGAATTCATATTCCTTGACCAGCTTTAACCATCTTTATTTGGGAATATTAAGCTCATTTTGTGTGAATATATATTTGAGACTCCTATGATACATATATATTTCACACTTATTCCCATAGAGATAATGTATCCATGTTTTCAATGTGAAGACCACTCCATCTAACTCTATATTATGTGTTGGATAGTTCTACCCATGAACTTTAAACTTCCTTGAGGTGTTGGCTATAATTTTATCATTTTGTACTAGTACACATCCCAAGCCATTCTTTGAATCATCACTATATACCATGAAAATCTACCCACTTGAGGGTAATGTGAGTACTAGTGTAGTGATAATCCTTCTTTTCAATTCTTTGAAACTCTCTACGAATTCATCAGTCCAGATGAACTTTACTCCCTTCCTTGTAGGCTTAGTTAACGGGTTTGAAAACTGTGAGAAGTTTCTCCCAAATCATTGGTAATACCCATCTATTCCAAGGGAACTACAAATCTTAATTATAGAAATTTTTCATTCCCAATCCTTAATTTCATTTTTCTTATAAGGGTCTATAGGTATCCCATTATTGGTGATAAAATACCCCGAGAATGATACTTCCTCCATCTAGAACTCACATTTACTATACATTGCATATAGCTTATCTTTTCAAAAAGTCTTTAGCATGATATTAAAATAGTAATCTTGATCATACTTGATTTTAGAGTATATTAGAATATTATCTATAAATACTAACAGAAATTTATTGAGGTAATATCTAAATAATATATTCATTAAGTTTATAAATATTATTGGAGAATTAGTGATTCTAAAGGGAATCATTGTTAACTAATAGTTTTCATACCTTTTTTGAAAGTTAATCTTGGGAATTTATTTCTTATTCACCTTTAATTGGTGATATCCCAACCAAAGTTACACCTTATAGAAATATAGGTCTCCACATAGTTGATCGAACAAATTATCTATCCACGGTAGGGGATACTTGTTCATTGTTGTGATTTTGTTGATCTCGTGATACAAAGGCACATTAACTCATCCATATTCTTGACAAAGAGGACCATAACTATAACAACCCAGGTAATGATAGAATAATTTATTTTCATATTTATTAATATGAATTATATAGTTATATTAGTTATAAAAATATTAAGTAATTTTTAAATAAAAAAATAGTTTTAATTAAACTCTTTTCTTATAATATTTTATTTAAAATATTGATTTATAAATTTTAAAATTTGAATTTCAAAATATTAAAATAATTTTTTAAATCATAATATAAAAATCTACTTTTGGTGAAATTTGGGGATATTTTAGAAAATATTTATTTTTCAGTGAATAGTGAAAAACATTGAATTTAGTCAAAGGTCATTTATTTTTAATAAATTAATAAATTTAAAAGTATGTATATGTCTTGAATATATTTTCAAGTAACCTAAGTATAATTTATTTATATTTAATCCACTTAATTACTTTTTATTCAACTTTATATTTTTTTTAGTATAAGTTTTTTTTGGGTTTAAAAGCATGTTTTTCTAAAAACTGTTTCAAAATGCATAATGTTTCTAATTTTTAATTAATTAAAATAATACCTAATGGTTAATGTTTTAAATGAAATTTATATATTATATATAAGAAAATATTAATTTATTTTCATAAAATTGTTATTATTATTATATTTAATATATAATCATTATTTTCTAAAAAAATATTCTTCTTAAAAATTCATTGTCACGTCGCGTCTGCAGGATTAATATTAAATTAAAATTTTACACTTATATGAATTGAATTTGTAAAAATTGATTCAATATTTGGAATAAAAACAATTTATAACTTATAATTAGTCCAAATTAATTTTTGACCATAATTACTAGTGAAAGTAGTTAAAATTAATCATAGTGATTAAGGTAAAAATAAGTTTACAATTGGATTAAACTGTAAACTTAAGAGAAAATGACCTAGAAACTTGTCCAAAACCCTTTTTCTGGAAATATTTAGACATTATACCTTCTAGGATAGATAATGGACCATTATTGGTCCTGGTTACATGAAATAAACGTGGGTATAATTCACTCTTTCAAAAAATTACAAGTGTAACACCCACCTCACTTATAAAAGGTCACCACCACTCCTCACCTCTTCACAATTTCAAACCTCTTTAGATCATACAATAACTACCCAAATAAATTTCCAAATTCCTTAATCTTACCCAATAATCCTTATTTTTGGTATAAATCTAACCAAGGAAGTACTTTGGTGCAAACCAAAAGGAGTTACCCGAAGAAGAGGTAAAGTTCTCCAACGAGGGTTTTTGTTTTATTTCTTTCTCCACACCATTCAATTCATATTAAAAAATGATTATATAATAAAATCTGTATATTAAATATTATGAGATTTTATTGTGTTAATTTCATAACCTAAATATTTTCCCTCTTCTATAAAATGGGTTACTAAATCATCATTCATGTGTATGGTGGACTACCACCTCACGAAATGATGTCATTCGTTTTTCCATTACCACCTCTCACGGTTGGGTATAATGATGGATATAAAGTGTATATGTGATATTTATAACATAAATATACATATAAAGTAAATATAACATATATATATATATATATACACCTTTTTACATTCTATACCATAGTGGATACAATAACGTTGCTCGTGTGTACAGCAGACTACCTCCTCACGAAGCATTGTGATTTTTTTTCACTAACATGTTACATTGAATGTAATATGGGTAAATATAATTAATATATGTGATATAAATGAAATAATTATGATATTAATTACATATTTATCATTATTTAAATATAATATATCATTTTATTTCTTACATTTTTACTTAATGAAAAAATGATAACGTCATTTGTGGATGTGTGGGCTACCGCCTCCTCGAAGCGATGTGATTCATTTTTTCATCACCACATAAAAATAATGATATATATAAGTATATATAATTAAATAATATGTTATTTATGATATAATTATAATTTTTTAAAGATAAAATATTACTTACCTTCTTTATATAATGATCATTGAAAAATGAAAATGTTACTCATGTGTACGTACGACCTGTCGTCTCCATGATCATGATGTTAGTTCATTTTTCATAACCATATTTCATTATTGTTTTTAAAAGTATAATTTATGTGTAAATATGATAATTATTTAATTATTATTATTATTTATATGTTTAAATAATGCAATCTTTGACCATAATCAACCTACCAAATTCATTTTTGACACATAAGTTGAATATGGTCAAAACATATGATGTAAACTTAATTGACTAATTAATTGTATATAACATGATAATAAGTGAAATAAAAGTAATAGTAAACATGAAAAATGTTTTCAATCATGTAAATAATTAACATAATTCTATTATTTAGGAAGATAAAGACACATGTGACAAGTCAAAATCAAGGTAAGGGACGTCATCTCAATTTCCTTTCATTGAGTCACATCATGATTCTATACACCTATATTAATTTATGATGTTTATATTAGACTATTTTATATGTTATATAATTAATTTATTTATTATAATTATATTTAAAGTTTTTTTAATGTTATACTTTCATGGGGTTTATGATTCAAATATTTCCAAGGTGACAAGGGACTTTTTTTTAAAAAATCTTATTTTAATGTTTTCCTTAAAACTATCTTTCTCTTCCATGACCATGTTTTTAAAATTATTTTATGAAAAAATTAGATGGAAATAAAATATTTATAAATTAAATTTTATGCACCTTTTTAATTTATTTTCAATTTTTTTATAAAAGAATAATTTTACATGTTTTATACATAAACTTTTGATAAATGACAAAAGAAATTCCTTATTCTTAACATACACGGCGACAATGAATTTTCATCTACTATAACCATTATTTTATTTATAGCTTCCTTTAAAAGATTTCATGTTTCATTAAATGAAAAAACCTTTTTTACTTTTTATTTGTGTATTTTGGTGTTGAAAATGGTTTTTCAAAAGTAAAGAGTATTTTTATTTTGAAAATGGTTTTTTAAAAGAAAAGGGTATTTTGATATCCAAAAGTGATTTTCTTATGAGTTTAAAATATTTTTTAAAATGTTTTATGATGGAAAAGTGAGATTATAATAAAAAATTATTCATGATATGGTACTTTATCATTATACATGAGAAATGGGTGTGCCTAGATGTCACCTGGTGAGCCCATTACAGCTTATACGATGGGGCGGCCCAGATAGCATCAAGTGAGCCCATTATAGCTTAAATGATGGGTGTTCCGAGATAATATTCCAATGAATTCAGTAATGTTCCTTGTATTAATAGGAAATAATGAGTGATTTTTCAAATGGTTTCTCCTATGGATTTAACTAGGCTCCAGTTACTTCTAACACTGGTTTAAAATGGTTTATGAATGTGATGCTCTATGTTACCAAGAAGTGTTTTTAATTTCTTTATATGGGATTTAAAGGATTTATTTGAGAAAAATGTGGGTGTTTCATGTGAAAAAAATTTCTTTATTTTTCTCAAAGAATGTTTATGTAAAGGTAAATGTTTTATGGGTTTTCATGTTTTCACTAGACTAATGGTTTTTTTTCTTTTATATCCCTTACTGATATTTTTGAGCTCATACCACATTTTATAATGTTTTTCAAGGGATGGGTAAGAGAAAGGATGAATTAAAGTTTAAATTCATGAACATTTTTCGTGAAATAAATAATGTTTTCTTTAAAAAAAATTATATGGTGGTAAAAATGAATAGTGATTTAAAGTGTCCACTTTGTATTATATGGTTTTGTAATGTATGAGTTATGAACTAATTACATAAAATTCTAAAGATTAAAATATACTCAAAGTGAAAGAAAGTAAATTCTTGACTAAAACTCAAGATTATGTAATGTTTAAGGTCAGGTCCTTATAGGTGCACCCTAGGATGAAGCACTATTGTGTATAAAACACTTTTCGAGACTCTCTTGTAATAGATTCGTCAGTTCATCTAACTCAATAATTTTAATTATGTAAGTATTATTTGATATGAGAAAATATATAAGTATAAATTCAATTGAGAACTCAGACTCTTGGTTAAGAGAAAGATCAAGAAATTATTCAGGAATGCATCAGTGTGGTCCCTCACAATGGGCATGTCTTCGTGCATGATTCTATCCATTTTCTTAATTATTTGAGCTATATATTATTACTCATAATGCAATAATATCCATGCTTGAGAAGAATATTACAAATTATATTCATCCTCCTTACACTTATACATAATCATAGGATGACTTGGGATGTGAAGATTGATCCCCCTCTCTTGATATCTGATGTTAGCTTTATATAAGGACAACCAATACATTCCCAATATATCATCAAAATACACTAAAGGAAGCAAGAAAATATTTTTTTCAAGGTTCGGTACACAAACATTGATCAGGTAGGATTTTCATTTCTCATAGATAGCCTAATCACCATGTTTTGAGGTTTTTATTGAATAGTTATACTAAACTTTCATGATATGAAATAATGTGTAGAATTAGAATAAAAAAGTATGTTCATTATTCATTAATGGGTTACCATAATACCTATCACTACATCATTATTAGGATCCACCTTAGAATTAGTGATAGGATATGCACTTCCTTGATCTCTAGGACTTAGAGGATGTTTTTTCTCATTTTCTCTGACAAATTTTGGCTTTGGGAATTGGTTTTCATAATGGATGTGTTACTTATAGTTGAGTCACTATACCATAGGTTGAGTGTTGATCTGGACCTTCTTTTATTCCATAATATTAGTGGGTTTATTCATATCCCTTCAACATTTATTATCCTGATTCCCATCTTTTCCACATTTGAAGGATCTATAGGTTCCCTTGAGATAGTTTTCATGATGCTTATTCCTGCATTTTTTATACATGGGACGTTGGGTTTTCTTTCCACTATGATATGTATCCATTTATCCTATAAAAGTAAACTCCAATATATGATTTTTATCTCTGGTCTCATGAGACCACTGAGATTCATTGATCTCCATATCATTATTAAGGGACAACAAATAATCTCTTCATAATTATAAAATTCTCAAATCACTGAATCATTTCATGTGATTTTATTTAACCCAATAAAGAAGTGTTCCACCTTAACTTCGATGTTGATGATGAAATTGAAGGAATATCATGCAAGCCTTGTAAAGTTTGTCTCATATGCCCTAATAGACTAATATTCCTTTTTCTTAAATACAAGAAACTCTCTCTCTATTTTAATATGGGGATTTTGGGAAAAATATTTATTGAAAAATGTTTTCTTGACTCTTTTATTGTTTCATGGAATCAATTTCCTCTTTAGACTTCGTGTTCTTGATCAGTTTTCACCACTGATCAGGTTCCCCTAAAAATGATAGGAATCTATCATGAATTTCTATTGTTATGAATATTTGAGGATAGAGAATATCTTCTCAATAGATTTAATCCATTTTTCCATAATGAGGGGATCATAAGATCCACTAAAGATAGCAGGCATTTTTCACATAAAGGACTCGACCACAACTTTCTCTTTCTTAGGAGAAGGAGGGTGTTCTATGTGATTCAAGTTATTATTAACATCATGAGTTAGTTGGTCCAGTAACTCTATGAAGTTTACATCTTATGCTCTCATACATTTATCCATATCATTAGTGAAATCATTACATTGTCCTACATGTGGGTTATTGGCACGGTTCCCCCTATTTTCTACCATTAACTAAAATAAAGGAAAAATAAGATGAGAATAATTTAAATAATAAATGTATAAAATTAATATATATATATATATATATTATAATTTAGTTATTATTCAATGTGAGATAATTAAGGCAAGGAGAAGGTAGAATTAGAAAATAATTAAAAAAATAAAATTTGAGAATGTTACATCTTGAATGTTGTCTCTTGAAATACTAATTAAGGTGCTTTGAGATTGGAGTTTTTAAAAGAAAAATGACTATAAGGACGTGGGGAGATAGTTGAGGAGATAATTTTACATATAAATGGAAATATCTGAGGCTTGGAGGTTGTGAGGAGAATGGGTGGTGAGGGGTGGTATTTATAATGGGAGGAGATGGGTGTTTTAAATATTATATTCATTAGTTTATTATTTTGGATCAAGACTGTTAATAGTATTGATTCTTATGACTATATATAGTAAATGGTGCATGTGTCTTCAAAATAATGGGTTCTTACATCATAAATAAATCAAATTCATGTATTTAGCTTATAATATTAAATGTCATATTTTACTGTATTTCACTATTCACTAAAAGTTCAACTATTTTAGAAAAATACCAAAAATTAAACCTAACCATTTTTTGACTTATAGATTCCAAAAATGAAATTCATTTCATGAAAATAATTTTCTGAATGTGAGAAATTAAATTTTAAAGTAAAATCCTTATTTATTTGAAAAATATAAATTTTAATATTATGGTCGATTTTATGACCATTTGAAAATTTACTTATGGTTTCATAAAATTATCTTATCATTATAATAAAAAAATATTGATTTATAAATCCATTTTATGATAATAATATTTTTCTTTAAATAATTATATTTATTATAAAAGTGTAATTAAAACATTTATGTTTTATAAATATACAAAAACATAATTTATCATTTTTAAAAAAATTATTTACTACACCATGGTATAAATATATCATATTTTCATGTTATAAGATACATAAATATTATTAACACTTCCATAGGTGAAGATATTATTCTAAAATTTATGTTAATATTCATAACTGTCATATTACTATTCCAATTGTCATGTTACTATTCCAATGGTTAGATTACTATTCTAATGGTCAGATTTATAATGGCCATATAGGTTCCTTACTTCCTATAAATACCTCATATTTTATTCATTATTCATTCACTTATATTTCCCTCAGTGTTATATATTGTCATTTTCAAATTGCATATTGGATTACAAATATTCTCCTTCATTTCTATAGTTTTTACATGAGTACGATTTTTTTGGTGGATCAATCATATCCAAATTTTAATATTTTAGTTATATTTTTTCTATTTATTGTCACATTATAATACTTTAAATTATTATGGCCAATTTTAATCTCTAAATTTAATTTTCAAATTATTATAATAAAATATAGTTGGTTATATCATGTGTTCCATGTGCATTATACTACATTACTAAATATGACACAATTAAAAGAAGAGAAATTTCATTGGTAAAATTATAGTTCATTATAGACATATTAATATAGAGATATGAGTATGTTTTATGGAGATCAAACTATACCCCTTAGTAGCTTGAGTGGTAAAAATGATTTTCTAGAGGCCATTATTTTCTTAAATATATTAAACATAGATTTTATCTTTTTTTCAATGAATCTAAGGCCTATAGGGTTGAACAGTTAGGACTCTAGATAATGATTAAGTTTTGGAAAAAGTTTTTGTTCTAAAATGAAGAGAGTATGATAAAACCATATCCAAAAAGATTTTTGGATGTATTCAAAAATATTTGTGAAGTTTTGTACATATACCTTATAAATTTTAGTGAAAGTAATAGATTGTTGAATATTCACTAAAATAATTAATATAATATTTAATTGAGGTTTAATTATCTTCCATGAAATTTCATTGATATTCCATTATGAATGGATTTAAAGGATTTAATATTTAATTAATATGATTCAATGAATTAATGAAAATGAGATTAAATGTATATATATACATTGAATATGGATGATTTGTTTCATTAAATAAAACACTTCATGTATGGATATATAAAGTGATGAGATCCCTCATGTTGTTGATAACCAATTTTATTAAAGACTCTCTAATATATCTTCCTTCTCGTAGCTTGTTCATCACCTTCGATGAAGATACTAATACCTCTTCAAGTGTATGGGGGTCCTCTGATGGAGACTAAGATCTGAAGGCTGGTGTAATCCCTCAAAAGTAAGAATAATTTTTTTATTTCTCTAGTGATATTCATCAATAAAAATCATTAGATATTACTATATTGGTTATCTAGGTACGTACATTTATGTTATTTATTTATTATATATTTATTACATCAAATATATTTTTGTTTTTATTACACTTCCATGTCTATATAATGGACAATGAAAACCCAAAACTTCCTCCTTCTCAAGAATAAGAGATGAGGACTACAATCCTCGAACCTAATGGATTGTATGGTGATTGCTAAGAAATGGTGTAAGATAATTGATAACTCTATACAGGAACCATGATATTTTTTGGAAACATTCTGAGATCAAGGAGCACATGTAGATCACTACAATATGGGTTCTACTTTAGACACTCATAGTGAAACAATAATACAACTCAAATGAAGTTCAAAGGATCAACATTTATATCAAAGAAAAACCTTAACATCAAGGAATTTTTCTTGTTGGTTAAATTAATTATGAATTTAATTTGAAAGATCCTCTCTCTGGTTATAGGATTATTTCTTTATGATTATTTAGATATAATCAGGAGATATGTCATTATTCTTCATGTTATTATGATTTATTCATTGTATTCAATGAAAAATCATCATTTGGCATGAGCTTAATCAACTTTTGTGGTTCCCAGAACCTTCAAGTGTTATCAAAATAGCTACATTTAAATTTATAATTATTTAATTGTTTGTCGATCAATTTCACAATTATTTGTCAATTTTTTGTTTTGGTTTTTGTTATTTATTCTACAATTTGGGAAAAATTTTATTCACCTTCTTATAACCAATAAATAATGTATACCATCCAGAGGTAATACATGATTTTCATGATTACATGGTGTGTAACTCGCATACATGTTGTGTGACCCCACACAATGCAGTGGTCATAAGTTCAAAAAATGTAGTGTATAATTAATAGATATGTGGTGTATAATTAATACACATTTATTGTATAATTAATTAATACATACATGGTTTATAATTAATATACATGTGGTATTCTATTCATTTACATGTATTACACACCAAGTCAGGTTATACCCTACTTAAATTAATTTACATGGAAAGAAAATTAATTATTCTAATAAATCAAATTAACACATGTTTTTTGTGCCATAAATTAACGGCACACATCATGTGACAAGGTTTAAATAATATTAAATTTTTAATTAATTTCAGCATTTAATTTGGAACTGCACATCATGTATGATCATCATTATACATTGTGTACTCTATGGGAATTAAAATTAGTACATGGCACATAAATTAAAACATGTTTTATTGTTATAAATTTAAATTAAATTTCATTTAATTTATGTGATACATCATTAATGTTGCATGTTGTGTGAGTGTACAGTACATGATGATGACTAGACACAGTGTAGTTTGGATGGGTACATTCCATGTTACCTCCAGGTATATGATGTGTAATTAAGTAATTTTAAATAAAATTATTTTATTTAAAAAATTACACATGATGGAATAAAATGTATATCCATAACTATTTGGATTAATAATTAAGATAAATAATTAATTAATTAATAATACCATTAATTACTAATTCAATAGAAAATTATTTTAATTAATATAGCTGTTTGGATGAATACTAGCTTGTATGAATGCGATGATCTTGCGTGTATGTGATTGATCATGAGCTTTGACCAACTAATGTATGTGTTAGATTTATATTTAATTTACTATTATTTCATGAGTTTTATTAGGTGATAAAGTTTTAATTAATTAAATATGATGGTATGTGAGTCATCTCTCTCACCTTTATTATGTACAACTTGCATATGTGTGGTTTATTTTATGTATCACATACCCCTGGTCCCCCTCACCTACATGTGAGTGTAAAATATCTAAAGGATGGAGCTCCAAGAATAGGATGTATTTCAAAACCTAAGCTAAGGTAAAACTAACCAATAAGATACAAAGTTCAATGGTGGAATGCTACAACTCAATCCAAGCTCAGGTCAATGATTTTTTCACCTGGGGTTGAAGGTCAATTTATAGTCTGCTCAATAAATTTAATATTATAAACCTCATAATCAAGTCATTTTATTTATTTTATTTTTTCAATTTAATAATTATCATTTATTTGATTCATGTTTATATGAATAAATATGATTACAAAAATTAAATAATATAATAAGACATGCAAGATAAAGTAAAATAAATTGATTATGAAAAAATATATTTTATCAACACATAGTTAATTAATTATGTAAAATCCACATAACATCAACAAGACATGTGAAGGATAAAATAATGAATTTTACACATAAATAAACAAAATCCATCAATCAAATATTAATTCAAAATGTCTTCCATTATCTAAGTTAAGATGGAATCAAATTTAAAGTGTTGGTCGGGCCATAGTCAAGGCAGTTTTAATTTTCATGAAGCATAAAAAAAGATTATGGGTTAACATAATCGAATTTGAATTAAGTTTAATGGTCATACTCTATTCAATAAAAATTTGAAGGAAAATTTTGATGAAATTTGAGTCAGGATTTTAATATTGGAAAGTCTACTCAATAGATCAAGGAGATTCAAGTTAGTGGTTGGAAATACCCCTACCTAAATACCTTCTTATGATTTTCATGGCCATATTCTAAGTTATGAGATGGTGAATAATAATATTTTTCACTATAATTTTCATGAAATATAACATACCAAGTCCAATGGTGAGGTATATTGGGACTTGATAAAATAGTGGGAGATTAATAATTAAATTTATTTTATCTCACACATTTTGGTAATCAAGATAAAGCACTAAATATATTCTTTTATATTATTGTAGAAAATGAAAATTTCATAAACCTCAATATCCTTATGTTATATACTATAGAAAGATAAAATATTTACCAATAGTAACTTCCATGAGTGGTATAAGAACTTGAACATTGTAATACGCCATGAAAGAAAGATTTATGTGGTGGAGTCCCTAGTTCCCAATATTCTTGTTATAGAGGTGAGTGATGAGGATATCTATATCTATGAGAAACACTTGGATTATGTTATAGATGTTCAATGTTAAATTTTATCATCTATGTATGATGAAATCCAAAAGTCTCATGTGATAAAGTATTTATATAGCATGGTCAAGCATCTACCTAATCTATATCATAATAGAACTAGATAAGAGAAGTTTGAGATCTCCAAGGCATTATTTACATGATAACTTGGAGAGAGAGAGATAGCTAGAACTCATATAGTCAAAATGATTTTATACATTTATAATCTATAAATTATAGGGTTTAAACAGCCTAATAAATTATGAATAAGTCTTATACTTTCTACACTCCCTCATATATTCTCTATCTTTATTGTAAATTTTAATATGAGAAATATTGAGAAGTCTCTATTAGGTCACCTTACTCTATTTCTCTAGGTAGATAATGATATATAGTGTGAAAATCCTTATGTTCTTATGGTGAAAAATAGGAAGGGAAAAAGGCACTAAGACCAGCTCTAAGTCTAAGGAATCTATGCAATCCCAACCAAGATAAGGGGCTCAAGGGGAAAGAAAAGGAAAATGATGTTATTTTCTTTTCATGTGGTAAGAAAGGACACTAAAAGAAAAAACTAAAAAATTGATGAATAGGTAATCAGTTATATCTACTTTAGGTATATTCATCATTATAATTAATAATTCTATTTTACTTATTGGACAATAAAATAGAATATTTTTTCTACATATTTATTTAATATAGGGACCAAGAATGTATAGAAATATTATAAGAAGTAAGATGCATTATCTAAGGAGATGAATAAGAGTGATTCCTATATCATTATAGATAAGTTAATTACTTAAATACTACTTTATAGATTACAATTAAACTATTGGTTTTTATTGATTATTAACAAAACATTTTTTATCAGTATCTAATTAGACACAACGAGGCATATTTTCATATTTAGAATAAATGTTGTTATGGTATTTCATACTCAACTAGTTGTTTAGTAATTCTTGAATCACATATATTCTAAATTGGAAATCAATGATGAATATACTTATAGGACTTAGAATATCTCATTCGGGATAGATAATTCTTTGTTAAGTAAAACTGATAGTAATTGAAAATTTTGTAACCATAAATGTGTTTTAGTCTTTATTGACCTAAGAAAATAGGTATACTAACAAAATCACTATCAAGTTTTTGAAAAAGATACCTTTAAAAATAAAGGTATTCCACAAATCTACTAGAGTTAGTTTTGTAAAACCACATTAACTATTCTATAGAAGAATCTAAGAGATATGTTCATAAAATTCACGAGATTCCTTTAAGATATTTTAGGAATGCTTGGAAAAGAAATAAATACACTAGGTAAAGGATATAGAATCCTATGGGTAGGATTTTAGGGTTGTATCATAACTAAGTATTCATTGATCATTAATATGTGAAGTAAAGGTAATCTCAAAATCGCATTACCATATACATCGAAGTTATAATATTAGTAAAATGGTATGGATGAAATGTTTTATATGTATTTCAAACCTTCCATAATTTCTTCCAAGACATGTTTTGAAAAAATATAAAAATAATAATTAACCATATGCAAACTATATTAACTAATGGAAAAATATTAATTATAATATGATAATGAATCCATTAGGTACATATTCTAATTTTTAATGAGAACTATTTATTAAAATTTAGTTTTAGCTTCAAACGAACATCAATGAAACAATTAATGTATCTCATTTGATTATGCTATAGCTACTAAGGATATTAAAATACATTATTAGTCTATAATCACTATATTTCTAAAATAGGGAATCGCGTATCATTTTTGAGATAGTGGTAGAATGCTATAATTCAATTAAGTTTAGGGTCTGGATGCACATGAGTTGGAATAGGAATATAGAATTCACTAAGATCAGTGGTAGGAGTTATTCTAATATATGCCTATTGTGTAGGATAATAAAACTAACTAGGTTTTTATACATTTACCAGGACTAGTGATATATTATTAAATAATAATAAATACTCCTACAAAGAAGCAGTAAATGGTGGAATACTAAGATTTAAAAGTATGTATGAATTCAATAATGGAATATATATATACCAAAATTAAGGGTCATTATATCTTGTATGTTTCTAGACTTTATATTTTTATTGAGTATTTAAGAGAAACTATATATAAATAGTACAAGTCAATACCAATAAATAATGATTGGATATTAAAAGGTTTAAATTATGTTTAAGACATAGTCTATGAAAAAACCTATACTCCAACCACCATGATAAAATCTATTTGAATTTTTCTTTTCATATCAACATCCTATGATAATTATATTATATGGTTAGATGTAAAGGTAAAAACTTTTTAATAGATATCCTATGGAATATGTCTATATGACATAATCAAAAGAGTTTGTGATAACAATGAATGCCAAAAATATATATAAATTACACATATCCATTTATGGATATAAGCAAGCATAGTGATCATAGAATATTTTTTTGGAACATAGTGTCATGTGTCTATAAAAGTTTAGTGGGAGCACTATTGTTTTTTATAATAGATATTTTGATAGCATAATAAAACATATAGTGGGTATGACCAGTTTATTAATACAAAAGAAAGAAATTTCTACAAGAATGAATTAAAATATTAACCAAGTAATAGGGTAATATAATCAATAATGGTATATTTATAAGGTCTCTTGATCAATTCATAATATATACATTGAAAAGATGTAATAATAAAAAAATTAATTGTTATCAATATCACATGGCATGTAATCTCTCATTTAAAGGTGGAAATTATGAATAAAATTTCTCAATCTTAAGTGATAGGAATATATATAATATTACATTATATGTATTTATGTTTTATATTACTTATTTATGTTTCATGGAGTGAAAATATCAAACATAACCAAAAAATTACATAGATTTTTAGTTAGAACTATCTGATAGTACTTGAGAAAGTAAAACTGGATAAGTACCTCATAAAAGGATAAATTAGAATACTAGTGTATAAGGGGATATAAAACTAGTTTTACTTCAGATCATTTTTCATCTAGGATCATGGTAAGGCTAAGTTAATACTCAAGACAAACTTATTACAACTTATGGTTTTCATATATACAATAACCAATTATATTGGGACTTCTAATGTGGCGTAAGAATTAATTTACTAATAATTTATTCGATTTTAGGTTATATAAAAATTTTAAGAGTATTATAATTTTTATTATAAACTTTTATTATGGTATTATCTAAGATGTAACATTTATAATAAGGGAACAAGAAGTAGATTCTTGTGTATATTACTACTTGAGGGATTGTATCAAGGTAGTGAGGCCACAGTAGGTAGATTTTCTACAGAGATGTGTAAAAATTATAGTCCTAATCACAAAACCTAGTAGGCCCAGAAATTATAGACTTACTTAGTAGAAGTATGTTTAACATGTGATAACTAAACATTCATTGGAATTTGGCTTTAACAAAAATGGGATTCTATTAGAGTTGGTGTCCTAGAACCAACTACTTTGTACTTTATATTACCTTTATATTCATAGTCATGAATATTAATAAAATATCATATCACATATTGATTATTCTTCTATATAGGTTTAATGTGATAATATCCTAGAGTATCTGTCACATTTAAATTTCATATCAGTTCCATACTATGATGAGAACCTTGAAGTACTATAATTATATTCTCAAATACATGTTTTATGGTCAGATGAAATTATATGATGATACACATGGTATGTATGTATGTTAGGTGATTTATAATTATAAATTAGAGGGGAACTTATCTTGTAAAGTGCTCACTTGTTAATCTTTAAGATGGGAGATTATGAGAACAGACCCACTAGTAGAAATTCCATGTGTTACGTGTCATTGGATATTCATTTATATGAATGTGTGTAATAATCCTTAAAATTTGTAATTATTATAAATATATATCATGACTCTAAAACTTTGATGTATTTTCCAAAACCATGACACAATATATTTGTGGATAAGTATGACATGTTGGGTATATCATGACTGATATGTTATTAATGAATAAGTTGAGAAATAATTTGTATCTTCCATATTTATGAAATATGGTATCTCTACCCCTTGATTGGATTTTAACTATCAAACTAAAATATTTGGTCATGGTTTATTGAAGGGTTCATTTTAGATAGAAAAATATAAACATATAAAGTACATAGGTTGATGAAATGGGTATGAATCCTTCTTGATGAGATATTGAGATAAAGGGATTGTATTACACAGTGAACATACATATATGGTTTTCATCATTATGATATTAACTTATTCCTCTATGGGTTTCTTTATGTCTTGATAGACATTGATATTAGACTTTAGGAAAGTCCAACTAATGTCACTGAGGAAGAGGCTTAAAGGGTAACACTATTTGTGTATCCTTCAATATCAATAATATATTATTTGTATTTTATGGTTGGAATAAATATTTTTCTTAAGATCAAGAAATGATATTTATTCAGTATTTATTGGTCACATTTATTCATTCACTGTTTATATATGATTTTAATATTTAAATAAATATTTATTCGCAAAACCATCGAATAGAATATTTATTTATCACTTGATTTATTCTGAAGGTAATAAATAATATTTATTATTAAATAAATATTTATTTAGATATGAAAATATTAAAATATATTTTTATTCTCAAGACTATGAATATAATATTTATTTATTTATATAATGAATAATATATTTATTATTTGAGGTTCGGTAAATGATGAGGAATGTGTATGGACCAAATTTAGTGAATGGTGATGGGAATAATATACTAAATATCATTTAAATAAATGTTAGTTTATTTATTGATATTTAAATTATCCACAAGACATGTTCACCTCAAAAATAATAATATTATTATTATTATTAGACATGGGGTTTGCTAATGATTAATATATTAGTTAAGGGACATTTTTTAGTTATTAATTCTCTAAATATAACTTTATATATACTCAGTTATATCATTTCTATGTGACTGTGGAAGAATCGTTTTTCATTTTTCACAATGTTTTCTCCACCTTAGATAATTCTCTCTACAAAGAACATATTTAGGGATCCACTCAAGCCCAAGAAAATTCATCCTCCTCCTTCTACCTTCTCAAGAATTAGAGATAAGATATATAATCCTCAAGCATAAAGGATTTTATTGTAATCACTATAAGCAATGAAAGACAATCAGTACCTCTATGCTAGCACTTAGATATCTATTGATGATATTCTGATATCAAGGAGCGTGTATGGATCACCACTATAGGGGCTGTATTTTGGACCTTAATAGAACAATGATAATACAACTTGAATGGTTTTTTATGGACCAACATCAACATTGAAGAAATATCTCAATTTTAAGGTGTTTTTCTTATTGGTTAAATTAATTATAAATTTAACGTGAAAGATCATATCTCTAGTTCCAAGATTCTTTCATTCTAATTATTTAGATATGATCATGAGACATTTCATTCTTCATCATGTTATTATTATTTATTCATTGGATTCAACAAAAATCTATCATTGGGAATGAGATCAACTGGCTTTTGATGTGCCTGGAACCTTTATTGGATGTTTTATTTTTCTAAGGAGGAAGATTGTTTTGTGCTTTGATACTCTCATGAAAAAACTGGTTATTCTGAAATCTTGATAAGGGAGTCCAACTTTAATGTTTCTCTATTGATATTCATCTTTCAGTGGAAGATCGGGATTGAGGAATAAGATTATACTCTCGAATGTAGAGTCATCCTAAAACTGTTGGAGTTGGTGTTCTAGAACCAACTATTTGTATTTTATATTGCATATATATTTGAATAAGTGAATATAAATAAAACATATTATTACATATTTTTAAATGTTTTTTTGTGACTTTAATGTATAATGTCCAATATTATCTATCACATTGAAAAGTAAATAGCAGTTCCCCACTATGATGAAAACCTTGAAATGCTATGAATATGTTCTTAAATATTGTTCTATAGTTGGATAACATTTTATGATGGGGGTATGTTAACTTTAATGTGTGAGTAATTATAATAATATTAGACTTTATCTCATGAAGTTCTCACTTGTTAATCTATATGATGGTTGATTATGATAATAGGCCCCCCAGTATAAATTCCATATGTTTCCATATCATTAGATATCCCTATCTGTGGGCAAGTGTGATAATACTTAGACTTTAAGATTATTATTAATGTATGTCATGACTTACACAATTAGATGTATTTTCACAAACCATGACAACATATGTTCACAGCGATGTTGGATATATTGGGTGAGTCACAAATGATGTGTTATTAATGAATAATTCAATAAAGGATTTTTCACTTCTATTTTTATGGAAGTTGATATCATAACCCTTTGATTGAAATGGAACTGTCACATTAAATTCTATGATCATTGCATATAAAAGAGTTTATTTCAAATTGTATAAGAAATATGTATCAAGAATATAGGTTTATGACACAGTTTTGTAACATACTTGATGAGATATCATGACAAAACGAATATATTACATGTGAGTGTTTGTTTATGGTTGTTGTTATTGTGATGTATCTTCTTTATTTAAGGATGTGTTGACCCATTTCTAAATAGTAATCTTGTACATTAATAAATATCAAAAAAAATCATTGAGGAAGAGTCCTAGAGGGTCTCACACAAAGTGTTTCCATTGATTTCATTTAAATATTAATTATATTTAAAATTTAGAACAAATATTAATCTCTAGACTGAGAAATAATATTTATTCAATATTTATTAATTGATCACAAATATTAAATTAACGCTTATTCATGAGGTAATTTTTTAATTACATGAGCATATAATAGTTATTTATCTCTTGTTATTCACATGGTAAAAATAATTAATTATTCCTTAAATGAATGTTTATTTAATTATGTGAGTATTAAATAAATATTTGTTTTTTAGACTATCAATAAATTATTTATTCATTTACTGAATTAATAGTATTTATTTATTTTAGAATTCAATAAATGAGGAGGAGGACAAGAAGACCATTTTTTATGATAAATATTTATTTATGAGATTATAAAATAATATTTATCATTGTGTGGGTTAGAGTATAACAACCCAAACCCATGCTTCTGAGTTCAGTACTTAAAATTTTGTATATATTTTTTCAAAATAAATGGAGATAAAAATAAACATAGCATTTACATTTCAAGGAAATTTTTTGGTCTAGGTTCTATAGAATTAGATACAAATATTACATTTCAACAAAACTATATAAAATGAAATTAATTAAATAGAAAATTCTTCGGTGCACATCCTCCTCATAGAAACTCACATCACAATGTAATTCTACTAATTATATACAAAAGTATTTTAAAATATAGGGTGAGCATTTACTATGCCAAGTAAGGGTTTTTGAAAATATTAATAAAAACTTTTAAAATATTTTCTTAGAATAAACTTATATATGTATATATACTTAAAATTATATATCTAAAACATTGAAATCCATATATTTTAGAAAACATTAATTTCATAAAATAATTATATTTGAAAATATTATTGGGATTTATCCATCTAAAATAATAAATTTTTTTGCCGGTATTTTATGATACTTGGAAGACCATATTAAAACTATAATCCCACTAGTCATAACTCATATGGAAAAAAGTTCCATTAAGATTTATGGGTTCACTCCCCATAACATACAATTATTATACTAGTGCCATTTTTTTAAACAATTTTTATGGACCTTCCATTATCAATCCTAACCCAAAAAAATCAAAAATACATACATAAAATTATTTTCTTTAATAGAAAATAACATTTCTTACATCATGTCATAAACACTTTCTTAATAGTTTCTAAAACCATTTTTTGGAGAATCCCTTGCTTAAAAAATTCTAAACTTATTTAAAATTTATAAAGAATATTTATAATAAAATATGTGCACACTTGATTAAAAATTCATGTAATTCCACTTATAAGTTTTATAATGGCCATACCTAATTATTCATGACATACGAGGGAGTGCATATACAATTTCACACATGAAATAATAACTTTTTTAGGTTAAGAACATAAAATGATAACTATTATCATTTTAAAACTAAGGATACATATAATTATAAACCATAAAATGATATAATAATAATAAATTATAATCATATTATATAGATTTAGTAATAAATGGTTAATCCCTTTTTATAAATAAATTTATGTACATATATATATGACTTTATGAAATCATACATCAAAAAAAATTGTACCATTACAAAATAAATTCAAACATAGAAACCTATTTTGGATGAAATGAGGGACTATGGGTTACTGTATTTTGAGTAGAACAAAAAAAGTGTCTTTTAGAGGATGAGGGTTGGGTGATTCATTGTGTGCATATGAGGGTTTAAATAAATTTTGTTTTGTTAAATGAATTTACCCCTTTTTGAAAAATCATCCTTGGGTTTTGGACCCATTTTTTTAATTTTCTCAAATCAAAAGATATGTAAATACAATAATCCAAGTTTCAAATGGGGTTTAGAAAAAAAAGACAAATTTTGAGTCATACATCGGTGTTAAACAATGTAAAACATGAAAAAAAAACTAAAATATAAAGTTATTTGAATATATGTATATGTTTATTTTAATTGATGTTTATAGTGGAATATTGGATTTGGATTACACCATCCACGTCATTTGTGGAATTGGTTTCAAGTTGGGTTCAAGGTCGAAAAGGATGAAAATGAAGGAGAAGAAATTGGTGGTGTTGACCTGCTGGTGCTAGATCACAAGGAGAGGTGCAACGGGGAAGACAACTCAGAAAGAAGTGAATAAATATAATTTAAGATATCTTGACCGTACAACTAATAAAAAGACCTAAAATTTTATAGGGGTGTAGAGGAGGATTGATCAGGGAAAGGAGGAGGATGGCCAAGATCAATCATGGTTGGAATGTGTGGTCGAGATTAGATCTTGCATTTAAAAATGCATCCCACATCAAAATCGATAGGTTTCTAGGACTGCCTTATAATGTTGGGCATGGTTTCCTTGCTTAAAAAAAACAATCACACATATAGGGATCCTTATACATGGTATCCTGACCTATCCCTCGGCCCACCTATTCTCGGAATGAACCATACTCAGGTCGATCTTTGGAGGCCTTACACACACAGGCATGACCTGTTGTGTTGCTTGAGATGGGCTTGACTTGTATCTGCCTCCACTAGACCTTAAGGGCATGTATTTAAAGGGTTCCCTTGATTATGGTGTTCAATTCAAAAAATATTTTAATTAGAATTTGTTAAATATAAGAAAAATTATATATATACTTATATATATATATTATCACTTTGAATAATTTTCTTTTTATAATTAGTTATCATTTTTTGGAATATAAAATAATTTTTATTAAATTATAAGGTTATAATATCAAACTTTAGAAGATTAATTAAATATTATAATCACATGTAATTGATTTTATTATTGTAAAAATATTATTTTAAATTATTTTTACATTTTTAAAACATCCAATGTTAAAAAAATCAACAGTCACTAAAAATTCCAACGGCTATTTTCTTTTACAAAAATCACATAAACTGTATAAATACCTACCTAAGGCATTCCCAAACATTGAAAATTATTTCTTGATTACAAGAATGGTTCTCTATATCCCTCTAACTCTTAGTGTTCTTTTTATACTATTCACCATAACATTTTTAATTATGGAAAAATCGGAATATTTCAACTAATATTTGGTCTTCTTATTTTACTTGGTGGTGTTCCCGTTATTCTACTGAGTCTTGTAATGAGTTTTCTAGAGTATTTGATGTTTTTTTAGCCTTTTAATAATTAAATGTTTTAGTTTTTCATTAATAAAAATGTTTCTCATATGTTATAATTTTCTTGAATCTATTTTAATTAATAAAATTTATTTCCATAAAAACATAAATGCATCATGGGTTTGGGGCATTACATTCTACCCCCCCCCCCCAACATAATTATGCCCTCACAATTCAATTATACACACATTATCACATGATTATTCCTTCATACTTCATAATTTATGATCCTATATAAACAACTTAATTATTATTAATTATCAAAATTGAATTATAAGAATTAATCTATACCTTCACCAGATTCACCAGCGTGGGCGATTATCCTGAGAATGCGGGTTTCTTCCAATCAATTTGATTTCCAAATTAGTTGTAAGTTCTTAAATTTCTTTTTACCAAACACAACATGAGAAACTATGGTAAAACTCATGTATACAGTGATAGGATCTCGAGAGAGAGTCATGAGAGGTGAAAATCCTAGAGATGTCAGAAATGAGTCTATTTATATAAACCGACCAAACTACCTCGTTTTCTAAAATTTTAAAATCATAAATTATCCCATATATACTAAATTTCAAGACTTGAAATAAATAAACCTCACGGGGTTAACCCCCTTCTAAAACTTCTCATAAATTTATTAAAGAATGAAACTTTTCAGATAGGGTAAATCATTTGGATAGAACCTCAAAATATTTCCATTGACGTGCATAGAATGCAAGTTGTGAATGCACCATGAGGAAATATACAAAACCCGATACTCAAAATAATTGGATAATATTTGGAGTATTTGATATTAGGAAAAAATGTTTATAGGATAGATGAAGGTTTTCAAAGGTCTCAAACACATCCAGACCTGATTTTAGAATTATATTTTTTAGTAACTATTCTGGAAGAGACAAACGATTATTTTGTGATCTTCTGACTTCCATCTGAAAATATCAAAGAAAAGAAAAAAATTATAAAGAAGTTATGATTAAATTTTTAATTTGTTCTAATTTTACAAAATTATCTAAACCATTTCTCTGATACCAACTATAAAAACCCAAACCAGTGCTTCTAGGTTTTGTGCTTAAAATTTTTTATATATTTTTTCTAAAATAAAATAAAAATAAAAATACATATAACATTTACATTTCAAAGAACTTTTTCAGTTTAGGTTATGGATAATTAGATAAAAATATTACATTTCATCAAAACTGTACAGAATGAAATTAATAAAATAAAAAAGTATTTGGTTCACTGCCTCCTCATAGAAACTCACATCACCATGTAATTATACTAATCCTGTACAAAAATATTTTAAAACATAGGGTGAGTATTTAATATACCCATTAAGGGGTTTTAAAAACATTAATAAAAACTTTTAAAATATTTTCTTGGAATAAACTTATATATGTATATATACTTAAAAGCAAATTTCTAAAACATTGAAATCCATATATTTTAGTAAACTTTAATTTCATAAAATAATTATATTTTAAAATATTATTGGGATTTCTCTATCAAAAATAATAATTTTTTTGTTGGGTATTTTATGATAATTAGTAGACCATATTAAAACTATAATGTCGCTAGTCATAACCCATATGAAACAAAGTTCCCTTAAGATTTATGGGTTCACCCCCCATAACATAACATTCATTATACTAGTTCCATTTTTTTAAATACTTTTTATGGACCTACCTATATCAATCCTAACCCAAAACAATTCAAAAATTGATACATAAAATTATTTTCTTTAATGTAAAATAAAATTTCTTAAAAAATTTCATAAAAATTTTCTTGAGAGTTTCTAAAACCATTTTTAGGAGATTTCCTTACTTAAAAAATGATAAACTTATATAAAATTTATAAATAATATGAATAATAAAATATGTCAACACTTGATTAAAAATGCATGGAATGACACTTATAAGTTAGATAATTTCCATACCTAATTATGCATGACATACTACGGATGTAGATATAATTTCACATATGAAATAATAACTTGTTTAGGTTAAGCACATAAAATTATAACTATTATCATTTTAAAACTAATGTTACACACAAGTATAAACCATAAAATGATAGAATAAGAATGAATTATAATAATTTTATATTAATTTGGGAATAAATTGTTGATACCTTTTTATAAATAAATTGATGTACATATATATATATGACTTGGTGAAATCAAACATAAAAACAAATTAAAACCTTACAAAATAAATTGAAACAAATAAATAAATAATAAATCCCTTACCTATTTTTGGATTAAATGAGGAACTATGGCTTCTGGGTTTTGAGAAGAACAAAAAAAGGGTTTGAGAGGATGAGGGTTGGGTGTTTCAAAGTGTGTATATGAGGGTTTAAATAAAATTTGTTATGTTAAATTAATTTACCCCTTTTTGAAAAATTGTCCATGGGTTTTTAACCCATTTGGAAAATTTACTCGAATCAAAAGATATGTAAATACAATAATCCAAGTTGTAAATGGGGTTTAGAAAAAAAATAAAAATTCTGAGTCATACATTGGTGTTAAATAATGTACAACATGAAGAAAACTAAAATATAAATTCATTCAAATATATGTATATGTTTATTTTAAATGAAGTTTATGGTGGGAGATTGGATTTGGATTACACCATCCACATCATTTGTGGAATTGGTGTCGAGTTGGGGATGAGTTTGAAAAGGACGTCAATAGAGGAGAAGAAACTAGTATCATCAACATACCGGTGCTAGACCGTGAGGAGAGGTGTAGTGGGGATGAAAACTCAGAAAAACAGTGAACGGATCAAATAGAAGATAGCTTGATCGGATGGCTAAGAAAAAGACCTAAAATTTTATAGGGGTGGAGAGGAGGACTGGTCGAGGAAAAGAGGCAGATGGTCGAGATCAAGCATAGCTAGAAAGTGTGGTCCAGATGAGATCCTGTATTTAAGAACACATCCCACATCGAAATCGATTGGTTTTTGGGACTACATTATAAGACTGTGCATGGTTTCCTTTCTTTGAATATATATATATATAGGGATCCTTATACATGGGATCCTACCCCAGTACTCGGCCCACCTATGATCAGACTAAACCATACTCGGTTTGATCTCTAGAGGCCTTACACATGTGGTCTTGACCTATTGTGCTACTCGAGCTGGGCTTGACTTGGTTGTGCCTCCACTAAACCTTGAGGGATTTCCCTTAAAGTCTTCCCTCGGTTGTGGTGTTCACTTCACAAATTTTTTTAATAAAAATTTTTTAAACATGAGAAAAATTATGTATATACTTATATCTTTATGTTTTATCACTTTTAAAATTTTTCATTTTATAATTTGTTATAATTTTTTGGAATATAAAATATTTTTTGTTAAATTATAAGTTTATAATATAAAACTTTAGAAGCTTAATTAAACATTACCATCACATTTCATTAATTTTATTATTATCAAATATTATTTCAAATTCATTTTACATTTTTTTAAAATCCAATGGTAAAAAACATAAACATACACTAAAATTTCCAGCAGTTATTTTCTTTTACAACAGTTACATAAACCGTATAAATACCTTTCTAAGGCATTCCAAAATAAAAATAAAAAATATATTTATTTCTTATAATAATATTACTCTATATCCCTCTGACTCTTAGTGTTCTTGTTATACTACTCACCATAACTTTTTTAATTATAGAAAAATCAGAGGATGTAAACTACACATTTAGTCTTCTTGTTTTACTTGGTGGTGTTCTGATTATTCTACTTGGTCTTGTAATGAGTTTTCTAGAGTGGTTGGGGGTTTTTTAGCCCCATAATGATGTAGTGTATTAGTGTTTCATTAATAAAAAGTTTTTTCATGTGTTATCATTTTCTTGAATTTTTTTTTGAATTAATAACATTTATTTGCATAAAAACATAAATATATCATGGGTCTGGTGAGTTACATAGTACACATCAAGAAATAAAATAATATTATTATTATATCACATGGAAAGAGGTTTCATTTAGGTTTAATATATTATTAATATCTTTTGTGTAGTTAATTAAATATTAAAATCTAATCTTAGGTCTATAAATATATTTCTATGTCATTTTGGAAGAGTTTAATATTTATACAAAATATTCCTCCCAACTTCTTCCTTTACCTCTCTTTTTCTCAATATAGATAAGAACAAGAGAGATTGATTCAAACCTGAAGGAATGTGAGGTGATCAAGGAGAATAAGATAGAACAATCAATGTGTTGTGCTAGCACTCGGTGTTTCATCAGTTTTTTTTAAAGATCGAAGGATCACATGTGGATCACCATTAAATGGGATCTTCTTTGGGTCATCATGATGCAATTAAGACACATTGATAGGGTTTGAAGGATCAAAACCATCAATGAAGAAGAATATCAAGACTGAGTTAATCTTTATTCTTTTTCTTTCAATTAATTATAAATTAATGTGAAAATATCATCTCTTAGTTTCGATGAAAATATTTTCCACTTTTAT
This sequence comes from Viscum album, assembly GCA_963277665.1. Classification (NCBI taxonomy): domain Eukaryota; kingdom Viridiplantae; phylum Streptophyta; class Magnoliopsida; order Santalales; family Viscaceae; genus Viscum; species Viscum album. The sequence continues at coordinate 1,596,337,921 of OY728130.1, read as the reverse complement.
TTGAAAAAAAAAATTGTTGGTCATGACCTTAATCATTATGTTTGTAACACCTCGACTCGGGATCCACTTAACCTATGCTCCAGGCCATAGAGACACTGGTCCTTAGGCATGCCTTCCCATACACCAAAGGTTTCTAACTTGCAGTGATAGTTTACTTGGTGATAATGGGGAGAATATACCCTCTGGTCGTAATAATAATAATAATGTCCAATATAATAATAGCACTGCATAAGAAAACAACCAAACTCAGTAAAAGCATATATAAATAGTGGTAATAAAAATCCCTAAAGAAACCCAGTTATACATATCAGATAATATCTATATGTCATGAAAGTCATAAAAAACATACAAGATAACCTGAAATCCAATCATATAAGTACATACTCAAAAATTCCCAAAAATAACTCCATCTCGATGCAAGAGAACCCCCTAGTCCATTTTCCATCCATCCCCTACACCCACGGTGCATCCCTATTTACTAAAGTCTAACCCATGAGCTCGATACCTTAATTGATCTTAAATGCATAAATTCTACACTCATCCCAAGGGTTATGTGTAATTTGTGAGTATGAACTCAGTAGACTACCACCAACATGTGAATGTATTACATCCATATTTATACTAGTGTATGAAAAAGGTAAATAAACAACATTAACTCACACATAATATATATAACTAATAAAACACAATTTTATTTAATATTTTATTGATAATAAATTATATAATTTCCTCACATTGTGGTAAATATGTTCATTTATGGAATATTTAGGATTAGATCATTCATTTTCAAATTTGATGAAAATTTCAGTTTTACCCTTTTAAATTTTACAGTAGTATTTCAAACATAAATATTTTAATATGAATTATTTGAACTTAAAATTTTCTAAAATTGTTCCTTACTTAATGGGATATAACTTTTATTCAGGACACTGAAGCTAAAGCATGCACTTGGATGGAGTAAATGGTCCAATAAGTAAAAGGTGGTTTGGACACTCCAGATTGGACATCACTGTAGTGTTTGGGTCATATCTTCTACATCCTTGCATGTATTGAGCCAACATTTTGTGAGAAGATATAAAACCCAATTTTTTATAAATTATTTTTTTATAAGGACAGCTAATTCACACGTTTTGAATGTTAAATGGGTGGTTTAATTTGGATTAAAATATTTGGCCAAGATTTCTCATTCACACTAGAAACCATTTTGAACCTAGCCTCCCCACCACTATATAAATTGGTTTTTTCACTCTTTGGGATGGTTGGTAGAGTTTTAGGGAATGTGTGGACGAAATTTTGGATCTTGGAAGCATTTAAATCCTCTTTGAATAAGTAAGTATTTATGCATAGATCTCTTCCAATAAGGCTCTCCTCTCCCACCTCCACTTTGTTTTTCATTGTTTTCATGCTTGTAATTTGAATTTTTCTTCAATAAATATTTTTGTATTATTATATTTTTATCTTAAAATTTTACTTATTTGGGTTGGAATCAATATTAGAATCAATATTGGTTTATAACCTTTCTAAACCTTTTCACTTGCATAACGTTTCTATGATGACTACACCACCTATGTAAGAGTAGTTTTTTTTAGTAATTAATCAACCTATATATTTATTAATTCATTTATTTTGAATAAATGATATACTGTAATTCACATAATATGATATATTAATTTATTTTTTAATTTAATTGAAACTAATCTAGCAATTGAACAATTAACACAAAACACATGAGGTTAGGAGTTGTGTGAATTGTGAGAGTGCAACCTTAATCGGTAATACAAAACCATACGGGATCAATTTGTAGTGTTAAAATATAATTCATAAACTCAATTAATTCTAATTTATAGAGAGGAAATGTGCCTTAATTTACCACTGACCATAATCTAACCTTAAAACATCAATCAAATCAGGGTGTTGTGATTTCATGTTTCGAAGTTAGCCTGGAGTTAAATTCACTTCATCTTTGGGGTAAAGTCAATTCTCATAGGGTTCGGGATTTAACAAATTAAAGGATAATAATTATGTGGATATTAATTTAAATGATAATGATTAATAAATGATTGAAGAGGTATAGTTAGATTTATTATGTCTTTTAAATATTTTCTAAAAAACATCTTCTTGTTGTGCCATTTTAATCGAACTTCATTTCAATAATAAAAACAAAAAAAATACAATCTTCTTCCAGAAAACTTATTCTAGATTTATAAATGATAAAAAAACCCATACTTTTAATTAGTATTCTTATTTCCTTTTATTTTATTTTCAAAATACCTTTAATATGTTGTTAAATTTACTTCTTCCTTTAAGAGAAGGCCTTGCTCAGCCACTCTGTTGCACCTAAGTACTCAACAATCACATATCATTTGAAAGCACCCATGATAGTGTCTTTTAATAACTCGATTTAATCAAGCTCAACAACCACAAGGAAGAATTTACCAACTTTGGACAATGCCAAAAATTGAATGATGTATCCAATGTCAGTCATACCCAGAGAACCCTTGGTCTCCCAACCATTTCCGTACCATCGGCACTGCATGCCAACCGATACCAAATATATCATTTTGGGTAAAACCTGGAATCCCAATGGAATTCCCTATAATAATTTCACCAATCCCTCATACTTATACTTGAATAATATTCATTGGGTTATCATCCCGACATCCTAAGGCACGGAAGTATCCATCCTTCTAGAATCCTATCTCATCGGCCTCAATATCCTAGTGATCCTCATCCTCCGTCTGATGGTCACACACACCATCACTCGAGGATTTCTATAGTTATGACCTTATCCATAAATTATGGTCATAACCATCCCCTAAGATGAAAATTCTATGGAGGCCTCCACCCATATCAAGTGGTCAGTACCTTCTTACTAAGTCCTTATCATATGTGCACACAACTCCAACGGTGCTATCATCCAACCTCGGTGAGTGGAAATAACCAACCATCCTAATCCACACCATCTGGAAAAACTTCACCACCATACGCAAACCCTATCACCCAACCACACCATGGTTCATCACCATCTTCCTCAACCTGAAAAACCTCATTGCCTCAATCCCAATGATCAACATCACCCCAAGTATCTCAGGTGAAGTTCGAAATGTTACCACAGAACTCACATATCCACAGAACATTATTATATAAATTTATTAATCAGAACATCCTTCCAAACCCAAATTGAAAACCCCATTTCACTAATTTCATGCCATACCTAGATCAATGTATTTAAATAGGCATGTTGTTTCCCATCAATATATTCCAATAATAATATTAAAATGAATTCATTAATTAAAAATTTCACATCCATACCACCCCTATCACGCATATTTAGATATGAATCCCATATAAATCATATAAACAAGGAGAAATCTAGGCACCACCTACCTTATACTTATAGATGTTCACTCGTCAAAGTCCAGCCTCTCATTCAAGCCAAAATGGGAGAAAATGAGGAATTAAACAAATGACTTGGAAATAGGGTATATGAGCTCATATAGAAATAGCATTCCAAAAGACAATATAAAATAATAATATGAGTAAGATTAATGGTATCAATACTTCTATCTATCCAACACAACTAAATAACCTCAAATCAGAGCCTAAATAGAGATGAATCCTCAAAGACTAGCTTGACGGAATGATAGAGGAGCTCCCACTATTGTGCATCATAATGAGGAGGAAAAGGAGGAGAATAAAGTATAAAGGAAGAAATGGAAAATTAGTAATTTTATCCCTTTAAAGGGCCACACAGTTTGGCTGCATAGTTTGGAAAATTGTGTACCAACCATGTGGTGCCACTATCCAAAGGGAACCCCACATCACACGGTTATAGCACATGGTTAGTCAAACCATGCACCTAATTATGAGGTTCTCTCCAACATTCTTAACCAACTCACACAGCCATGTGACTCCCCCACATGGTTTTTACTAACCATACTCTAGTTCAAAATGGGTCTCATTATTAGCACTAATTGTTCACCAACCGTGTGCCCAATGCTGTATCTCCTAAAGTTGGGTTTTCAAGGCTCGACACTCTCAAAACTGAACCAAAACCCCAATACACTTACTGATCCTTAATACCTATCAAGAAATAACATAATAACGATTTATCAATCTCATAATTAACCTTCAAAGCTCAAAAAAATTTTGGCTCAACCCCCAAACTCAAAGTTCAAATTCCCCTGAAATTTTTCAACCCGCTTAAAATCCAAGGGTGTTACAGCCTCCCCGCCTTATGATAGCTAATATATAATCTATTTTACCCTATGTTGAGATGATACCAAACATATTCATCTCATAAAAATTACCCCAGAAAACCGTAGTTACCACTCATAGGCTAAATCCTATTGTGGCACTCCCCACCTTAGAAATTACCTACCCAGTCACTTCTCAACCAAATTCTGACATCCCAATGGTCTCATTCCGACTGTTTTATGGACATGCATGTCCCAACATCACATATCACCATTCATGTATCACATTATATGATTATTTCATAATTGTGTCACAAATGACACCCATGATCCTGCATCGCATTGATGACGACAATTTTCTGCATCATACTTGATGCTCAAAATATATCCCACGTCATATATATCTCTGTGTGTGTGTGTGTCATGACCACCAAATATCATGATGAATGCACATCTCATACAATCCACACCTTATTCATGATTCCCACATATTAACCAGCCTTTGGTTAATTCCACTATCACATGTGTATCCCATGCCCCAGTATTAGTCATGCCAAAAGCAAAAAAAGATTGTTCCCATGATCATGGTGTGAATCTAACCATTATCATCTCCCCGACTTGATATGACCCTGCCAGATCAATTTCATGCACTTGGACTGAATCCCAACTACCCAAAGCCTATCCTCTCTACAGAGTTGCACCAGCTACTAGCCACTGACCCCATTATCCGGTCTCTCTCTTCCTATCATGACCATCATGCGTAGTAGAATCCAGGATACCTATTCCTAGTACCTCTCTCATTCCTACCATAGATCCATAAATCTGACCCAATCCATAACTTCCAACTATATGAGACATATTCTGACAGAACTTCTCTAGGTGTCCCATTTTTCTACATGCCTGACACTCATTTAGAGGCCGCTCACACTGGGTATGAACATGATCCTACTTCCCACATTGGAAGCCCACTATTGAAGACCCACTCCTTGGTGGTCTGCTTGAGTCCCTCACTTGACTTACCTATTGAGACACCTCATAGATTTGATTACAAATACCTAAAGCACCACTAACTAGATCATCTAGTTTCATCATTCATCTCAAATACATTTTTCTTTTTGGTTCCCCTTGGCTTTTAAGGCCTAATTTACTACCTACGAGAACACAATAAACCTAAATATATTCACCTATACTCTGATGGAATGTTTCAATCTATCCTTGAATTGCCTCACCCTGATAATATCACCACCTACCATTAAAGGTAAAAAAAAAAGATAGGTCTATAAACCTCCCAATGTAATACATGACGGATGTATCCCCCTATTGTAATTTCATGAACTTGTGAGATCAGTCATCCCTCAATGTCTTTGGAAATAAATACTCAAAGAACTTGGCCTCAAAGTCCTTCCATGTTATCCCATCATCCTACCTGCATGTACATGTATGTCCCACCATTGCTTTTAAGGTCCTCTGAGCATATAAGTATCCATCTTTACCCTCCTCCTTAGGGGTGTCCTCATCTGGTCAAAAATCATATGCAAAATTTGATCCAATACACTATTTCCTTTGGTCCACCTTCACCCTAGAATAATAGAGGGTGTTGTGATTAAAACTTGTGTTTTAGATAATTGATGTACGGATCACCTCCCTTAGTTACCCAGTCAATACTCTATATGACCCATACCAAGCTCTCCCTAATCTACTCACCTATCCATATCCCAAGCTCTTCTACCTATTACGGCCACCTCACCTACCTCAAATCCTCTACCCATGGCTCATACTCATCCCGGCCCTCAGGGGCATCATATCGTGCATGCTCTGATGGCACCACATCTCTTCCCTCCTAATGCTTTACTAGATCCTATCTAGGTGGCATCACATTAAAGACCAAAAGACATGGTCAAAAACAACAATAATAGTGTATATATTACAATTAGGGAAATTTGTAATAGGAGAAACATCTCACCACCCTTAAACTTCCATATTGCACCCATATCACATATCATCCAGCCTCATGACCCCTGCCTACCCATATTAGACTCAGGAATCACATATCTACCAAAAATTACCAGTATAGGGTGGATGGGTAGAATTCCACCAATAAACTATACAGGAAAAAACTGTTTATATTATTGTTAGAACTATAAATAACTCACCCCTTTTTATTTATTCCTACCCGCCCATATCATATTCAGATCTATGTATACTATACACATGTAAGATCACATACCAATACCATAAGGAACCACATACCTAGGTTGGTTGAGTAGAATGTCACCAAGAAGCTATGCCATAAAACACTATTTAACTTGTTTTTGACATTTTAAATATCCCAATCCCTTTTCCCATATTCCAAGTTCAGAACAATAATCATAGATAGATGCATATTTCATATGAACCTAATGCCTTCCATAATTCATTAATACTCCCCCTTTTCTATCAAAAAACTCATAAATCGGTAACATCACACCCAAGTGTTACACTCAAGGTGGAAAATCGGTCGATAGTAAAAGGACGAGAAAAAACATCTTCTCCCACCCCTAGAAACATAGTCTTTCCCCCATGTATGGGGATTCAGGCACCCAAAAATGAAATCTTTACCAAGATATGACTATAACCTAGTGTCTACTATATCCTAAATAAAAATATGATGGAGTAAAAAAAGAACATCTGATATCACTTGTAACACCCCGACTAGGGAGCCACATAACTTATGCTCCATTCTAGAGGGACACTATGTAACATATTTCCCCTCCTCATTGGCTTGGTAAGTGATAGTTGTTATACTATGCCTTAGGTGACATCCCCAAGAAACCTACAACGACCTAGAATTTTATCAATGGAATTTCTTATTTCATAAAACAAATAAATCACATAGAGAACCCAATAAAAAATTATTCTCATAAATGAATAATGACACGTTAGTCTACAAATAAACCAATAATAATACAAAATATTATAGTAGTAAAATAAGTAGAAAATAAGATAATAAGAATGGGAAAAATTGGATCTGTTCGATCCACTAGAATGAATGCACTCATGAACAAAGCTATAAAAAATAAAACATTGTTAATAATAAAATATTAATTTAAAATATAAAATTATATATAACATTGGGATAAAATAGAAGTAACTGGTGAATAGAATAATAGGTATTTATAGGAAATAGTAAACCCTTATGATCGTTAAAAATATGACTTTTGGAATAGTAACCTGACTGTTAGAATAGTAATGTGAATGTTATGAATAGTAATATGTATGTTTGAATAGTTAACTCACCTATTAAAGTATAAATAAAATTTATGTATCTTATAAATGAAAATATTATATATTTATATCATGTAATAAGTAAATAAATGTTTTAAAAATGTTAATTAAGTGTTGGTCTTTGTGTGAAATGTAAATGTTTATTTATAATTTTATAATTAATATAATGATTTAAAATAAAATTTATTTTCATTAAATAGATTAATAAATTAATATTTCATTATTTTATAATTATAAAATAATTTTATGATACCTTAATTAATTTTTCAAAGTGTCATAAAATCAGTTATAATATTAAAATCAGTATTTTTTGAATAAATTGTGATTTTAATTAAAAATTAAGTTTATCATATTTATAAAATTATTTTCATAAAATGGAGTCCATTTATAAAATATAAACATCAAAAAATTGTCACGGTGAATTTTTTGGATTTTCTAAAATATATGATTTTTGTGAATAGTGAAATATAGTAGTTTATAGTATTTAACAAATACATAAATTTTTGAGTCATGTATGATGTATGGATGATGAAATAACCCATTGGCTCAAACTATACTAAAAACTTTACTTTATTTAGTAATATTAATCAACACTATTGATGGTATTAATCCAAAATAATAAACAAATGAATGAAATAATCAAAAACACCTCTCTCCTCCCCCTATAAATACCACCCCTTGTCCTCACACCTAATAAGACTTATAGATTGTCTAAATTCTACCCAATTATATTATCAATCCACTTCCCCACATACAAGAGCTTCTGGTCTCACAAAATTCTAAACCCAAGTGCCTTAAGGAGGTTTTCAAGGTGATGATATTCAAGAGGTAAAATCTTTCTTCTTTCTCTTTTAAATTCTTTCTTTATTCTACTTAATCCTCACCTCCCCTATCCAAAATAGAATGATAACTTTAGTATCATATATATACTATAATTTTATTTTGTTAATGGGATATCCATCATAAAATCTCTTCTCTTCCCCTTTTATCTTAAAAATAAAAACATCGTCCGTGATATGTCGATTCACCGCTTTCGTGGACGATGATTTTTCATTTTCCATTACCGCTATTAAGGCTGGTCATAAAACCATTATAATGGTTAAAAAATATTATAAAATATATATTATAAATTTCTTCATATTTTTTAACTAATATATATACATTATATTAAATAATAAAACAAAATTACTTCATGATGATTGAAAAAACACAAAAATAATCTAAATGTTTATCATTGACATTTTATAAAATAAATCATCCTTATATCATAAAACAAAATGATATATGTGACCATTTAAAATTATTGAAGTATATTAATAACATTTCATTACACTTATATAGTTTTTCTTCCATTTGATAAGAGCTTCCATAATTATACTCAAGGGAACCAATCATAAAACCATGAAACGAACGGTCCCAGGACAAAAAAATTAAACATTATAACTCATCAAAATGGTCATAAATGAACTTAATAAAATTATAATAAATAAAATATATTTTTAATAGGTTTAAAATTAAATTACTAATGAATATAATTTTATTATTCATGACATTAAGTGAAAGTGAAGAACACATTCATACATAAGGTAAGGGATCTCTCTGAACCTCCATTTTTTCTTCAGGTTACACTTTCTCTCTATTTAAAACAATGTATTTATTCTTTGTTATTATATATTTATTATATATTCTATTAATATGTTCTAAAAATATTTATCTAGTTCAATTCATGCTTCTTTTATGGGTAAATACATGTTTTAAAAGGTTCCCTTCTCAATTCCTCTCGATAAGTAAACCCGATTAAAGGGAGCTTCACCATTTCTTACTCATTCTCAAGTACACTCCATATTATATTTTAATCCACTGTTATTTTTATAAAATCAATAATTTTATCATTAAAAATTATATTATTTATTTTCCTTTTTTATACAAATAATTATTCATTTTTCCTCTTTAAAGACTCTTTAATATTTTCCCTTAAACTGCACTAAAGTATCTCATTTCTAAAGTTTCTTAAACACTTTTTTTACATTTTTTTCACTTCATTTGTACATAATTTATCATGATATATTCATATTTTATCTTATTAATTTATAATTATTATTTAAATATATTATTTCATGGACACCATTATGATATTCCCATTGGTTATACCTTATGAAATGATTACGATACACATTTATTTCTATGTGTAATACTTATGTTTATTTATTATATTTGATTATTTATGTAGAACAGATATGTATGAACATGTTATGATGGGTGAACCTATATATTTTTCCAATTAATTGGGTAATGTTTTAGTCTTATGAGACATCATGTATGGTATTAGGGACTAAAACTAATCCATTATGGGACTTTTTCCACTATGTGATATAGTCTTTGCAGTTAGCCTCAACTCATGTTTACGTCATGTTATATGTTGTTGAAACATTCATATGTTTCCATTATCATATTATTACATGTTATATATTTTATTATTCCACATATTTATTCATGATCCATTCCTTTTATGTTGTCATTTTATTCCTTTTAACTCATGTGTTATGCTTATTTTCCATGCATATTCCCTTAATGGGATTTTTAGCTCATCCCTTTTTTCTATGTATTCCCCAGGTTATCCTATGCAGATGTAGGATATCAAAGGAATTTATTATATCATTATATAATATTAATATAAATAATTTTTATTCTATTTCCATGTTTTCAATTTTATGTACCTAGTCTTATAAAGACACTAGACTTTATGATCCTTTGTTTTTATTTTATGGTTAATTATGCTTAAAATCATGCAATAATATACATAAAAGGATAAGTTACTATAGTTGGTATCAGAGCATGGTCTATTTATTTTTTTTGATTAGGAATATAAAAATTAATTAAGAACCCTAGGGATAATTCTATCACCATGAATAACCTATGTTAAAAATTAAAGAATCACAAGTTAGGATATAATTTTCATTTATAAGTTTGTCCTTTTGTGTTCAAAGTTTCATTTTTATATGCTTATTAGATAAGTATTCAAACCCCATAATTTTATTTTATTTCTTTTTCTTAGTTAATGGATGGAAATAGGATAACCCTTGCTAACAATCAATGTGATATGTAATGTGATGATAACCCTAATTAGATGCCAAATATGATGTGAATGGGAGCCCAGAACATCATGATTGTATAGGATCAACTAGATCAAGTTATGAATAATAACTTAAATCATGTATAACTCCCTCCTTCTCCTAATAAATAGAAAGTTTTGGTTGAATCCTTTATGTGAAAAATGCCTCATATCTTTAGTAGATCTTTTGATCTCCTCATCATGGGAAAATGGATTAACTCCATTGAGAGGTATTATCTATCCTCTAATGCTCAGAAGAATATAAATTCATACTAGTGGTCTATCATGTTTATGGGGAAGCTAATCAGTGGTGGAAACTAATCAAGAACATGAAGTATAAATAGGAAATTGATTCTATGTATTGGGAAAGATGGAGAGGGAGTTCCTCAGACCGAACCAAAAGAGGTTGAAACTATCAGGGTGTATGAGGAAAACTTTACACGGATTTCATGATATGTCTTTGTCTTTTTCATGAACACCAAAATAAAGTTGTATTACTTATTTAGTGTATTAAAATTGAGTATATGAAAATCTTTTTTGATTTGATACTTTGAGATTTATGAGGAGATTGTCTGATGTACCCTAAAGGTTGAGATAGAGATTGTAGTCTCTCATTGGTTTCATGGGATTTAAGATAAAAAGTGTAAAATAGAGTTTAATATGGGAGGATCAATAGATAAATTCCATGATATAAATAAAACCCAACATCCCACATATCAATAGTGGGGGAGGAAGCATCTCAGGAATTGTATCAAGGGAACCAGGATATGCTTCAAAAGTGGAAGAGAGGGGCATTGGGCTAATTTTTTTTAAAGGGATTTGAAGAATACCACTAATGTAGAATAATAAAGGAAGGTTTAGATCAATACTCAAACTGTATTATGGTGTTTCAACTAAAATAAATAAGGGCACTATGTGATAAAATTCCATAAGCTAAGGGTTGTTAGAGGCAATCAACAACAACAACCTCCAATCCAACAAGGAAGGGCATATTCTATCACTACTACTGAGGTGAATCCTGACAATGATGTGGTTGTAATGTCCTGAATTTTTCTGTGTATTATTTTTAAATATTATATGGATTAATTTTGAGACTAGGCACTGATATTTCATGTAATTATGAGACATAATGTTCCTGGAATAAATGTTTGAATAATATTAAAATATTAAATATTGTGTGCGTAGTTTTCCTAAAAAAATAGAATAACTTCTAAACGTGTGTCTGGATCAGAAATATGAGGTCATTGTTGAGTTCGGAGTAGTGGATTTACCCAAGGAAAAACCTAACTTTGGTCATCATGGGTCATATATAGAAAAATTAAATAAAAACGTAATCATAAATAAAATTATTAAATAAAATTATTTTATTTTCAAATTATATTAACTCATGAAAGGTGACATGGATTGGAAATCTGAGACCACCATTGAGTTCATAATGTTGTTTCTTCCTATGGTAAGGCCTAACATCAGTCAGTGTGGCTCGATTGTGAAAAATAATTTTTAGATGTTTTAATGAATAAAATAAATTATGGATTTATTTTATTTTGAAGTTATGTAGACATAGTAATGTTGTTTCTTTTAAATAAATATCCAGGTAGGGACTCGGGGTTAGAATCATAACCTTAAAAGTTCTCTGGAGGCTCTAGAGAGAATCCCTAGAGAATTATCTTAGCAGATGATGATCAGACCGGTATCAGAGATCATTCTTGATGGATTGCCAACAGAAATCAGTCTTCAATATAGAACAATCAAATTCTTAGTTTGGGCATGTTGTTTTGATTTCTCTTTCCTCGTTCTTGGATTCAATGATGAACACGGACCAACCAAAGAACAGTTTGATCCGTGGTTTGACCATTCTTATGGGATGGGTTTTGATTTTAGGATTTATGGGGTTGATTTTTATATTGATTTAGATTTTTTGATCATTCTCATAGGAACAAATCAAGGCCAGAATGAAAAATGGTTGAGGTTCATTCCTCGGGTTTGTTCCTTGTGAATCTTTTCTCCCCCATTTTATTCTATGCATTCTTCATTCTTTTTGTGGTTATGAACAAATTATTGTTTCACCTTCATTTCATGGTGCAACTATCCAAAATTGAAGATCCAACACTAGGATGACCTAATGGGACGGCAATGGACAAATCAAAGTGATACGGAAGATATTGTTCTTTGGGTGGTTTTTTTGGATGGATTTAAAGTTATATTATGATCCGGTTGAAGGCTTGAAACACCTCTATTCAGTGTTTGGGTGATGGAATGAGGTTGGATATTGAGTTTCCTGGCAGGGCGTGTCTAGAATGGTGGTCAGAGCAATAGAGGAGATGACTAAAGAACGAACCAGGGATTCTGGAAAATCCCGATGAACACGGTGTGTAATCAGGGTTACAAGACATGAAGCCCCCACTGTGTAAGAACCCAAACCTTCTTTTCAGTTATGTTTTCCTTCTTCTGGTCGTTTTTGAGAAAAAGGGGAATTTATAGAAATTTTTGAAGTACACGTCATGTACTTTCTGAGTACATGTTGTGCACTCGGTTACCGCAGGTAGCCATGTGTTGGTCGTGTAGCAGCCATGCACACGGCCATGTGGGGGTGATCTAGAGACTACCTAAAGCAGAGTATGGAAACAGAAAGTACACACCGTGTACTTCCAAAGTACATGTCGTGTATTTTTATTTTTTTCATTAAACGGACCGGGGTCGTGTCTAATCTCTAGAAAGGTCTTCTTCTAGGTTTCATTCAGATGAGAGCCTCTATATAGCAATGATCTTTCTCCGAGCCCCCGACTGAGCATCTGATCTCCGATTTGACTATCGTTGATTGCATTGGGATCGCCTCGGTAAGCTCTCTCTTCTACTTGAGCTTCATTTCCCAATTCCTCCTCCTTCTCAAGTTATCCTCTGTTGAACGTTTTAGAAGTTTTTATAGATCTTCAGCATTATAAGGTGATTCAAGCCCTGAGACTCAGGTATATTGATCTCCCAATGCTGAGGTAGGTGTTTTGTGCCTTTTCATTAAAAGTATTTGAGTTATATGTGCAAATTTTTCCCAATACCCGTGAACGAGGTATTGCGTGTTTACCATTTTAGCCCTATTGTTTTCTTTCTATGATTTTATGCTTGAGTAGAGGTTAATTGAATGTGAATATGGTTAATTCCTATGATTTGAAAGTTTTTTCCCATGCATGAGTGCATGTTTTGACCATTGGGTCTAGTTTTCCTGTTAGGATGCTGTTTACTTTCCCATGCCTAGTTGTAGGATGGTGTGATTGTTCTGATATGTTGATCTATTGTAGACTACTATCCAAGTATTTCTTTAGGTTTACTTTGGCCGATATGCGTTGCTATACCTACTTGACTTACATAGGACCATGAGAACCTGGTGTAGTAGACCATAGGGAGAATGGACATAAGGGCTTCTCCAAAGTGTTTGTTTTACTTACGATGTGAGACTATAGTGGGAATTGATGTAATTGATTCCTCAGAGTGTCTATATCCTTGATGTGGTCCATAGGGGGAATAGAGATTGAGTGATTCCCCAGAGCGCCTTTAGTTACTAATATGAGGCTATAGGAGGAATTGACGGTGAGTGCTTCCTCAGAGAGACTATGCTTAAGCTGAACCAGAGGGGTTAGACTGAGTGTACTTCCCAGAGGGTTGCTTGTGTTACTAGGTAGGACCAGAGGGGATAGGTTGTGATTACTTCCTAGAGGGTTACCTGTTTGTGATTACCTGATTTTTTTAGCTGTTTCTTGATATATGATACTGAATTCATTGAAACTATGAATTGTTTACCTTGGGTACTTCCTTGTTTACTGCATTTATTTTCTTGTTGTATTCCATATATTCACTGACTGTTAGGAACAGATCTTGTGGTGGTTGCCTACTGGGTTTTAGTCTCACACCCTGTTTGGGCCATGCTTTTGCTCCCAAACAGATTATATTGTTGTAGGTATAGATAAGGTCAAGCGCCCTTCTACTTTAGGTACTTGATTTTCTGTGGATCTGGAGAGCATGGGACTAAGCTGTGGCTTGCAATGATGAGGAGTTTCTTACTTTTCTTTCCTTTGTACTTGGGTTTAGTACTATTGTATTCCAGCATTGTGATTTGTTTGGCTGCTTTCCTAGACATATGTATCATGCATCATTCATATATATGTGTGTGCTCTAGTTTATTATTTTCCAGTCTTCTATTATTTACTTTTGTATGGATTATTCCTGCTTCTACTTTTGTTATTGCTTTCTTCCATTGTGTTACTCTGCCAATGAGGGAATAGTTTCCCCACCATCACACCCAAGGCCCTCACTACTAGTTTTCAGCCTCTGGCATTTGGGGAAATGCGCTTGCGGCCATGTGACCAACTGGGTACGAGGCGCTTCTAGGTGGCTTCCAAAATCGAGACGTTAAAAAGTGGTATTAGAGGAATTATTTTCTCTTGACTTACTATTTGGATTCTATAGACAGGGATAGGAAGGAATAGGTACTTGGTAATAAGTTGTGCATGGTAGTAGATAACCCGTGTACAGGGAAAATCCAATCTACCTCATTTATTGCAATTTTTCTGGTTTTTCAATTATTACAGTTGATTTTATTTTCACCATTGGGTGAATCACATGTATTGTGTTGTTATTGTTGATGTTATTGAGGTTATATTTCTGTTTCAACCTGATATTATGAGGTTATTCCATCTCATGCATCATTTAGGAACTTTCTAGAAATCACATGTCATGCATTCTTACCATGACATATAGGGTGCATTAGTGATTTAATGTTGTTGTGATAGATTTTGTGCTAGAGATGCATGTTGTTGTGATAGTTGCCTTGATAAAATACATGTTGTTTGATAGGGTATCATTTGTGTAAGATTTTGTTTGAATGAATTCCAAACTTTGGTTCTTGAGGTGTTATGGACCCTCATTGACCAGAATTTGGTGGATCATTGACTTGTTTACCCTGTTATAACATTGTTTCTGACGCTTTCGCCGGGGCGCGCGCGTCCGTCCGCTGGGGAGGGTGCGCTTCTTGTTGCCCCGCATTCCCGCTTTCCAAAGGTGGGTGGCATCCGTTCCTTGTTCAGGGACGTCTGCTCCTTGATCGAAACTGGGATGATGGGATATCAGTTCTTCCCTCCGTGGATTCCTCCTCAGAGCTCATTACCTAGTCTGGGTCTCCCTCATAGATTTAAGATGGGTTCGTGAAGCTCATCCCCAGTTCCATATCTACATGGATGCCAGTTAATTATGCTGCTTCCGTCAAGACGCTCCAAGGGGTCTTGTCGGGACAGCAACCTGCGGTGAGGAGAATGGTCACGTTGGGGCATCGTCGGCATGTCTGTCTTTGGTCCCTCATCACAGGGCTTCTCGAGGGCGCGGAAGCCCGAGGCATCCCACATCGAACGCGGGGAACGTGTACCATCTGAGGTTTTCCTCATCTTCCCATGTTTAACACGGGGTATGTTGCGAGTTTAATGTCTTGCGGAGACGGATCGGGTTGAAGGACCCCTAGGGGGGAACACCAATGTTCGGGACAGCACGTGGGTGGCTTCCCATATATCATGGAGTGGGAAAGGGTGGCATGATCTCACCGGGATGTGGCGGCCCGGGTAAGGATCAGGATGGATGGTGGAGTGAGACATGGGGCTTACGTTCTGAGACGGCCCAAGAGGGGGGATACAGTTTAACGTCATGCGGGATGCGATACAGTTTAACGTCATGCGGGACAGAATATAGTTCAACGTCATGCGGGACGGAATATTTGGGGCTTACGCTCTGAGGCAGCCCAAGGTGGTCGGGGAACTGACATGGAGAGGTCAGGACGACCGGGTGGTGGGCTTGAACCTCGTGGAGGCTTCCTACGTACCATGCGTTAGCACGGATCAAAGTCCACGTAGTTCGCTGGGATAGGGCTTACGCTCTGGGGCGGCCCATAAGAGGATGTCATGGTCGACGCACACTCTAAGCCCACGTGATTCATGCTCGGTGTGGGAAACAAGAGGCAGCAGGGACCAGACGATCACGTCGTGAAGGGTGCGTCCGTGAGAAGCGGAATGGGGCTTATGCATTGAGCGGCCCAAAGAGGAAATAGGGACTTACACGTGGTTAGCGGCCATTGGTGTCGGGGCTTACTCCAGTGTGGAGGCCCGTGGTGCGACAAAGCGCAGTGGGAAAAGGACTCCACTGGCCTTGGTAGGGGGGAAGTACGGAGATGCACGGGTGCAATCATCCGCAAGAAAGGCTAGGGGCTTACGCTCTGAGGTAGCCCTTCCCCCCGCGGACAGACGCCGCTCCGACAAGGAGGATCTCATTCCATGTGAGGAAGAGTCCATTCCCGTGGAGACGAGTGGGCGTAAAAAATGTCCGAGCTGGGGGGACCCTGCGTGCGAATCACAGGGTCGGACCACAGTTTAACGTCTTGTGTTAAGGACGAGGTGCTTAGCAGTTTAACGTCCTGCAGCTTGGACGAGGTGGGTTCGCTCCACACCCCTAGAGCTTACATGCCCAACGCCCTCTACCCCTTGTGGAAGGGAAGGCATCGGCATGGCCATAATGAAGGGGGGCCGCAGGGCGAACCACCGGGGGGTCCACGTTGGCATGGCTATGCGAAGAAGCAATATCCGTTAGCGTGCCTATGCGGAGAAGCATAATGCAAAGCAATGCAATGGGAAACACGGCCCAAGGGACCTTGAGGTTACTTCGCACGAGCCTGGAAGGTCGTGCGGGAAAACAACGCATGGCGCGCATGCCCGACAGGGGAGACATCAGGTACCGGTGCAGGGGGCAGCCAAGGGGCTTCAAGGTGAGGAGTCCTGGGTTTTGCACGCAAAAGGGAAGGTTTGCGCACAAAAGACCGGGACGGCGCGCAATTGGAGCAAAGGAATTGCGCGCGGAGAGGGAACTACGCACAGGGTACTGCGCGCACAGCAGGGTATTGCGCGCACGAGGCATGGATTGCGCGCAAGGCTGGAATACTGCGGAGGGGAAAAATTCACTGAAGCCGGTGGAGTTGCGCGCAAAGGCGAACTCCGGGGCAAGGTTGCGCGAAATGAGGGATTTACCTGGAAGTCATCTTTCGCGCGGGGGGGAGCCGAATTGCGCGCACAAGAGTCGCTTCAGATTCCTCAACCCCCAAACCGTTCGGGGTCACCTTCTATTTATAGGCGACCTCCGGCGCGGAATCCAGGGAGCGTGCGAAATTCTTCGCACCGAGCGCAGCCGGCGCGTAAAAGCTCACCGCGCGGAACCGGGGCGCTCAAAGATTGCGTGCCTCAACAGCTCAATTCCGCGAAACCCGGTGATTCTACGCGCACAGAACAATTTTTCATGCGGAGCCTCCTTTATTTCGCGCACCACATCCCGGGCCTCCGGATCGGGCCTCTGATTCCGAATATGACTTCGCTTCGTCACTCTGAAACTTCCTCCGGGAGTTATGGGCTTTTTTCGGTTTTAAAAAATGCCCCCCCCCCCTTGGAATTGGATCGGCGAGAGGTCGCAACGATCGTATTCCAAGGGAAACGCCGAAATGCCAAAGTGTTGAGCCTCCTGGTCAAGTTACGTGCCAAATTCCGATGGGGCGCGCAAAACCTAAGGACGTGTGCGAAATACTCTTTCCACGCGGCGCGGAACCCTGGCCTCGCCTATAAAAAGGGGCGTTGGGTCCCAGATCCGTACTTCTGCTTTTTCCGAGCGATAAGCTTACCGCTCTCATGCGCGAAATCGCTTCCGCTACTGCGCGTAATAACGCTCTGGCAGCGCGGAATTCCATCCGAAATTCGGCCGTGATATCGCGCCTGTTCGGGATTTTCCGTGCTCCACGTGCCGATTGCACGCTCATCTCCAAGATTCTGCACAACTCTTCCAAATTTCGCGCCGAACTCTCCAATTCCGTGCACTGCATCCTGATTTCGCCCAACTCCCGAAAAATTCGAGATGGCGGCAAACCGAGTTGATGAGGGGGAAGTCGCTGCCTGTAGGACAGAAATGGCGGCAAACGAGGAGGTTTATGGCACCAAGGTGATTCTCTCCAACAATCTGACCTTGTTCAACCTGTTTTCTCCGGCCCAGAAGGCATATCCCTTATCAGAAAACCTCCCGCTCTGGAATTTTTGCATCCTGGAAGAGGTGCCCCTGCCAGGCTTCGAAGTGGACACGCCGCGGTCTTGGGTGACTCGGGAGGACGAACTTCCTCGCTAAAACATCACCAACAACGGCCATCCTGCCAGGAAAACTAGACATATGGACGTTTATGTCCTGAAACCGAGGACGAGGACCATTACCGGGGACGAGCCTGTGGCGGAGGATTCTCCGGCTCTCTACGCGAGCACGTTTCGTCAAAGCATCACGGATGACACGAAGGGTTGGCTGAAGGATTGGGACCTGCGGTCCGGGGGTAACTTCACCAGCGAATGGGCCTGGGTGTTTTGGGTTTGCCATACCTATGACTAGTTTGGGGACGAAATGCGGTATATCGGCCTGTTCGAGGCGGTATGGACATCGCAGTTCCATTTCCACCGCCAGCCTGAACTTGGACCGGAGCTATTCACCCGGTGGTCTCCTAACACCAACACGTTCCACCTTCATCATGGGGAAGTCGGCATCAGTCTCTGGGACGTCCACTGCACCGGAGGTATCCCACGGGAGGGTTACCAATACGACGAGTTCGTTCCTCCAAAGAACACCTGGGGGGATAGGTCGCGGACGCCTATGCTGACGTGGCACCTGCAGCAGCTGGCCAAGGAGAGGTTGGGGATCAAGGACTTCCTGAAGGACATCGCCTACAAGGGATGGTTCAGCCTGTTCCTTGAGAGGGATCCCGCTGTCAAGATTCCGGGACGGGGCAAACGGTGCCCAACCGCGACTCAGAGGAGCAAGGACGGGTCATACTGGAAGACCCTGGAGGCAGGGCAATACCAATCATGGGGCTACCGCGTCATTGAGGCCCAAGACCCGAACGTCCGGTATGCCGAGTTCCTTGTCGCCTTTCTGAGCGGGTGGCTCCTGCCGGTGCGGGACGTGAGGATGGGCGTCCATCCAGCGACTTTGGTGATGGCGGGCTTTATGGCCGCCAACAAACAGTTCAACTTGGGTGTCCCCATGTTGGCCAAGCTGTATACCATCCTGGGGCGCATATCACGAGGGGGGTTGTAACAACCCGAGATTTTATAAGATACATTCTTTTTAATTTCATTCATATCTTCTATTGTACGACACACCAAGATTATCTTGCGCTATACGCAACACTGTATTAGCTTGCAGTATACGCAACACTTTTCTTGGCTCTTGTTACACACAATTTCAAGTTCATTTGATAGAAGTTATTCTACGCAACATTGAGTGTATATATATATATATATATATATTCAATGTATAAATAAAATATTGTTAGATTCTGTTATACGCAACAACAAAGGAGTTGTGCACTACACGCAACCCTGACTTGTCTTGCATTACACGCAATCGCGACCTTCCTCGATAGCGTGTGTTGTACACAATACCGGGTTTTACTAAACAACGATATATTATTATAATATTGTTATGAACTAGCCGTTATAAATAGTGTTAACTAAATTTTGAATTTTATAACATTATTATTCATCTTACACATTTCTAGAACATGGTATAAGAACAAAATAAATTTTTTGGGTAAAGTATTTTTCAAAAAATGCAGTTTTGCCACCTTTTGATGGCGCACCCACTTTAAATCTAGTTTTTGACATGTTTATAAGTTCAATTTGACAAAATAATATTCTTCTTTTGAATCAGGATATAAAAATTTACATTAGATAAAGTTTTGATATTTTTCCGATAACTTTCATATTTTAATGAATAGTAAAAACACGCTATATTTTAATTAAAAACAACTTTTTTCATCGTAATATCTTATGTGGTTAAATTATAATATTGAATGGGTTTAAATTATAAATAGAATATATTTTTACCATTTAATATAATGTATGTCATTAGCATTGATTTTACCTTGAATTCGTAGGTTAAATCAATTCAATCTTTTGTAATGTTTTAAATAAAAACCCGTTTTCTTTCGACAACGGGATTAATTTTAATTTAATTTTTGCATCTTTTGTGTATTGAATTTGGAAAAATGGATTCCATATTTGGAATCAGTGGGTCCAAATTATGTTAATAAGATACTTTTTATTTTTGGGCATTGTGAATAGTAACTACGGTAAATTTTATTTACTATAGTTAAAGGTAAATCGGGTAATTAAGGGTAAATATAAGATTATAAAATTACCCTAGAACTTGGAAAAATCCTATTGTATGGCTAAAAGTAGACCCATATAACCTAAGGATCGGATTAGATTCATTTTATGGACTTTTGTTCATGAAAATAATTTAATTATTATTAAAACCAAAGAATGTGACAACATGTCACTTTCTTAAATCTTATAAGTATAATAATTTTACTTTAGTGATACACTTCATGAAACTTCAAAAATGAATAGTCTCCAGAAATCTAATACAATTATCTACATCATAGGAATTTATTTAGAATTTTTAAGGATTAAATAATTATCATTTATTATGACACAAAGATGATGTAGTAATTGTCTTATTAATGAAATATTGACATAATTGATGTTATAAATGCCCAAATAAATGTAATTTGAGACTTTTTATGACTTACATTAATTTTATAGGTTAATATGACATGTTATTGTTGATATAAGTAACTTGGTTCGAACTTATCATTCTGTTATGAATTTCATAAAAAACATGTACCAAATAGTGTCAAAATTGACATAAATTAGTTTTTAAAACAAATATTATATTATTAATTGTTATTTAATTCTTAAAAATCTAAGGTTCAGCCAAATGACTTAGATAAGGATAGATATATTAATAATAAACAAATTGGGATTCGTTTGTCTTGTTATGGTAAGTTTATTAACCATATAGTGTAAGAAAACAAAAAGACACGGTAAAAGTTAAATTATTTAACTTAGAGTTAAATCTAATTGATAAGGTTAAAATAATAACCTAAACTTGTCTAAATCCTATTGGATGAGAGGATTTCGACCCATCCCCACTTTATCTTCGAAATAAGACCCTTTGGAACCATTATAAACCGAAATTGACCTTAATATAAAATAATATTTTGAGATTTTCCTAAGGTGCCCCTCTCCTCCCTTATAAAAGGGCACCTCCTCCCTCTCCTCCTCACACTAATTTGAGCATTAAAGCTCGTCCAACCCCTGCCAAAATCTCTTCTCCACTTCACTATTATCATCCTAGAGGTCCTGGTCTTCTTCAAAGACCATCCTTAGTTCTTTAAGTGGAGGTTAAGTGAAGGCGCGTCAAAAAGAGGTAATATCCATTACCGATCATTTTCAATTTCTTTCTTCTTCAACTTCTTCTTCTTTAGTTGTTTCATGATAAAGTAATAACATCAGTATTTCTTATATACAGATATGTTATTATAAATATTAAACAACTCTAATTAACCTTCTATCCATCCTACAGAAAAAGGAAATCACCGCGCGTGCGTACGTACGGAATACCGTCTCCACGCCGTGGTGTAATCTATTTTCCACCACCACCTTACTTGGATGGGTATAATGGTGTAAATAATGACTATATATGACTATTATAAATTGATATTGATTCTGAAATAGTATACATACACTCCAATACAATTCCACGATCATAGGAACGATATCATCACTCGTGCGTACGTACGGAATACCATCTCCACGATGTGATGCGACTCGTTCTACATGATCTTCATTTCATAATGATTATATAAATGAATTGAATGAATGAATATGATATATGTTACACTAATACCATTCTGGAAATGAGGTATCTATAACCTAAAGAGAATAATAATAATTTATTCGACAAACACGCATAAGAACAAAAAGTAATAAACACCCGAAAAACAAGTAGTAATGAAATATTACTAATAAGAAGCTAAGAATATGACCATATATGATATCATAACAATAAGTATGATTCTGGAATAAGTCAATAACATTATTTAAATCATTATACAGGAGGTTCGGACACTTACGAAGCATATCGGACCTAAGGTAAGGGAAATATCACAATCTCATTTTTATCCGAGATTGTTTATACTTTGGTATTTACTGGGGTGTATTTTATCATCCACATCCATGTTTCCTCAATATGTAATATTAGTTCCATCTACCTATAATTGTTTAAATCCAATTTTACCCTTCGGTGAGTTTTTATTAAAAGATATGAAAGGAATATTTTGTCGTTTTTCGTACGAGGTACTTTTTGACTTTTCTGACAAAAGTACGAAGAATGTTTTTTTTAACTTATACGGCATGAATGGATTTTTAAAACATTATTTCCAAGAAGCTTCCTTTACAAGTTTTCAAGTTTATTTTTAATCAACTTCTTTTATTTTATAACTGTATGACATGTTAAGAAAGGAAAAGTGTTTTTGAAGCAGAAAGGATATTTTCCTCAAGAATGGAGTTCAAGTATTTTATCAAAACTATTTTCCATCTAAGATAATAAAGGGTTCTGTTTTTATCCCTATTATTACATTGATTTGATTATGTTGTGATGTAATTATATTTTTTTGAATTCCTTTATCTTATATGAATTGTTTTATGATGTCACGATGTTTAAGATTCCCATTTTTATTACATGGGTTATTCTATGATGTATGGTTTATGATTTTGTGGCACACATAATAATGGTATCATTATGAGATGGGTGGGACCTATATCTCCCTCCAATTCATTGGGTAAATATTTTATATCTCATGAGATAGACATGGCTGGAACGGTAGGTTATACCGGTTCAGTTAAATAGGACTGAAATGAGGAATGAACTCGGTTCAGAAATGGGCTTTGTCCACTAAGATAGTCTTGGAAATGAGTCTTGACTAATAAGAAATGATTCCCTATGATTATGTATGTATGCCACAAAGTTTCATGTTTTAAGTTATGATTATTGGGATTACATTTCACTACTATGATTTATCCCATGTTATGATATTATGATCTATTTTGCAGGTTAAGATTTCCAAAATGTTATGTTCTTATGAATATGATGTGATTGATTTTTCTTTTGTTTACCCTTACTGAGCATTTGAGATCACCCTTTTATGTTTTATTTTCCCCAGGATATAAATAAAGGTTTTAGGTAATAAAAAAAAAGGAAGATCTTTATGGGAGATGTTGAAGATCTTTCACCGTGATTAGAAGATTACGTTATGAGTTTCCAAAGACACTAAACTATTACGGTCCTTGTGTGTATGTTTTTGTTATGTATTAAGTATTCCACTAAAGTAATGTAATGTCCTTGTACGTTAAGTTTCGGGTCTCTACAGTTGGTATCAGAGGAAATTTTTAGTCAACCTTTGGAAACTAGGATGCGAGAACTTTAGTGAGATCCCTAGAGATATTTCTAAGGTATGTCTAGGGATGTACCTAAGGTTAAGTATAAGTATAGGTTATAGTCCTAGAATCGCGCTAACGATCTTAGAATTAAACCTAAGATGTTAGATATTGAAGGTACTCCCCATTTATTATGTTGTTTTCCCTAGCATGATTTTTGCCTCTCACACTATTCTTTTTGGGTTTTAGACGATGGCTGGAACCCGAAGGAACCATGTTGATCAATGCAATGGACAATGAAATGATTGTCCTCCTGAACAAAAAAATGTTATGGGAGATGGAGTGAAAAATCTTATTGCTATATTTACACAAGCTATGAATCATTCTGTACTTCCAAATGAGCAGAGAAGGGAACAATATTCTATTGAGTCCTTCATGAGGCAACGTCCACCTTCCTTCAGTGGGTATTCTGATCCACTTGTTGCTGAACAATGGATTAGTACCACTGAAAAGATATTTTCAGTTCTTCAATGTTCTGAACATGATAAAGTCATCTTAGCAGTATATCGTTTGGAAGGTGAAGCTGATCAATGGTGGAATCTTATCAAGAATACGAGGCAAAGAGATGAAATTGAGTCCATGGAATGGGACGAGTTCAAGAACTTATTTTTCAATAATTACTTCCCTCGTATTCTTCGAACAAAGATGGAGAAGGAGTTTCTTGAACTAAAGCAAAAGGATGATGAATCTGTTGGTATATACGAAGCAAATTTTACAAGGATTGCAAGGTATGCATCTGGATTTATCATCCAACCTGAAAGTAAAGTTGATCAATTCTTCAGTGGCTTAAAACCAAATCTTCGAAGGGCATTAGCAATAAGAGACTTTAGTAGCTATGAATAAATTGTGCATTGTGCTATCAAGGTAGAAATGGAAGTTGGTATTACTTATCCATCTCATAGTTTTGACAAGAAACGAAAGATGGAGTTCAAGGAGAAATCTCAGAATAATGGTGAAAAGAAGATGAATGTTTCCTTATGCTCAAAGTGTGGAAAGAAGCATGGTGGAGATTGTCTTAAAGGGACAAGTAAATGTTTCAAATGTGGAAAGGAAGGTCATCGGTCATTTGAATGCCACAATGATGGGAAGAAGATGTCTAATGATGCAAACAAAGGAAGGGATAAACAGAATGAACCTACTACACTTCAATGCTTCAAGTGCAAGGAAATGGGGCATTATGCTAATAAATGCCCTAATCCAAGGGTTAGTGATGATCGACATGAGCAACCACTTAAGGCAAAGGACAAAGGGAAGTCACATGCGATCACCATTGGCGATGTTGAATATGATAACGATGTGGTGGAATGATTAAGTAATGGGATTCCAAAAAAATGTTGTATATAGTATCATGGAATATTAGAATATTTATGTATTGGTCTATTGTGGTTTTCAATAATTTTATGGTACCGGTAACCATGGAAAGTGATTGAGATATTTTTTTTAAAAAGATGATATGCGCATAATGAAGGGAAAACGAGAAAATGAAATATTTGACAGTATTCATGAGCTCATGATTGATATAAGGACTAAGTGATATCATGGTTTGAGTATATAGAATTTTGAGGATTTTGGTATGTGGAAAGTGTTAACTTTTAACTGCATTCATGCTTTCACTAAGGTTCAATGGTTATTCAAGATAATACATGATTAAGGCCTTTGAATGTTTGGAATGTGACTAACAAGACATATCTTATGATATATGGGGATCAACGATGGTATTAAATCTCTGGTAGTCATTTTCACTATATTATGAGAGTGGACTACAGTATTATGGATAAGCCTAAAGATTGGAATGGATTATGTTGGACATAAGTTAGTATTGTTTAAATATAGAAGTTTTTCGATATTATTGATGGGATGTTATAGTAATATAGTTTTAGAAAAAGGACAACCTGCAGGACGGGCGACAGCCCATCACGTCGGACAAGGCCATGGGAATCGAACCCACAACCGAAGTGCGACTGGCCTTTATCGCCTACCACTGGCCTACAGGAAGTCCATGTTTAGTAGAAACTGGTTTTATTATATTAAGCAGTATAAGTCCATTTTTGGAACTATATAAGATTAATCTCACTATAGATAGAATTATGTATTTTTTTTGATAACTTTTCTAACCTTTTGTTTGAGACAGATGAAATGACCCATCATTCTATCACATGATCTGCTAACACATCACGAATGAAAAATTCAACTTCATTTCTTTAAGAGATGAAGTGGAAATTGTCCAAAGAATGAAAAACGGTGAGACTATACCAAAATCACGAAAGTATTTCTTCTAATTCCAATTTCATCAACTTTAGGGAAATGATCTTGAAAAACCAAAAATGTTGTCCTACTGCCCTTATATCCGATGAATCAGATGGTACCTTAGATCACCACAAATCAATAGCTTTGTGATTGTTGGCTTTTTCATAGCCATGTTCTCTACCACTCTCCATCAGAACATGACGGTTAGATTTCTCTTCCATGTCCATATTTTCTCCTATATGGAAACCCAGTGATGAGTTCATTTGGGTAACCATTATATTTCATACTTTAGTTTTTAAAGTTCAGTTTTGGTATTTCTTTTTACGATGTGGGTTTTTATGAATAGTAAACGATTTATAACCCCGACGAATTTCGAGGGCGAAATTCATTTTAAGGGGGGTACAATGTAACAACCCGAGATTTTATAAGATACATTCTTTTTAATTTCATTCATATCTTCTATTGTACGACACACCAAGATTATCTTGCGCTATACGCAACACTGTATTAGCTTTCAGTATACGCAACACTTTTCTTGGCTCTTGTTACACACAATTTCAAGTTCATTTGATAGAAGTTATTCTACGCAACATTGAGTGTATATATATATATATATATTCAATGTATAAATAAAATATGGTTGGATTCTGTTATACGCAACAACAAAGGAGTTGTGCACTACACGCAACCCTGACTTGGCTTGCATTACACGGAATCGCGACCTTCCTCGATAGCGTGTGTTGTACGCAATACCGGGTTTTACTAAACAACGATATATTATTATAATATTGTTATGAACTAGCCGTTATAAATAGTGTTAACTAAATTTTTAATTTTATAACATTATTATTCATCTTACACATTTCTAGAACATGGTATAAGAACAAAATAAATTTTTTGGGTAAAATAAGTATTTTTCAAAAAATGCAGTTTCGTCGCCTTTTGATGGCGCACCCACTTTAAATCTAGTTTTTGACATGTTTATAAGTTCAATTTGAAAAAATAAAATTCTTATTTTGAATCAGGATATAAAAATTTACATTAGATAAAGTTTTTATATTTTTTCGATAACTTTCATATTTTAATGAATAGTAAAAACACGCTATATTTTAATTAAAAACAACATTTTTCATCGTAATATCTTATGTGGTTAAATTATAATATTGAATGGTTTTAAAGTATAAATAGAATATATTTTTACCATTTAATATAATGTATGTCATTAGCATTGATTTTACCTTGAATTCGTAGGTCAAATCAATTCAATCTTTTGCAATGTTTTAAAGAAAAACTCGTTTTTTTTTCGACAACGGGATTAATTTTAATTTAATTTATGCATATTTTGTGTATTGAATTTGAAAAAATGGATTCCATATTTGTAATCAGTGGGTCAAAATTATGTTAATAAGCTACTTTTTATTTTTGGGCATTGTGAATAGTAACTACGGTAAATTTTATTTACTATAGTTAAAGGTAAATCGGGTAATTAAGCGTAAATATAAGATTATAAAATTACCCTACCACTTGGAAAAATCCTATTGGATGGATAAAAGTAGACCCATATAACCTAAGGGTCGGATTTGATTCATTTTATGGACTTTTTTTCAGGAAAATAATTTAATTATTATTAAAACCAAAGAATGTGACAACATGTCACTTTCTTAAATCTTATAAGTATAATAATTTTAATTTAGTGATAAACTTCATGAAACTTAGAACATGAATAGTCTCCAGAAATCTAATACAATTATCTACATGATAGGAATTTATTTATAATTTTTAGGGATTAAATAATTATCATTTATTATTACACAAAGATGATGCAGTAATTGTCTTATTAATGAAATATTGACATAATTGATGTTATAAATTCCCAAATAAATGTAATTTAAGACTTTTTATGACTTAAATTAATTTTATAGTTTAATATAACATGTTATTGTTTATATAAGTAACTTGGTTCAAACTTATCATTCTGTTATGAATTTCATAAAAATCATGTACCAAATAGTGTCAAAATTGACATAAATTAGTTTTTTTTTAAAAATATTATATTATTAATTGTTATTTAATTCCTAAAAATCTAAGGTTCGGAAAAATGACTTAGATAAGGATAGATATATTAATAATAAACAAATTGGGGTTCGTTTGGCTTGTTATGGTAAGTTTATTAATCATATAGTGTAAGAAAACAAAAAGACATGGTAAAAGTTAAATTATTTAACTTAGAGTTAAATCTAATTGATAAGGTTAAAATAATAACCTAAACTTGTCTAAATCCTATTGGATGAGAGTATTTCGACCCATCCCCACTTTATCTTCAAAATAAGACCCTTTGGAACCATTATAAACCGAATTTGACCTTAATATAAAATAATATTTTGAGATTTTCCTGAGGTGCCCCTCTCGTCCCTTATAAAAGGGCACCTCCTCCCTCTCCTCCTCACACCAATTTGAGCATTCAAGATCGGCCAACCCCTGACAAAATCTATTCTACACTTCCCTAGTATCATCCTAGAGGTCCTGGTCTTCTTCAAAGACCATCTTTAGTTCTTTAAGTGGAGTTTAAGTGAAGGCGCGTCAAAAAGAGGTAATATCCATTACCGATCTTTTTCAATTTCTTTCTTCTTCAACTTCTTCTTCTTTAGTTGTTTCATGATAAAGTAATAACATCAGTATTTATTATATACTGATATGTTATTATAAATATGAAACAACTCTAACTAACCTTCTATCCATCCTACGGAAAAAGGAAATCACCACGTGTCCGTTCGTACGGAATACCGTCTCCACGCCGTGGTGTAATCTATTTTCCACCACCACCTTACTTGGATGGGTATAATGGTGTAAATAATGACTATATATGACTATTATAAAGTGATATTGATTCTGAAATAATATACATACACTCCAATACAATTCCACGATCATAGGAACGATATCATCACTCGTGCGTACGTACGGAATACCGTCTCCACGATGTGATGCGACTCGTTCTACATGATCTTCATTTCATAAAGATTATATAAATGAATTGAATAAATTAATATGATATATGTTACACTAATAACATTCTGTAAGTGAGGTATCTATAACCTAAAGAGAAGAATAAGAATTTATTCGACAAACACGCATAAGAACAAAAAGTAATAAACACCCGAATAACAAGTAGTAATGAAATATTACAAATAAGAAGCTAAGAATATGACCATATATGATATCATAACAATAATTATGATTCTGGAATAAGTCAATAACATTATTTAAATCATTATACAGGAGGTTCGGACACTTACGAAGCATATCGGACCTAAGGTAAGGGAAATATCACAATCTCATTTTTATCCGAGATTGTTTATACTTTGGTATTTATTGGGGTGTATTTTATCATCCACATCCATGTTTCCTCAATATGTAATATTATTTCCATCCACCTACAATTGTTTAAATCTAATTTTACCCTTTGGTGAGTTTTTAGTATAAGATATGAAAGGAATCTTTTTTCGTTTTTTGTACGAGGTACTTTTTGACTTTTCTGACAAAAGTACAAAGAATGTTTTTTTTAACTTATACGGCATGAATGGATTTTTAAAACATTATTTCCAAGAAGCTTCCTTTACAAGTTTTCAAGTTTATTTTTAATCAACTTCTTTTAGTTTATAATTGTACGACATGTTAAGAAAGGAAAAGTGTTTTTGAAGCAGAAAGGATATTTTCCTCAAGAATGGAGTTCAAGTGTTTTATCAAAATTATTTTCCATCTAAGATAATAAAGGGTTCTGTTTTTATCTCTATTATTACATTGATTTGATTATTTTGTGATGGAATTATATTTTTATGAATTCCTTTATCTTATATGAATTCTTTTATGATGTCACGATGTTTAAGATTCCCATTTTTATTACATGGGTTATTCTATGATGTATGGTTTATGATTTTGTGGCACACATAAGAATGGTATCATTATGAGATCGGTGGGACCTATATCTCCCTCCAATTCATTGGGTAAAGATTTTATATCTCATGAGATAGACATGGCTGGAACGGTAGGTTATACCGGTTCAGTGAAATAGGACTGAAACGAGGAATGAACTCGGTTCAGAAATGGGATTTGTCCACTAAGATAGTCTTGGAAATGAGTCTTGACTAATAAGAAATGATTCTCTATGATTATGTGTGTATGCCACAAAGTTTCATGTTTTAAGTTATGATTATTGGGATTACATTTCACTACTATGATTTATCCCATGTTATGATATTATGATCTGTTTTGCAGGTTAAGATTTCCAAAATGTTATGTTATTATGAATATGATGTGATTGATTTTTCTTTTTTTTACCCTTACTGAGCATTTGAGCTCACCCTTTTATGTTTTATTTTCCCCAGGATATAAAGAAAGGTTTTAGGTAAGAAAAAAAAGGGAATATCTTTATGGGAGATGTTTAAGATCTTTCACCATGATTAGAAGATTACGTTCTGAGTTTCCAAAGACACTAAACTATTACGGTCCTTGTGTGTATGTTTTTGTTATGTATTAAGTATTCCGCTAAAGTAATGTAATGTCCTTGTACGTTAAGTTTTGGGTCTCTACAGTTGGTATCAGAGGAAAGGTTTAGTCAACCTTTGGAAACTAGGATGCGAGAACTTTAGTGAGATCCCTAGAGATATTTCTAAGGTATGTCTAGGGATGTACCTAAGGTTAAGTATAAGTATAGGTTATAGTCCTAGAATCGCGCTAATGATCTTATAATTAAACCTAAGATGTTAGATATTGAACGTACTCCCCCTTTATTATGTTGTTTTCCCTAGCATGATTTTTGCCTCTCACACTATTCTTTTTGGGTTTTAGACGATGGCTGGAACCCGAAGGAACCATGTTGATCAATGCAATGGACAATGCAATGATTGTCCTCCTGAACAAACAAATGTTATGGGATATGAAGTGAAAAATCTTATTTCTATACTTACACAATCTATGAATCATTCTATACTTCCAAATGAGCAGAGAAGGGAACAATATTCTATTGAGTCCTTCATGAGGCAACGTCCACCTTCTTTTAGTGGGTCTTCTGATCCACTTTTTGCTAAACAATGGATCAGTACCACTGAAAATATATTTTCAGTTCTTCAATGTTCTGAACATGATAAAGTCATCTTAGTAGTATATCGTTTGGAAGGTGAAGCTGATCAATGGTGGAATCTTATCAAGAATACGAGGCAAAGAGATGAAATTGAGTCCATGGAATGGGACGAGTTCAAGAACTTATTTTTGAATAAGTACTTCCCTCGTATTCTTCGAACAAAGATGGAGAAGGAGTTTATTGAACTAAAGCAAAAGGATGATGAATCTGTTGGTATATACGAAGCAAATTTTACAAGGCTTGCAAGGTATGCATCTGGATTTATCATCCAACCTGAAGGTAAAGTTGATCGATTCTTCAGTGGCTTAAAACCAAATCTTCGAAGGGCATTAGCTATAAGAGACTTTATTAGATATGAAGAAATTGTGCGTTGTGCTATCAAGGTAGAAATGGAAGTTGGTATTACTTATCCATCTCATAGTTTTGACAAGAAACGAAAGATGGAGTTCAAGGAGAAATCTCAGAATAATGGTGAAAAGAAGATGAATGTTTACTTATGCTCAAAGTGTGGAAAGAAGCATGGTGGATATTGTCTTAAAGGGACAAGTAAATGTTTCAAATGTGGAAAGGAAGGTCATCGGGCATTTGAATGCCGCGATGATGGGAAGAAGATGTCTAATGATGCAAACAAAGGAAGGGATAAACAGAATGAACCTATTACACTTCAATGCTTCAAGTGCAAGGAAATGGGGCATTATGATAATAAATGCCCTAATCCAAGGGTTAGTGATGATCGACATGAGCAACCACTTAAGGCAAAGGACAAAGGGAAGTCACATGCGATCACCATTGGCGATGTTGAATATGATAACGATGTGGTGGAATGATTAAGTAATGGGATTCCAAAATAATGTTGTATATAGTATCGTGGAATATTAGAATATTTATGTATTGGTCTATTCTGGTTTTCAATAATTTTATGGTACCGGTAACCATGTAAAGTGATTGAGATATTTTTTTTAAAAAGATGATATGCGCATAATGAAGGGAAAACGAGAAAATGAAATATTTGACAGTATTCATGATCTCATGATTGATATAAGGACTAAGTGATATCATGGTTTTGAGTATATAGAATTTTGAGGATTTTGGTATGTGGAAAGTGTTAACTTTTAACTGCATTCATGTTTTCACTAAGGTTCAATGGTTATTCAAGAGAATACATGATTAAGGCCTTTGAATGTTTGGAATGTGACCAACAAGACATATCTTATGATATATGGGGATCAATGATGGTATTAAATCTCTGGTAATCGTTTTCAATATATTATGATAGTGGACTGTAGTATTATGGATAAGCCTAAAGATTGGAATGGATTATGTTGGACATAAGTTAGTATTGTTTAAATATATAAGTTTTTTGATATTATTGATGGGATGTTATAGTAATATAGTTTTAGAAAAAGGATAACCTGCAGGATGGGCGACAGCCCATCGCGTCGGACAAGGCCATGGGAATCGAACCCACAACCGAAGTGCGACTGGCCTTTATCGCCTACCACTGGCCTACAGGAAGTCCCTGTTTAGTAGAAACTAGTTTTATTATATTAAGCAGTATAAGTCCATTTTAGGAACTATATAAGATTAATCTCACTATAGATGGACTTATGTATTTTTTTTGATAACTTTTCTAACCTTTTGTTTGAGACAGATGGAATGACCCATCATTCTATCACATGATCTGCTAACACATCACGAATGACAAATTCAACTTCATTTCTTTAAGAGATGAAGTGGAAATTGTCCAAAGAATGACAAACGGTGAGACTATACCAAAATCACGAAAGTATTTATTCTAATTCCAATTTCATCAACTTTAGGGAAATGATCTCGAAAAACCAAAAATGTTGTCCTACTGCCCTTATATCCGATGAATCAGATGGTACCTTAGATCACCAGAAATCAATAGCTTTGTGATTGTTGGCTTTTTCATAGCCATGTTCTCTACCACTCTCTATCAGAACATGATGGTTAGATTTCTCTTCCAGGTCCATATTTTCTCCTATATGGAAACTCAGTGATGAGTTCATTTGGGTAACCGTTATATTTCATAATTTAGTTTTTAAAGTTCAGTTTTGGTATTTCTTTTTACGATGTGGGTTTTTATGAATAGTAAACGATTTATAACCCCGACGAATTTCGAGGGCGAAATTCATTTTAAGGGGGGTAGAATGTAACAACCCGAGATTTTATAAGATAAATTCTTTTTAATTTCATTCATATCTTCTATTGTACGACACACCAAGATTATCTTGCGATATACGCAACACTGTATTAGCTTGCAGTATACGCAACACTTTTCTTGGCTCTTGTTACACACAATTTCAAGTTCGTTTGATAGAATTTATTCTACGCAACATTGAGTGTATATATATATATATATTCAATGTATAAATAAAATATGGTTGGATTCTGTTATATGCAACAACAAAGGAGTTGTGCACTACACGCAACCCTGACTTGGCTTGCATTACACGCAATCGCGACCTTCCTCGATAGCGTGTGTTGTACACAATACCGGGTTTTACTAAACAACGATATATTATTATAATATTGTTATGAACTTGCCGTTATGAATAGTGTTAACTAAATTTTGAATTTTATAACATTATTATTCATCTTACACATTTCTAGAACATGGTATAAGAACAAAATAAATTTTTCGGGTAAAATAAGTATTTTTTAAAAAATGCAGTTTCGCCGCCTTTTGATGGCGCACCCACTTTAAATATAGTTTTTGACATGTTTATAAGTTCAATTTGACAAAATAAAATTCTTCTTTTGAATCAGGATATAAAAATTTACATTAGATAAAGTTTTTATATTTTTCCGATAACTTTCATATTTTAATGAATAGTAAAACCACGCTATATTTTAATTAAAAACAACTTTTTTCATCGTAATATATTATGTGGTTTAATTATAATATTGAATGGTTTTAAAGTATAAATAGAATATATTTTTACCATTTAATATAATGTATGTCATTAGCATTGATTTTACCTTGAATTCGTAGGTTAAATCAATTCAATCTTTTGCAATGTTTTAAAGAAAAACCAGTTTTCTTTCGACAACGGGATTAATTTTAATTTAATTTATGCATATTTTGTGTATTGAATTTGGAAAAATGGATTCCATATTTGGAATCAGTGGTTCCAAATTATGTTAATAAGCTACTTTTTATTTTTGGGCATTGTGAATAGTAACTACGATAAATTTTATTTACTATAGTTAAAGGTAAATCGGGTAATTAAGGGTAAATATAAGATTATAAAATTACCCTAACACTTGCAAAAATCCTATTGGATGGCTAAAAGTATACTCATATAACCTAAGAGTCGTATTAGATTCATTTTGTGGACTTTTTTCCATGAAAATAATTTAATTATTATTAAAACCAAAGAATGTGACAACATGTCACTTTCTTAAATCTTATAAGTATAATAATTTTAATTTAGTGATAAACTTCATGAAACTTCCAACATGAATAGTATCCAGAAAGATAATACAATTATCTACATCATAGGAATTTACTTAGAATTTTTAGGGATTAAATAATTATCATTTATTATGACACAAAGATGATGCAGTAATTGTCTTATTAATGAAATATTGACATAATTGATATTATAAATGCCCAAATAAATGTAATTTTAGACTTTTTATGACTTAAATTAATTTTCTAGGTTAATATAACATGTTATTGTTTATATAAGTAACTTGGTTAGAACTTATAATTCTATTATGAATTTCATAAAAATCATGTACCAAATAGTGTCAAAATTGACATAAATTAGTTTTTAAAACAAATATTATATTATTAATTGTTATTTAATTCCTAAAAATCTAAGGTTCATCCAAATGACTTATATAAGGATAGATATATTAATAATAAACAACTTGGGGTTGGTTTGGCTTGTTATGGTAAGTTTATTAACCATATAGTGTAAGAAAACAAAAAGACACGGTAAAAGTTAAATTATTTAACTTAGAGTTAAATCTAATTGATAAGGTTAAAATAATAACCTAAACTTGTCTAAATCCTATTTTATGAGAGTATTTCGACCCATCCCCACTTTATCTTCGAAATAAGACCCTTTGGAACCATTATAAACCGAATTTTATCTTAATATAAAGTAATATTTTGAGATTTTCCTAAGGTGCCCCTCTCCTCCCTTATAAAAGGGAACCTCCTCCCTCTCCTCCTCACACCAATTTGAGCATTCAAGATCAGGAAACCCCTGAAAAAATATCTTCTCCAATTCCCTAGTATCATCCTAGAGGTCCTGGTCTTCTTCAAAGACCATCCTTAGTTCTTTAAGTGGAGGTTAAGTGAAGGCGCGTCAAAAAGAGGTAATATCCATTACCGATCTTTTTCAATTTCTTTCTTCTTCAACTTCTTCTTATTTAGTTGTTTCGTGATAAAGTAATAACATAAATATTTCTTATATACTGATATGTTATTATAAATATGAAACAACTCTAATTAACCTTCTATCCATCCTACGGAAAAAGGAAATCACCGCGCGTGCGTACGTACAGAATACCGTCTCCACGCCGTGGTGTAATCTATTTTCCACCACCACCTTACTTTGATGGGTATAATGGTGTAAATAATGACTATATATGACTATTATAAAGTGATATTTATTCAGAAATAGTATACATACACTCCAATACAATTCCACGATCATAGGAACGATATCATCACTCATGCGTACGTACGGAATACCGTCTCCACGATGTGATGCGACTCGTTCTACATGATATTCATTTCATAATGATTATATAAATGAATTGAATGAATGAATATGATATATGTTACACTAATACCATTTTGTAAATGAGGTATATATAACCTAAAGAGAAGAATAATAATTTATTCGACAAACACGCATAAGAACAAAAAGTAATAAACACCCGAATAACAAGTAGTAATGAAATATTACTAATAAGAAGCTAAGAATATGACCATATATGATATCATAACAATATGTATGATTCTGGAATAAGTCAATAACATTATTTAAATCATTATACAGGAGGTTCGGACACTTACGAAGCATATCGGACCTAAGGTAAGGGAAATATCACAATCTCATTTTTATCCGAGATTGTTTATACTTTGGTATTTACTGGGGTGTATTTTATCATCCACATCCATGTTTCCTCAATATGTAATATTATTTCCATCCACCTACAATTGTTGAAATCCAATTTTACCCTTTGGTGAGTTTTTAGTAAAAGATATGAAAGGAATCTTTTGTCGTTTTTCGTACGAGGTACTTTTTGACTTTTCCGACAAAAGTACGAAGAATGTTTTTTTTAACTTATACGGCATGAATGGATTTTTAAAACATTATTTCCAAGAATCTTCCTTTACAAGTTTTCAAGTTTATTTTTAATCAACTTATTTTAGTTTATAATTGTATGACATGTTAAGAAAGGAAAAGTGTTTTTGAAGCAGAAAGGATATTTTCCTCAAGAATGGAGTTCAAGTGTTTTATCAAAATTATTTTCCATCTAAGATAATAAAGGGTTCTGTTTTTATCCCTATTATTACATTGATTTGATTATGTTGTGATGGAATTATATTTTTATGAATTCCTTTATCTTATATGAATTGTTTTATGATGTCACGATGTTTAAGATTCCTATTTTTATTACATGGGTTATTCTATGATGTATGGTTTATGATTTTGTGGCACACATAAGAATGGTATCATTATGAGATGGGTGGGACCTATATCTCCCTCCAATGCATTGGGTAAAGATTTTATATCTCATGAGATAGACATGGCTGGAATGGTAGGTTATACCGGTTCAGTGAAATAGGACTGAAACGAGGAATGTACTCGGTTCAGAAATGGGCTTTGTCCACTAAGATAGTCTTGGAAATGAGTCTTGACTAATAAGAAATGATTCTATATGATTATGTTTGTATGCCACAAAGTTTCATGTTTTAAGTTATGATTATTGGGATTACATTTCACTACTATTATTTATCCCATGTTATGATATTATGATCTGTTTTGCAGGTTAAGATTTCCAAAATGTTATGTTCTTATGAATATGATGTGATTGATTTTTCTTTTTTTTAGCCTTACTGAGCATTTGAGCTCACCCTTTTATGTTTTCTTTTCCCCAGGATATAAAGAAAGGTTTTAGGTAAGAAAAAAAAAGGGAAGATCTTTATGGGAGATGTTGAAGATCTTTCACCATGATTAGAAGATTACGTTCTGAGTTTCCAAAGACACTAAACTATTACGGTCCTTGTGTGTCTGTTTTTGTTATGTATTAAGTATCCCGCTAAATTAATGTAATGTTCTTGTACGTTAAGTTTCGGGTATCTATAGGGGTCGCCTCTGGGAGTTTGTGGTCCCTTCCAGATCTTCCATGGCTGGGTGGCGGCTCATCTCGGCGGGTATACTTTCCCAAACATCGTCCGTCCTCCGGGCAATGGCTTGAGACCGTCCTTGCTAAACATTGCAGGGGTGGCGCCATTGACGCTCAATGAGGAGGGAGTGAGGATCCGCATTGGCAACCATGCCAACTTCAACTTCAACTCGTTCCCCACCCCGGTTGGCCAGCTGGTGGAAAACGGGCGAGGCTCTCTGGAACAGTAGGAATACTTCCAGAGCATTCGGGGCGGGGTGCTCGTGGCTCGAATCGACGGGAAGGTGATCTGTGAGCCCTACGTGTCGTCCCAATTCGCCAGGCAGTTCGGGTGCCTTCAGCGAATGCCGATGAAAGTATTCACAGCTGTCTGGCCGGAGAAGAATCCATGCGTCCTGTGCCAGATGTGGTTGATGTTTACCACTTTCGGCTATGGCGACGTCATTACTCTTCCTCCCACCGGGGTCGATGTCGGCCTAGCAACCGAATAAGCCGAAAACTGGACCATTCCGTACCCTGAGGGGCTATTACGCAAGCTCGTCCGGCAACTCGAGGTTACTCGCGTGGAAACCGGGTGACGGGAAAGAGGGCACGGTGCCGTCGGAAGGGGGGAACCAAGGGCACGTCAGGCAGCGAGGCCTGCGCAGGTCGGGACTTCGGCAGCGGGAACATCACATGGTGCTGCCACGTCCTCATTACCTGTAGGGGGGTCACATGAGGCGGCCAGAGAACTGCCCGGAAAGCAGATAATATATCTGCTCAAACCTTCCCAAGACGCAATTCTCTCGGCACTGTGGTCGGCCTGGATGACCCTGCGGCAATCGCTGAGCGTCGAAGCCATCTGGAAGAAGATAATGCAGAACGGGATCCAACTGCCAGAGGTCGGGCTCGTTCGAATTACCGACCGAGTGAACTTCCATCGGCGGCATGCTTATCTGACGGCCATGGACGCATACGCACGCCAAAGGGGGTGGCGTGCGGAGCCAACTTTCCTAGTGAAAGTGATGCTCGGCTAGGAGCATGATCCGGAAGCGATGCCGCCGGGAGAAGGCGACAGTAACGAGGAGCCGGAGGGGGAGGGGGAAACCGGAGAGGACGAAGGCAAGGGGGAATACGAAGAAGAGGAGCCTGAAGGTGAGGGGTCACAAGGGGCGACCTACCAAGGGAGTCTCCGAGAGAGCGGCGAGATTGCCGACTCTGATCTCGACATAACCAAGATTCTCGAGGTTTGTCTCTGTCTTCATTCATTTCCCCCATTCATCCATTCTACTTTACAACTTCTAACTCACTTCCCCATCTTACTCAGGAGCAGCTGAGTGGTGGACGGGCGTCCCCACCAAAGGAGGGTGGAGAGGAACCAGTGGGACATGATGGGGATCCGACACCCATCATTGAATTAACCAGCGCAGAGGGGTCTCCCCTTATGGCGGCTCCTGCAGCGGCCGGAACACTAGGGACCGACGCTCTAGATTCCTGTAAGTCTCACGCTTCACTACTGGTGCTTGGTGTCAAAAGATCTCGTCTAACCAGCGTATGCCCTGCGTAGTGATCTCAACACTGGAGGCACGTCAGGCTGCGGAGCCCGGGCCATCCGTGAGTGGACCAGCGGCAGACATACCACCTCGCTCGGAACATGCTCTCTGCACTGAGCCGGCCCCGAAAATAGATGAACAGGGGGCGGCAGACATCAGCAGCGCTATTCCTGAAACGCGGTCGGAAGCTGGTGGAGGCATCATTGCTGCTAGGGCGAGAGAAGGTCGCCCGGACGTCGAGGATTCTATTCCTCACAAAGACATCCCTGGGGTGGATCCTGCTGTCGATCTATTGGTGGCCTTCCCCCTATACCGACCTGCTGACCCTGAGGAGATTGATGACTCAGACTCAGAGGCCGCCGAGGAGAGCCGGATGACATGACACAAAGGGTGGAAGTGTATCCAGCGCTTCCTCAGGCAGCCCCATTCGGATTGGATGAGGCGGATGGGATCACTTCATACCTGGCTGCGATTCCTATGCGCCGGAGGGGCTGACGCTCAATGTCTTCATCTGGAGGTCCGTGATTACATGGCTGAGAAGATACGTGAGAGCAGCCGGCGCATCGACATTTCCCAATGCCGGGTAGGATCGGCAAGCTCTCAAGCGCTGCTGAGGGCAGAGAAAGAAGTCTGGCACCTCGAAGGGAAGGTGGCAAATAAAGAGGCCTTCATCGCAACATGCTCTGAGCTCGTGGAGCAACTGACGGCCCAGCTGGCTGATGCGCAGGAACAACTGGTGGAGGCGAATCGCCATATGACCGTACTTCAAACCGAGCGGGAGCAGCCACAAGCTAGGGCTGGCGAGCTGCGCTCTATGGTGGCCGATGAGGAGAGAGTCTTCAAAGAGCGAGAAGCGGTCCTGGAGGCTACCAGCCAGAGGGTAGCAGCGCTGGAAAGATCGCTTCAGCATGCTGACCCCTAAGGGCTTTGTTTTTGCCATCTCATGAACTTTCTGCCTGTACTGCTCATTGTCTCAATCCAATATGTGGCCAAATCCACTCATTTGTACCCTTGGTTTAATGTGCTCGACCATAGTTTCGAAACGAATAACAACTCATCCTTAGGCTCATGTGGGTCGTGCCCAACGCAAGGAGCAGAAGATGCTCGTACCATCATTTCGTTCAACTGTGGGGCATTGACCAATCTTCAGGCGTCCAAAATTGGGCCTGGACTTCTGAGGAGACCCCTGAGCCTATTTATGTGTCGACTTCTCAATGTGCTCTTACACACAAGCGGGGAAATGTCGGGGGCACTGAAATCCATCCAAACACAGGGGAATGGAGAGGAAGGGTGAATCACGCTGCTCAAATTCGGAACCCAATGGGGTGCAACCATGGAGGATAACTATCAACCGTGGTGGAAACACAGCATCCATATCACGTTGTCCTGGAATGGGAGGACAATAAATGAGGGCTGACCGCTGACCATGTTTGCAACACGGGGCCTAACTCAAATATTGTTGGTCAGTTTTCCGGAATTTTGGCCCAGGACAGTAGGCGGACCATAGGTCGAGCATCCATACTGTTAGGGGGTCCCGTCAAACATGACCAGTTCTCCAGAACGTTGGCCCAGGACAGTTTAAGGTCATATGGTTTGGACCAACAGCACAGTTTAAGGTCATATGGT
This sequence comes from Viscum album, assembly GCA_963277665.1. Lineage (NCBI taxonomy): Eukaryota > Viridiplantae > Streptophyta > Magnoliopsida > Santalales > Viscaceae > Viscum > Viscum album. The sequence continues at coordinate 1,596,297,020 of OY728130.1, read as the reverse complement.
TTGGACCAACAGCACAGTTTAAGGTCATATGGTTTGAACCAACAACACAGTTTAAGGTCATATGGTTTGGACCAACATCACAGTTTAAGGTCATATGGTTTAGACCAACAACACAGTTTAAGATCATATGGTTTGGACCAACAGCACAGTTTAAGGTCATATGGTTTGGACCAACAGCACAGTTTAAGGTCATATGGTTTGGACCAACCGAGAGAGGAGCCTTGGGCAAAGGGGCCTACGAGGGTTCAACAATCAGGGAGGGGCAGCAGATGCTAGCTCCTAGTTATGCTGGGCCCGAAACTCAATGTTTGGGCGACTCCTCACTCCCCTAAGGGGATGAAGGTCAAGTTTCACGCAACCCATAAAGAAGATACCCAAGCACATACTCTAGCGCTCAGATCGCGGGAGCCCCGAGAGACACCGTTACGCAGCTCGGTCTGTCTGATGTGCGGGGGTGTACTGAGGGTTAGTACAAGGAGTGTCGAGATTCCACCTTGACATGGCGGGGCGGAACATGACATGAACCATGCCACCAACATTCAGGGCCTGGGGAACCGGCTATTGTTGGACGGAGAGTGATGGCAAGAGGGGGGGTGAATTGCCTTTTCAAAAATATTTAACAATTTAAGAAAGAGTTAAAGCGCAGCGGAAATAAAAGAGGCAAGACACAAAATTGATAACGGAGTTCGGCTTAATTCCCAAGCCTACGTCTCCGCTCCCAACTCAACCGTTGAGAGATCTATACAACAGCTTTCTTTTTAATGGTTGTAGCAAGAAACCCACTAGACTTTAAGGCAGCCTAGAACCTATTACAGCTTGATTTTTATTGGTTGTAGCAAGAAACCCACTAGCCTTCTTACAGGTGAAGGCTAGCTCACCTATGACTCAAGCCTTTTACAGGGAAGGCTTGACTAACCTCTTCACACCTTGAAGGTGGCATGAAAATCCAAAACAAGGGAGGATGAGAGAAAGAAAGGTTTGTATGCACAAACACAAAATAATGCTCAAAATGATAAAACAAGAAAAACCGTAAAGAGGAGAAGTCTTGGGCGCCAATGGATTGATTGGTGATGATGAAGAGCGCTCCCAAGCTTCTATGGTGGTGCTCCTTGGTTGTGGAAGTGAGTTGGAGCAAGTGGGGATCCTTGAAGGAATGTGCTGGAGGTTCGCCAAATGATCGAAAAATGTTCCCGTGGGCTTTCTTTTGTTTCCGGGGCTTCCTAGTCCTTTATTTATAGGAGAGGAACACCCAAATGACCGTTGGGGGTCTTCGGAGCCGTTGGAGAGGCCTTCGGAGCCGTTGGGAGTCAAAAGTACAAGTCTGGTCAAAGCCCAACGGCTAGTTTGACTGGGTCCACCGGCTGGCCGGTGGTGTCTCACCAACTGGCCGGTGGTCCACCGGCTGGCCGGTCCTGATCCACCGGCTGGCCGGTGCTCCAGACAGAGAGCAAGATCTCTGCCCAGGTGCTACCGGCTGGCCGGTGTTCATCCACCGGCTGGCTGGTGACAGTACCGGCTGGCCGGGGACCTCACACCGGCTGACCGGTGGCTCTGGACAGAAAGCATTGCTTCTGCCAGAGACCATCGGCTGGCCAGTGGGAATCCACCGGTTGGCCGGTAGACTCAGAGAGTCTACTTTCAGTCCTTCTTGGCCCAACTCCTTGGAAACCTTTTTTCTATCAACAAAAACACTTGAAAACAAGTTAGAACAAAATAAGAGTGATTGTGATCATTGAAATCCAAGAGAGAAAGGGGTACAACACCGGCGTGACGACTGAGGATTACTGTTGACCATGTTCGCAACACAGCATCCTGTCGTGTTAGCCATGGGGACAAACAAATGAGCATCAACCGCTGACCATGTTCGCAATGCGGGATTTGTATCAATTTGTTGTCTGAAACCCTCGGGGGCGTTGGCCCATGACGGTAGGAGAGCCCTTGGGCGTTGTATCCAGGCCGTCCTTGGGGGTCCCTCCGGGTATGAAGGATGACGGGGGCCCGAATGAAGGGGGACACGAAGCTTGGAAAGTGGATGGAACTTGCCTAAGTCGAATCTGGCACTCCAAGTTCTAGACCAGAGTGCCTTGAGCACATCAGCAGACCACTGGAAAGGGTCAGAGGGCTTAGTCCGAGAGCGGCCAAGAGATGGCGGATCCCTGGGCAAAAGAGGGGGCGTAATGCCAAACACCCTGGGCACCGGGAGATCGTGGGATCTCCTAAGAGATGGGTCTGGACCTGACATCTAGGTGTTCAGGCGGTCCTACGTATCCCATAAGGATGGGAATCAAGCCACACGTAGTTCTTGATATGCGTCTTTAAATTCCATTGGACAGAGGAGGGATAAACCCTGAGGACAGGGTGCGCGGGGTGCAGCTATCACAAACCCGGCGTGAATGGGGACATAATCTCACACCATGCCACGCGACCCTGTGGTCGAAGTCCCAAAGGCGAAACAGACGTGACAGCGGACCTCAAGCTGGACCCAAAGATGAAAGGTCTGGGCGTTCCTACGTATCCCATAAGGATGGGAATCAAGCTAGACTTAGTTCTGGCAATACAGTTTAACATCATGTTGGACGAAATATAGGTCTTAGTTTTAGGTCTTAGATCTCGGACCGTGAAAAGGGCAGAACCAAAATAAGATCTTAGTTTTAGGTCTTAGAGCTCGGACCATGGAGCCCATATGTAGGGTAGAGTGTAGTTTAAGGTCGTGCAGGACCATACAGTTTAAGGTCGTGCAGGACCATATAGTTTAAGTTCATGCAGGACCATACATTTTAAGGTCATGTAGGACCATACAGTTTAAGGTCATGCAGGACCATACAGTTTAAGGTCATGCAGGACCATACAGTTTAAGGTCATGCAGGACTATACAGTTTAAGGTCATGCAGGACCATACAGTTTAAGGTCATGCAGGACTATACAGTTTAAGGTCATGTAGGACCATACAGTTTAGGTAAAGTACTTCTTGAGGAACCTAGCGTTGGTGGGAAGAGTGATACGCTCACCATCCATAGTCACCATGGAATACGCACCATTGGGATAGACCTTATGGACAATAAAAGGTCCCTCCCACTTGGGTTCCAACTTGGGTGGTTTCCTGCCGGGAATCATTGGCGCTCTGAGAGCCAACACCAAGTCACCTTGTAGGAAGGAGCGGAGGCGAACCTTCTTATCGAAAGCTCGAGCCATCCTGCTATGATGCCTTTCCAAGTTATGTAAAGCACGAAGCCTACTTTCGTCCAGCACTTCCAATTCGACTAGACGGATCTCGGCAACTCTGTCCGGCGCTTGCTGGTCATAGACCGTCGTGCGCAATGAGGGAAGTTGGACCTCGATGGGAAGGACAGCCTCAGCTCCGTATACCAGGGAATACGGGGTCACCTGGGTAGAATTGCGAGTCGTCGTCCTATAATCCCAGAGGGCGTTGGAGAGATTGTCTGGCCAACTTTTCTTGTTCTGACCAACCATTTTTTGCAGAATGTTAGAGAGGGTTTTGTTAAATGCCTCAATCTGTCCATTCACCTGCGCATGATAGTAGGGGGTGTGGTTAGAGCGAATGTTGTACTTGGAATACAATCTCTTCAGCTCATCCGCTCGGAAGTTGGTTCCATTATCCGTGAGGATAGCGTGAGGTATTCCAAACCGGTGAATGATATTGGAACTCACGAAGTTGGCGATAGGACCAGCCTTGACTTCCCTAAGCGGGGCTACCTCTGCCCACTTTGAGAAGAAATCTGTGGCGGTTAAGATGAACCGGCACTGGCAGGTCGTTTCCGGCGGGTAAGGCCTTACGACATCCAACCCCCAGACTGCAAAGGGCCAAGAATACTTAGTAGTATGGAGAGGCTCCGATGGTCGATGCACAAAGTTAGCATGAACTGGGCACGCATGACACCTCTTGGCGTACTCGATGCAGTCATGGATCATGGAGGGCCAGAAGTATCCCAGTCTCCAAATATGGTGGGACAACTTCGACCCGGCCTGGTGGGCGCCACAGGAACCAGCGTGCACTTCTTACATGACCTGCGGGATCTCAACTCCTTGAAGACAACGGAGGAGAACACCGTCAAACCCGTGCCTATAAAGGAGCTGATCACGGCCGAGACCACTTTGAAGGGTGAACTGCGGCGCGCGGCACCGGATTCATTCCCGCTCTGCTCGGTCCATCGGAAGATTGTCGTGTCGGAGATATTCAACCAAGGGTGTCCTTCAGTCAGGAACTGTCTCGATCACCACGCCTGAAGCCCCGGGGGGTCCTGACGCGGGGGCACCAGTGGTGAGATGGTTCACTCATGGGCCACGACCTCCCTCCGGGATAACAGGAGCAATGACTATTTGGTGCACCACGTGGATGATTAGGTCATCCTGTTCGCGCTCCGCGAGTGATGCGGCCAGGCTGGCCAAAGCATCTACTTGACTGTTCTGCGACCGGGGAACGTGAACGACATCTGGTCGGGATGGGAACTTAGCCATTAGATAGAGGGTACACTCCAGCAACGGCACGAGTTCTGGATTCCTGACATCGTAGTCACTGTTAACCTGCTTGATGACTAGCTCAGAGTCCCCTTTTACATACAGGTGGGGTACGTCAACCTCCAGAGCCAACTCGAGGTTGGTGATGAGGGCATGATATTCTGCCTCATTGTTGGTGCAGCCATCTGACAACAAGAAAGAATATGGCAGAACGGCTTGCTCCAGGGTGATGAAGACGATACCCAGGCCCACTCTGTTAAGCCTAGGATCATTGAGCCTTCTACCAGTAGGGCTTCAGGAGGCGCCATCAAAGTGCATCTGCCAGCATGGGGTGGCGTGATCGACTGAGAGGATTGCCTCATCAGGAAAGCCCGAATCCAGCGGCTGGTCCGTAGAGGTTGGATGAGCAGCTAAGAATTCTGCCAACGCCTGTCCTTTGACGGCCTTCTGAGGTACGAACCTAATGTCAAACTGCTAGAGGATCACCGCCCAGCGTGCCAATCGGCCGGTCAACATAGGCCGACTCAGGATGTATTTCAACGGGTCTGCCCGAGAGACCAGTTATACCTCGTGGTGCTGCAAGTAGTGCCGCAATTTCTGTACGGCGAATACAAGCGCCAGGAATCTCTTCTCGATGGGAGAGTATCTAACTTCCGCGTCGAGGAGCATGCGGCTGAGGTAGTAGAGGCTATTCTCTATTCCCTCGTTGTTCTTCTGGGTGAGAAGGGCGCCGAGGGATCGCTCCAGGGCCGTCACGTAAAGGACCAGTGGCTTTCCGGGAACGGGTGGCATCAGGACCGGAGGTTGAAGTAGATACTGCTTGATTTCCTCAAAAGCGTTCTGGCACTCTTCATCCCACCCATAGGCGGCGCCTTTCTTCATGAGCCAAGAAAAGGGCTTACACTTGCCGGCCAGATTCGCAATGAATCAGAATATATAGGCTAAGTGGCCTTGGAGGCCTCGAAGCTCCCGAATATTACTCGGGGGAGGCATCTGACTGATGACCCTGATCTTCTCGGGGTCGATCTCGATACCTTGATACCTGACGATGAAGCCAAGAAACTTTCTGGAGGTGACCCCAAAGGCACACTTCAATGGGTTCATCTTCAAGTGACGAGAACGGAGCAAACCAAACACTTTCTCGAGGTCTTTGAGATGGTCCTGGCACTAAAGAGATTTAACCACCAGGTCATCTACATAGCACTCCACCAGCGTCCCTAGGATCGGCTTGAATATTCGGTGCATAGCCCGTTGATAGGTGGCACCCGCGTTCTTCAGGCCGAAGGGCATAACTCGATAGCAGAAAGTGCCCTGGGGGGGCCTGAAGGCAGTGAACTCTTCATCTTCGGGGGCCATCCGGATCTGGTTATACCCGGAGTACCCATCCATGAAGGAGAGGGCTTGGAACCCGGCCGTTGCGTCGATCAACAGCTCTGTCATGGGAAGGGGAAAGTCATCCTTCGGACAGTGGCGATTAAGATCGCGGAAGTCGATGCAGACCCTGATCTGCCCGTTCTTCTTCCTGACGGGCACAATCTTGGCTAGCCACCTGGGGTACTAGACTTCCCTAACGAAGTTGGCCTTAATGAGCTTATCAAATTCGGCCTCAACCATGGCACTGTGAAAGGGGTTAATTTTTCTGGGAGGCTGCTTGAACCCGCGATGGTTTGCTGGGAGGCCAAGGCGGTGGACGGCTACCTGGGGATCTAGTCCTGGCATCTCATCATAACTCCAGGAAAGCACATCACGGTGTTTTCTGAGGAAGTCTATGTACTGTTGTCGTTCCTCGGGAGGCATAGCGGCGCTGACCAATGTGGGTCTCGGGTCCGCCTCACTACCGAGGTTCACCTGTACGAGCTCGTCGACCGTGGCGGAGACGCCCTACTCAAAGGTAGGAGGAGTATCTTCTATGTCTTCTTCTCCAATTGTGGAAGGATCGTCCACGGGGGGAGCCGTTTCGGGGCTGCTCGACCCTGATGGGGAGCTAGCACCGGCTTGAGCGGCAAAGGTCGTCACGATGGGAGACTCATGCACCGCGGAGACCGTAGCGACAAAGGCGGTTGATCCAATCCCATCCGGCCTGCGGCCTAAGGGGCCACGCTTTACGACATCGAAGCAGTGGTGTCGCGTTGGCTTGAGCCGGTCGATCCTGGCTCGGAGAAACAGGCACGTATGACGTACTGCCATTTCCATAAGCCCAACGTCCCGATATCGTACGGGGGTAGGAGGCTCGGGTGTCACCCGGGCCTGGTTGGTGTAAGAGTACGAGGTGATTTCCCGCCGTCGCTTAGACCTGGAAATATGCATTCCTCTGGTACCCGAGACAACAAAGCACTCTCCCATATCAGGAGTTGTGGCCTCCAACCGATGGATTGGGAAGACATATGCATCATCCAAACCTGCCCAGGGATCGCTTGCGACAGCAGCAGGTTCAACCTCACCTGCCAGGATTTGCTTGTCCTTGCTCTTATAATAGTCAGTGTCCAGGTAACAAGCTTCACAAGAGGAAAACGGGGATGCATCTCCTTGGAGCACACCCACTCGACCCTTAAGGGAGTATTTGAGGCACTGATGGTATGATGAGGGAACCGCTGCATGAAGATGGAGCCACGGCCTGCCCATCAATGCATTGTAGGAAGTGTCCTGAGAGACAACCATGAATTCAGTATTGGAAATTAAGCCGCCGAACTGGGTCTTTAGACGAATCTTGCCGAGTGGAGTTTGCTCGGTCCTGTCATACCCCTGGATTCTGAGGTCGGAGGGAGTTAAATCATCCTCGGACAACCCCAGTTTTCGCAGTGTCCGATTTGGGATCAAGTTAATCCCAGAACCCGTGTCGACAAGACAGCGACGGACCTCCACGCCATTGAACTGGCCGGTGATGTACAGCGGGTGGATGTGCCCCTGTATGGGAGGGTCTTCATCTTCATAGGAGGATGAGATAACCGCCTGACATTTGGCGTCCTCAATCACCTAGGTGTGGAAGGCTTCTGCGGACGCTACCTCCATTTCAAACTGGAGGGGGCTCCTTAGAGCCTCAGCGAGCGCCTCACGCATTTCAGACGACAGGAGGAGGGCCTCAAGGATGGAAAGCCTCGCCGGAATGTCGTCCAGATTCTTTAGGACATCATACTTTCACGCCAAACGCGAGAATCTGCTTATAGGAGGTCGCTCTGCGATTGGGGGCATGACGGGCCCTACTGGCGGGACCAGTGACTGACTGGTACTAGGCACATCCCGCTGTTCACCAGCTGAAGCCCGGGAGGTGGCTGCCATGCTAGGACTGGAAGGTCGTAGTCGGCCAGTGGAAGAGATGGGATGGTTGCGACGTGGGCAAGGCGATTCCGCCTGATCCAGCAACACAAACGGTTGTGGAAGTGAACCTGTTGTCACCGAGTGAGGGAGCCGCGAGTGCTGCTCTCTATACCGGGCCTGCTGCCTGGTCTCGGTGGCGTGCACGGCCTGACCGGAGGTGACGACCACCGTGCCATGGCGATTCACGTAGCCATGGCTCTGTCGACGTTGGCGACGGCTGGGGACATTGGGGAGGTTCACCTGGCACTCCTCGTCATCGGGATCCACAAAGGGATTTACCAACTCTACGGTGTTAACCGAAGCATACCCCGGGCTCTCGGGGAGGTTCACCTGGCGCTCCTCGTCGTCGGGAGCCACAAAGGGATTTACCAACTCTACGGTGTTAACCGAAGCGTACCCCGGGCTCTCACTAGAGGATTCATCCATTACCGGACGGGGTCTCAGAGGGATCCCCATTTCCGGGGGCATGAAATCGCTAAGCGTGCGAGAAGACGACGGAAATGGCAGGGCGCGTTCTTTCTTCTTGCGCCACTGCCTGCTCTTCTGGGAAGAAGTAGGCTGGGACGACGATGTCGAAGCAGCGCTCGTAGATTCTGAGGGCTCCGGCTGGTCCAGGCAGGCACGGATGATGCCATGGGCACGGGTGACCATCCTGCGGGCCATCCAGTCGTTATACTTCCGTGACCCACGGTCGGAAACATGTTCCCACCCATCCCCATCGTCACTACTGCCATCTGATCCCACGAAGACACCTGCCACCTGTGTCGGGGCTGGGACCAACCTGACTATGTTGTTGTCAATATGGTCTTAGAGCCAGTCCTTAAACACATAGCATTGCTGGATGGTGTGTCCCAGGAACTAGTGATAAGGGCAGTAGTTAGGGAGATCCGTGAGACACGCCTCTTCTGGCTTCCGGCACTCAGGCAGTCGCACAATCCTCTACTCCAAGGTGCTACGGAAATAACCGGGGACCTGGGCCTCGCTAAACGAGTAAGACCGATTCCTTATTCCTGGAAAGGGGACTCTTGGGGGCTGACCATGGCCAGGGGCCGGAGGAGCAGGCTGAGGAGGCGGAGTCAGATTACCTCACCTAGGTGGTGGTGGTGCGTTACGTGGAGGCGCCTGCTGATTTTGAGGCGGTCGCTGCTGGGCCGGAGGCTGTGGGGGTGGACCCCTATGAGCCTGCTGAGCTGGCCTCACCGGCAGCAACTCTAGCTGTCTGGGGGCCTCTATCTGCGCCACAGTAGCGGGCTCAGCTCTGGCGGCTCTCCTTGCAGAGATCACAGGAGGCAGCAGGCGTGCCTGACTGGCCTATTGCAGAGCTTCTTTGAGGCGTTGAGCCTTGTCCGAGAAGTCCCGAAACCCTCCAGGGTAATTCTGCGTGATTAGGGAAGGAACCAACTCCGCCTTGACGTTCCCCCACACACATCATCAGTAATTGCTCCTGAGTCAGTGGCATGTCAAGGGAGTACGTGAGCCCCTTCCACCGGGCGACGAAGTCCGCGACTCGCTCGTCGGGCCTTTGCTTGCACCTGAAGAGGTCTGAAATGTTCATCTTCTGGGTTGTGGAACTGAACTGGTAGAGGAATTGTCGGCGAAGGTCCTCCCAGCTAGTCACTGATCCAACAGGGAGCTGACAGTACCCAACGAATGCTGGTCCTTCCAGTATCTGAACGAAGCACCAGAGCTTGGCAGCCTCTTGCTGCACCGGAGTCCCTAACATAGGCCCGCACCTCGAGTTTAAGTGGTCCAAGTGTTGTGGCGGGTCTCCGGTCCCGTTAAAGGAGGAAAAATTGGGGTTCCCAAATCTCGGCGGGGTCGGCATGTCATCCACCCATGTGGGGTACGGCTTGCCATCCGGTGGGATCGCCACCTTCTGAGTTTCCAGGGCCTCCAAGAGAGTGATGAGTACTTCTATCAGATCATCCGGATGTGGATTTCTGTCCTGACGGGGATCTCTAACAATAAGCGCATTGCCAGGCTCTTCGATACGATATTCACACTTAGCGGCTCGGGGGGCAGCTGGCGGAGCGACTCTCGGAGCGGCGGGAGGAAACCGAGCAGGGTCTCCCAGGTTGCCTCACTGCTCGGGAGGGTTTGGCGAAACATATCGCGCCCTCTTTCCATGGGCTCCAGTGTCTCCCCTGTCAGAGAACACGACACGGTCACGGTTGCCCGGGGGGATCTCAGCAAGGGGTAGATGCTCCTGCCTCTGCTGTCCTGGTCTAGGGTTTCCGTAGACAGGCCGCCGCTCTGCAATGCATTCGGCCAGGAGCTCATCAACCAGCCTCTTTTGCTCGGCTAGCTGTTGGCGCAGCGTGGCCTTCTCGGGATCTTCCTCTGCCTTCTGCACTGAGGCAGATGGGTCGGCGAGTTTGACAGACCCGACGGGCTCTTTACCCTTGCCGATGTTTCGGCCCAGCGCCAGTGCCTCCGTGGGTACAGGAAGGCCTAGGAGGCTCCTCTGTTGGCGAGTAATCCTCCCAGATGGGCCCAGTAGTGGCCTATCCTCGGGGGGTGAGTCCCCGTTGAGGGGCTCCACAATGTTTCCCTCATCTGAAGGTTCAGCCATGTTGACTGCTACTTCCCTTGGTGACGTTCCATCAGGGTCACCCGGTGGATCGGGCTGCCGGCGGATCGCACAGAAGAGGATAGCAGCGTACTACCCCCACCTGTGGACGTGCTCATGGGGGGTGGCCTCCTCAATAACTCTGTGGAGTACTTGAAAACTCTGGACGCATTGTTGCTGAAGGGCCCCGTGGAGGCCCAGCGACTCGGGGTGCCGGACCGCGGGGAGTGCTGCTAGGTCAACCCGGCGGCACTACTCACCAATCTCCTCGAGATGCGCTTGGCTCCCAGGATAAGGCACTAGCTGATGACGGAGACGAGAGTGAGTCACCCGAAGAATCTGGGAGAAGCATTCAAACTCTCCCAGGGTGAGTGACTCTGGCACATCAAAACCCAATTCTGCGACCGGCCAAAACTTCTCAGGGAAGTGGCCCGCTGCAAGAACAGCCCAGAAGCTCCACGGCTTCGGTTCGGGGTCCGGAACTTTCCGTCCCTGCTCGTCCACTGAGGAAATTCGGGGAATTGGCAATGGCTCCGAGGCAGGCCGTCGGGGCGGTGGGCTGGCCGGCGGGGAATACGGCGAATAGGCCGATTGGCCGCCGATCCCTGGGTCATCCTCCTGGGGTTGCAGTGCTCTGGCCGCCACGTCGCGATAGGATGGGCCGGTGGATGGGCCTCCTGTCACAACGTCAGTTCTCACCAAGGGTGTGTTGCCTCATGATCCTTCCATCGGTCCCCAGATAAGTTCCTCACCCTCCCTAACAGGGGCAGGAGGTGCTTCCGAGAAGATCAGCGGCAACTGCGGGCTTGATCCTTGGTGGTATGCCAAGTCCTCGTCCTCCTGGATATACCTTTGAAGGGAGGATGGAATCATACGGATCTCTCATTCGGGGAGTACGAGACTGACGCGCCGCGTCCCCATCCCTGCCCTCAACTCGAAAGATTGGGGGGTAGGTTCTATCGTCGAGTTGTACTCTACCTCAGAACCCGAGAAACTGACTGGTCTGATTCCCATCCGGACTCCCCTAACATTCCTCCTACGGCGACGACGCCCGGCCTTCCTACCCATGGGTAGCTCCTCAGGGTAAGGACGACTTCCGTCATGGGGTCCCCCGGCCACAATAGAGCTGGGGAAGAGGGGACCAAAGGCCGGGGTGCGAGAAGCACCGGGACAGATGTTGAAAGGGACATGGGGAGGACCTCCATGTGAGTGAGCGACTGGATACACAACGGCTCCATGCTCGCGACCGGCGGTAGGGGGAGTGACCTCATACCCCATGCAGTGGGTGCTGGAAGGAGTCATACCCGGAGCATAGCCGTAGCGAAGAAGCTTTCGGCTTCCCAGATCGGTGGCATGGAATGAGCCTTTATGGTGAGCGGCACTACCGCGGATTGGTCCGCAGTGGCCATTACCAGTGTCCGCGACCGGGAGATTCGACCCAACCTGCCTGCAGGGCGGTCGGGGTTTCGATCCCAGTCGGGCACGCGGCTGCCCCTACTCAACATGCGCAGGGATCTGGGAATAGGAGTCAATAGTGGCTGGGGCCACAATGGTTGCTGATGCTGGTGCCCCAGGACGAGCATTCTCCCCCACTCACGCCCGACGCTGGCATCGAGTCAGATGGGCCGGAACCGGCGGTGCGAGCATGAAGATTGCCTGCTCCTCAGCTCGGGGAGTCGGACGGCGGCGTCGACACAGCCTGGCGGGGGTTCTGGCCGTTAACCCCTGGGATGGATCGCCGATCGAGTGGACCCGGACATCCCCCACCTCATTGGTGTAGGGGAGGTATGTGTCACAGCGCTCCGGGGATAGGCTCCCAAAGCGGTTGAACGTCGGCGTGGGGAACGGCGGCTCCCTGCGCGGCCCTCGAGGGCAGCGATGGTGGTGAGGCGCGGCCACCTCTAGATCCAAGCGGGCCATTCCCCTGGTGGGGATGACCCCTTCCTTGTCATACCTACGAACTAGGTTATTGATCACCCTCCGTTGGATGATTTCTGACGGGGAAAGGGGGTGCAAGCACCTGGCTGCTACGGCGGTCGAAGTCGGAGCGACCGTGGGATAGGTGGGACCGCGCAGGGTAGCCGCGTCGGCACTGCCCCTGCACCGGTGGGCAGGTGGCGATCGAGCTCTGAATGCAGTGATCTGATTCCTGGAAACAGGGAGATGAACCCATTCGTATCAACAGGAAAGGAGATCAACAACCAAGGCCCAGCATCATTCCGTCTTCCATGGTTGGTGAGAGGGATGCACGCTGACAACGTCACAAAACGGAGTAGTCAACATCCTGATGGCCTTGACCCCTGGCGGGTTCACATCCCGGTGAGGGTTACCCGGACCTGGTGACATGCTATTATTCTGATGCTCCAACGGCTACCATTCCCCGTGTTGAGGAGAAGATTTTCACGTCGGGTTCACCATTTTTTGTTTCCGACGCTTTCGTCGGGGCGCGCGCGTCCGTCCGCTGGGGAGGGTGTGCTGCTTTTTGCCCTGCATTCCCGCTTTCCAAAGGCAGGCGGAATCCGTTCCTTGTTCAGGGACGTCTGCTCCTTGATCGAAACCAGGATGATGGGATGTCGGTTCTTCCCTCCGTGGATTCCTCCTCGGAGCTCATTACCTAGTTCGAGTCTCCCTCATAGATTTAAGACGGGTTCGTGAAGCTCATCCCCGGTGTCATATCTACATGGACGCCAGTTAATTACGCTGCTTCCGTTAAGACGCTCCAAGGGGTCTTGTTGGGACAGCAACCTGCGGTGAGGAGAATGGTCACGTTGGGGCGTCGTCGGCATGTCTGTCTTTGGTCCCTCATCACAGGGCTTCTCGAGGGCGCGGAAGCCCGAGGGATCCCACATCGAATGCGGGGAACGTGTACCATCTGAGGTTTTCCTTAGCTTCCCATTTTTAACATGGGGTATGTCGCGAGTTTAATGTCTTGCGGAGACGGATCGGGTTGAAGGACCCCTAGGGGGAACACCGATGTTGGGGCCAGCACGTGGGCAGCTTCCCATATATCATGGAGTGGGAAAGGGTGGCATGATCTCACCGGGATGTGGCGGCCTGGGTAAGGATTAGGATGGATGGTGGAGTGAGACATGGGGCTTACGTTCTGAGACAGCCCAAGAGGGGGGATACAGTTTAACGTCATGCGGGACGTGATACAGTTTAACGTCATGCGGGACGGAATACAGTTTAACGTCATGCGGGATGGAATATTTGGGGCTTACGCTCTGAGGCAGCCCAAGGTGGTCGGGGAACCGACATGGAGAGGTCGGGATGATCGGGTGGTGGGCTTGAACCTCGTGGAGGCTTCCTACGTACCATGCATTACGGATCAAAGTCCACGTAGTTCACTGGGATGGGGCTTACGCTCTGGGGTGGCCCATAAGAGGATGTCATGGTCGATGTGCACTCTAAGCCCACGTGAGTCATGCTCGGTGTGGGAAACAAGAGGCAGCAGGGACCAGACGATCATGTTGCGAAGGGTGCGTCCGTGAGAAGCGGAATGGGGCTTACGCGTTGAGCGGCCCAAAGAGGAAATAGGGGCTTATGCGTGGTTAGCGGCCCTTGGTGTCAGGGATTACTTCAGGGTGGAGGCCCGTGGTGCGACAAAGCACAGTGGGAAAAGGACTCCACTGGCCTTGGTAGGGGGGAAGTACGGAGATGCATGGGTGCAATCATCTGCAAGAAAGGCTAGGGGCTTACGCTCTGAGGCAGCCCTTCCCCCGCGGACAAACGCCACTCCGACAAGGAGGATATCATTCCATGTGAGGAAGAGTCCATTCCCGTGGAGACGAGTGGGCATAAAAAATGTCCGAGCTGGGGGGACCCTGCGTACGAAGCACGGGGTCGGACCACAGTTTAACGTCTTGTGTTAAAGACGAGGTGCTTAGCAGTTTAACGTCCTGCAGCTTGGACGAGGTGGGTTCGCTCCACACCCCTAGGGCTTACATGCCCAACGCCCTCTACCCCTTGTGGAAGGGAAGGCATCGGAAAGGCCATAATGAAGGGGGGCCGCAAGGCGAACCACCGGGGGGTCCATGTTAGCGTGGCTATGCGAAGAAGCAATAGCCGTTAGCGTGCCTATGCGGAGAAGCATAAGGCAAAGCAACGCAATGGGAAACATGTCCCAAGGGACCTTGATGTTACTTCGCACGAGCCTGGAAGGTCGTGCGGGAAAACAATTCATGGCGCGCATGCCCGGCAGGGGAGACATCAGGTACCGGTTCAGGGGGCAGCCAAGGGGCGTCAACGTGAGGAGTCCTGGGTTTTGCGCGCAAAAGGGAAGGTTTGCGCGCAAAAGACTGGGACGGCACGCAATTGGAGCAAAGGAATTGTGCGCGAAGAGGGAACTACGCGCAGGGTATTGCACGCATGGCAGGGTATTGTGCGCACGAAGCACGGATTGCACGCAAGGCTGGAATACTGCGGAGGGGGCAAATTCACTGAAGCCGGTGGAGTTGTGTGCAAAGGCGAACTCCGGGGCAAGGTTGCGCGAAATGAGGTTTTTACCTGGAAGTCATCTTTCGCGCGGGGGGAGCCGAATTGCGCGCACGAGAGTCACTACGGATTCCTCAACCCCCAAACCGTTCGGGGTCACCTTCTATTTATAGGCAACCTCCAGCACGGAATCCAGGTGGCGCGCGAAATTCTTCGCGCCGAGCGCAGCCGGCGCGTAAAAGCTCGCCGCGCGGAACCGGGGCGCGCAAAGATTGCGCGCCTCAACAGCTCAATTCCGTGAAACCCGGTGATTCTACACGCACAGAACAATTTTTCACGCGGAGCCTCCTTTATTTCGCGCACCACATCCCGGGCCTCTGGATCGGGCCTCTGATTCCGATTATGACTTCGCTTCGTCATTCCAAAACTTCCTCCGGGAGTTACGGGATTTTTTCGGCGTCAACAAACATGTATAAGATTCCAATATTTGATTCGAGGAGAGTATGGGCCCTCACGAATTGTAATTTGGAACTTTCAATGTTCATTTCAGTGTTTTTATGGGTTCTGGAGTAGTTTCTGAGGCTTACTATTCGGAAAAACCCAGAATACACGCCGTGTAGTTTTGAATACACGCCATGTGTTCTTCTATTCGAGAATAAATTGTTTTTCTTAAGTACACACCGTGTACTGTATGTACACGCCATGTAGTCTCTAACCATGTCTCAGACTGTGTGTGTGGGGATAGGGGGTTTGGAATCTTTAGTAAGAAACACCATGTAGAGGATGTATATGCCATGTCACTAACAACCCAGCTCGGAAAAATCTTCTTAGTACATGCCATGTTTGTCTGGGACATGTCATGTGGTGTAACCCAGGTACTCATCCGTGTAACTAACAACACGGGTCAGTGTTATCCTTTCTCGTACACGCCATTCCCACCTGGAACACACTGTGTAGTGTGAGCCATGTAACCGGCCATGTATCTAACAACACGGGTCGGTGAGTTTCATCTATTACACACCATGTTTGGCACTAACACGCTATGTAGTCTCGTTCTAAGGAGAACCATGTGGCTTAGCCATGTATAAGGACTCGATTAGGGGAAGAGGATTCAAGTACACATTGTGTGTTAGGTGAACACGTCGTGTGTATGGGGTGTTACACGACCAATTTTGGCAGGAGTACACGCCCATGTGAATGGCTGAAGGGAACACATCATGTAGGTGTTATACACGCCAGGTAGCCATGTTTTGTAAAACTTGAATGCTTTCCTTCTCCTGTTCCCTTCTTACATTTTCAGTTTTTGGTCCTTGATAATCTTGATCTAAGGTGTTTGTTTGACCATGCAGAGTCATTCCACTGAGACCTCCTCCGGTTGTATGCCAGTTGTAGGGTAGTTATCAGACACCGGATACGGCTGATCAGGGACTACCTATAGATCCTCCCATTTTTCTAGTCTTGGCACCAGTCGTTATACCGGAAACAGGTGTCGATGCATAGTTTAGGGAAGGATTTATGAGGATGATGTAGACCTTTCAGGGAGCACCGCCTCCTACCCCGTTGACGGAAGAATTGACGTGAGTCTTTCAGTAATAGAATCCTCCCACTTTCTTAGGGGATGGAGGACCCCAGGCTGCAGAGTCATGTCTAAAATCCATGCTGACAATCTTTGAGCATCTGGAGATGACTCCAGAGAGGCGGGTCATGATCACTATATATATTCTTCAGGATTCCACCAAGAGGTGGTGGGATGTGATCTCACAGACTGGACGCCAGCAAGTCATGACTTGGGAGGAGGACTACTTCTATCCATAGACCTTGAGGGCCAATCTAGCCCAAGAGTTTATGAGTCTGGAGTAGGGTACTCTTTCGGTTATGTAGTATTCCTCTCACTTTACCGAGATGTAGCGTTTCACACCTATTTCTGAAGGTGATTAGTTATTCCTGGAAAGGAAGCTCGAGGATGGTCTGAAGCACGACATCCGATAGTAGGTGAACATCTTCAGGTTGACTTCTATCACTTCTATAGTCAAACAGGTGTTAATCACGGATCGCAATCTGAGGGATTCTGGAGTTTCGATCCAGGGTGGTTTGACATCCAAAGTTAGTATTCCTCCAACTGACAGTAGGAAGCATCGTAGGGAGTCTTCACATGGTGATTCAAGGAGGTAAGACACTTATTCTGGTATCTAGGTGGTGTGCTACCAGTGCGGGAGGAGCGGGAATACGAGGTCACATTGCCCGAGAGACCCATTGGTGTGCCGATCTTACGGCAAGATAGTTCATCTTCAACGCTTCTGTCAGATATTCTCACCAAAATCTGGTGACAGGGGTTCTTCTATGACTCCTTGCTCAAGAGCAGCACCACCAGTTTCTCACCAGTCTGGGAATTGGAGTTCTTTTAGCTGTTTAGGCTGAGGTGGAGGTCATATTTGTGGTATCCAATCTCCTAGTTTTCAGTGACAATAGGGTGGATCAGCTCATGGTGGCCAGACGGGGTCACAGGGCCACGGTGTAGGTCATAATTTTGCAGTGGAGCAGACCCAATAGGAGCAGGATCTCGGACCCTCTACAGTGTGAGGTACGATCTTAGTAGCCTCAGTTTTAGCTTTTACTCTTTTTGATACAGGGGATTCCCAAAGATTTATATCTGTTGAAGTTGTGAAGAGCCTTGGGCTCTGCATCATTTCTTCTGTTGATATCTTAACACTAGACACTCTTTTGGGAACTAGAACGGTGAGTGTACGTCAGTGCAAGGAGTGCCTTCTTGAGGTTGGTGAGTGTCACTTTTTATGGGACCTCTATGTCCTAGAGATGACAGGATATGATGTCATTCTCGGAATGGAATGACTAGTTTCCTTCCAGGTAGTTGTCGGCTGTTATCGTCATAGGGTGAGTTTCATATCACCAGAGGGTGGATCTTTTCTTTATAAGGGCGAGTGGGATGTCCAGGCGAGTAGAGCAGGACCCGACCATTATGGGTTAGGAAGATTTACATCCCAGATTTCTAGTCTATATCTGTATGACCAGGGGATTTCACATATGGACTTTCCTCCAGTGGTGGATCATTTTAGAGATGTCTTTCTAGAAGAATTTTTAGGCTTTCCTCCGGAGCTTGAGGTGAACTTTTCTATTGATCTTATGCTAGGTGTGGCACTAGTGTCCATACCTCCTTATAGGATAGTTACACCAGAGTTACAGGAGCTCAAGAAGTAGTTGGAGGAGTTGCAGGCAAAGGGTTTCATCCAACCCAGTACTTCTCCTTGGGGTTCACCTATCCTTTTTTTGAAGAAGGCAGACGGTACCCTCAGGCGTTGTGTGGATTATCAGAAGTTGAACTAGTTGAGTGTCAAGAACTGATATCCATTACCGAGGATTGATGATCTCTTTGATCAACTTTGAGGAGCCCGGGTGTTCTAGAAGATTTACTTGAGATTGGATTTCCATCAGTTGCACGTTAGACCATCTGATATACCTCTTACAACCTTTCAAAGAAGGTATGGTCTATACAAGTATGTGGTTATGTCATTCGATTTCATGAACGCGCCTACAATTTTCATGGTACTAATTAACTGAGTGTTTCGTCCATACTTGGATTATTTCATGGTGGTTTTTGTGTATTATATCTTGGTGTACTCTCACACTCGATGCAACCATGCCACACATCTTGAGATCATTTTGAGTACACTAAGAGAGCATCAATTATATGCTAAGATCTCAAAATGCCACTTTTGGATGGATCAGATTCACTTATTGGGTCATGTTATCTCAGAGACAGGAGTGTCAGTGGACTCAGAGAAAGTGAGAGCAGTAGTTTCCTAGGAGAATCCGAAGAACATATTTGAGGTAAAAAGTTTTCTAGGGATGGTTGGATACTACAAACGCTTCATTCAAGACTTTTCACGCTTAGAAGCACCACTGACAGGTCTGACTAAGAAGGGTGTAAAGTTATTGTGGTTAGATTCTTGAGAGTCATCCTTTCAAGAGCTGAAAGGTAGGTTGACTTCAACACTGATACTAGTGTTTCCAAATTCGGGAAAGAGCTACACTGTGTACTGTAATGCTTCAGGTATCAGGCTGGGAGATGTTCCTATGCAAGGAGAAGGAGTCGTTGCATATGGGTCTCGGTAGTTACGGCAACATGAGAGGAATTACCTGACACATGATCTCGAGTTATCTTAAGTTGTTCATGCCTTACGCTATTGGAGACATTACCTTCTGGGAGATAATTTTGTGGTTTTCACTGACCACAAGATCCTCAAGTACATCTTCACTCAGCATGATTTGAATTTGAGACATCCAAGGTGGGTTGAGTACCTTCAGTATTTTGACTTTGAGCTTTCCTATACGCCTAGGAAAGGCAATGCAGTGGATGATGCGTTGAGCAGGTGGACTCAAATATAGGTAGTTTAGGAGGCCAGCAGTGAGTGGAAGCTTATGGATCTATTCTCTGAGATGAATTTGGAGGCGCATGACAGACAGGGGAAGATGTTTCTTTCTTCGGTAGTTGTTACTTCTACTCTTCTTAATCGAGTGCGAATGAGGCAGCTATCAGGTTCAGAAGGCCTAGTTCTACGGGAGAGCATGTCAGGAGAGGAACCTATTCTGGGATGGACCATAGGCGACGATTAGATCTTGCATTTCCAGGGGCACTTATGGGTTCCAGCAGACATACATGAGGAGTTGATGCGGGACTTTCATTCTTCAGTTTGGGCAGTTCATCCTGGTGTCACCAAGATGTATCGTGATATACACCATCAGTATTGGTGGCCAGGTATGAAGAGAGATGTTTCTGGTTTCGTCATGAGGTGTTCCACCTATCAGTGGATGGAATGATGTTGTGATGGATTTCGTGATAGGTTTTCCGAGGTCACCTCGAGGGAATGATGTAGTTTTGGTTTTCATTGACAGACTCATGAAGGTTTCTCACTTCTTGTTGATCAAGGAGACCTTCAGTGTCGATGAGCTAGGACAATTGTACATTTGTGAGATTGTGAACTTACATGGAGTTCCACAATTCATTATTTTAGACAGAGATGCACATTTTACTTCTTGGGTATGGAAGAGGCTTCAGAAGGATTTGGGTACATAGGTGATTTTGAGTATAGCTTACCATCCCTAGAAAGATGGTCAGTCCGAGCGTACGATTCAGGTGCTTGAGGACATGCTTCGAGCATGTATTCTGGATTTTGGAGGTTCTTGGTAGAATCACATACCTCTTGTGGAGTTTTCCTACAACAATAGTTTTCAAGAAAATATTCAGATGGCACCTTATGAGGATTTGTATGGTAAGCCATGCTGATCACCCTTATGTTGGCTGGAGGCAGGAGAGGAAACTATGTTGGGACCTCATCCTCTCCAGGAGACCACAGAATAGATTGAGTTGATTTGGAAGAGGATGGATACTGCACAGTCTCGATAGAATTCTTATACTGATCAGTGGAGATGACCTCTGGAGTTCGAGGTCGGGGATCAGGTTTTCCTGCGTGTCACACCGAGATTGGGACAAAAGAGGATTAGGAGACAGGGTAAGTTTTCACCGAGGTATGTTGGTCCATTTGAGGTGTTGGAGAGAGTTGGTCCGGTTTCCTATTGGTTTCAGTTACCTCAGAGGTACTAGTCTATGCATGACGTCTTCTATGTTTCTCATCTTCGACGTTACTTCTCAGACCCATCTCATGTTTTCCAACCCGAGGAAGTTGAGTTGGAAGTGGATGCATCTTTTGAGGAGCATCCTATTTGAATTGTTGATCGAAGTACGAAGGTTCTCTATGGTCGGTCTATTCCTCTGGTATGAGTGCTATGGAAGCATAGGTGAGTACAGGACGAGACTTGGGAGAGGGAGGCCGATGTACGAGATCAGTGGCCGGAGCTATTTGGGGTTTCTTCTTCTACGTCTCTTTTCTAGGGAAATTCAGGGACGAATTTATTTAAGGGGGGAAGTTTGTAAGAACCCAAACCTTCTTTTAAGGTATTTTTTCCTTCTTCTAGTCATTTTTTAGAAAAAGGGGAATTTCTAGAAATTTTCAAAGTACAGTTCATGTACTTTCTGATTACACTTTGTGTACTTAGTTACCACGGGTAGTCGTGTGTTGTTCGTGTAGTAGCCATGCACACGGCCATGTGGGGGTGACCTGGAGACCGCCTAAAGTGAAGTACGGAAATGGTAAGTACACATTATGTACTTCCAAAGTACACACCGTGTATTTTCTTTTTTTTTCATTAAACGGATTAGGGTCGCCTCTAATCTCCAGAAAGGTCTTCTTCTAGGTTTCGTTTGGCCGAGAGCTTTCATACGGCCATGATCTTTCTCTGAGCCCCTGACTGAGCATCCGATCTCTGATTTGACCATCGTCGATTGCATTAGGATCACCTCGGTAAGCTCTCTCTTCTTCTTAAGCTTCATTTCCCAATTCATTCTCATTCTCAAGTTATCCTCTATTGAAAATTTTAGACGTTTTTGTAGATATTCAGAATTCTAAGGTAATTCAAGCTCTGAGACTCAATTATATTGATCTCCCAATTCTGAGGTAGGTGTTTTGTGCCTTTCTGTTAAAATTCTTTGAGTTATATGTGCAAATTTTACCCAATACCCGTGAACGGTGTATTACGCGTTTACCGTTTTAGCCCTATTGTTTTCCTACTATGCTTGTATACTTGAGTAGAGGTTAATTGAATGTTAATAGGGTTAATTTTTATGCTTTGGAAGTTTTTTCCCATGCATGATTGCATGTTTTGACCGTTGGGTCTAGTTTTCCTGTTAGGTTGTTGTTTATTTTCCCATGCCTAGTTGTAGGATGGTGTGATTGTTCTGATATACTGATATGTTGTAGACTACTAGAAAAGTAGTTTTTGAGGTTTACTTTATCCGATACGCATTTCTATACCTACTTGACTTACACAGGGTTGTGAGAACCTGGTGTAGTAGACTATAGGGAGAATGGATGTAAGGGCTTCTCCAGAGTGTTTGTTTTACTTACAATGCAAGACCATAGGTGGAATTGACGTAAGTGCTTACTCAGAGTGTCTGTATATCCTCTACATGGGTCATAGGGGTAATAGATGTTGAGTGCTTCCCCAGAGCACCTTTAGTTACCGATACGAGACTATAGAAGGAATTGACAGTGAGTGCTTCCTTAGAGAGTCTATGCTTAAGCTAAACCAGATGGGTTAGACTAAGTGTACTACCCAGATGGTTTCTTGTGTTTCTAGGTAGGACTAGAGGGGATAGACTGTGAGTACTTCCCAAAGGGTTACCTGTTTGTGATTACCTACTTTGTTTAGATGTTTCTTGATATATGATACTAAATTCATTGAAATTGTGAATTGTTTACCTAGGGTACTTCCTTATTTACTACATGTATTTGCTTGTTGCCTGCCATATGTTTACTAACTGTTAGGAACAGATCTCTTGGTAGTTACCTACTGGGATTTAGTATCACACCCTATTTGGGTAATGCTTTTAAGACCAAACAGACTATATTGTTGCAGGTATATATAAGTTCAAGCGCCCTTCTACTTCAGGTACTTGATTTGTTGTGGATCTGGAGAGCATGGGACCAAGCTATGGCTTGTGATGCTGAGGAGTTGCTTACTTTGATTTCTTTTGTGCTTGGGTTTAGTATTGTTGTATTCTAGCATTTTGATTTGTTTGTCTTCTTTCCTAGACATATGTATCATGCATCATTCATATATATATGTGTGCTCCAGTTTATTATTTTCCACTCTTCTGTTGTTTAATTTTGTGTGGATTATTCCTGCTTTTGCTTTTTCTATTTCTTTCTTCCACTATGTTACTCTGCGAATGAGGGAATAGTTTACCCACTATCACACCTAAGGACCTCACTACTAGTCGGCAACCTCTGGCGTTTGGGGAAATGCGCTTGAGGCCATGTGACCAACCAGGTACGGGGCACCTCTGGGTGGCTTCTGGAACCAAGATGTTACACACTGAGTGGTGGCTATGTTTTTGGGAGATAGTTAAATATCACATAGCATGTGACCCTATCACATGGAATTTAGGCCCTTTCCAGTGACTCGGTGTGTACATGGGAAGTACACAGACATGGGGTAGAGTACACTGGTTGCCTCCACGACATGTACCCCATCACACAACTTGGCCTAGACCAAGTTCACAGACTACCCCATGTACTGATACATGGGAAGAGACACACGGGTTAACACCATATACTAGCACACAACCATATTACATGGGCGGACCTCAGATGGAAGGAAATAGAATGTGACCCTTCTACAAGGCATGTACCCATATTCTATACGACATGTTCTAACGACACGGGCCATTGTACATGGGTAGTTCCCAGGTTAAAGGAACACAGCGTGTGACCCTACTACTCACCGTGTATACCTTTCTACATGGCTTGAATATCTTTCCACCATATCTTTCCACCATATCTTGTAAATCCCCTTTATCTCTTCCTTAAAGGTTGTTGGGTATCGTTTCCTACTCATAGGAGTATGATCCCTTCATCAGGACTTCCTAGATAGAGTTGTTGGAATCCCCTGAGAGGCCCAGATCAGGAAACTTTATTCATTCTTTATGACCTAGGTAGATTACTTGGAATTTACATGACTAAATCCACTAAGAATTGATCCTATACTTAGCAGGATAATCCAGATGAAGTTTTTGGTATCACCCCATGGCCCTGACAATGATCCTCATCTATTGTATCGTATCTTTCTCTTCAGATCTATTAGTGTATCTCTTTCTTATGAAGGTTCTCTAAGAATAGTACTTCTCATATAAACTTCATCAATGATATCAAACTTAGAAGTGTGTTCTCCTGAATGAGTGCTTCGTGGAATATTTGACTAAATCCCTAGTGTCACTACAAGAAAATTATAATTTTGTGGCGTTTTTTTGGATATGGCAGTGGTTTAAACCACCACTATATGCTTATGTAGTGGTTTCTGAAAACCACTGCTAAATTGTGTGTCAGAAACTATTGGTGGTGGTTAAATTAGTTTAGTGGCAATTTATAGGAATCATAATATTTGGCGCATTTTGTGGTGGTTATAATGTTTTTAGCAGCAGTTTTTCCGGTTAGGGGATTACTTTTTTTAGCAGCAGTTAAAATCACTGCTAAAAAAAGTAATCCCATGGCCATAAAAACCACCAGTAAAAACATTATAACTGCCATGAAATGCATGCAGAATATGGGACACAATATCAGTGGTTTTAACCACCACTAAATTTAAGACCGTAGTATCAGTTAGAACCACCGCTAATAGAAAAATACTGACATTTAGAGGTGGTTAAAGCCGCCGCTAAAAATAGATTTACAAAAAAAGCAGTTTATGCGGCCCATGTACCAGTTCCCTGAAGAAAACCCATTCCAAGAATACCAAAAGACCAACAGAATACATACTACAGTCAATATGAAAAGATATGCTTAACTAAGCACAACCAAATGCATCATTCAGTGGGTAAAGGAATGCAGATAAACATATCACATGGCCATTAGACCTTTAAAAAAAATTATAAACAAGCATGTATGTCATATTTTATGAAAAAATTCCTAGCCTAGGTTCAACCTATTCCATCTATACCAGTTCCAACACTGACATTACCATTCATATCAACATACATTCCACTATCATTGGTGTAACTACTCCAAAAACTCATGCCTCCCTACCCATACCTCATCAACCAATAGCCATCCCAAGATCACATAACATCATATATAAAGGCCTACATCCCGAGAAATAAAAATAAAAAAAAAATAAAATAGAGTCAACATGGAATCTTGTCCCTAAAATAACAATCCATCCATTATAAGAAAATGGGCTTACTCGACACCATAAATTTATCTTTATAGGACTAATTGTTCAATTAAAGTATTGGATTAATCAATTTATTTATGATGTGTTACTAATATTGAAAATATAAATTAACTAGAATTTCCACCATCAAATATTCTTGTTTAAATAAAATTTAAAGAATAAATTCACAATAATATGACTCTAATATTAAAAACAACATGATTTTTCAACTTCATTTTCTTTATCCAATTCCATTTACATATTGATGAAAAATTTATATAAACATGAATTAGGCATTAATTTATTTCCATCAAATTATAATTAAGAATATAGTAGTAAAAAATCTAGATTTTATTATTTTGGAAACCAATTATAACCAAAATTGCATTGCACAATGATTTTCATCATATTATACTTTAGGGGAAATTGGGTTGATATCCAATCCTTGGTTGAGTTCACATACAAATAAAACCATAATTCAATTTAAATGACATGTTTTGATGCTCTTTATGGTTGTATGTTTCACTCACTAATATGTTGGCATTAGGATGGGAGGAAGTAATTGTGGGTTGTTCATGATTTTAGCAGCATTTGTGAGATTATACTAGATTAATAATCATTTAATCAATTCTCATTTAAAATAGATATCATATGATGATGGTAGGAGGAAATACATGGAATTAATTTTGGGTGTCTGAGTTTTACTATGGGAGAATCCTCAATTAGGGAATCAACGATTGCAGAAGTAAAGGATATTGGCACCGAAGTTTATGGGGATGTTTGGGATTATCAAGAGTGTCATGATAGTGGAATTTTATTTGTAATTTCCTCCACAATATCAAGGAATGTGTGATGTTTTACATGTATCTTATATTCAATTGTACATTCTTGATCAAAATAATGTGATCAACTATGAAGAATTTCAGTTGGAGCCTTACCCAACATTTGTGGAGCGCTCGGTGTGAATCATGGACTGTAGTGAGAAAATGTTTTTAATAAAGCTGATGTCACTTATTAGAGTCATATGGGAGCATGGACATATGCATGAAGAGTCTTACAAGTGATAATATGATGTGCGAGCTCAATATCCCTAGTTTTTTGGGTGTGAAATATGGAGTCACTACTCAAGGATGATAAATCCTCAAAGGGGGATATTATAATGACTTGAAGTTTTCCAGGGGCCTTAATCCTTACATTTTACCCTTCTTTAATTATTTTTGAGATATTATTTTATTGGGTGAATTCTTAGGTTTTTTTTTGGGTTTTAAGATTTATAGAGGCCTCTAAATGGTTACATGATAGGAACATGTTCATGGGAAACCATGTGGTTCTCCCCAAAAAACCATGTGTCTTAATTGAAGAAGGATACTAGGTGGGGCATGGTTAGAACACAGTTAGATATGATCATGAATCATTTACCTTGATATATATGTGTCTCGGAATAGAGGAAAAAATAATTGTTAGCACACAATTTACCAAATGAGAATATTCATTCATTGATGATGTGATAGAATCTCATATTCAAATAAGGAAGAATGGAGAGAAATGAGTCTTAGGTAAAGTAGAAAAGTCCAATAGTATCATGAATACCAGGGAAAGTAGAAAATTTTGATGTTCAATATTTTTAAAAGTTAGAAATAGAAATGTAGTGGTAAATGAATTGGGCTAGAAAATGTAGGATATGGGAGAAATAATTTCATTAGTTGAATAGAATATCTTATCTTCAATGTAAGACTAGTTGGTTGGTGTATTTGAGGGTTTAGGGGAATCAATGTGGGTATCCTTAGAGATAATGTCTTCATTGGTTAAATAAGTAAAGACAAGTTAGAATATTGTTCTGGAATGTATCATGATGTGTGATAGGTTGTAAGAATGTGAAACTATTTCATGATTGAATTTTGATATAAATGGAGTGTTTATAGTTCATATCATGGTAATGGTCACATATTCCATGAGAGATGAGTTTATGGGATCCTATAATGCTTTGAAGTGGGATGTTCACCCAGGGCCGAAAAACCTAATAAATTTAGGAAAAATGAATCATAAAAAATGAATAATCATAATAAAGAATCAACATATATGGTTCATACCACACTCGAGAAATCAAGACATAAAAGGAAGCATCAGAAATCAATAAAATACATAAAAGGAAACATGAGAAATCAAGAAAATGTTAGGTCATGAAAATGTTTGGTGGAAACTATGTGCCACACATGATACATATAAAAACTGATTGTTACCATATTTTTCCAACATATCAACAATACAACTAATCACGGTCTGATGATGAACACATATCGTCACTCTCTCCACTTCCATCTCCACTTCCTACTACCACCTGTAAGAATATTATATTGAAAATTAAATAGTGTTGCATATTTATATTTAAACTTAAAACTAATAAAAGTTTGAAAACTAAATGATTTTTAATTTTTGTGATTTACCTACTCACCACCAGTAGAGGCAATACCACCGAGGGCATATCTACTCATCTACTGATATATACCAGTCAACGCTTTCTACAAAGCAGATATCTAATCCCCTTGGTCTTGAACTGTGTTTCGTAGAGAAGCAATCTCTCTATAAGAATCTCCAAGTATAGACTGATTATAAATGGGATTATATGCAGCTACAATCCCTGTTGTCCTACCAAAGACCTCAGATGGTATGGGTCCCAAACCCATCCCACACACTCTACCAGGAAGCTCTTTCCCAAGGACTTTAGAAACCAGGTCATCCTGGGAGACTGAGTAGGACTGCCCAGGATTGGCATCTCGTAGTTCTTTAATTTTTACCTATAAATCAAATATCAATATATATTAACATATAAAAATTGATAATAAGTTATTATAATGAAAAAATGAGTTCATACCCCAACTTCTTTGGCAGGCTCATTAACAAAATTTCCATCATATTTTTTGTGAACATCCAACCACACTTCAGTTTGGGATGTTTTATTCCCTAAACTCTATGATTGCATTAAACAAAGATAAATAAAAATCTTAATATATTAAATAGATAATATTGTCTTATAAATATTTAAACTAATGAAAAGATTACTAGAGTCAATCAACTTCTATAAAATATTTTTGACCCCGCAGTGTGAGGGATGACTTTCTTAGCCCAGCTTGATGCATTCTTTCTTAAGAGATCCTAAAATAAATAAAATGAAATTTAATAGTAATGTATTCAATGTCATCTCCTCTTAATATACATGTATAAATGTAAAATGAGGTTAATATAATAATATATATTTAAATACTATCTTCTTCTCATCACAATGTTTGTCAACAAAAACTTTTCACTGTTCTTTATGTACCTCATTGGGTAGCTTCTCATACATTTGTTGGATGGTCAATGAAGTATCATTAACATTGATCCACAATCTCCATTTGAAGTCTTTCCATTTATTACAAAGATTTTTCAATGGGGGTTGAAACATAATGTGGACCTCTGTCAGAAAGAAATTATAGTTGGCCCTGTGATATTTTCCTTTTATTATCTAAGTAGATAGGTAAGTATACACCATATTATTTGACCCATTGGTGTGTAGGTATAAGTGGAATAACAAGGATATGAAAAATCCATGTCTTCTTTGAAATATAGAGGTTTGGTTGTCTTCTTTTTTTCTCTTGGTCCTAGTGTGGACTGTCTTGGCATGGTAGTGAAGTCTTACTATGGTAATGGAAATTGATTAGAATACATGGTTTGAATTAGATGTTATTGTGGAATGTAGAAAGGGAAAGTTAAAGAATCCATTTTTAAACTCTTTTCATGGTGTTACTAGTAAAATACAATGTGGCCCATGTGAATTAGAAATTGACCTTGATGGATTCATGAGAGTTGATCACATGTCATAATAGAAGTACATGTAATATAAAATGACCAAAAATATATGATAGTATAATATTACGGAAACATAATATAATAAATATGATCCATTGATCATAAAGTAGGAATTTAAGAGTGTGGGGTGTGCATTAACATTTAAGAGTGAGAGTACTGTATAATTATTATGAGATAATCTAAATAGAGGAAAAGGATAATTCATATTTTATTAAATATCAAGACAATAATGAGATATTTCGGGTGATGAAATTGTTGTTAATGTTATAATAAAAGTTAGAGATATACCCTTCTCATTGCATCCATCATAGTGATTCTAGTGGATCATATAGGCTTAGGTGATTCTGGATCATTACAAGGGTTGAGTTATCAATTTGGGTGGTGAAACTTGTATATCAAGCGTCTTTTTCTATTTTGTTTCCATAGTGTGTGTGAGTTAAGCAGTGATTTTTCTCACTCTAATAGGTAAATTAGGTATATTTTTCAAGAAATCATAAAAATAGAAATGAATTATTGTTCACTGGTTCAAAACCATCTCACTTAAACAACTCTATACCCAGGTCCATCACATGATGGTCTTGAACATATTTTATTCGCTCATAGAACAGCTACACCTTCTTTATCATTCTCTTCACCAATTTTTTTTCTAAGATTAATTAACTCTCTAACCTCGTTCTAACATAATAGAGATATGTAAGAACACTCATACGATTTTTTAAATGGAGTTTTACCAATGATTAATTATAGTTATTATCATAGTAAAACTCAACCAAAGGAAAATGATTCACCCAAGAACCTATAAAATCAAGAATAAACATCTTCAATACATTCATTAGTATTTGGATCATTATCTCTATCTGACCTTCCATCCAAGGATGAAAAGTACTGCTTAGAAAAAATAATGAAAAAAAAGCATGCTACAAAATCTTCTACAATTGGGAGGTAAATTAAGATCTTGATCATAGATGACAATTATTGAAACCACATGAATCCACACCATAATGGGAACCTATAAATGGAATAACATACCACAACAATCAAGATTGAAAATAAAGAAATAATATTCAACCAACTTTAAAGAAACCAACCCAAAATCATACCACAATCACATTATAATGGTATACAAACCTGCGTGGAGGGGAAGAAAAGGTAGTCAACGGCGGCGATGGGAGGCGAGGTGCGCTGAGGGGTGGCGAGAAGCGTCCAGTGGCGTCACGGGTCAAGACTGGCAGCGGGGAGCAGAGCTAAGGCTTTGGGGGGTCGGCGATGATAGGCGACAAGGCGCGCTGATGGGCGGTGAGAACCGTCACCGGCGGCATAGGTGGGGATCTGATCTAGGGTTTGGGGCTCGTGGGGGTCAGGGGAGATTTTGGGGTCATGTGGGTTGGGGGGAGAAGGGTGGTCGGGGTATGGAGCTGGGGGGAAGTGTTGTCATTGTAAAAAAATAGGGGGGTAGTTTTGTAAACCGCCGCTAAAGGTGATTTATGTTGTAGTGTGTTGGTATGCGGTAGTTGTGACTTACCTCTAGACTATGTGTCTTGGTTTGAGTATATCTTGATATCCTTTTTATATATGTTATAGAAATATATTGTGTAGATCTTATTATACCTCTTTCTTTGTGTATTTCTTTTTGGTTTTGGGGTGTCCTACTGAGTATTTTTATACTCACCCCTGTACGGGATTTTCCCATACGTTTCATGTCTTGTACTAACGAGTGACATTTTTACATATTTCTATATAGACTAGTACCTGAGAGAACTTTGTGAGATCAGATATCTAAGGTGTTCCTATGGCTATAGATATCATTCCCAGTACCTTTTTCTTACAGATTGGACTTTGTGGTTTATAGACTTCTTTTTGGGTGGGCTTGTATTCTAGCCCGATTTACTTTACTACACCTTACATTCCTATTGTAATCTATTTGTTGGGATATAGTGGTATGTATTCATTTGGTTCTTAGTTGTTTTTACATTTCATCATTTTTTGCGCTTATATTTGTGTGTGTGTGTGTGTGTGCATGTATATAGGCAATGCCTCCCATGTTAGTGATATGCCTACTTGGTAGTGCTAGTCACCAGCCCCTGGCCTATTGGAGGCGGGCTTAGGGAGTCACAGCATGGGCCCCACTAGAATGGGTCGTGACATAGTGGTATTAGAGGCTATCGATTCTACTGTAGGACCAGGAGTCTATGATATTGTTTTGGGGAAATAGTGTTAAGTGTTCTGAGTTCAGATTTCAGGATAGGGACTCCATTTTTGGTGTGGACGGCTGATGTATCCATACACTAGGACTCTGATAACCTGATTTTCGACTCAGTAAATGAGAAAATTGGTTTTAGGGAAAATAATGGTAGATGCATCATATAGTAATGGGTTATGGTTCCATGTCATTATTGAGTTAGTTCTCTAGATATACTCATTGACCGTGGTATATCTGGTTTTCTTACAGGATGCCCTCAAGATGCATACCATCTAGGATTCAGTATCTCGATCATGAGGATAACCCACTTAGTGATGAGGCTTTGATATAGAGACTAATTCCCCAGATGTCACCTCCAAGTGGTGCACTAGTTATACCACAACCTTTAGAGCAGCACATGGTACCTATAGTACCAACAGATGAGGAGCATAGGATGAGAATGCTTTATGAGTTTCAGAGATAGAGACCCCTTAGGTTTCAAGGTGATCCCTACCCTCAAGCATCTAAGGACTGGCTTGAGGCGATGACCTAATTTTTTCATCTATTCAAGACACTAGTGGATTAGATGGTGGTCCTAGCGGTGAGCCTTCTACAGGCTTTGGTAGGGCGATGGTGCAGTTTGGATATCCATACTCACGATGAGGTGACTCTTTCAGGGATAGAGATTGAGTGTCTCTTTAAATATGAGTTATCACCGGTTATGCTAATATTTGTGCATATATAGGAGCTAATTTAGCTATAGTAGGGTAGCATGAGAGTGGATGATTATTCAGAGGTTCACCAACCTTTCTAGGTACTAGATGGATATGGTTAGAGATCAGTACTTTAGGTATTGGACCTTAGAGTGAGGTCTATATAGATACATCTGAGCTAACATTATCCCTCTATGAGTTCTTACTTATTTTGGGGTACTTGAGAGAGATTTGGTGGTCTAAAGATTCTTGGATAAGAAGATATAGCCGGTGATAGTCAGTAGTGGATGAGAAGGTGCAGAGACCTCGGCAGAAGGGGTCTGACATCAGTCTCATGGATTCGGAGGTGGGATACGTTTTAGTGGGAGGTCACATGACATAGGATCTATAGTTCAGGTCTCAGAGGGTAGGTCCAGTCATCCTAGAGATAGGAGGTTCTATTCATGTGATAGTAGGGTATATCTCACTCGAGATTGTCCAACCCTTCGTACTATTGATAGGGAGACTATGGATGGACCACTGAGGGAGAGACAATAACAAGAGTAGGCAGATCCATAGGGTAGAGGATGTGGAAGAAGAGATGGGAGAGCAGTAGGAGGTGATCAATGTTTCTACATTCAACCACCACTACCCCCAAGAGTTCCACGCCAGGATCAGGGAGATGGAGGATAGGGGGCGGGGACAGCTGCATGTGGTCAATGCATATAACCTAGGGGCCCTAGTAATGATTTTAGGTACAATATGTGTCTTTTATACTTTAGATGCGATATGGATAGACATAGTTTCTAGTCATTCCTTCCTCACCACATATCTTGTTCGAGACCTAGAGATTCTGGTTGAACCATTGACTCAACCCTTATGCTTAGAGACACCTATTGGAGAAGACTTAGTGATCATGCATATGTGTAGATGGTTTGACCTAACCCTTGGAGGTGAGAGTTTCGGTTGGAAACTATTGGTGGAAGCATTGAGGCCTTACGAATTCATTCTTGGTATGGATTTTTTATCCACATTTCATGCCCAGATTGATTGTTTTAGGTGAATAGTGTAGTGTGTCCATAGAAATGGAACAAGGTTTTCCTTTTTAGTGAAAAGAAAACCCAGGTAACAAAGGATGGACTCATGTATAGGAGGGTGAAGTCGATTACTCATCAGCTGTCTAGCCTGACCCTCAGTGCAGCATATGTTATGAGCTTCCAATTTCCTATAGTGGTGGCGGAGTATGAAGATATCTTTCTTGAAGATGTTCCAGGATTACCTCCCTACTAATAGATAGGCTTCTTCATTTATTTACACCCTGATACAGCACCGATATTGGTACCAGCATATCGAATGGCTTCTGCAGAGCTTCGCAAGTTGAGGGTGCAGTTGGAATACTTGCAGAGGAAGGGATTCATGAGACCCAGTGTTTCACCCAAGGAATCCCCGATGTTGTTTTACAAAAAGGAAGATAGGATATTGAGGTTGTGTGTGGACTACCGGCTCTTGAACTAGGTGACTGTGAAGAACAAGTATCCACTACCGAGGATATGTGACCTCTTTGATCAGTTGAGAGGGGCATGATGGTTCTTGAAGGTTGACCTCAGATCAGGCTATCACCGGCTGCGAGTACGGAATGAGGATATACCGAAGACAAATTTTAGATGTCGTTATGGTCATTATGAGTAAGTAGAAGTATAAGAATAAAATAAATTGAATTGAATTGGTAGAACAATATTACCTATTCTTCAAGTATCTCCTTTTGATTTGTACAAAAGGAATTCTTAGGATAGCATTCTTTTTAAAGTATGGACTATAGGATTAAGTTAGGGAATTTTTAAGGAGAAATTGATAGTTTTTTTTCAAGACAAATGGATTTAGAGGTGTGGATAAAAGAGAAAAATAGTTTCTCTTTTATAAGATAGGGGAGGGGCACTTTAGGAAACTCCAAAACTATTAATTTAATATAAATTTATTTTCAATTTCAAATAGATCCAAAGTGAGATGTTTAGAATATGATATGAGTATGTATCGAAATCCTCTCAACCAATTAATTTTAGACATGTTTGGGTCACAAAATTAATCATATATTTTGTCTTTAACCCTTAGTTAAACAATTTAACTCTTACTGTGACAACTTGTCTTTTTACACTATAGGGTTAATATAGTTACTATAAAATTCTAAAAGAACCCTAATTGGATCATTTATTATATTTTTAACATTATCCTAGTTATTTGGATGAAATGTAGATTTTTATGAATTTTTTATCATTTAATAAAATATTATTTATTTTAAAATCTCATTTATGTTAATGTTGACACTATTTATTTATTTACTTTTTAAAAATCATAAAAACTTGATTCCATTGAAAAAAATACATTAAATGATCTCTAAAATGTTTTATTCATCTAAAAAATTCATTTATGGCATCAAATGTTTCAAATGATTCTTATTTTAATATTATTAATATCATTTACTTGATTCTTACTTTAATAAATCAATTATTGCATCATCATTGTGTCACCATTTAATTTAATTATATATTTTATAAAATTATAAATAAATTACCATGATGTATATAAACATTTTATATTTATAATTAATATTTATATTCTAACATATCATTTATATAACCTCATATTAAAAATATTTTACTTGTTAAAAAAGTATAACAAAATTGGATTTTCATTAAATATAATATTAAAGTCATCCAAGTGGATCCAAGTAGTCCCAAAATCAACCCAAGGATTATTTTGGTCGAAATTAACTTATCAAATAAATTAATACAAGTTTTAGGGTAATTTTTTAATGCTTATAATATTATTTCTACCCTTAATTACCCGATTTACCCTTAACCGTGGTAAAAAAATACTAAAGTTGTTATTCACAAAAAATTAAGTTATTCCTATTAGAACAAAAATTTCATATTAATTAAAACCATTTATATATTTTTTTCAAAATTCAATTTACAGAAATGGGAAAATTAAGTTTAACGCTAATCCCACAGATGTGACAAGAAGGCGGGTAAAAGAGACATTCAAAAATTCAATAAATTTTTATATCTAATTCTATTATAAAAATGATTCCAATAACCTACATTGGATTAATATATATATTATTTATCTATTTTTAATTTAAAATAAATTTATAGTAAAATAATTATTTAAATAAAAAAGTCGGTTTTTTAACAACAATGCAGTATTTTTAACTATTTATCAAAAAATGAAACTTTTCCAAAAAAAATACCAAAAAATTAACCCTAAGATAATTTTGATATTAAAAATTCAAAAATGAATTCTATTTTGAAAAAAAAATTACATATTTCATAATGTGGTTAACAATATTCATAAACTCTTTTTAAAATGGCTATTTTGATATATCATGATGTGCTCGAACTTAGTGTTGCGTATAGTGCAAGATATTGAAAAGATTAAATTTAAAAGAGAAATGATATAAAATCTTGGGGTGTTATAGATCACTTTATGCTACCAAAATAACTACTGGTATTCCTTGGCACTGATCCTCTATGCCTAGTACTATCACCGTCTCTCAGGTTGCACTCAGTGATAAGAGTCTGATTGACTATTTTAGAGAAGGTAAGTAGGTGAAAGACATTCACCTAAGTATATATGGAATACATGTGCCCATCATAGAATCATCTAGCATGAGAAATATCATCATCGCATAGAATCTATTCAAAGTGATATAACTCTATGAAATGTGTTGAATATTCCATAACTGACATACAACCCTACTCGAGTTGCATGAACTCTCTAGCTTTGTTAGCTCTAAGAATATGAAGAATGAATTGATCGTAGAAGGCAGTCTAGAAATCATAAAATACCATGCCTTAATGGTAACCATTCTAGGTAACTATATCTCACCAACATTTATCCAAATCATATAGCATGTAAGCATCAAACTTAAACCTCCACTCTGGAGGCGTCTCTAGATGCTCAAAGATATACAAGGTGGCCTCTAAACAAGACTTAGAAACTTGTAGATTGTCATCCCATGATAAACTAGGAGGATGTGGTTGTTGGAACTCTCATATCATCCATCATAGGTTTAGGATGTGGAGAACCATTCATGGATTTCATTAGGTGTAGAATACTATCATAAATCTAAGCATCAGTGCCCATATCAGGTACAACAGGCGGTGCCTCAAGAGGAACTCTTGGAGGTAATACTCACAGCTCAGGGGCCACCATGTCTAGAGCATGGTCATCACCACCCTCCTAACACATGACATGAGTACACCATGGTGGCATTTGTCTAAAATTTCTAATCGCATTCCTCATAACAAGATTTTAATAAATAGATAGCAACACTAGATGAAGTTTAATGTAAGAAAGGGATCACTACCCATGGTATACTACCCCAAATACTCACTTAGAATTCCAGGTATTAGTAAGCACTCAAGTATTAGTTACAGGGGTTCTAGTAGATGAATGTTCAATAGCACCTTTCCTTACCATTTACTAGAAACCATTTCATTCATTTCATATTTAATTTCTAGGTTCACTACTTTACCTTTCATAAACATAACAATGTGGGATAATGACATTCAACCATTACATTCTAGAATCCATTTTTTACTTTTATAGTTTTCAATTGATTATAAATTATATAAAAGTTTATTTAAAATGGATTTACATTCCTAGTAAATTAGGTCCCATACTCCTTATCACTAAAAATTACTCCCATTTGATTTTAATCTAATGGCTCAACTCATTAAATTACCAATTCCAACCCACAAGGGCCTATATAACCTCATGAATTGAAACCAAAAATCACTCAATCGTATCCAAGGAAAATCATAGGCATAATCTACCACAGCATCACTCAACAATAACATGCATATCATTCAAATTCAAGTAGTGAAATGCACCTATATGGAATGGCATAAGCATGGCATGTGAATTCTAGGTGCCTATTATGATGCATGTAACAATGATCCTTTCCCTTGTATCATCAGTCCAAGGATTAAATAACATACTTAATCTTAATCATAATCAATGACACCATATAGAATTTGATTCAACCAATGGTTATATGATATCAATTGTAATATGAAAAAAGAAAAATAATTGTAATTCAAGAAACTAGGCATTTACCATGAATATGGGTTCACGATACCCAAGAACATATTATAAACAAGTTCCAAGTGTTCCTAATCTCTAGTCTATTGTCTCCAAATATTAAAGCAAGAAAGTAACCCCTCTGATACCACTTTGGGATGTCCTAAACCCAGATGCCACTGAAGGCGCCCCAATCGCGGTGGGCCACATGGCCTCAAGCACATCTCCCCAATTTCCAGAGGCTATCTAATAATAGTGAGGTCCTAGGGTGTGTCCATGGGGATAATATGCCCTCACTAACATAGTGTATCGCAGTGGATAAATATAATATAACAGGAGATAAGTAGCATAAGAAATGTAATAATAAACAGAACACACAATAGAAGCAAACAGGAATAATAAAACAATAGGTATAACTGATATAAATATAAAAAAAGATAATGATTATATATAAATCTATAAAACATGGATACAAATCAATAGACAATCATACTATACAAAATTAGTAAAAATAAACCAAAAACTATCCCCAGTATCCCAAGCTCCAACTCGGTCATATGCTACCAGCTCTATCCTAAACAAGCAAGAAATCAAGTTTCTGAAGTAGTATGCTTCCCTTTGTCAAGACCTACATACATTTAATATTCATGGGTTCTAATGGAAGCCAAAATAGGGTGTGATGGAGATATAAGTAGGACACTACCAATTGTGTCTATAACATCATGTCCATGTAATATAAACTAAAATGGTGTGCAAGCATACATATATAAAAGTAAATAAGTACAGTAATATAAATACCCAAGTACCTACTTTAGCCTCATCTGGTGTATGAACATGTAACCAATTCATTAATTATTTAAGTTCCAATTTATGTATTTAATTCATGTGAGGTATATCCAGCATTGACATCGCATTGTGATAGTAATAATAGAGGTTTCAAGATGTAACAAATCAACCATGATGATAATAATAATGAAAGGTTACAAGGTAGTAACCAAGTCAACCTAGACCTCAAAGTTCTCTAACTTAGTAGTAAATAAAACTTGGATAAGGGTTAATAGTGTAATCCAAGGATAATTTTCCAATTTATTCCGCAATAATATGATCTAACTGAGTCCTAAGAAAACACCTAAGGTAAAATGGGATAAGAAATGCCTAAGAACAAGGATGTTACCAAGGTACCTCATGTCTGTAGAATCTACTTTTGATCCAAGGAGTGTATACAAGGCGTCCTTTAATATTAAATGAGGAATCCTATAGAGTCATACTAGGCATCCTTTGATAGATGAGGATTGGGTTCCAAGGTGGGTCTCAACCAAGGCAATTGGCATCCTTGAATCGGAATGGCGTCCTAAGTGATCAACGCATTCCCTCAGAAATCTAAGAAGAGCTTGAGTAAAACCACTCTTATGAATAATTCAAGGTCCATATATAGTTAGTAACTTTACAATTTATTCATTTAATGATTAATTCCATGTTATAGTCATATCATTTACTAAGTCATTTGGTTCAATCCTTACCTTTCATTAGTGTGACAAGGTCAAGGGGCATGAAACCATTTAATTCATTTCATATTTAATTACTTGGTTATATCCTTTACCTTTAATAATATGACAAGGATAGTATAAGGAATAGAAACCACATGCAATTCATTTAATATAAACTAGGCCAAGTGATATCAATACTATAAACTTTCCAATTTACCATTTAACATTGATTAATCAAGTTGAAGCACTTAAATTAGGAGGGTAAAGTGATTAGTATACATGGTAATTGAAATTTATAGATTAAATAGTCATTTAATAAAGAATTATTACCTTTAGCAAGGTCAATATAAGTCACACCCGAATGTTGGTGCTGACAGACAATCCAAAGCTATAAAGACCCAAATATGGAAAACACCTTACATGGGATGGTCAGTGTTGTGGACGTAACCCCCAATATTAGATTACATATATAGAATAAGTCTTAGAATATGGTTCTAATGATTATAATAAATACACTTTAATTAAATAGTTGATGCCTAAGGAAATCGTTTTGTACACATGGCAATTTATAAAATGACAAATCTTGAGGAGTGAGTTATAGACCACCTACCTCATACTTATACGACTCGTCTCATCTAGTATCATACTCTAGTTTTTCCTATATTATAAGAGATCTAAATAATAGATAAAAACCCTAAAAATAGGTAATATGATCCTACATCAAACTAGTGTCGTCGATAGAAAGAAGAATGATGAAAGGAGTTAAAGGAATTAAGATCTTATCAATATGCATCCAATGAGATAGACAGATCTGAAATTGGAGTCCAGATGGTGAAGTGGTGGAAGAACCTATCATAAGACTCCTTGGGAGATCTTATGTGATATATGGATAGGTGGGGTTCTTCCCAAAAAAGGGAGGTCCTACCACCTATTTTTTAAAAAAATCTTGGGCATTTACATGATGTGTAAATGCTTTACATGTCTTGTAAATATCTAGGTATTTCCCCTGGGAAAACCCTTTACATGACATGAAAGGTTCTTACTAGGCCATTATACATAATTTATTTGAAAAATGTTGTGTATTCCAATTACATGGTGTGTAACTAGCCTGCAGATAACCTATACCTCCCATGTTCCCATCTTTTTAAAAACAAACCAATCAGCCCACAGCCCATCTTTAGGGTCTAATCTAAAAAGAGAACTACCAAATGGTTTTTAACTAAAAAAAATATATGTACCTAAGATAAAAAAACTAGGTTATTACAGTCTAATCCTTAATGAATTTTAAATTTCATGACCAAAACTATTCCACACATGATATAGAGTTGGCGGTTGTTATTTTTATAGTGAAAATCTGGTTGCATTATCTCTATAGGGAGAAGTGTGAGATATATAATAATAATAAGAGACTCAAATATATATTCACACATAAGAATATTAATATAATCTGGAAAATATGGTTATATATTATCAAGGATTATGACTTCTTAATTCACTATTATCCAGGTAATGCAAATAAAGTGGAAGATTTCCTAAGTAGAAAGGATATTGTAACTTTATCAATGATGA
Source organism: Viscum album (assembly GCA_963277665.1). Lineage (NCBI taxonomy): Eukaryota > Viridiplantae > Streptophyta > Magnoliopsida > Santalales > Viscaceae > Viscum > Viscum album. Next base: position 1,596,257,588 of record OY728130.1, on the reverse strand, counting down.
AAATTGAAAATGATTCAATATTCTTAGACTTGAAAAGGATGGACATGGGAATAATTAAAAAAGGAAAATCATCAATACTTTCTCAAATGATTTCTCAACCATCCCTTTTAGAGAATATAAAGGATTCTCAAAGAGATTATGTGTAAATTTAGAAGAAGGTGGAAGCTATTAAAAAAGGTAAATCCTAAAAGTTAAAAATTTATGAGGAAGGAGTCATAAGATTTGGGTCATGATTATGTGTTCTATCCAATCTAGAGATAAATAAAGAGCTTCTTAATGAAGCACATAGCTCAACCATCTCTATTCACCCAGGGATCACAAAGATGTATCGAGATATTCGAGAGCATTATTAGTTGGAGAATATGAAGAAGGAGGTAGCTGAATATACATCATAGTGATTTTTATGTCAGTAAGTGAAGGATCAAAGGAAAAAATTATAAGGGGGTGATGCAACCATTACTCATACCAAGATGAAATTGGGAAAACATAACCATGGACTTTTTCACCTGACTTTTGAATACATACATAGGAAATAATTCTATATGGGTTTTTATAGATTATCTTATAATTACATCTCAATTTATCTCAATTAAAGAGGACTTCTCACTTGATCATATTGCATAAAAATACATCAGATAAGTTGTGAGACTGTATGGATTACCATTATCGATTGTATTCGATAGAGATTTGAGATTTACCTCCAAGTTCTGGAAAAGTATCCAACATTCTCTAAATAGTGAGTTGAACTTCAATACAGCTTATCATCCTCAAACTGATGGACAATCTGAGTATAAAATTTATACACTAGAAGACATGTTGAGAGCATGTTCTATGTACTTCAAAGGAGGATGAGACCAATATCTACCTCTGGTGAATTTATATTACAATAATAGTTTCCACCCAAGCATCCAAATGGCTCCATATGAATCCTATTATAGGAAAAAATGAAAAACACGTGCATTTTGGGATGAAGAACATAAACTTATAGGACAAGAAATGGTCAAATAAATGGTAGAAAAGGTGAAAACCATTGAGTGGAACATCAGGGAAACCCAAAGTCGATAGAAGATCTATATAGATAATCATAAATGGGACTTAGATTTTGAGGTTAGTGATAAGGTATTACACCACATATCTCCATGGAAGACAGTCATGAGATTTGGGAAGAAATGAAAGCTAAGTCCAAGGTACATCGGGCCCTTTGAGATTCTTGATCATGTTAGAGATGTGGCCTATCAACTAGAACTTCCACCAACCATAACTCAAGTAAATTGAGTAAGTACCTACCAAATCCCTCGCATGTACAAAATTCAGAGGTGGTATATCTAGAAAATGATCACTCTTATGAGGAGTGGTCGGTTAAGATCTCGAACCTTAGAGATAAAGTTTTGCGCAACAAGACTACTTACCTAGTCAAAGTACTATGAAAAAACCATAAATATGAATAAGAATCATGGTAACTGGATGAAATGATTAAGTAGAAGTACCTTCACCTATTTTCACCTTAGTATGTAAAATTAAATTTTGAGGGCAAAATTTCATAAGGGGGGAGAATTTAAAGGCCTAAAATTTTATCAATGGAATTTCCCTTATTATGTCATAAAAACATACATAACATAAAGAAACCAATAAAAACATTATTCTAATAAATGAATAGTGATAAATTAGTCCTCAAATAAAATAATAAGAATAAAAAATATTGCAATGTGATAATAAATAGAAAATGAGATAATAAGAATAGGAAAATTTAGATATACTCGTTCCACTAGAATAATTGCTCTCATGAACAATGCTATAGAAATAAAACATAATGTTGATAATAAAATATTAATTTAAAATATGAAATTATATATGACCTTGGGAGAAAATAGAAGTGATTGATTAATGGAATGAGAGGTATTTATAGGAAGTAGTAAACCCATATGACTATTAGAAATCTGATCATTGGAATATTAATCTGACTATTGGAATAGTAATTTGACTATTAGGAATAGTAATATGGTCATTAGAAAATTCAACTCACCTATGTAAGTATAAATAAAATTTAAGTATCTAATAAATGAAAATATGATATATTTATATCAAGGAATAATTAAATAAATGTAATGATAATTAAGTTTTGGTATTTTTGTGAAACATAAATGTTTGTTTATAATTTTATAATTAATATAATGATTTAAAAGAAAAATTATTTTCATAAAATAGATTCATAAATTAATATTTTGTTTTATTATAATTATAACATAATTTTATTACAGCTTAATTAATATTTCAAAGTGTCATAAAATCGGTTATAATATAAAAATTGGTATTTTCAAATAAATGATAATTTTAATTAAAAAATAAATTTCTCATATTTAGAAAATTATTTTCATAAAATGGAATCCATTTTTAAAATCTATATGCCTAAAAATATTCAGGGTGGATTTTTAGGATTTTTCTAAAATAGTTAAATTTTTTGCAAATAGTGGAATACGATAATTTACGATATTTAATAAATACAGGAATTTTTTAGTCCTGTATGGCATATGGATGACGTAATAACCCATTGGTTCGAAATATCTTGAACTAATTACAATTTTTAGTTGTAGTAATCAACACTATTGATAGTCTTGATCCAAAATAATAAATGAGTGAATGAAATAATCAAAAACACCCCTCTCCTCCCCCAATAAATACCACCCCTTCTCCTCACACCTCATAAGCCTTGTATCTTGTCTAAATTCTTCCCAATTACCCTATAAAATATCTTCCCCATATCCAAGATATTCTGGTCTAAAAAAAGGCCAAATGCAGGTTCCTTAAGGCTAGGGTCTCTATAAAGCAAAATTATTGAAAAAAATACCAAGAGCCTCAATAAAATTTGAGGGATGATTTTACCTTTTAAATATAAAACATTCAAACTACATAAAAAAACCAAAAAAACTATATATGATGCATGAGTATATAATACAACTCAAAACATAACAAACTAATAAACCATATCATAGTATAAGTGGAAACCAAAATAAATACTCAAAGAGAACCAAAAGACCACAAAAATCCAAATCCCAAGTGACATAAACTAGAAACACCCAACACTCTCTAAGTTCCAACTCCACATGTCATGCCCATAGTATCAAGAATCATCACTAAATAATTAAGATACTTTGCCTTTACCTATGTCTGAATAGATTACATATGCAAACGCACAACAATGCCTAAGAAGGGGGTGATTCGAAACTCATTAAGATTTCTCCAATGACTTACTTACCCACTCCAATAGGAAAAAAATAATATTAAAATTTATATAAAACTATTAAAAGTAGTAAAAATATTTTATATAAAATCATTAAAATAATTTTCTATGGAAAGAAATAAAACAAGGCCTCTAAGCCATTTCTCAATTTATTTGGAATACCTATAACCATATATCCACACACACACCATGCATGCCTAGGTGACAGTTCCATACTCATGAGTGGTCTCTCATCGATCCGCCAATTCATCACAAGGTGATAAATACCAGGTTCCCCAATGACACATGCCCCTTCCATAGGGTCACATCTAATGCAAATGAACTCACACCAACCATGTATTCCAAATATCCATTACAAATCATTCCACATAAAGCCTTTTAATTATTTAAATCATTTCAAAAAACACCTTAAATTCATCAAAACCAAATAAAAATTTTAAAATCATCATTTTAAAATTATAAACAAAAGGGTGTTTTCTGAAATCCATCCATTTTTTTTCAAATTCCAAATCCATAACCACAATGAGTTTCCATAAAGAATCAAAAAATGATTTCACAAGAATTTCAAGAAAATAATTTTGTAAAAACTAATACTTAAAGTTCTAAATCAAGTAAATATAAGATAGAATCCACCCACTTCACAAACATTAGAGAAAATGAAGAACGACACTACAAAACTTCAAGATTCTATCACAAACCATGTTTCCTTCACTAGATCTAACAATATCTCATCATAAAACCATTCATAAAACATATATCTATCCATAAAGAACTAGATGTATGGTTCTAAGAGAGAGAGTAACCTTGTATCTAAGAATAATGAGAAATAATGGGTACTTATTGATGAATCTGGGCCTTCAATGCACTTTGATTTTCCTAAGAATCACTCCTGGACCAAAGGGGATCATCTCTCAAGCCGTGGGAGAAAAGGGAATTCAGGTTATGGGGAGAATAGGGGATTAAAGGGGGGGTTTATGCTTAATTTGGATCATATCTACAATTTAAGGGGTTCCAAATGTATGTCTCATGGTTAGGTCACATTGCATCAATCATACATTGCTACTATCTTAAGGCCACACCTCACACAATTTTTGAAGGACCCCAGAACACCCTGAGAGGGGAGGGGTGAATCAGGGTGTCAATTTTTTTTAAAAAATTGATAGATATTTTTTCCATATTTGTAGTAACCTATTAAACCTGTCTGATGAGAATGATTAGTAAACAAATAATCACATTCAAAGAGGTAACGCATCAATTTTATTTGGTTCACCACTAAGGGCTAGTCCAAGGTGAATACGCTGATAGTGTTTCGATCATACCTAAATCCACTAATATTCACTAGTTATGGAGTATAATAGTTTATAAATAGTCACTCTATTCCATGCACACTGACTTTACAATATTTTAGGGATGACTCACTGAATCCCTCAGAACACTTCTGTTGACTTCCCTTAGCTCATTGCCTTAGGAGGAATCCACACATGGTTTATATACTTGTAGTTCCCTTCATTTTTATTAAAGCATGCATCCTCATATGTAGATAGATGCTCTTTTGAATTCCCATTTTTACCTGTACATGTAATCCACTTTTTTCACACTATTAGTTCCCAAACTATTCCTTCATGAAATGACATGTTTCCTCTATGAATTGTGCCACTTCCTCCATGAATTGTGTTGCACCGCATGGCATGAGTGCCTCATAGACCACCTCTTCCTCTGTGAACCTTCCCTGCTTCTTAGATGGATTCTTCTTCCATGGGGTGCCTCTCCTATGTGGATCCTTCTTCTTTTTAGGGATACAGTGCCCCATAAAACTACTTCCATGAATAATCTCTGTGAAACTCTTCCCCTTTCAAAAAATCCTCCCTCACAAACCTCTTCCTTCACAGAGTTTTCTTCTCACAAACCACTTCAGACTTCACTGAATTCCTCCTAAATTTATAATCAAAATCTCTCTAAGTAATGAAGGTATTAGTGATCCTTATATAAGAAAATAAATCCTAAAATATTTCTAATCCAAATCACCCAAATCTTTGATGTGGTATATCCTTTACCACATATCGTGCCCCTTTCATGAACCATTTTTCCCCTCTGTAGTCCGCATAGCGCCTTTGCTTCTTCACAATGGTCGATGTATCCCTTGAAAGAAACCCTTTTTAGATCCTCAAATCACCACCTCATTACTTCAAATGAAGATCCATCATGTGAACTAAAAACCTCTCATGAACTTCTTTCCTCCTTTAAACTATTTCCCCTACACAGTCTGTGTACCACGCTTCGCAGTTCGCATAGCACTGCTATGCGGAAAACCTTACTTTTTAGATTTCCTTATCTATTCTACATACTTCTTTTATGATCCGTGAACTATGATTCACATTCCTCAGACTATTTTTTTTAGAAAAACATCCCTTTTTCAAAACTAAACTCTTGATTTTGAGGCCCAAAAATTTGGCAAACACTAGTAAATGATGCCACCTTCAACACTTTTGTCAGCCTATACTATAAGATCACTCGTATTGAAAACTTCTTGATCAACCTAGTTTGTATTGAAAACAAACAAAAACCAAGCACCATTACCATCAAATAATTTCCTTGGGTCCAACAATCTACCCCTTTGGGTTGTTGGCAATCTGCAGATAAATTCAATGAATCATCAGCCGAAATCAAAACCTGATACATGAGAAACAAATCATCCAACACCCTAAGTCTACATGAGTGATTTTCAGTATATAAAACAAGATGGGAATCATGAATTGGGTTCTCATGTCTTGAAAAAAATCTCATAACATTGAATTTCAGCAATTTATCTATAAGTTCTCCATTAATCATTCTCTTGAAACCTCATAGAATTGAATTTCTCCACTCTCCCCCATTGTTAATAAACCCAAAGAACCATTTTTTTACATTGTAGATCTTAAAACGCACTATACATAGATTTTATCTCCCCTATAAACCTACATCACTTCCACAAACAGATTAAAATAGTTAACACAAAAGGGGAGATAGGAACACTCATGATCTCCTCATGCACTAGGAGGTGGTTGAACACTAAGGTTCAATTGATTCTTATCGAACACATGTGATAACAATGTCTTAGTCAGTATGTCAGCCACTGGATCATTAGTTCCAACATGATCCATTTTAATCATGCCTTATTCAACCTTTTCCTTGATAAAGTGATATCTAATTTGAATTTGTTTCATACAACAATACTGAACAGGATTTTTAGTAAGATTAATCATGCTCTTATTATCACAGTGAATCACCATGGGATATTTCACCTTATCACTAATATCAGTAATTTGTTGCTTCATCCAAGGTAGTTTAGTGAAAGCCTTTTTAGAGGATAGATACTCATCTTTAGCAGTACTGAGAGAAGTGATTTCCTATTTATTACTCAACCAACTCACACATTTCTTGCCAATAATAATTCTCCATCACTTATAGACTTTCTATCCACCACATCTCTAACCTAGTTAGTATTAGAAAATGTTTAAAGTTCATTATCTCTTCATGTAGCAAATTATATTACATAATTGTGAGTCCCTTGAATTTACCACATGATTCGTTTAAATTTTTTCATATGTTCTTCCTTCAGATTACATTGAAAGTGGGCCACTAAGCATGTTACAAATACAATATCTGGTCATGTTACAGTTAAGTACATTAAGCTTTCGATGATTCTCTTTTACATGGTGGGATCTATAGAAGAATTTTCCTTGTGCTTTCTAAGTTTAGTTTCAACCGTAATCAGAGTCGACATTGGTTTGGATTAATGCATACTGAATTTCTTTAGAAACTCTTTTACATACTTTTATTGAGAAATAAAGGTGTAGTATTTCTTCTAAATCACTTGCAATCCCAAGAAGTATGTGAGTTCACCAATCATAGACATTTCAAATTCTAATTTCATTTGATTGAAAAATTCATCCACTGATCCATTCCTTTTTCCAATAAATATAATATCATATACATACACCGGTACCATGAACTGGTCTTTTTAAGAATTCTTCACATGGATATTGTGATCCAATCCTCTTTTAAATTCTAACTTCTTTATATAAGAATATTGCTGAGAGTACCATACTCATGGTACCTTCTTCAAACCATAGAGTGCCTTCTTTAATCTACACACCTTCATTTCATCATTACCAAGAAGAAAACCCACTAGTTGTTCAATGTTGACTTCTTCTTCAAGAACGCCTTTTAAGAAAGTTGTTTTTACATCCATTTGATAAAATTTGTATCCTATTTTAATTTCCATGGAAAGAAAAATTCTGATTGACTCTAATCTATACATCATAGGAAATGTTTCTTTAACATCAACACCTTCAATTTGTGAGTATCCTTTACACACCAATCATTCCATATTTCTAATCACATTTCCATGTTCATAAAATTTATTTTTAAAAATCCACTTCGTACCAATCACATTTTGATTTTTAGGTCTCTTAACTAGATTCTATGTTTGGTTCTTATTAATCTAATCCAACTCTTCATTCATGGCTTTAACCCATGATTAATCCTTTGTATCTTCTTCAAACAAGAATGGTTCCTAAACTGATAGGAATGTAGATTGTGCATCATTCCTCATTCTCCTTGTCTATGTGGGTGTATTCCAATCCCCAATGATTTTGGGTTGATCACTTTATTCTCTTAGATTTCTTATGTGAGGTTCAAAAGAATTTTATTCGTCTATGGTTTTCTCTTATGATTATTCTTCTGAATCAACATCGTGTTGTGACCTATGAATTTTTTTCACTCCTTCCTATACTTATGTATTTGGATATGTTCCATGTCCAATATTTTCTACATCTTCAATCACATCATCATAATATCCCCTCAAGGTATTTTTGGTCTTGTATTCAATGATATTAACATCATTTATTTACATAATTCTTCTGATATGGTTATTGAAACATGTGTAGGCTTTTCTATTCATTGGATATCCAAGAAATATTATTTAATCTATATAATCACCATAATTCCCTTAATTTTCTTCTTTGTTTCAAATGAAACATTTACTTCCGAAAAGACAAAAATAATTCAAAGAGGGATTCCTTCCATGCCACAACTTATATGGTGTCTTGGTTTCTCCCATATAAATTCTTGTTCGATTTTGAGTATACAATGTAGCTTAAATAGCCTCTTTCCAATAATGGTGAGGGATATGACTCTCAATCAATATAGTTTTATCCATATTGTTCACCTGTCAATTATTTTTCTCAACAACTCCATTTTGCAGTGGGGTTATAAAAATAGCCACCTCATGTTGTATTCCATGTTTCTCTGGATAATTTTCAAACTCAATGGATGTGTATTCCCCTTCATTATCAGACTTTATAACTTTGATTGTCTGTCCAGTATCATTATAAGCTATTCAGTGATACGTTTTCATGCAATCAAGCACTTTTTTTTCCTATATATAACCATCACACAATACATTCTACTATAGTCATCAATGAAAAGAACAAAGTACATTTCTCCACATATTCTAGCAACATTTATTAGACCACGTACATCTATATGGATGAGATCAAGAATATTTGATTCCCTTTTCCTCTTTGGATGATAAGAACTATAGAATAACTTCCCTCAAATGCATGCATCACAAGTCTTTTCCTATTCACGCTTCAGATTGGGGATATTTATAACTATATTCAAATTAGATATCTTTTCCATGTCTTTTTTATTAATGTGACCCAATCTACAATTCCAAAAATTGTTTTCTTCTTCAACTATCATGTATTAAATGTTCTCTTTACTATCGACCTGATATAAGTTTCCATCTATTCTACATCCTTTCATAAGAGAAATATCTATCTTTTCTATGATAGTGCACCCATTTTGATTAAAAGTATCCATTAGTCTTGAGTCACATAGTTGACTCACACTAAATATATTTTTTTATAGACCATTTACATAGAGAACTTCGGTTTTCTTCAGCTCTCCATTAGCCAGTTTAATACTTCTACTACCTTTGATCTTAAAAGCACCATCATTACCAAACCTTACTGTTCCATCAACCCTTTTCTTAAAATTCTTTAATATGTCTTCATTTCCCATCATATGGGATGACCATCCATTATCAAGAATCCAGGTGTTTCTGATCTTTGTAGCTTTGAGGGATACTTCTATAAGGTTGGATTTTTCAATTGTATTATTTCCATTCCATGAAATATTAGATTGAGTGAAGTATAAATATGGACTTTCAAATATCTTTTCCATGTGTACAGGTTCATCGTACTCATACTCTTCTTATAGAGGAGAAAACTTGTTTTTAAGAGAAACACCATCTAGTTGAAGAGTATTGGCTTGTCTCTGAGTACTATATGTATTGTTCATACCTTTCCTCTACCTTTAATAAATAGATTTATATCCAAAGCTAGAATAATGAAAACAATATCCATATAAATTATTTCTTCTATAGGAAGTATGATATGAATTCATTCTCCTTTGTTGACTTATTAGTTATTCCCCATTCAAATAGATTATTTCCACTTCACATTAGGAAATGGTATGGCATAGATAGCCATGGAATTGATATTTCATAAGAGAAAATGTTTTATCACTTATGTTCCTCCCCATGTCTCCTTAGGAAAATATTTTGATTGCCTATCATTTTGGGAAATTTGTGGATAGGATTCAGTTATCCTTTCAGTTTAATTTGAGGATCTCTTTGTAAGGACTTCAGTTGGTTTTAAAATATATTCAACTTTCAATTTTCCTTTAATTATATTTATCTTATTTTCATCTTTTTATGTTTCAATATCACAACTAATTCCACTATTTCCCATGCATGTGGATTTTTTATCATTCAAAACCTTTTCTACTCCATCAGAACATCATTTAGCTCTCTCCATCATCTCAGCATCTGATAATCTTCCAAAATGTATTTTCTTATTTGTTTATTTTTAATTTTATTAACTTTCAAGTTTACTCATAATAGTAACAACTTATTCTTTAAAACTCTCAATAGTCTTGGACTTCTCCTCCAGTCTGGATGTAAAGTCATTGATGACCTTTTCCTGTTCTTCAATCCTGATCTTCAATTCCACTACATATTTTGTTCTTTAAAAGTTTGTTGATAATTATTTCACTACTTCTTCCATTCATTCAATTTTAGCTTCAATCTGATCAATATATTCTGATTATTCTTCCAAAAATGATCTCTACTTTTCATCTATTACTTTGATTCTCAATATTACCAAGAGAATCCTTAAGTTGAAACTTGATATCAACATCATTAATGAATTTATCATCTCTAACTCTATCTTTTGATGGTTCTAACTTTCAATTGTATCCATTATAGACACTTGGGTTCTATATTTAAACTCTAGTTCTTCTTCCTTAAATAAATATTTATCATCATCTTCTTCTTTATAGACAAAACCCTTTCTTTGAAATTTCTTTCCAGATTTGAAGTCTCCCTTTTGAGAAAAACTTTTCTAAGACTTATGTTAATTTCCAACATCACTTTCTTCATCATCAAACTTCCTTCAGAACTAAGAGGCAATGTTCCCAACTCTACCACAATGAAATCATGTCAATGGTATCTTTCCTTCAAATATCCCTTTTCCCCTCTAGAATTTCTTAGAAAGAGAGAAAGAATTTCATCTTTTTCATTAACTTAATTAACACAATCACATAAAATCTAAAATTTTTCTATCACTTTGAATGCCATATCCTTGCTAACATGACTAGTTTCATCCTTTGGTTTGATGTTCATTTCATATTCTAACAAACTGCTCAGTAGGTCATCTAAAGAAAGTTTTGAATGATCTATTTCCTCAATGGCTAGCACTTTTTTAATGTAAAGAGGTGGAATTCATCTCAAGATTTTATTTATAATTTTAATGTATTTTATTTCTTCCCCAAGCCCTAGAATTGCTCCTATAACTTCATTAATTTGATTGAAAAGTGTATCTATATTTTCATCAGGATGCATCCTCAGATCATCAAACTATTGTACAAAAACTTGAAGTTTTTCCTCCTTCACTTTTTTATCTTCTTCATATATATTTTCAAGATTTTCCCACATAGACTTGGTTGAAGTGAATCTAATCACCTTTAAATATATTTTATTAGACAGTGCTATAGTGAGGGCATTTTTCACTTTAGCATCTGCGTCAAGAATTTTCCTGTCTATATCAGTCATAGACAGTCCTGTTGGATCAACAACCTATATTCTATATGCAATGTAAAAGAGGACTTCCATTATAAGATATATTAGATGATATCTAATCCTTATATTCCATATATTAATGTTACTTCCATTGAAAAAAGGAACTCCCCTAACATTAATTGTATTCTTCATGATAATAAAGGACAAATTTAACAACAGTAACCTGTAGGCTCTAATACCACATAAAGAACCCCAGAATACCCTGAGAGTGGAGGGAAAAATTAGGGTGTCAAATTTTTCTTCAAAATTGAAGGATCTTGTTCCCATGTTGGTAGGAACCTGTTAAACCAGTTTGATGAGAATAAGCATTAAGCAATCACATGAAAATAGGTAACACAACAATTTTACTTGGTTTTCCACTAAGGGATAGTTCAAGGATCATATGTTGATAGTGTGCTGGTCATACCTAAATCCACTAATATTCACTATTTGTGGAGTACAAGATTTTAGAAACGGTCACTATATTATAGGAACACCGCCTTTATAATATTTTATGGATGACTCACTGCATCCATCGGAACACTTCTGTTCACTCCCCCTAGCTCACTAACTTAATAGGAATCCGCACACAATTTATGGACTTGTAGTTACCTTAGTTTTCATTAAATCACACATCCACAACTGTGTATAGATACTTTATCTAAGTCTCATTTTTAACTGTAGATGTAATCCACTTTTCTATGCACTTTTAGTTCGCGAACTGTTCCTCCACGAACTGCCTTGCTTCCTCTATGAACTACACCACTTCCTCCATGAACTATGCTGCACCGTGTGGCATGAGGGCTTTGCAGACCACCTCTTCCTTCATGAATCATCCCTACTTTATGGATGGATTATTATTCTGTGGATCATCTATACTCCATGGATCCTTCTTCCTTTTTAGGCTATAGTTCCCCCACAGAACTCTTTCTGTGAACAATCTTTATGAAACTCTTCTCCTTTCACGAAATCCTCCCTCATGAACCTCTTTCTTCGCAAAGTTGTCTTCCTAAGCACCACTTCATACTTCACTTAATTCCTCCTCAATTTATAATCAAAATATCTCTAAGTAATAAAGGGATTAGTGATCCTTATATAATAAAATAGATCTAAATATCTCACTAATCCAAATCACCCAAATATTTGATGTGGTACAACCTTCACTGTGTACCGTGCTCCTCTCACGAACCATTTTTCCCCTCCATAATCTACATAGTGCCTTTGCTCTTTCACGGTGGCCAATGTATCCTACGAATAAAACCCTTTGTGGATCCTCAAATTTCCACCTCCTTTCCACAAATGATGATCCATCCCATGAACTAAAAACCTCTTGAGAACTGCTTTCCTCTCGCAAATTGTTTCCCCTATGTGGTCTGCATACTGTGCTTCATGGTCCGCATGCCACGCTTCGTAATTCGCATAGTGCTGCTATGTAGAAAACCTTAATTTTTTTATTTTCTGCACCATTATTCATACTCCCTTTGTGATATGTTAATTTTGATTCATGGTCCACAAAATATATTCTACAGAAATACATCCCTTTTCTAAAAACCAAACTCTCGATTTTGAGAACCAAAAATTTGGAAAACACTGGGAAATGACACCACCTTCTCCAATGGCCCGAAGGCCTTCATTTTTTATTGATTTTTTATAATACAAATTTTAAGGGGTGATGTGGAACCCTTACAAGGCCCGTAGGTGTAATTATTACATGGCCCGTAGTCCTTAGAGAAATTCATTTCCCGGAGGATTCAAACATTACATACAACCCAGATTAACTACTTGGAACTGCTCCTCCCCAGCATCTTTATAGTGAAATCAGCTCTCCACCTTCGCATGGCTATTCGGCTATGCTTTCCTGTGCATGCACAGGCTTGTCCTGATGGTAGGTTCCATACCCTCTCAGTCTTGCAATCCGTTTAGCTTCTACTATGGTAAAATCTTCTTGCTCCTCATCCTTCTAAAGAATGTTCCTTGTAGGTTTTATGGTTTTCATCTACACTTAAGTTGGTCTGAAGGCCTTACTGACCTGAAGGCCTGGGTGGCCCGAAGGCCTTAAAGGACTCGGGGACCAAATCGGTGGCCCGAAGGCCCAAATGGGGGAATATTCTCAACTGCTACAGTGCCAAACAGTGCCTGCTACAGTTCCCACTACATTACCTGCTACAGTTCTACACAGTTCCTGCTATAGTAACCCGGAAATTATCCTCCACCTAGATTTGATCATAGGTCTCTTGGATTCACTTAAGGATTCCTCATGAACTGGGCTGAGGCTCATGTGCAATGACGCCACCTTCAACACTGTTGTCAGCCTGTACTGTAAGATCAATCATCTTGAAAACTCTTTGATAAACCTAATGTGGATTTAAAATAAACACAAAACAAGTGCTATTACCATAAAAATAGACTTGAGTCCAATAATTGGATTTCATGATTAGACAAAACATGTGCCAACCATGTTTTTCCATTTGTTTCAAGAAGTTCATTTTTTCCTAGGAACTCTCATGGTTTGGCCAAAACATGCGCCAACCATGCACCTACCCAGCACCCACTATCTTCCCATTCATAATTTCTTAGAGGTGGTTCGTGGTTTCTACTAACTGTGCACAAACTATGAACCACTATAAATTCCTCCAAAACATGAAAAAACCCCTTAGAACCTCTTGAAACATAATATAATCATTATATAGACTCAAAATACATGAATAAAGGGTCATGTACTTGAAACTGGAAGTGCTACATTCTCCCCACCATTTTCCTTTCCATCCTCAAAAATTAGAAAACTCTTGTTTCCCTAGAATAGTTTGGGCCACTGCTCTAACATATCATTTTCACACTCCCATGTTTCTTCATGAATATAACCATGTTTCCATAAAACCTATACTAGATTGATTCTTTTTCTCACACAAGATCTTCCCATGCCTATCCACAATCTATATCGTTACATGAATCAATATAACATCTCTCTCTAGGTTAATGTGATCCCATAAAATCACATAGTCAATATCAGGTTGGTAATTCTTGCAAGTATCAGGGCACGCAATGGAAGTCGATGGGTTGGGGATTTAAAATTTTTATCATTGAAGCAATGAAACTTCATCATCTTTGGCGATCTAATCCCCTATAAGGTCTTAAGATCTTTCATGAATATTTCAAAGCATAAATATTAACCAAACAAGTACCTTATTCAGATCGAAGACACATTCGTCTGTTGAACATCATCAGTGAGTGTTTCTTGAAGGACCTGAGCTCTAACCCATCTAGATCATCCAAACTATCTCCAAGAATCTACATGAATGTTGATCAAAAAATTCTGGGTGCTAGCACAGAGCTCTGATGATTCCATCGATGTCATGATGATCACCATGATCTCGTCCCTTCTATCTATGAAGGATATCGAAGATTGAAATCTCGAATAGGATATTTATCTCTCTTAGATGCTAGAAGAGGGGAGATTTCAATCCATTAGAATGAAATGTTATTGTAAAATAGCATCTCTTTTTCTTAAATAGTTGGAGATAAAATACCTGGAAAGGGTTCTTGACCCCTGTATATACAACAATCACTAAATAGAATATAAATGACATGTTATGCCAAATTAAATGAATTATAATGTCATTTATATTTTTATCACATAATTTTAATATATATTAAATATATTACATGATAAAAAAAAACCATTAACACAACTCATAATTCCCACAATATTAGACCAACATTGAATATTAAAATAATATTCATTCATATAATATTTTTACATGTATTTACTTAAATACTTGTAAATAATTTGAATAAATAAATTCAACCCAATTATTATATACTCAAATAATAATGAATTTATTTAGTCATTGGTGGTCATTGATACTTGGAAAACACTCTAACCCCATGGAGGGGGGCCCAGACTTATACACTTATTCACCAAAATAGGGGAAAATATTGAATGTGTTATTGTGTGTGACCCTCTAGGACCTTATCTCGATTGCGGTGAATATCATTCATAGACTAGGAGTGGATTCTAGAAACCCATAAAGGCCTCTAAAGAGATAATTACTAGCCATAACAACAACAAACATCCTAATAACATACACTATGTAATATAATCTATTTTTCATATGATATCTTATAAAGTGGGATACACATCTTGTATCATCATCCATTCTTTATTTATTATTTTTT
The DNA here is from genome assembly GCA_963277665.1 of Viscum album. NCBI lineage: Eukaryota > Viridiplantae > Streptophyta > Magnoliopsida > Santalales > Viscaceae > Viscum > Viscum album. The sequence goes on along the minus strand of OY728130.1, from coordinate 1,596,242,010 downwards.
GATCTAACTAGATAGACTTACCTTCTCCTACCATGGTCATGGAATTAATGAAGGTACTACTATCCTGATCAACTAGGCTTGAGATATCACTTTCATAACTCGGAAGTGAAAAATTATATCTTGAACATTCAACCAATGCCATACCACCAAAGACGCACCCAACACAAGCTACCTCACCACAACTTCAATATCATGGTTTTTCCTTGCATCAAAGTACATGATCAAATAGAACACATTGATAACAATCTCAAGTCAGGAGATTAATATACATGTTCATAGAATATGAATAACCAATGGCACATAAAACATGTGGTGTTTCTATTAGAAATTATGTCCTCATGATATCACCTATTAGAGATCACCAAGTGTGAAATTCTTGAGAATTATCAATGCTTATGATCCCCCAACACCTGATAGTCATACATCAACTGTAACATCCTGACCCAGGTGCCACATACCGGTTCCTCAATCCGGTTGGTTATGTGACCTTAGGCGCGCCTCCCCATATGCTAGAGGCTACCGAAAAGTGGTGAGGGTATAATATATAACCTAGGGAGACTATACCCTCTTTATCAAAGAATAAAAACATCATAAATAACCATGAAATAACCAAAATACAATAACCAACAACCAAAATAATACAAAAACTAGAACAAACCAGTATCTCATGATAAACAAAAACAAAAAACAATATCCATAACTAACAATAGATATGTCATGCAAAATATGGGTCAAGAGTCAAATGAAAAACCAAAATAAAGATAAAATGACACTCCCAAGTAGGTCTTGACACCATGTCTGGTTCCCTCATCCATGATCCATCACAACTCAACCATATAACACAGGCTCTTTTACTAATCTTTTCCTACAAACATGAAGCCTATTTACATACCGATCAAGCAGCTTGAGTAGGGTGTGAGTAAAACTCAGTAGGCCACTACCAATGGTGTCTAAAGAAATATCCATTCAATAATAGTGTATATAGTTGTATAAATGATAAAGTACAATTTATAAAGTAAATAGTTGTCACATTTCATTATTATTTAATTAACCACATAAATCCCCAGGTTTATGATGACACCCATACTATTAATAGTCGTTTCTTCCCATACTGGATTCTAAAATATCCCCAACGGATATTACATATCACAATACCATGGTTATCATTTATTGTTTCATTTTAATTTATATCATGACCAAATGGAACCATAGTCCAATTCCAATATCATGGGCATAGAACGTTGTATCTAGCACCCCATGTGTATTTGGAGCCTTAGTCCCTATCCCACACCTTAATGTCACATGGTTATTTGGATCCTCGTTCCTTGTCCCTCACTTTCTATCACATATGTGTATTTGGATCCCTAGTCCCTATCTCACACTCATTTATCATGTGCATACATTTTGTTCTAGAACACCATGTCTAGAACCCCATGGGTATTTGAAGCCTTTGTCCTATCCCACTCCACATTTCTCAATAAATCACATATACCATGCATATCACATTTAATAAGGTTAATCAAAATTAACCTCCTAATCAAAAATTCACACCATGTTATAAAAGTTTGACTATCAAATCAATCATAATTCTTTACTTTAATCACATGGAATAATATGAACAGTTCACTATTAAACTATTTATCACTATTTAATCAAAAAAACATTAACTCTTAAAGGTTATGCCAAATATCCCTAAATTCCCATTATCAACCAATTCAATATTCTATAAATTAACTAATTACACAATCCCATTAACCCATAATTTTCATGATCACAATTCAACCAATTTCAATTTCTCTAGTTTAACCCAAATCATTATCACATGAAAATTCAATTTAATCAATTAAATCACTGATGAAATTTCTCAATCATGGGAATTTAAATTTCATAATTACATTCATGTAATTAAATCAAGACTATGGGATTTGAAATTTAAACCACCTACCTCAAGATTGGTGAAGAACTTTTTTCAACGAAAACCCACTATTGAAGCAGAGCAACCAAGATCATGATGAAGAATGAGATATAGATCCAAAACCTAGATTCAAGATCCAATGGAGTTAGATATTTCAAAACCTAGATCTAAACCCATGAAAATGGATATTAAAACACTCACCTTCATCTGAAAGATAGATGGGAGAGTGAGGAATCAAATCAGGAAGATATTAGTTACCAGGAGAGGGGACGATCTGTCAATCCGGACTTTGATTCGTAAAGAACAAAGTTTAGAAGGTCTTGGAATATATCTGGGAGCCTCCAAATTGATACAAAACATTTAAGATCAAGTTGAATTGAATTATTGTGAAGTTAAGGGGGTTTCGGAATTTAAAACTAATTTTCGAGGGTTTATTTTTCAGCATTAACGGTTTCCTATACAGGGAACATGCTTCTCCCTAACCATTTGCCTCCTCCCAGGGGCTCACATGGTTACTACTGGGTGGGAACACGATTTGGAAAACCATATGCCAATCGTGTGAATCCCCTCTATTTGGTTTCGCACTGTTTTCTAGCATGGACGCATGGTTTGGACAAACCATAAACCAACCATGCACTACCCCTCCTCCTTCCAAAATTCCCCAAATTTTAACCAAAAGAACCCAAGACATGCCTCAAAAAAATTATAACCAAAACAAGTAAAAAGAGTACCTATAAATAAGCTAGTGACATCACTAGAAAATTTCAGGATCTTATAATCACCCCACCTTGTAACAGATCATCCTCGAGTTGTACTCCCAAGCATCTCTAAGATTCCTAGGTGAAAAGATTAGGCCACTAAGTCCACATATCTACTTCTCTCTCCCATGTTTCCTCCTAAACATGTACATGTTTCCACAATACATGAACTATCAGCGTGGAATTTCCCTGCAACACTTTATCACTACAATACACAACATGTATCATATGCTCCTCAAAGTATGCATCGGTATCAAGCTCAACATCATCCACATCAATCAGATGATAAGGGTTGGGGTGATACCACTGAAGTTTTGACACATGAAAATCATCATGTATAGCATTGTACCTATGTGGAAGAGTCAATTGGTATGCCACCAACCCGATTCTATCCACAACCTCAAATGGTTCAACAAACCTGGGTGCCAACTTTCCTTACCTATGAATCCTATGGTGACCCAATCTATGCAACACTCGAAAGAAAACATGATCACCCACTACAAACTCAAGAGTTCATCGAAGTCTATCAGCATACAACTTCTTCCTACTTTGATTCATAGTCATACATTTCTGAATCAGCTGAATTTTCTCTGATTTCTCTGGCATGAGACTTATCCCTAAAACATCTGACTCACTTGCATCCATCCAACATAGAGGTGATATGTATGGAATACCATAAAGAGCCTCATATAGTACCATATGTATATTTTCTTGGTAATTGTTGTTATAGGATAACTCCACCAATTCTAAGTGCTTCTCCCAAAACTCCCCAAAGTCTAGGACATGTGCCTAAAGCATATCCTCCAAAACCTATATAGTATGTTCTGACTTCATATTTGTATGTGGGTGGAATTCCAAGCTCAGTAAAACTTGTGACCAAGAACCATATGAAATACCTTCCAAAATCAAGAATTAAAATGTGATTCATAGTCTGAAACTATACTCTATAGAACCCTATGTAGATATATTATCTCTTGAATGTACCTATATCCCAATTGATCCACTGAGAAAGTCTCTTTTATAGGAAATAAATGTTCTAAATTTTTCAAATGGTCCATAATCACCCAAATATCATCATTCTTTTGATTTTTCCTCAAAAAACAACCACAAAATCCATGGTAACATCATCCCAGTTCTATTTAGGCATGGGAAATAGTTATAGTAAACCACCAGGTTATTGATTCTCAGCCTTCACCTACTGATAGGTGAAGCATCATTTCACAAACCATGTTATTTTCTTTTTCATTCCCAGCCACCAATACTTTCTTCATAGTTCATGGTACATTTTTTCAAACCCGGATGTACCACCCACTTTGAGGCATGAAATTCACACATAATCTCCTCTCACATACCCATAGGCACAATGAAACAATTACTAAGATAGATGATCTCATACTCATCTATAGTATAGTACTAAAGTTTATCCCTACTTTAAAGGTTTTCTATTAAGTACAAACATTTTTAATACTCATACTTCTTGTCCCTAATCTGTCTCAAGAGTGTAGACACCACAGATATAGATATAAGATACATCTACTCCTAGTCCTCTTGAATCACAACATGCATTAAATCCATCAATGTCTTCATTTTCTACTTAGATATAGACTCCTAAACTTCTTGAGTATATGTTTTCCTTCTTAGATAATCAGGAAAAAAATCCCTTCCTGGGTGTATATGACAACTCAAAATCAAATGACTACATCTACTCAACCCACCTTCACTTCCATAGATTCAAATCTCACTACAAAAAGATATACTTTAAGATATTGTGATCAGTATACACTGTAAAATTTTCTCCAAACAAATAATACCAAAAACACTTTAAGGAATAAAAAACTACATCTAACTCAAGGTTGTGTATAGGTTAGTTCTGTTCATGTGGACTCAACATTCATAACCCATATGCCACAACTCAATCTCCCTGCATCAATACTACTACAAGTCCAATCCCAGAAGTATCACAAAACACCGTATACTCCTCCCTTGACTCAGGTAGGATCAATATTGGTGATATTTTCAAGAACTTATTCAACTCCTTGAAATAATTCTCACATTCTATAGACCATTAAAACTTAACTCCCTTCTTGGTCAATCCTGAAAGTAATTCTTTCAAATAAGAAAAGTCCAAGATAAACCTCCGATAATATCCATCCAAACCCAGAAAACTATGGATATAGAAAATGTTCTTGGGATACTCCCAAGATACAACTAGCTAAACCTTATCTGGATACACTGAAACACCTTCCTTTAAGATTATGTGACCCATGAAATGTACCTAATTGATCCATAATTGACACTTAGATAGATTGGTGTATAGATAATGCTCTCTCATTATACTCAAGACGTTGTCAATATGTTGGTCATGATTTTAGTGAGTCTTGGAGTACACCAAGATTTAATCCAAAAAAATAAAAAAAAACAGATCCAGGTATGGATAGAATATCTGGTTCATCAAGTCCATAAACACTGCTAGTGCTTTCGTCATCCCAAAATGGAATCACAAAAAACTCATATATTTCATACCTGCTTCTGAAAGAATTCCTCATCATATAGAAAGGTATAACTATCAAATGATAATACCCTGATCTCAAATAAATATTTGAGAAGATGAAATATCCCCTCAACTAGTCAAAAATATCATTGATACACAGAAGAGGGCACTGGTTATTTATTTTTCATATGGTTCAACTTCCAATAATCTATACATAAACACAAAGTCTTGTCAGCCTTTTCTGAAAACAAAACTAGAGAACCCTAGGGTGACATAATTGGATGGATAAATCCTTTATCCATAAACTATTCTGGATGATTCTTGAGCTCTTGAATCTCTTTTGGTTCTATTCTATAAGGTGGAATGGAAACTGGATCTTCTCGAGGAATGAGATGAATCATAAACTCCGTATCTCTTTTGGGTGGAAGCTCTAATAAGTCCTTAGTAAACACGTACTAGAACCTATCTACTATGGGTGGAAAGTCACCCTATGTAAAACCCCCATCATCCAAAAATATACTTGAAACTTGGGTGGTGATATCCCCTGGTTTCTAATGAACTATCCCTATACGTCCCATCAGGATATCCCACTCTCCATGATAAACATAATTTTCACCCTTAGGAGATGTAAAAGTTTCTATTCTACAGTAAAAATCTATGTGGACTCAGTACGCCACTAACCAATCCATACCCAAAATCAGGTCAAGTCCTAAAATATCCAATATTTTTAGATCCCATATAAAATTATACTCACAACCCTCAAGAGAACATCCCCTGCATAAGCAGATATCTCTCGACCATACTCCTAATGGTGTATCAATCATCATAACCCCACTCATTAACTCCACTGCTAGGCTCAAACTATTCACAAGTTGTGTAGATATAAAATAATGAGAGGCACCTGTATTAAATAAAACACTAGCAAGCGTAGAAGCTATAATAATAGTACCTATAAGTGTTGACAGCCTAGCCTCACTATCCACAAGTGTAGGATGAACTACATGCAACTATCCTACCCTTATTCCATGTGATGAAGTCTGAGTCCCTTGATCTACACCACTCTAATGATATTATTTCTCTTTCCCAAAAGAACCTCAACCACTACCTCTACTTCCATGGTCAGTAGAACTCTAATTTCTAGACTAATAAAGTGTAGAAGATCCTCTTCCTGTGCTCTGGATCTATCTAGTTTCTCCATCACTACCCATCTATCATGGGTTCCTACAAAACCATTGTATATTTACCATACTACCATAAGCTCGGAACTCTACCGGTGGTTGAGGACAATGCTTATGAAATTGACACGGCCTACAACACTAGTGGTAGAGCACTCGGGTAAGATCCTGAGTAACTAATACTTCCCCCTGGCCACTCATATTTCTACTACTTTGGTCAACATTCTCATAGATATGCTTCCTAATTTTGGAATATGTGCCTCTTGATCATCCAGTGGAAACCACTTGTCCTCTACTGGAAGCCTCTTCAAGTTCCCCTCAGATATGATATCTTGATCCACCACCTCAGAAAACTTCTTTAATTAAAAGATGTTAACCTGGGACTTAATCTCATATTTAAGTCTATCTTCGGAAATGCCTTTCCATAGTTATCTCATCTCCTGTTAGCACTAAGACAAAATTTAAGTCCGTAAAGCATTCAGTATATTCTATCACAGATATACTCCTTTAGTTCAACCGCATGAATTCAGGTTCCCTCTCCTATCTCAGTGTCTCTAGATAAATTTCTTTAAGAACTTCTTCAAAAATTCCTTCCATATCATACCATCTTCCTGTCCAATCCAAGCCTAAACATCTCACCAGTGCTTCACTGATCCTTGCAACATATAAGCAGCAAACTTGACCCTCTTCTCATCAGGAGTCTCTGAATGGTCAAGTATAGTCTATATGGACTCAATCTAGAACTCAATTTCCTCAGGTCCACCCTCTCCGATGAAATTTGTAGGGTTATGAAACTGAAACTCTCATGTCAGATCAGACATGCTTTTCACAACCCTCCCTAGGTCTCTTTCCATGAACTGTATAAAGAAAGAAAACTTCTCACAAAACTATTGTTTCTCTCTCACACCTGGCACTATCGGTGCCTCTAGTTCCACTAATGGAGGCACATTTCCAACTATTTCCTCCTATATTACTATCAATAAGCATTGTTTTGGAGTTATAACTCTATAATTCCAAATACATTTCTTAGGAAACATTCGCAACATTAACACGTTTATGGGGATTCACATAAATCCATAACAATTCATCCCCTATAACCTTCCACACGTTCAAAACCAAGGCATTATCACTACTATTAACCATCCTACATCTATGACATAGTTAACAAAAGGTAAAAACATTCTCATATTCAAGTTTCACATTAGACACCCATTTTCCAAATTTTTCATCATTTTAAAATTTTCAATTTCACATTAGGAATTTTTTCATTTAAAATTCACACAAGCAAGAAAATAACTTTCATATAAAAAAATCATACCAAAACTTTATTTTCCCATGTGTTCCTAAAATTATTCATGTCACAATAATTCATGAGTGACTAGAATGATCCATGTATACTCAACTCTCATACCATATCAGGCCACGAGTTGAATCTCAGAAAAAATAATATCACACAACAAGCGCACCAATCAAGGTGAAATAACATCCAACAATAACTACAAATATCAATAATAATAATCCTACCCTAGGTACTTGGTTTTACACCCATACATGGGTTAGCTACTCTTATGCATGATATCTTGACCAAGGCTCAACTTCTCCTATCTACCTTTCGCGAATAGTAAGACAAAATAAAATCAAATAAAAACTTCTTTGATACCACTTTGTAATGTCCTGAATTGGGTGACACATACTAGTTCCCCAATCCACTCAGTTATGTGACCTCGGAAGCACCTCCTTGTAGACCCTTGCTGTAAGTCAGCAACCTATAGCATATGGGGAGGCATGCTTGAGGTCCCATAATCAACCGGATCAGGTCATTGGTATGTGGTACCTTGTTCGGGATGTTACATCAAGTGTGCTCATTTAGTATGATGTATCTAGACCATAGAACATATGTTTAAGATTAATTTCATAGTATCTCAAGGTTCTAATTATATCCTGGGAACTATTATAACCTTTTGATATGATAAATAATCTATAGAAATTACCATTTAAATAATGGAAATAGAATATCAAAATTATAATGGTAAGTGTACATCATGTATGAATCACTGTATACATGGTATTGTAATTGAAAAGTACTATTTAGTTGGGTCTAGGTAACCCACTATTACAACACTCCCACATGAACTAGATCCAACTAGCTAACAAACCTCATTGTTTTTTACATGATAATTTTAGGTTTATAATGAGTTATGGATTTAGTCATGGGCCTTCTATGTTTTCACTATGTGTAAATTCTTCTATCTGTGACTTTATCTCCTTGATTAAAACTTATCAAGAGATGATATCCCCAAATATATCACTTTTATCCACTTTAAAAACTTGACATATTGGCTAGTACTATTAGTAGAATTATCATAATTTATATTATGATAAAATCTTACTTACTGGGTTTGATTCCAAGAACTAGAACAAATCATTGTGTATTATATATTGCTTATTTAGCTATTACTAAAGATGAAACACACTCGGTGGTTATAGACATGGATACCACTAGCTTTAATGAGTTTTTCTTTCTTGTTACCTTATCCTAACTATGATATTAGACCATATTAACCTATAGGAATACTAGTTTGTTTCCCCTTATAACTAGTATCCCTTCCTCTACACATACCAGGTACATATCTTTTGTACTTGCTCAAGTACAATTAGATAGTTCTAACTTCTTCCCTTACAGTTCTCATGGATATAATTGATATTTTTCTACCAAAAAGTTTATGTTGTAAATATAATTTCTTGTACATATCATGGAATATGTGATTGATCTATTGTATAAGTGTATGTAATTATACCCACCACATTAATCTCATTTTATGCCCTTTCATTCCTTCTTGGAGAGATTTATTCCATGTGACACTGGTAATAATTCTCTCTTGAATTGTTTCAACTTGTATTTTTCAGTAGATTTTTAGTATATGTACTATTGACTAGGTCTAAGAAATTGTTAGATCTACCTCAATAGATCCTTTTCTCTAAACTTAGGTTGATAATTTAAGTCAATCCTTTGAGATTTACTTTCATTTTTGTCTTAACTAATTGTGAGACCAATAGTTATTTTCTATATGTTATCAAATATATTTTACTTGGAAAATAGTGGCACTCCCACAAACCTCTTAAAAACATATGGAAAAAATTCATTCCAAATGAATATTCTATGAACTTTTTGTTTAATTCAATCCTAAACTAGATTTCAGTAACTTGAACCCCTTATTTTTATTCTATGATGTCATAAACCCTTTCCAGTTATGTCGTATAGACGCCTTCCATGATTGGTGGTCTTGACATCTAATTATTGATAAAATGATCATATAAAGTAGTTATAAAGAGTAAAATTTCAATGGATTTTGGCATAAAATTTTGGTGTTACTAATTGAACCTTATTGGTTCTGCACTTGTACAACCCATGTATAATCTCACCTGAGTACCCACTATGGTATTCAAAATAATAAGCCTCTGCACTTTGATACATGGAATACGTTATTAAATTTTAATAGATCTTGTCAATATTAGTTTGTTTCCATTTACTGTTTACATGTAAGATTCATTAATCTTAATGAATAATGCATCACCAGCCATGGTGAATGTAAAACCTTTACCATGGTTTTATCCTTCCTATGCAGTATGTGTCTCTGGAACATTCCTTTTCCACATCTCTTATGAAACTTGTTCCTATGCAACTATTTGTGAATCTACAGCCTTGACTTAACCCAAGTCAATATTTCTCTCACTATCTCAAATAGATATATCCACCCTTTTATAGAAATATAGTCTATAACATGGTTATTTTTTTATCTCTGTGATTTCTATAATATCCTAAGAAATATTTAGGGTAATTACTTTAGATGCACATTGTGTTTTTCTTGATGCAAGTTTGTTTATATAAATAACAAACCCTTTGCATACAAACACATGTTATTATGACATGATGGATTTATATAACAATATAACTCATATGATATCCATTTTTCATTATATTTGGAATATGGTTATGTTATTACACCATTATTTGTGAAGCATCTTGAAAATAATGGAAGTTTCTACAATGCATATGAATCTTAACATTGATTCTCCTTTTACTTACATCATGACTCTGATGTGTATAAGGAAATATTCATTTAGGAATTAATCCATGCTATACTTTAATGACCAATGTTTAAAAGTAAGACTCGTCATTGATCCTCCTTAACAGCATCATAGATTTGGTATGGATATGGTAATGTGAATTTAGGAATCACTCCATGCTACAATATCATTATTGATGAGTGCTTGGTCAAGATAGTTTTTGTCATGATAGACCAAAGAAAATCATATCTTCTAACCATTCATATACCATACTTTATTTTAAAATTCCTTAATAAACACTTAAAGGAATATTATGAAGTATATTTATCACTATATTAACCTTGGAATAGTTAATACTCTCTAGCTGAACTAATTCTGAAATATTTGTGACTTACCTTTATTTCTAAAGGTTTCTTTATCCATAAATAAGTACATAAGTATGTTGATAATACCTAAGATATTTAAATCAAAATATTATAAGACCATACTAGGTATATGCTTAAAAACTCATTAGATTTTCTTGACAAAGTATTATCTTTCCATAACTAGGTATTTAAGTCTTATATTTTATATTCATCATATATTGCCAATTATTTAAACATTATTGAACCATTAGTTGAGTATTAAACACCACAAAAAACTTTTACTCCAAAATTGGAATAATGTATCCTTGTATTGAATAGACATGTGAGATAAATGGTTTTTTTATTCTATAAATGTTCAACTAGAATTAATAAACTTGGAAATATAGAAGTTTTGTACTTCTCACCATTGACTTAGGAACTTCCCTTTCTCAGTATCTTGGAGAACACATGTTACTTATTATAATTTTTCTATACTTACTTGGTTACTTTATTTAAATACACATATTTTATAGACATATTATATTTAATACCCAAGAAGTATGAAAGAAACGTTACTTACAATTGGTGAATATACCTAAAGAAGAAGCGATTACTTGCTTCTTCAATTCGGTTCATTGAATTTAAATTTTCATAGAATTATTTCATGACATGAAAATCAAATAACCTCCTATAAAATAACCAAAGTCTATTTTGAAGGATGTTATAAAGGTGTCTTTGGAATCGCACTTTCCATTTTCCTTTTCACCTTATCTTTTAACTTGTTCACCAAAAGAATAAAAACTTTCTTTATGTTCATATTTACTTAGTGAACCTTACCTAAAAGGAAATGTATCGTTTTATCCATATTGTTCATTTTTTGTGATATTAAATGAAACTAAAGTATATGGTTTAAAATGATATGGTTTGTATTGAAAGATCATGATCCATATTTTAATTTACACACATCCAGTGTAATGATCACTCATTTATATCTCACTTCACTTTTTCCTCGCAAGATTATCGGAGATAAGACAACATGAAGAACCATCCATGTCCTAAGGTTGTGTCCACAACTCACATCGGGCGTTCATTGTAGAATTATGAAGTAAACATAAAGTGTGTCTTAAATGAGTCTTATACATCTTTACACCATTTCTCTCAGAGGTGGATCAACAGGTAGTGGGGATTCCAGCACCTTGAATTTCCTACATCGTAGTACTTTGCACAAGTGCTTGTACTACTATTTGGTAATTCATATGGGATGGGACATTTACTTTTTCTAGAATTAATCATAGTTTACTTGTGGTATTACTTTATATTTTCTAAAAAAACAAAATATAGTAGATTAGTATCTTTTATCTTGATTTCCAATTAGACATTACTGATTAATTTAATCATCATATGTCTCCCACTATTTTATCAAACTCTATTATCCCTCACTACTATAATCAGAATGCTCTGTTTATAGATTATTATAGCAGAAAGGATCCCTAATACCTATCCTCATAGTCTAAAATATTTATCTAGGCCACTACTCAGAGAGTTTTTGGGTATGATCTAGACTGACCAACCACATTGACTCGTTGTTCCTTGATCTGTTGAGTGAAGTCCCAGCTTCAAAAACCATAAACATGATTTACTCAACACTTACCACTAAAGCTTCAAAAAGTTATATTTGTCTACTTCTTTTATATCAAATTCAGTTAATTTAACCCATTTCTCACATAAAAACTCTCTAGTAGTAGGAGGGACCCTCATATTTGGATGAAGAGAACCACGTACACCTGATTTTGTTCAAATTTGAGCGATGAAAGGTGTTCGCAACTTAATATTTCTTGAGGGGTTTTTAATATTTATTGATGAATATAATATTTTTTTATTAAATATATTCATACTATTTTGTTGTGATCACAAATGAACATGAATTAATAGAACACATTCGTGTCTTTATGCATTTTTTATGTTTATTATTTTATGTGTTTTTCAAAGACATGCAAATACATAAAATAATAAACAATTAATAAAGGAAATAAATTATCTGACTTGTCTTGAGCATCTAATAATGGTAGATTAATTGAAACTCAATGGATCAACCATGTTCTAGGGGTATCATACCTGAGTCGGATATTAACTTGTATCACAACTAACCCCTGGTATAGTGTTTTTCACTTCTCATCTAGGATACCACCTTGTCTTAGCATGGTCCACATCTTACATTATCATTGTAAATAGTGAAAATGTACTCGCACATAGGCAATGGGGTCTCATGAAATGAAATATACATACAAATAAGAATGGACACGTAGGTCCATATACATATTGAATAAAAAATGATGATACGCAGACCATCAACAAAAAATAATTAAATATTACAAACATTACACGTATGTGATAAGTAATTAAATAAAAATAAACCATAAAAACAATCGGTCAGTCACTACTCAAGACTAGTTGGTGATAAAATTAAAATCTCAATAAAAAATAAAATGTAATAAATTTAAGTTTGAGGGTATAAATATAAATTAAACTAATTATTCAATTCAAAAAATTTATTTTGCTCTGTCTGGAAATTAATTTAATTTTTATTTCAAAATTAAATTAACAATTAATTTAATTTCTATTTTAAAATTAAATTAACAATTAATTTAATTTTATACCAAAATTAAATTAATTTTTTCAAATAATAAAATTATTATTATTTAATTCAAAAAATAATAAATTAATTTATGATTATATTAAAAATTTCTTGGGATCAGAAACCCTGCCCAGGCCCATTGCAGGTCAGGTCAAACCCATGAATTCCCATTTTGGGCTAGGTAAAACCATCCCAGGGCCATTGTGGGTCGAGCAGACCCCGTACAGGGTAGTTACGGGTTAGGCAGACCCATCCTAACATGTTTTGGGCTGGTCTGGCCTAGTTTTTCCAGCAAGGGATAAATTGGGGATGGAATCGCACCACTAGGGAACCCAACCGGGATGAAATCAGCGATGGTCATGAGAACAGGGGAGATTGATTGGGGTTACCTCATGTAGCAACGGTCCGGTTGTGGTGGTAGGGAGGTCGGCATCAGGAAGGCCAGCTACAATGGGACAGTCATGTAGCCAGGAATGGCGCACGCATGGGTGGTCCAAGGAGTTTTAGCCAGAAGTGGGAGTTTGTGCATGTGCCATCCAGACTTGTTCATGGCGGTCTAATTGGTCATAGGTAGAGGCTCCAATAGTGATGCTTGATAGGGTGCGCATGAACAGCGGGGAAGTTGGCCAAAGGATTCATTGATGATGGCAGTGGGCTAGGTAGGGGTGCGGCGGCATGGTGAAGAGGGGTGGTGTTGAGCGTTGTGGACTAGCGGCGGGCAGGGTGGCAACTGCGAGGTCGCAGCGGTGGCTTGAGGTAGGGGGATGCAATATTGGCCGCACATAGGAGGTTTCCTTAGGAAACCTTTTTTAAATATTAAAATATATATATATATATTATTTGTTTTCTAACAGCAGAGGCCACTTGGATATGTGTTTAACCCATTTTTTGTTTTCAAGATGACCCTGGAGTGAACCCACCCCAACCCCTTTTTCTTTTTGGTGTTTTTATCAAAAATCCTAGCAAATAGGCTTTTATAAAAGGTGTGTTTCCATTTTTTTACAAAACTTCTATGGGAAGAAAATAACTCGCAGGGAAAAGAATTTTTCTGGCCAAAAATTGGATAGAATTAGATCACTAGAAATAAATCCAAGAAAATATATGTAATTATATTGTTTTTTAACTTTAACTCGCATTAGCCGTGTTTTCAACCCATATTAAAATTTTCATATGGCTATAACTTGGCCATCCAAAATCGAATCGACGTGTTGTCTGTTCTATTATGAATGAATTAAAGCCCTCTAATTTATTTAATAAAAATTAATTTTTTTATCATAAAATTCATGTGATCTCTCTGATACCAATTTAAAGCACCTGGGTATGTAGCAGAATCTGATGGGATGGGGATTTCAAAGTTTTTATCACCGTAGCGATACAAGTTCATTGTCTCTAGTGATCTGAGCCCTGGTAAGCGATGAAGATCTTACATGAATATTTCAAAGCACAAAAATTAAACAAATGAGTACCTCATTTGGATCAAAGATGTGTTTGTCTGTCACATGTCGACGATGAGTGTTTCTTGAAGTATCTGAGATCAAACCCCTATATATCATCCACACATGCTCCAAGAATCCATGTGGATGTTGATCATCAAATTTTGGGGGCTAGTGCAGAGCTCTAATTATTCCTTCAATGTCAAAATTATCACCACGATATCATCCCTTCGATCCTTAAAGGAGATCGAAGATTGAAATATCAAACATGAGCTTTATCTATCTTGGATGCAGGATAGGAGAGAGGATCTCTCAATATGTTGGAATTAATTATTATTGGAAAATAGTTTCTCCTCTACTTATATAGTGGGAGATAAAATACCTATAAATGGTTAACCAACCCCCATATATCCAGCTCCCACTAAATATGATATAAACGACATGTTATAAAAAAAATAAACATATCATAATTTCATTTATATTTTTATCACATAATTGTAATATATATTAAATATATTACATGATAAAATTTATCCATTAACTCAAATCATAATTCCCACAATATTAAACAAACCTTGGATATTAAAATAATATTTAATCGTATAATATTTTTCCATGTATTTACTTAAATACTTGTAAATAATTTTAATAAATAAATTCAACCCAATTATTAAATACTTAAATAATAATGAATTTATTTATTCATCAATGATCATTAGTACTTTGACAACACTTGGACCCTGTGTTGGGTCTCACTAGGTCTTGTACACCTATTCACAAGAATAGGACAGACTCTTGAATATGCTATTGTGTATGCCCCTCTAAGTCGTTATCTTGATAGTAGTGAATACCAATCATAGACTAGGAAGTGGAGTCTAGAAACTCATCAAGGCCCCTTAAGATATAAGGAATTGTCATAGAAATGAAAACCATCCTACGAACATGTACTCTGTAATATAATATCTTTGTCATATGACATCTCATAAAGAGGGATGCATAACTTGCATCATCATCCATTATTGGTTTATTATTTTTTGATCTAACTGTATGGACTTACCTTCATCTACCATGGTCATGGAATTGATGAAGGTAATACCAACCTGATCAACTAGGCCCGAGATATCACTTCCTTGACTCATAAGAGATAAATTTTATCTTGACCATTCAATCAATGTCATACCACTAAAGATGCACCCAACACAAGCTACCTTGCCATGACTTAAATGTCATGTTTTTCCTTGAATCAAAGTACGTGATCAAATGTAACACATTGATAATGATCTCAATTCAGGATGCAAATACTCATGTTTTTAGATAGGAATGGCCAATGACACCTAAAACATGTGGTGTTCCTATTGGTGAGCTTTTCCTCATGATTTCATCATGTTTCATAACCATCCTTGGTAAAACTATTACAAAATCCATGGTTATTTGCGCCTATTTCCACATGGGAATTGGAAAGGACTAAAACATGCCCACTAGACATTGATGCTCTATCTTGAACTACTAATAGTTGATGTATCTCAAGACATAATTTTCTATAGAACTTTCCATTCCAACCCACAAAAATTGTGCCATCAAATCTTTGTACATATTTTATATTCTTGAATGAATATCTCATCTCGAATAGGTAGCCAAAGGTACGACCATCTAATCTATAAACCACAACACTAAACTCTCATCCTTTAAATATAAATGTCTTCAAGAAAGAACATCATCGAAGAGATACTGGTTGAAAATGATCTTCAATAAAAATAGAAATAGACAAATAGTAGCAATAACAAATAGTTAGCAGCTTTTACTCTGTATAATATTGAAACATGTATGTCTCCAAAGTGTAGATTCTTCATAATAATAGAGATGTTTGATCTTTTATATTTTTTAGAAACTCTTTATTCAAAAAGATATCACGTTGTATATTGAAAATGAAAATACTCTTTCTATTTAATAAGAGAAACTTGGCTTGCATTTTGTTGAACAGATCTAAGAATATCTCCTGTCAAATTGTGATCATTTGAATTTAAAACTTAATAGAGTCATAACTTCCCATATAAATAGGAATTATTTAATCCATTGAATACGAGCCTTTGAATTGATCACAAAATATATTTAAAGATATATTTACTTCTGGAAATACCGTTGTAGAAAACAAGGATAATATTTTAATTTAAAACTCTATCATTAACTGATCAAACATAGGATTCCTTCATGAAGTGACAAAACTTGAAAGTATGGTTGACAATGTATGGTTATTTACAAAAGTAGGGTTGACAACATACAGATGTTTAAAAAAGTAGGATTGATGAACCATACGTTTATTCCTTTAAACGTAGGGTTACTTCCAAATGTAGGTCTGTCGATCCATACTTTTCAACAGTATAGGGTACATGATCCATGTGTTTCATTCCAAATTTATGGTTTCCAAAACATATGTTATGATTAAAAACATAGGGTATGAACATTTTTTACAGAATACTTTCAAACATGTCCATAATACTTTAAATAAATATTTTAACCTGTAAATAAGATAAAATTATCCAGAAATATATTCCTATAAAATAATTAAAGTAATTTAATTATTAAAACAAATAAGGTTATTTGTGAGAATAAAAATTAATAATATTTATAGAGTATTTTTGAGACAATACATGTCCAACAATCTCACCCTTTTTAGTGATCACAAAACCCATAAAACATAACTCATAGAAAATATAGGAGATGTAAACATAAATGAAATAATATATTTAAAGAGATATAATAAAAATTATAATAGAAACTATAGTTGATATTTAAATTTGATTTTAATAGTAAAAATTTAAATTCACATTCCCTTTAGTTAATAATAAAAAAGTTGTGGAATATAAAATTAAGAATTTTTAAATTAAAAATGTTGTGTTTACCTAATTTTCTCCCCCTTTTGTGATATCAAAAATAAATTAATATAAAATGATTTTAAAACAAATTCAATGTAGCACATAACTGTAAATGAATGTTATATTACTTTAAGATAAAAATGATATTTTTTCTGATAGTATAAATAAATAGAAATAAGAATAAACTAGCAGAGAAATATATAATATACAAAATAATTAAATGAGTTGTGAGTAAAATAAACATTTTATTGAGAATTTTCAAAAGGTATTATTATATGAGGGTGAAATGTATTGGTCAGATTAAGTTTCTGAATCTTGAAAAGCTCGAACAGCCTGATGAACTTCCTTTAACTCTTTCATCAATTCTCTAAAATTTTCAGTTACCAGATTAGCTACCTGTTTCATCAAAAACTTTGAGTCCTAAACAGATTTAATATTTTCAACCATATTTACTTGCAAAATTCATGAGAATTATATTTTTAATGCACAAACTATGATATCATTTCACCATACTGCTTAAGGATACATCGTATACAAGGATCTCCTGAAGTTAACTTCTCAATAAGATATCTTTGATTGTCTAATAAAACATTTAAAGGTTAATTGTCACACAGAAGTGGATGAATTCAATAATTCAAAGAAGACAGAACTAAAGTAATCAATTCAAACCTTCTGATTAAATATAGAGAAGTTTGGGTAGAAGAAGTAGATGCTCTGGACTGATTGGAACTACTCCTTACAGATTCAAACTAACTCCCTAAATACTTCCTTAAATCTCAAAAATTTGTCTTTGAAACAGATTCTTCTCTCATTTTTCCAAATTGATCTGCTATTTCTCTTTGAAATGCATCAAAATATATTTTTGAAGCTAAACTTCATATAATATTGGGTAGTTGACCTTGAACTGATTCCAATTCTTCTCTTGGAATATTTGAGCTTTTCAAATCTTCCAAATATTTCTTATCAATTTCCAGCTCATTCTTCAAGGTTTCATTCTCCTCCTGCATTATGTTAAACTTGATAACTAAATCTTATTTTTATTATTAATAGAATCATAATATTATTATTTTTAATTTCTTTATGGTTGTCCTCTGTCAACCAAGGCTAAGTACTTTCTTGTATCTTTCTCACTATAGGATAAAGATACAATGTCAAGAACCTCTATCTTTTCAGTAAATGAAAAAATGGCCTTATCCAAAGAATCTTCAAAAAAAATAGACTATTGGATTCTCAACCAACCCATTAGGTGAAACTACTAATGGGTTCTCTTTCTTATTTCCTTGAGTAGTTTCCCCAACTTGATATTTTTTAATCTTATTTTCATCATGAGCCTCTTTCTCTTGATTTTCATTTTTACTTTTAGAATGAGCCCCTTTCTCTAATATATTATTTGGTTGGTTATCTGTTTAATTTTCCTTGGGAGTATTTGTTACTCCTAAAAACACTAGTTGGTCAACTTCACCGGTTGTAGTAGACACAACTTCTAGATCCTGAACTTCAGGAGCCTGATCTGTAGGTTTATCCCTTTGTCTAGGTAAGGTGACAAGGGCCTCATTGTTTTCTTCTTCCAAATTTTATTCAAGAGATTGATGTACATCTCTTTAATTTTCTAGATCTAAGACATCATATCTGATTCTAAATCTCTTTGTTTGAACAACATATTTTATTATAGATTCTCCAACTTATTTTTCATGAATACTGATTGATCCAATTGATTTTAGATTTCCTTTATCCCCATGAGCAATAGGACCAAACTCTTGTTAGTCTTCAGCACCAACAGGTAACATATTTTATCTTTCTATATTCAAAAAAAACCTATCTTTCTAAAAGTTCTATCATTCATAATTTTACTATGATGACACCTAATGTGCATCTGTACACCTTGAATCTTGTTAATTTTATTCAAAAGAAAAGAAACAATCCTTCCATATGAATAAAAAGACATCCTTGCCTCTTCCTGACAACAGTGATGCATGTATCAGAGCATATATTTGGGGAAATTAAACTTAATAGATCTCATAATAAAAAACATTATATATATATTAGGATAAATAATTTTCTCTAACTCATAAATTCTTGGAAGTATTTCTGACTGAATGAATTTGGCCAGCACCTTCCGGTCATCCTCAAGATCGTTTATAAACATTTTTTGAATCAAGGTTGATCCAAAAATAAAAGACATAATATCTTTATATTTATGTTCTAGATTTACAATGTATTGAAGATCAAAATAAAAAACTTCTTCATGGGGACACTAAAAAATCTTTTCAATTTCTACAGAAGAAACGGAAAAATCCTTATCATTTACCTTTGAAACGATAACATCCTCTGTGTCGCCAAATATGAATAGGGTATTTCTATAAAACTTCTTTACTTATATATCAAACACTAATGGGGTATTTTATTCATTGAATAGGAATTATAAACCTTGAAAATATAGATATTGCATCAATAGAATATTTTTCTAATACATCCATTCTAAATCTACAACTTTTTGTGAAGATTTTTTATGTAGGTGATGCATTGACGCTTCAATCTGCTCGGTTCGCCTCCATTTGTCCTCTTGTTCATTAATATTTCTAAGAATATGATGGTTGAAGGTTCATATTCTAGGGTTTTAAAGGGAAGAAAAGATCTTTGGAAGTCGAAATGGTTCAATTACTAAGGTTAGGAGTAAGAGAGAGGGGGGTATTTTTTATGGTTTTGGGTGACTGCGGTTTTGGTTTATCAAGCCAAATACTTAGTGTAATCATTATTTAATTTTTGAAAAGACATGATTTTGAAAAGAATATTAAATTCCCATTTTAAAAAATTAGTAAAAAATGAATAATAACTAAATCAAAATAATTAAAACATTTAATGCAAGATCAAAGAAACAAAATAATTTATTTAAAATTAAATATTCTTAACTCTCTATTAATAAAATCAAAACTAGCAATGGGAAGTGATTTAGTAAAAATATCAGTAAGATGATATTCAATATTTATAAATTATAAAGATATATCCTTTTTCAAAACATGATCTATTAAAAAATGATGTATTATATCAATATGCTTAGTTATTGAGTGACTTATAGAATTTTTTGAAATGTTTATTGCACTTTTATTATCACATAAAATAGGAATATTATTGAAATTAATTCCAAAGTCCGGTAAGGTGTGTTTCATCAATAACACTTGTGCACAGTAACTACCAGCATGTATATATTATGTCTCAGCTATTAATAGAGTAACTAAATGTTATTTCTTGACTTTAAAACTAATGATTTTCCTAAAAAGTGATAGGTTCCTAATGTACTTTTTCTATCTAATCTACAACCACTAAAATCAGTATTTGAATATGAAATTAAATAAAAATAAAAAGGTTTTGGATGAAGTAGAGATTGAAAAATAGTTATTTTTTAATATTTAAAATTATTTTAACAGTGGTAATATGGGATTATTTTGGGTTTTATTGAAATCTATCATATAGAAAAATCAAAAAAATAATGTCTGGTCTGCTTGTAGTAAGATATAGTAAACTACCAGTCATAACTCTATATAAATTGTTGTTAACTGGTTATCTAACTTCATCCAAATTAAGTTTTATATTTTTACACATGGGAGCTATATCAGTTTTTTTGTTTTCTAGGACAAAATTTTTCAATAAATCAATAATACATTTACTTTTATTTTAAAAAAACCATAATCCTTTTAATAGATTTGAAATCCAAGAAAAAAAATTAATTCTACCATCATACTCATTCCAAACACTTTTTTAATAAGATTTGAAAAATCATTGAAATTTTTTTTATTTTATGAACCAAAAATAACATCATCTACATAAATCAGTATTAATAGTATATTAGAACAAAATGTTTTCTTAAAGAGAGTAGAATTTTCTAACCCTATAGAAAATCTATTTTTGAATAAAAAATAGATTAACCATTCATACCAAGATATATGTTCTTTTTTAAGGCTATAAAGAGATTTAGTAAGTTTGAAAATTGAGTTTTGTAGATGAGGATTTTCAAAACCTAGTGGTTGTTCAATATAAACTTCCTCCATTAAATATCCATTTATAAAAGATGATTTTACATCCATATAATATAATTTAAAATTAATATGAGATTAATAATATAAAAGGATTCTAATAGATTCAAATCTAGCAATAGGAGAAAAGGTTTCATCATAATCCATTCCTTATTCCTTATTGTATCCTTTAGCTACTAATCTATATTTATTTCTAGTAATTATTTCTTGGGCACCGTTTTTATTTCTAAAAACCCATTTAGTTCCTATTACTAGATTATTAAATGGTCTATAAACTAATTCTCAAACTTTGTTCCTACTAAATTGGTTATGTTCTTCTTGCATATCCATTAACCAGATTTTATCTTCTAGAGATTATTCTATAGTTTTAGGTTCTAATTGTGATAGGAAGGCAGAAAATTCACCTAGGTTTCCCACATTCTTTCTAGTTATTAATCTTGTATCTAGATCTCCTATTATAGTTTCTAGAGGATAGTAAATTAAGGTTCTAGGTGGTCTAGGAAAGACACTTTTAGGTTCATTAGTTTTATGATCTTATGAACTAGACTGAATTTCATTTATTTTGTTTTCAAAATTATTTTTAGGTGATTCAAGTCTCATGTTGTCTAAAGAGTCAAAAAATTCATATGTTTGATCTTTACATTTATAAAAAGAATTACTTTCATCAAAATTCACATGAATAGATTCTTAAATAATCCTTTACTTTTTACTATATACTCTCTAGGCCTTATAGGTAGCAGAATATCCTAGAAATATTCCTTCATCAACTTTTGGATCAAAATTATCGAGGTTTTCCTTAGTGTTAAGATATACATTGTGCATCCAAATACTTTAAAGTTCATAACTTTAGGTTTTATTTTATTCCATAGTTATAGGGTGTCTTTTTAATAAGGGTTCTTATTAAAAATCTATTCATGATATAGCAATATGTGCTTAAAGATTCTTCCTAAAAATATATAGGATTACTATATTCATTTAACATAGTTCTTTCAATTTCTTGGATAGTTCTATTTTTTCTTTCCACAATTCCATTTTATTGAGGTGTTCTTGGTGTAGATAAAGTGTGTTTAATACCTAATTTTGAGAAAAAACAATTAAATTATTAATTCTCAAATTCTTTACCATGATCACTTTTTAGTGATATTATTTTAAAATCTTTTTCATTTTGAAGAATTTTAAAAAAGATTTCAAAAATAGAGAAAACTTCACTTTTATGTTTTAGAAAATAAAGCCATGTAAATATTGAAAATTTATCAACTAACACAAAAAAAATATAATTTTTATTCCAAAATTTCTACTCTTAATGGTCCAAATAAATCCATGTTGATAATTTCAAGTGGTTTGGATGTAGCAACTTTGTTAATATATTTGAAGGATGACTTGTGTTACTTGCCTATTTGAAATGTATCAAAAAATATGTATTTATCAAATTTAATACTAGGAAAATAAGAAACTAAGTGTTTCTTAAAAGATTTATATAAATTAAATATATTTTAGTGTCCAAGTATTCTATGCCAGATCCAAGATTCATTCGTCTTAGCAGTTAAACAATTCACTTTTTGTTTACACGAGGAATTAAGATCCAAGGTGTAAACATTTAAAGTTATAGATGATATAAATTTAAGTAATTTGTCCTTAAAAATTAAGTAAGAATTATTAGATAAATCAATATAAAATTCATCATCACAGAGTTGATAGATACTTATCATATTTTTCTTTATCCCTTAAACATATAGCACTTTATTGGTTGAAATTGATTTTAGATCTCCAACTGATCCAACTCCAACTATCTTTCTTTTATCATTGTCTCCAAAGGTAATTAATCCTCTATCTAATTTTTCCAATGTATGAAAATTATAAGATTCTCCAATCATGTGTATTAAATAGCCACTATCTATACACCATAAAAAAAATTTGTTCCTGTGACATTTTTTCTATAAATAATTTAAACAAAAAATTGTTTTGGTACCAATATTTTCTTGGGTCCAACCATGTCAGCAAGTAAGAATCTGGGTAAATATATTTTCTTTATTTTACCAAAACTTTCAATACTTCATACATATTTTTGAAAATAAAATACTTTTTAATTCCACTTATCTATGGATTTCTTAGATAAAAAACATTAGAGTAATGTCCCTTAATTCCACAATAAAAAAAATAACTCTTGATATGTTTTTATTTTTAGAACTAGGTACAAAATAATTTCTATATAATTTAGATTTTTTACCATTTCTTTATATTCCATATTTTCCCTTTTTGATAACATTTTTTCCAAGAATCTCATTTATATTTTTTTATCCTTTATCTATTATGTTTGCAGCACTTTTGAATGAATATACTTCATCTTGTAATTATTTTATTCTATTTTCATGATCAGTACAATTTGAAGTGGATTTATTAAATTTTTATTTTAATTCGTGATGTTCTTTTAACATAGAATTTTTTTCACTTAAAATAGTATTATGAATATTATTTATTTATTTATGATTTTTTACAAAATATTAATATCTTTCTTCAATTATGGAGCAATAAAAAGCTATTTTTTGTTAGAAAAAACATTCAAAATCAGAAGTTGAAGAATAATAGGATTGTACCTCATCTTCTTCCTTAACTATAAAGAACATATTTAATTATATATTTTTTAGATATTTTTATGATTCGATTTTAGAAGAGATTTTGGAGAATTCATATACACTCCAATTAGCCTTCATATATTTCTTTCCCTTTCACTCATAATCAGTTCTCATCTGATTTTTCTTTTCTTTCTTCCCCGTAATTTTTCCTTTAATTGTGGGAAATCAGGTCTGATATTTTCCATATGTTTACATTCATATAATTATACTTCTTTAGATCATATTTAATCTTTCTTGAAAGTAATCTTGAATCCTATTTTATTCTTATAGATTTTTCTAAATCTTCTGGCTAGTTGAGCTAGCTCCATTTTAGAATTTGAACATTCTGAATCATTTGCATATTCTTTTGTTTTCTTTTCATGCTTATGAGTGGTAACTAAGGGAAATGTTTTCCCTTTTTATAATTTTATGATATTCATCTTCAAATTGAATTCATTATGGTTCTAATTAATTATTTCATTTTAAAATATTTGATGGGTGATGATTGTCGTATAGCAGCAGGTATTCTATTCCATTTAAAGGGTAGCACTTTGAGTACTTTTAATGCCTGTTCTAATTGTGAAATTTAAGTTCCTAAGATAGAAACACCATTGGATATCTCTTTTAATCTCTCATTCATATGGGTGATACTTTCACCATCATACATTCTGAAGGTGTTAAATTTTAGCTTTGTAGTAGTGTGCCTTAATTGTCTGACATTGTCAGTTCCTTCATAGGAAATAGCAATAGTTTTCCACATTTCATAGGTAGTGGGATGTTGAGATACTCAATTTAATTCATCTAGACCAAGTCTACATATAATAGCATTCATTTCTCTTGAATTGATATCATACTCAGCTTCTTTAGTAGCATCCCATGTTTCTAGTTTTTTAAGGATTGCATATGGAGTGACAATCATCATGTATACTTTGAATCCAAGATTTTTCAAATAGATAATCATGTGATATTTCCAGCATCCATTATTATCACCATTAAATTAAGAATCATGGACCATTGACATACCTTCTTTTAGTTCTTTCATTGACATATGTCTTTGTATAAACCTTGTACTTTGAACTTGCTAGATCTTATCTACTTTCTTCAAAAAGTACTCATCGGATACTAATTATTGGTTTGGACATGTGAGGGGGTGAATTTTGTATTTTCTATAATCTTAGATAGATTCAAAATTTTATCCTTATTTATTATTTATAAAGATATGCAGTGTTATATTTTTTATATAAGTTAATTATTGGATAAATAGAGAAGAATAACACAATAACTTTTATAGTGGTTTTGGACATAAAGATACCTTAGTCCACTCCACCAATGCTCTCTCAGCGAGTTTGGTGATTTTCACTAGACATTCCCTCTTATCATAAGACTTTAACAACTGAGTATAGGCAGTTTACACCTTTACATTAAGGATTTTACAGATCCTTCTAGTTCTTTTATAGGGAACCATAAATCCACAGTTTAGTCTAAGAAGTTGACACTCCACCAATGACAAAGTCTAAGTAGTCGATACTCCAATAAATCAATAAAGATTTATTTGATTGAATTAATAGAGTCTTGTTCATAGTTGTAGCGGTAATTGACAAAAAATGGATATTCTCCTTCAAATATAAAATTATTTAAGAAATAATAGCTTCAAAGAGATCCTGATTGCAAATGATCTTCAATAAAAACAGCAACAAACAAATAGTAGTAATAATAAATAATCAACAACTTTTACTCAGTATAATATTGAAACATGTATGTCCCCAAAGTGTATCTTCTTCAGAATAATAGAGACGTTTGATATTTTTTCTTTTGTAGCAACTATGTATTCATAAATATATCACACCGTATATTGAAAACAAAAATACTCTTGCTATTTAACAGGAGAAACATGGATTTCTTTCAGTTGAACAAATCTAAGAATATCACTTGCCAAATCGTGATCATTTGAATTTAAACCATAAGATAGGAATAACTTCCCTTATAAATATGAATGATTTAATCCGTTGAATATGATCCTTTGAATCAGTCAAAAAATATATTTAAAGATATATTTACTTTTTGTAAGACCGTTATAGAAAATGTGGATAATATATTTAATTTGAAAATTTTTCATTGGACAATCAAATATAGGGTTCCTTCATGAAGAGACAAAACCCAAAAGTAAATTTGAAAATGTGTGGTTGTTTATAAAATTAGGGTTGAAAATGTATGGTTGTTCACAAAAGTAGGGTTGATAAACCATATGTCTATTCCTTTAAATGTAGGGTTTCTTCCAAACATAAGGTTGTTGATCCCACTTTTCAATAGCATAGGGTACATGATCTATACATTTCATTCAAAATATAGGGTTGACAAACTATATATTGCACTTACAAATGTAGGGTATGAAAAATGTTTCCATAATACTTTCAAACACATCTAGAATACTTTAAAAAAATATTTTAACCCATAAATAAGATAAACTTATCAAGAAATATATTCCTAAAAAATACTTAAAGTAATTTCATAAGAAAAACAAACAAGGGTATTTTTAGCATAAAAATAAATAATATTCACATATTATTATTGATTTAATACATTCCCAACACCTAACACTATAGACAAGTGTTTCTCGTGATCCAATTTTGTCCTATAATACACCAGTATATCATCAAAAAACACTGGCACAAAGGAATCCAGATGCCTCTGAAAATTTTGATTCATCAATTCCATAAATATGGGTGGTTCATTCATAAGACCAAAAGGCATAACTACATACTCGAAATAGTCGTATCTTCTCCTAAAAGTTTTTTTGGGAATATCCTTCTTCTGAACTTGCAGTTGATGATATCCTAAACGTAAATCAATTTTAGAGAACCATCGGGCTCCCCTTAATTGATCAAACATATCATCAATGTGTAAAAGAGGATACTGATTCTTCATCGTAACTTGGTTAAGCTTATGATAATTCACACAAAGTCTAAGAGTTTCATCCACCTTCTTCACAAATAGAACTGGTGTTTCCCATAGAGATGTGCTCATTTGAATGAACCATTTACTTTCCAACTCTTCCAAATGAACTTTTAATTCCCTCAATTCTATTGGTTTCATCCTATAAGATTTAATTGAGATAGTACTAGTCCCCTATACGAGATCAATTGTAAACTCAACTTATATTTTGGGTGGAAACCTTGAGAAACTTTCAGGGGAAACATCAATAAACTGATCAACAATAGTTAGAAATCATTATTCTCAATGTCATCCACATATGAAAAGGTAAGTGTTACTAGATGATAAGATATGGTTCCAATAACTAGTTCCAAAATTATTACTCTACTTTCCATCCTAATATCCTCTAAAGAGATTCTCAAATCCATCCAGATATGTGAAACTAACCTTTCCATCATAATAATCGATGTGAGCCTTAAACAATTCCAACCAATCCATACCCAATATGAATTCATGGACATACATCTCAAGCACAGATAAATCCCAAATCAACTCAAACCCATCGATAGCTATAGAAAAATATTTACATATAAAGGCTCTACATTCTATTTTTCCCAGAGGAGTTTAAAGTTTCAATACATAAGGCATCATCGCAACCTATAAACCTATATTATCAACAACACGAGAAGAAATAAACAAGTGGGACATGCCCATATCAAACAAATCTTCTATAAGGTTGGAATTTAAAAGAATCATACCTATCATCGTCAAATGACCTGATTGATCATCCATGATCACTTGTTTAACTCCATATGATTTCTTAATCATTGCACTTTTCTCTTTGTTACCCTATTGAGATTGCAGTGGTTGAGGAATCATGGTGTTCCTAGAATCACCTTGGATTTCTCTATTCTGATGAAGAGAGTTATCCTACTTCACTTGTCTCATTGAAGTATAATTCCTAAGAAACATGAGATGTGTCTCTAGGACCAGACCTTGGAGCACTATGACAATAGCACTGAAGATATCTCATCCTGTTGCAATTGTGACATTCTCTAGGTGGTGTTGTACAATCTCACTTTATATGGTCAAAAGAACCACATTTAAAACATCGCATCTTACTTTTTAGTTAAATAGGAATGTTTACTGGTCACATGGTCTAATTCTGAGGTGTACCACCACTATACAACTAGGTGTCCCTCTTCCGCTTGTTCCCACCATTAGAGTTCACACCTATTCCCATATGAATAAACATGCTCCCTCCAACCATATTTCCCAAGATATACCTTTCCACCATCATCTCTCTATTGACCATTTCGTTATAATCCATTATATAAATAATAGAAATCTTTGAGAAAATATAAAGTTGTAATCCTGACTCAATAATGTGTGCCTTCCAGGATGCACTTGTAGTAACTTCTACGGAAAATCAGATTAAGTTCACAAAATTAGCCGCATACTCTATCATTTTTAGGTTCTCTTACTTTAAAATGAATAAGTATGTTGTTCTAGCAATCTTAAAATTGTGAGGATATAATTTCTCTCTAAAATATTCTTCAAAATACTCTCATGTAATGCTTTGGTCCAATTTAGCTTGAACTGTTAATTCCCATCACTGGAATGAAAAATCCTGTAGAATATACATTTCCAAATTTACTTTAAACTCTACTGGTTTCCTGAGGAAATAAAATATTTGATTCATCCTATTCAACCAGACTTCTGCTTTTTCTAGTTTGGAATCCCCCCCTAAATATGGGTGGATTCTGCTTTAGGAACTGAACTGAATGGTCCACTTATTGAGATTAATCATTCCAATTGCCCTTATCTACAGCCTAAAAATCCTAGAAAATTATTTGGACCAGTTGTTGGTTCACATGTGGATCAAGTGCAACCACATTTTCAGTAGCCTCCTCCAATTGATTTCTACGATGCCTTCTCGATGTTATTCGTTATAACCAGAAAAAAAAACTTTGTTTAGTCTCACTCATTAACAATTGAAGGCTTAAAATTATAATTTACCACATAAAAACATATCACAAACATAGATTTCCACAATTCAACCATTTCTAACATTTTAACCACTTTTGAAAATACTACAAGCATTATTTTCAAAATCAACCATTTTCACTATTTTCAAAAATCAACACTTTTCCTCCATTTCATAAACCATAGAACTCAAAATGAACAATGTAGTACTATTGGTAAGTCTTACTATCTATGAATGTAATAAAAATATAATTGGATAAACTCATGATGATGAGGTGAAAACTCACCTAGAAGTGTCTTAAAACACTCATGTACTCAAACACCCTAGTAAATTGAAGTTCAGCATAAATAGGTTAGCTACATCTTTTTATTCTCTACATTTCAAGTTATGAAAATCATATATTATTATTACCATCCCAAGAGATAAAATGATACCATTTATAACTCCAAGGTCAAATAAAATTATGTCATTTGTCCTAAAATGAAATATGGACCAGCCAAGACTGATACCATTTCCTATGTTAAGGACCAAACAAGATGATATCATTTGTAACATCTCTCTCCTCATCATTGGCTTGAGAAGTGATGGGTGTGTTACTAGGGCTTAAGTGACATCCCTAAGACACCAAAGGCTGGAAATAAATTCCAAAGGAAACAAGAACATTTGGGATATGTTTTTCCCTTTAAAAGATAAAAAATCCAAACTACATAAATAATAACCAACCAAACATCTATATGATGCATAAGTACAAAATAAAACTCAAAACATAACAAACTAATAAACCATATCTGAGTTCAAACGGAAACCAAAAGACATACTCAAAGAGAACCAAAAGGCCACAAACTCCAACTCCCAAGTGACATCAACCAGAAACACCCAACCTGCTCCAAGAACCAACTCCACATGTCATGCCCACGATATCAAGAAGCATCACTAAAGAACTGAGATACATTGTCTTTACTTGTGTCTCGATAGATGGAATCTGCAAATGCACAATAGTGCCCAAGAAGGGGTTGAGTCTAAACTTATTAGGATTTATACAATGACTTCCCATCTCATTCCACTAGTATTAAACTTGCTAGATTAATTTATATAAAAAATGTTAAAGAAGTAAAATGGTTTAGATCAAATACATAGACCAATTTTCCATGGAAATCAATAAAAAAGGCCTTTAAAAAATTTCTAAATTTATTTGGAATACCCATAACCATGTATCCACACACACACCATGCATGCCTAGGTGAAAGTTCTATACTCATGAGCAGTCTCTCATCAATCCACTAAGTCATCATAAGGTGACCAATATCAGGTTCCCCAATGGCACATGCCCCTTCCAAAGGGTTATCTCTAATGTAAATAAACTCATTCCAACCATGTATTCCAAATATCCATGCCAAACCATTCCACATAAAAAAAATCATTCTTTAAATTATTTCAATAAACAACTTACATGCATCAAAAAAATCAAAATTTTAATATCATCATTTTAAAATTATAAATAAAAGGGGGGTTTTTGAAATCCATCCATTTTTTCAAAATTTCAATTCCCTAACCATAATGGGTTTCTAAAAAGAATCACATAAGGATTTCAAAACCATTTAAAGAAAATCATTTAGTAAAAACTAAGCCTTCAATTTCTAAATCAAGTGGAGATAAGAGAGAATCCACCCACCTCACAAACATTGGTGAAAACGAAGAACAACAATACAAAATTTCAAGATCTGATCACAACCCATGTTCCTTTCACTAGATCCAACAATATTTCATCATAAAACCATTCATAACACATAGATATATCCATAACAGACTAGATATATGGTTTCGAGAGAGATAGAGATAGAGAGAGAGAGAGAGAGAGAAACCTTGGATCTAAGAAGAATGAGGAAGAAGGGGTGCTTACAGATAAATATGGGTCTATGATGAACTTTCATTCACCTAATAATCTCTCCCAAATATAAGGGGAATATCTTAATCCATGAGAGAAAAGTGAATTTGGGTTATGGAGAGAATAGGGGATTAGAGGGGGTATGGAGGTTTAATTTGAATTAGATCCACAATTTAAGGGGGGAAACTATACGTTGCGTAGTTAGGTTGCACAGTTTTGAAAACCTTGTGGTGCTACTATATTAAGGTCACACATCACAAGGTTGGATCACATGGTTATACAAATCATGTTCCAACCATTTTTTCCTCTATTTCAATAAGCATGGTTTCCATTAGGCACCCGTATAGTTTGGTCAAACTGTGTGCCAGTCATGCGCCTACCTAGTGCCCATTGTCTTCCCTTGCATGGTTTCTTAGGGGTGGTGCATGGTTTCTAATAACCGTGAACCTCCCTAAATACCTCTAAAACATGCCAAAACCCCTCATAACCTCTCAAAAATTAACCCGGTCATTATATGGAATCAAAATTCACAAATAAAGGGTCATGCACCTGAAATTGGGGGTGCTACACATTGGGACTTAATCTCGCCTCCCTATATACCAAAGGCTGCTAACTAGTAGCAAGGATCAATTAGGTGATAGTGGGGAGACTATACCCTCTGGTGATAATAATAATAGAATTCAATATAATAACATAACTACAGAAGAAAACGACCAAACTTGGCAGAAGCATATATAAAAAGTGGAAATAATGAGCCCAAAAGCAACCCAACTATACATATCAGATAATATCTACATGTCATGACAGTCATACAAAAACATGAAAGATCGCCTGAAGGCTAATCATATAAGTACATACTCAAAAAAAACCAAAAATAACTCCAACTCGGTGCAAAAGTACCCCTGGTCCATCTACCATCCATCCCCTGAACCCATGGTGCATCCTCTCTCACTAAGGTCTATCCCACAAGTCTGATCCCTTACCTAATCTCAAATCCATAAAGTGTGCATGCGTCCTGAAGGGGTCGTGCAGGGTGTGAGTGTGAACTTAGTAAGCTACCACCAATGTGTTTCTGTATTATATCCATATTTATACCAGTGTATAAAAAACATAAATAAACAGCATTAACTTATAGATAATATATATAACCCACTTTACTCATGTTCCACAATTATAAGGAAGTGTTTACCTGCTTCGGTCAATACCAGAAATGGAACGATGTATCCACCATCAGTCATACCTGAAGAACCCTCGGTATCCCAACCATTTCCATACCATTAGCACCGTGTTCCAATAAATACCACATATATCTTATTGGCTAAAACCTAGAGTCCCAACAGCATTCCTCATAATCATATCACCAGTCCCTCAGACTTCCACTTGAACAGCTGTCATCGGCTCATCAACCTGACATCCCAAGGCACAATGATATTCATTTTTCCAAAATCCTAGACCATTGGTCTCAATATCACAGTGAGCCTCATTCCTCATATGATGGTCTCACACACCATCACTTATGGATTTCTACAGTGAGCACCTCCTCCATAACTAATGGTCATCACTATCCACTAAGACACAAATTCTATGGAGGCATCCACCCATATCGAGTGGTCAACACTACCTCACTGGGTCCTTATCCTGTGTGCACACTACTCCAATGGTGCTATCGACCAACCTCGATGAGCAAAAAATCACCAACCATCTTATGCCACACCATCCAACGGAACTCCATTGTAACACATGAACCTCGTCACCCAACTGTGGCATGGGTCATCACCATCCTCCTCAACTTGATGAACCTCATTGCCTCAATCCCAGTGATCAATATCACCCTAAGTATCTTAGGCTAAACCCAACACGTTCTTTCGGAACTCATGTACCCATAGCACATTATTATATAAATTTAATAATCATCACATCCTTCCCAACCCAAATTAGAAACTCTATTTCACTCATGTCATGTCATAATTAGATCAACGTATTTAAATAGTCATGTTATTTCCCATCAGAATCTCCCAATAATAATAATAATTAAATGAAATCATTAATTAAAATGGTCACACTTGGACCACCCTACTCACACATATTTATATATGAATCCCATAGAACTTGTATAAATGAGGATAAATCTAGGCATCACCTACCTTATAACCATATACATTCGCTCATCGATGATCGACCTTTGATTCTTACAGAAATGATAGAAAATGATTATTTAGACAAACACCCTAGAAATAGGGCATATGAGCTCGAATGGAAATAGCATTCCAAACGAAAATATAAAAGAAGAATAAAAGAAAGGGGGCTAGTATCATTACCTCTAGATATCCAGCGCAACTGACATATCTTGAATTAGAGCCTAAATAGGGAATAATCCTCAAATTCTAGCTTAAGGTAAGAATGAAGGATCTCACACTATTGTACATGTGAATGAGGAGGAAAAATAGAATAAGAAAGTATAAAGGAATAAAGGGTAAAATGGTAATTTCATCCCCTTTAAAGAGTTGCACAGTTTGGCTTCACGGTTTGGAAAATCATGTGGTGCCACTATCCAAAGGGCACCCCACCTTACGCGGTTACAGCGCATGGTTGGTCAAACCATGCGCCTAACTGTGTAGGACTCTCCACCCTTATGCACCAACTCACATAGCCATGTGACTCCCTTTCATGGTTTGTACTGACTGTGCTCTAGTTCAAAATGATCTGCACAGTTTGGGACACACAGTTATTACAAATCATGCACCAACCGTGTGCTGAATGTTGCATCTCCTGAAGTTGGGTTTTCAAATCCCAACCCTCCCGAAACTGAACTAAACCCCCAAGACACTTACCAAACCTTAATACCCATCCAAAATAATATAATAATGTGTTATAACTCTCAGAGTTAACCTATGGATCCCGAAATGAAGTTTGGCCTAACCACTAAACTCAAAGTTCAAATTCCCCTGAAATTTATTGACCTGCTCAAAAGACTGGGATGTTAAAATGTACATTGTGGATTATCTATTGAATACAAAAAAAATCAAGTTCTCCATATGCCCAATAGGTTCTTCCTATATGTCTAGAACCATCAAGTGGTATCATAGAAATCATGCTTAATTTATAATTATTTATTGATTGTTGAACGATTTACAGATTTAAAAGTTAGTTTTCATTTCAATAAATTTGTTCTTATAATATAATTATTGAGATATTTTCTTATCCTCTTTGTTTCTCACTCATATAACCTAGATATAATTAATATTTAATTAATAACATTCAAATAACCCATCTAAAGGTACTGGAAATTATGGCCAGATAGTACCGCAGTACACGGCGCGTAGCCCAAAGTTACAAGTTGTATATCCCAATACATTGCACCAGGAAAAATCGTGATTTCCACATCTCATTGTACAATAATGAAACACTGATGTATTAAATACACTATGTGTGTTGAATAGAATAGACTGGGACACATCATGTTGAACTACACGCCATGTAACTAGGTTACACGTTGTGTAGTCCATGTGTTTTTATAGTGGAAAACACGTGGTCAAATATGCATCGTGTATTAATTGCATGACATGTAAGAACCGGCAGTCATGTCATAAGGGAGTCACATGGGGTGTACCAGTTTTACATGTTATGTACCATTTTTATACATTGTGTACCTTAGAAATTTTCATGTATCAATGCATACCCAGTCTCTAGGCATGTATCACAGACATACGGTGAGTAAGATACATGGCGTATAGTTGGATGTACACATCGTGTACCCAAACTGTTTATGTGGAAAAATAAAAAATAATTTATTACTTCATAAACCTCATCGTTATGTGTTTTTTGTTTCATTTATTAACTCATACATTCCATATGATAGGTTTTATATGATATTAAATGATTAATTAATTTCTGTGTAAAATTATGAATTGCATGTCATGTATAGTTATAATATGTCGACTACTTTGCACACATTAAAAGTAGTACACAGTATGTTAATTAACATGTGTTCCATGTGTGATTTATTAACTCATATATGCCATGTAATTATTGAAAAAATGTGTATGTTATATGTTGTACAAGTAGACTGTATACAATCTCAATACATGTCGAGTAGTTCAAATAGGTACTCGTTGAGTTGCTTCTAAGTACAAGATTTGTACTTATTTTATTAAAATTTAAATAATATTGATTTATTTAAATTTTTGTAAAATTGCAGAGGATGGGTATCTTCAGGACGATTGGATAGAGATTAAGAGAAATTGAATTAATTGATTAATCAAATAATTAATCTAATTAATTCACATGTGTTTTATCTAATTAAAAAAATGAACCAAAATGAATGTTGTCTAGTTAATTTAAATTTGTATCTGTTGTACAAGTGGATGACCATGAACTTAGACTGGCCTGTGTATGTGTGTGGTTTCTTTTAATTTAATTATTGCATGATTTTTATTATTATTATTAAATTAGATTGATGGTCTATGTTTCATCCTTCCCTCCTTATTATGTATGGTTCTGTGTGTTCACGGTTTATTTTATATAAAACCTCTCCTTTAGTTTCATTCACCTATGTGTGAAGTAAAAGCATTTTAAGGATTAATCTATCAGGCGCATGGAGTTATTTCAAGACAGAACCAAGTTGAAACCAAACTAAGAAGATACACATCACATAGGTAGAATGATATAAATCGAGCCACAAATAGCTCAAGGAATTTTTCATCTAGGTTCAATGGTTTGTTTATTGTCCTATCAATAAACAAAATGTTAGTTGAAGCTCATGATCATTCCACAATTTATTTATTTTATTTCTGTTTGATGCATAATTTATCTTATGGATGCAAGACCGTGATCACATAAATAAATGAATTAATATGCTAAGAAGGAATTATTCATAAATATGTTATCATCACATGGTTAATTGCTAAGTAAAATATACATAATATTAACAATACATGTAAATGGATAAAATAATAAATTTTATGCATAATAGACAAAATATCTCAAGTTAATATTAAGTCATTATTCCTTCTATTAACTGAATTAAGAAAAATAATAGTTAAAGTGTCAGTTCAGTCCATAGTCAAGGGAATTTTTAATTATCAGGGAGTCTTAACTGTGATGATGGGACAATTTAACTGAAATTGTATTAAATTTAATGGTCGTAGTTTGTTCAATACAAATTTAGAGGCAAGTGTTGAGATAATTTGAGTTAGTATTTTAAGATTGGGGAGTTCACTCAACAGATCAAGGAGTTGCAAGCCCTCAGTTGGAAAGACCGTCTACCTAAACACCTTCTTGTGATTTTCATGTCTATAGTATAGATCATAAGAAGGAACATATGGATCCTTTCCACTAGAATGTCCATATAATGGGACATTCTGAGTTCAAGTGAGATTTTTTTGATACTTGATAAAATATTGGGAGACTTAATGGATTAAAATTATTATATTGCACATAAATTTTTAATCAAGTAAAGTACTTATAATCTATTTTTATATTGTTATAGAATAATGAAAATTCCATCAATCACATTATCCTTGTGATCAATTCTAGAGAAATATTATCTCCTAACTGATAATAACTTCCATGAATAGTTCAAAAGCTTACAGGTTGTATTGTGCCATGAATGGAAGTTGTATGTGCTAAAATCCTCAATCTATGGTCCACCTACTAAGGAGACGAGTGATGAGGAGTTCAATTTCTATGAAAAAACACCCAAATTATGTGTTAGATGTTCAGTGTTTAATGAATTCATTCGTATCTAGTAAATTGATGAAGTCGCATGAGAACATGGATGCTTATAGCATTCTCCAGCATCTTCATGATCTTTATCAAGAGAGAGCAAGATAGGAACGGTATGAGATCTCTAAGGCGCTATTCATTAGAAAACTTGGAGAAGGTGCGCCAGCAGGGACTCACATAGTCAAACTTATTGGATACATTGTGCTCATGGAGGTTTTGGGGTTTAAAATACCTGATGAATTTTGCACCAATCTCATTATTTCATCACCCCCTCAGAGCTTCTCCGGTATTGTTATAAATTTTAATATAACCAACATAAATAATTCTATCCCATATATCTTCACTCTATTTCACCAAGTTGATAAGGATATGAAGTTTAAAAATTCTTTGGTCCTTACGGTGAATAAGAGGAAAGGTCAGGTGAAGATATTTAAGACTAACTCCAAGTATAAAGCTTATTCGAAACTCCCTTCCAAGAAGAAGAGGATCAAGGGGCAAGAAAAGAAATGGGATGTTATCTATTTCACATGTGGTAAGAAGGGTCATTGGAAGAAAATTTGCACCCAGACAAAGAAGCAAGGGGAAGATTCAGGTGCGTTTTTTATCGAATGAAATCTATATGTTTTTATAAATTGGTCATTAGATGCAATATGTAGTGCTCATCTATGTATTCAAATATAGGAACCATGTTGATTCTGGAAGATTGTTCGTGGTGAGGTGGATCTATGAGTAACCAATAGAGCCAAACATGTTGTAGTTATTGGAGACTACCACCTCACGTTTCCGACTGGAATGATCTTAGTTTTGAAAGATTATTATTATGTGTCGTCAATTATCAAAAACATTATTTCTATGTCCAGAATTTATACAAATGGATTTATTTTCAAATTTGGGAATAAGTGTTACTTCTTTTACAAAGAAATCACTTTTTATGGTAAGACATATTTAAATAATGGTCTTTATGTGTTGGACTACATTAACCAAGTAATGGAAATCGATAATGAAAATAGTTTACATGAATCATACCACACCCAATTATGACATCACTGATTTGGTCATGTAAATGAAAAGTGTTTAACCATATTACACCAAGATTGATATTTGGATTCATTTGAACTAAAACCACTTATGTATGTCACATAAATTTTCATGGAAAAATAACCAAAGCCTCATTTGGTGGAAAAAGTGAAAGGTCCACAGAGCTTCTTGAGTTGTTTCATACCAATGTGTGTGGATCATTTCTAGTTGAATCCACTAGGTGGGTACTCATACTTCATAAATTTTACTGATGACTTCAATAGATATGGATATGTCTACTTAATGATGTATAAGTCATATTCCTTTAACAAATTAAAGGAATATAAGAATGAAGTTGATAACCATCTTGGTAAGAAGATTAAGAAACTTTAATCAGATCGTAGTGAAAAATATCTTAATCAAGACTTCATTGATTATTTACAGGAGTTTTGGGATTTTATCTCAACTCACTCCTGCTTGCACACCACAATAGAATTGTGTAAGTGAAATGAGGAACCATACCTTGTTAGACATAGTAAGATCAATGAAGAGTTATGTGAATATTTCATTATCCTTTTGGGGATACGCATTGTAGATAGTAGCATACATACTAAAGTGCCAACTAAATCATCAATTGGTATTCCATATCAACTTTGGTATGGAAATAAACTCATTTTGTTGCATGTATGAGTGCAGGGTTGTGAAGCATTTGTTAAGACTATTTTTGGTAACAAATTTTCACCCCAAGGCACTAAGGGTGTCTTTATAGGGTATCTGAAGGAAACTAAAGGATATTACCTATATGACCCTATAGATAAGAAAGTTTTGGTTAACAGACGTTTGAACTTTCTTGAAGGGGGTCACATCTCCAAAAGAGATAGTAGGGGTGAGATAGACTTTGATGAAGTAGTGTCCCAAGATACACATGAGTTGGCACATGAAAAGATTCCACAAATCCCTGTGAAAGTGGATGTTTTAGAGACACAAGTACTGTGTAGGAGTACAAGAGAGGTTAGAGAACCAAAACGGATATGGTTTTCTAGTCATTGAAGATTGTGACTCATTATTAGTTGATAATAATGAACATGTAAAATACAAGGAAGTGGTAAGTGCTATGGAAGTTGTCAAGTGGCAAGAAGATATGAATTCTGAAATGGATTCCATGTACCAAATGTTTGGATTGTAGTAGATCTTCAAGTTGATGTAAATCTCATTAGTTGTAAATGGGTGTTTAAGAAGAAACTGTACATGGAAGGAAAAGTCATCACCTATAAGGCATGACTGGTTAAAAAAGGGTTTGAACAACACCAAGGCATAGACTATGAATAAACTTTTTCAACAGTTGTTATGCTGAAATACATTAAAATTCTACTTGTTATAGTAGCTTACCATGACTATGAGATTTGACAGATGGATGTTAAAACAGTTTTTCTTAATGGGGACCTTTGGGAAGATATCTATATAACACAAATAGAAAGGTTTGTGACTCCAAAGGATGCTAACAAGGTATAGAAGTTGCAGAGATTTATTTATGGATTAAAACAATCATCCAAGTCATTGAACATTCAATCTTATAAATCTTTCGTAGAATTTGGTTTCATAAAGAATGAATGTGAGTCATGTGTTTGTAAGTAGTTTAATGGGAGTGTAGTTGTTTTCCTAATAGCTTATATCGATGACATACTACTTATTGGAAACGATATACTAGTCTTGCAGTTTGTTAAGGTCTGGTTATACACTTGTTTCTCCATGAAGGACTTAGGTAAAGCAGCATATATTCTTGGAATCAAGATCCATCGTGATAGATCCAAAAGGTTATTTAGACTAAGACAAGGTACTTACATTGACAATATACTAAAGAGATTTGGTATGGAACAATCAAAGAGGGGGTTGTTGTCAGTGTCACGTGATATTCATCTTTCAAAGAAAATGTGTCCTCAGACACATGAAGAGAGATGGAGGATGGAAAGGATTCCATATGCATCAGTGATTGGGTCAGTCATGTATGATATGCTATGTACTAGGTTAGATGTCACCTATGCCTTAAGGGTGATAGGAAGATATTATGAAAACTCGGGTGACCGACATTGGATAATAGTCAATATTGTCCTTAAGTATCTGAGACGTATTAAGGATATGTTCCTGATCTATAGATGAAATGATGAAATAATCATCAGAGGATTTACATATGTTAAATTTCAAATAGATCAAGACGATCTAAAATCGTAGTCAAGATACATATTTACTCTCAATGGAGGTGAAGTGAGCTAGAAAATCTCAAAGAAAGCCATGATCTTTGATTCTACAGTGGAGTTTTGGTATATTGAAGCTTTTACTACAGCCAAGGAAGCAGTTTGGATATGCAACTTTGTCTAAGATCTTGATGTGATGTCTAGCAGTAAAGACATTATCACACTAAAATATGATAATACTACAGTAGTGACTCTTATAAAGGAGTGAAGGTCACATTAATGGATGAAGCACATGCTTAGGAAATATCATCTCTTAAGGGATTTTTCTCAGAGAGGTGGCATCTCAATGAGTAAAGTTTCCACAAAAGACAATGTGGAAACCCCCTTAACTAAAGCATTAACTTGACAAAAACTTGATCATATGTGAGATCTAGTGAACTGAGATTTGTTAGCAGATGGCTCTAGTCCAAGTGGGAGTTTGTTGGAGTTGGTGTTCTAGAACCAACTTTTTGTACTTTAAATTGCATGTATATTCAAAAAAGAGAATATAAATAAAATATCTTATTACATATTGTTCATTATTCTGCATTATTTTAATGAAATAATGTCCAACAGTATTTGTCACATTGAAAAGGGCATAGGAGTTCCCCATTGTGATTAGAACCTTAAAATGTTATGGAGATATTCTTAAATATTGTTTTATGGTTAGATGGAATTATATAATGGGACACATAATGTGTTGATTTTCGGGTGTGAGTGTTCATAAGTGAATGAGACTTAATCTCATGAAGTTTACACTTGGTAATTTCCAATTTGAGAGATTATGATAACAGACTCGCCAGTAAGAATTCTACATGTTTTCATGTCATTGGATATTTCTATTTACAAAT
Source organism: Viscum album (assembly GCA_963277665.1). Classification (NCBI taxonomy): domain Eukaryota; kingdom Viridiplantae; phylum Streptophyta; class Magnoliopsida; order Santalales; family Viscaceae; genus Viscum; species Viscum album. The sequence continues at coordinate 1,596,201,049 of OY728130.1, read as the reverse complement.
TATTATTATACTTTAAGATTATTATTAATGCATGTCATGACTAGTGCACTGAGGCATATTGTTGTAACAATGAAGTTGGGTGCGTTGGGTGTATCACAAATGATATGTTATTAATAAATATGTTGAGGAATGATTTGTCTCTTCCATCTTCATGGAAGTTGATATCTTAGACCTTTGATTGAAATGAAATCGTCACATTAAATTTTATGATCATGGTATATAAATGAGTTCATTTCAGATAATCAAAGAATGATGTATCAAGCATATAGGTTGATGACATGGGTATGCAACCTACTTGATGAGATGTCGTAAAAAAGGGATTATATTACACGGTGGATGTTTGTATGTGGTTGTTGTCATTGCGACATATTTTCTTCTTCTATGGGTGTCTTGACCTATTGCTAGACAGTAATTTTGGACTTTAAACAAGTCTGTCTAATGTCACTAAGGAAGAGGCACACAAAGTGTTTTCGTTGATCATAGTTAAATATTATTTATATTTAACAGTTGGAACAAATATTATTCTTCGGGCCCTGAAGTAATGTTTATTCAGGATTTATTAATCAGTCGCAAATATTAAATAAATATTTATTCATGAGGTAATTGTTTAATTAATCAAACATATAATATTTTATTTATCTCTTGTTATTCGTATGACAATAAATAATTACTTATTCATTAAATAATTAATTTATTTAATCGCATGGATATTAAATAAATATTTATTCATCGTATTGTGAATAGAATATTTATTTATTCAGAAATCCAATAAATGTCAAGGAGGGAGGCGAACCACATTTTATCAAATGATAAATATTTATTTACCAGATTGTAAAATAATGTTCATCATTGTGTGGGTTAGCGCACATCGAGAAATAAAATAGTATAATTATTATATGACATGTCATGAGGTTTCCTTTGGGTTTAATATATTATTAAGATCCTTTATGCAGTTAATTAAATATTAAACTCTAACCCTAGGTCTATAAACCAAATATTATATCATGTTGGAAGAGGTTAATCATTGTGCACAACATTCATCTCAACTTCTTTCTTCTTATCTCTTCCTATCAAGATCGAGAAGAACAAAAGAGATTCCTTCGAGCCCGAAGGAATGTGAAGCAATCAAGGCGAACAACGCAAGATGATCAATCTGTCGGGCTAGCAAACGGCGTTTCATTGGCGTTGTTCAGAAATTGAAAGAGCATGTGTGGATCACCGCTAAAGGGGATCTGCTTTGGATCTTCACGACACAATGATGACATGTCGATCATGTTCGAACGATTGACACCATCAATGAAGAAAGATCTCAAGACCGAGGTAATGTTTCTTCTTGTGCTTTAAATTAATTATAAATTAATGTGAAAAGATCATCATTTGGTTCTAGTGAAAACATTTGTCAATATTCTTCGAAAAAAATTGTTGGTCATGACATTCAACATCATATACATTGCGAATTATCTGTTGGATCCAACAAAAGTCGAGCTGATCATAAACCCAATAGGCGCTTATGCTGCGTCTGGAACCATCAAAATTGCGTTGAGGATCTTGTTCACACAATGAGTAGAACTTGTTGGAGAGCTGGTGGGTTCCAATATAAACACCTCATTGTTGTTGTCGATGTACAAAGATTAACACCACCCCTCTCTTGTAATCACAAAAAAAAATAGTGATAATCTAGGTCTCAGTACTCGATCTAAACCTGACGAGTGAACCATATTTTATCAAATGATAAATATATATTGACCAGATTGTAAAATAGTGTTCATCATTGCGTGGGTTAGCGCATGTCAGAAAATAAGTGTTATTATTATATTACATGTCATGAGGTTTCGTTTGGGTTTAATATATTATTAAGATCCTTTATGCAATTAATTAAACATTAAACTCTAACCCCTAGGTCTATAAATTGAATGTTAGGTCATGTTGGAAGAGATTAATCGTTGTCATCTCAACTTCTTTCTTCTCATCTCTTCCTCTCAAGACCGAGAACAAAAGAGATTTCTTCAAGTCCAAATGAACGTGAAGCGATCAAGGTGAACAACATGAGATGATCAATTTATCGCGCTAGCACCCAACATTTCATCGGTGTTGTTCAAAAATCAAACACTAGAGGGGCTTTGCTTTGGATCCTCACTACACAATGATGACATGTCGATCATGTTCAGACAATCAACACCATCAATGAAGAAAGATCTCAAGACCAAAGTAATCTTTTTTCTTGTGTTTTAAATTAACTATAAATTAACGTGAAAAAATCGTATTTTGGTTCTAGTGAAAACATTTGTCAATATTCTTCAGGAGAAAAAAAAATTGGTCATGACATTCATCATCATGTACATTGTGGATTATCCGTTGAATCCGACAAAAACAAAACTAGTCATAGACCGCTGCAGGAACATTGAAAATCTTATTCGCACAAGGAGCAAAAGAACCTGTTGGAGAACGGGTGGTTCCGATATAAAACACCCCATTGTTGTTGTCCCTCTGCAAAGATCAACACTGCCCCTCTCATTGTTGTTGGCGCTCTAAAGTTCTTAGTTTTTTTTTGGGGGGGGTAATCATTTTTTGTCTAATTCCTTGAGATTGATGAGCTTCCAGAGCGGAAACTATACAGTCCACTCCATCGTGATCGAGGAGCTTTCGTGAGTGGAGATGCATCTTTTGACAGTTTTGTCGACAAAATCCTGGTGCGGGCTTACTGTCGATCGTTCGTGGAAAGGATTTCTGGTGTGGAATCTATTGTTGCGATGAGCTAATAGTCAAAAAAAATGAACTCGTCATAAATTCTTTGGGAAACAAATCATTGTGTCATTAGTAGAGGAACAAATGAGTCGGTGGTACCCTATCATAGAAGGGATCAATGAAGAGAACAGACTTGTAACTTCACATAGAAAGAGGAAGGTTATAAAGAAACCACACAGGAGCAAGAAAATCACCTCTTTCACAGGTCAACCTGGGAGGCATGGTGAACGGTCATGAACCATCGGCCATCAACCCTCTCGAACACATTAGTGGCAAACTGTTTCCCCCAGCTCTGGCCCTTCGTCTTCACAAACTCCAAGCACGTCACGTACCCGAGATCCCCTCTCACGTGCACCTCAACATCCTTCAGCTCGATGTGGAGCGGGAAATCATAGTCGGCCCACACGAACTCCCAGCTTCCCATGACAAGATCATAACCCACTATCCCACTCACACCAGGATGGACAACACACACATGCCCGCCCCTTGCCCACAAGGCCTGCATGACCACGAGATCGCCCGTCCTAAAGGAATCATAAAACCGAGCATTGGTGCCCAGCACCGAAGCCTTGCCATCCTCCTGGAGCAGACGAATGTTGTCTCGGATTTTTGCAGCCTGGGAGTAGTTCTCCTCCTTTATGGCTGCCTGGAGTTCCTGCTCAAGAGTTTGGACATCCAGGATGATGTTTTCACCACTAGAGGTTCCTTCCGAGTCTCCACTTTTCACTTGACACGAGCATGGTGACCATGCTTGGAGTGTCTGGCTAGTCAGTGCTGCGCTGAATAAACACAAAATTAGACTCGCTCACAATTTTGATCCAAAAATATTGAAAAGGCATAACAAATCTGTACCTGGAGCATTTTATTGTCAATAAAGGCATATCATCTTGAAAATTGCAATCAAATGCTTAGTTAACAAATAAATAACGAGTCAGCATACAAGAAATCTAAAGTATATTGTTTTTTGTTTTTACGTTTGGATGTCTTGATTGGCATTCATGTATTTTTATTATGATCATTGTTGATTGTGAATTTCTCCCATAGTCACATGTACTTTGGGTTTTGCATTAGCTTTTGATAGGTTTTGCAGGTTTTATAAATTCCATTTTCTTTGTAGCATTCCTTTTATGATATACTTGCTGTTTACTTAATGAAATGATGTTTTTTCTATCCCTGTTATCTTTCGATGTTTATGGTAAGAATTATGCATCAAAATGGGTGAGAATGACTCGAGAGTGACATCAAGTAGATATAAACTTCAGTTAAAAATCATTCGACCCAGTTTCAACTAAAAAAGTTAAGAACCTTCATGTGCATGTCTTGCTCTAATGCATATATCAAACTATTCTAGTGCATTCCAAGTTTAACAAATTTTTTATCCGAGTATGCTTGATTTCAACAATGTATGAAACTGATATAAGAATATTTTCATCTGGTTAGAAGATGAATTTTTCACCAAAATACACCTTTCACACAAATTTTGATTTCCACTGCAAACTCTATATACATCCTTGCATTGTGTGGAATAGTTGTTGATAGTTTCAAAAGTTCTAAAACCTCATTCCATCTCCCAAGAAAACTTAAAATTCATCCTGCTGCACTCACAAGCGTCAAAACTCTCATGTCAACCAACCACTCTCACAGGTCAACCTGGGAAGCATGGTGAACAGTCAAGAACCACCAGCCATCGACCCTCTCAAACACATTAGTGGCAAACAGCTTCCCCCAGTTGCCGCCCTTCGGCTTGACGAACTCCAAGCAGATCACATACCCGAGATCACCTCTCACGTGCACCTGAACATCCTTTAGCACGATGTGGAGCGGGATACCATAGTCGGCCCACACAGACTCCCAGCTTCCCATGACAAGATCATAGCCCGCTATCCCACTCACTTCAGGGTGAACACAACACACATGCCCACCCCCTTGCCCACAAGGCCTGCATGGCCACGAGATCGCCATTCCTAAAGGAATCATAAAATCGAGCATTGGTGGCCAGCACCGAAGCCTTGTCATCCTCCTGCAGCAGACGGATATTGTCCCTGATTTTTGCAGCCTGGGTGTAGTCCTCTTCCTTAATGGCTGCCTGGAGTTCAAGCTCGAGACTTTGGGCGTCCAACATGATGCTTTCACCACTTGAGGTTTCTTCCGAGTCTCCACTTGAAGTTTCTTTCGAGTCTCCACTTTTCACTCGGCACAGGCATGGTGACCGTGCATGGAGTTTCTGGCCAGTTAGTGCTGCGCTGAATAAGCACAAAATTAGACCCACTTACGAGTGATCAATACTAAGGATGCATTTGACAACACTTACTAAAAGGTGTTTATAGCACTAAGGCTGTGTTTAAAACCAACCACGCACTGAAAAGTGCTTATAGCACTTAGCACTTATGATAAGCAGTTCAAAAAAAAAAGTGGTGGTTCTATTTCTGAAAAACTGCTTCTACTTAAATTCCCAAAGAAAACCACTTAAATTAGTACAAAAGCACTTGTCACTTAAGATGACTGCTTCTGCATAAGTGTTTCCAGATTGGCCTTCGTTTGACAATGCTTACTGAAAACTGCTTATAGCGCTTACCACTAATGATAGTGCTGAGTGTTTCCAGATTGCTTATTGAGAAAGTGTTTTTACCACTTATTTAGATAGTTTTCTTTCGGAAAATAAGCGCAGTGTTTTTTTAGAAACAGAACAGACAATACTTATTTTTTCAAACTGCTTGTCATAAACAGTAAGTGTTTTAAGTAGATTCAATGAGTGTTGTCTGATGCAGCACAAGACTTGAGGGTTTATGTTCGGAGAAAGAAAAGGGCCCATGGAATGATAGCTGGCAATGTTATCAGCTGGTTGGGATAAAAAATTTGTTAAGAAGGCAGAATAGGATAAATCAGATAACTGGAAATCACTTGGGACTTCCAGATTGGGAAGGTTTTAAGGAAACCCTTGGCTCTCAGGTTTCATCCAACCCAAGGAGATATGTCGGATCTGTTAATGGGACTAAAGGCAGGAGACTGCGATGGAAGAGTATCGTGAGAAGTTCAGGCTGTATTCAACAACTCTGACGGGAGTGCATGAAGATTTTTTGTGAGCAGCTTTCAAGAACAAGTTGACAGAACAAATTAAGGCAGAGGTAATGTTGTTCAAGCCGAAATCATTAATTCAGTTGAGGCAGGATGCTGATTCAACCGGGCAAAGAAGAAAGGTTCAGAATACTGAGCTGGGAGATTTAACTCATGGGCCAATCGGTCACCTGATAATGTGTTCAGTAGTGGATCATATCACACTGTAACGCTACAATCCACCCTTAATGTAGCAATAGACCAAGAAGCAAGGGAAGTAGAGACAAGAAGCTTCGATGGAGGGCAAGTTGGGAATCCTGTGATGAACAGGATTGACCAGAGCAAAATATTTGGTAAAGATTATCAAAAAGAGGGAGAGATGAAACGTCTCCCAGATGCTGAAATTCTGAGACGATGCATGAATGGATTGTGCTTCAAATGTGGACAGTGGCAGACTGGACACTGTTGCAGTCGCCCTCAGCTTCAGCTTTTCGTAGCGGCTTCCGATGGGTAGGAAATAGGGTGTGAAGCTACGGCAGTGGAGAATATACGGCCAAAGGATGTAGCTTAGAGCCTACTGCTGAAATTTCTGCACATTCAATAGTGGGAATCTCATCCCACCATACTATGAAGATGGAAGGGGTATTGGGAGGGAAAAAAATAATAATACTAGTTGATAGTGGAGCCTCCCGCAACTTCTTGTCTGAGAAGGTTGTGAAGGAGCTTCAACTTCCGGAGTAGACAGAGATTTGGAGTCATGGAAGCAAATGGGGAACTGATTCGCTGCGAAGGGATTTGTAAGGGAGTCCAACTTGTGGTTCAAGAGATAAGGATTCAGCAGGACTTCCTTTTCCACTGGGTAGTGTTGACGAAATTATGGGATTAGCTTGGCTGCAGACTTTGGGAGAGGACAAGACAAAATTGGAGGGGTCTTACAATGGCATTCAAAGATAAAGGAGTTAAAATGATGTTAAAAGGGGACTCAGCTTTGTCTCGGACTTAGTGTCTCTAAAAAATCTGATGAAAACAGTAATGGAAGAGAGAGTGGGGTTCTTGTTCGGAATGCCTAGAGTCACTGAAGAAATAAAGACCGATTGTCCTGAAGAACTCGCTTCATTGATGAAGGAATTTGGAAAAAAAAAAATATTTGCTCCGGCCAACAGTTTTGCCCCAAAACAAATTTCATTATCATTCTATTCCTATGAAGGAAAATGAATCACCTCCAAATGTCCGACCCAATCGTTATCCTCACAATTCAAAAGGAAAAGATAGAAAAGGATTGTTTGGGAGATGTTGGCAGCCAGAAATATTCACTATAACAAGAGTCTATATTCAATTCCAGTGTTGTTGGTCAAAAAAGAAAAATCGGGAATGGAGATTTTGTGTAGACTTCTGTACTTTAAACAGAATAATAGTGTCAAACAAGTTTCCAATTCCTGTAATTGACGAGCTTTGGGACGAAATAAGTGGGGCAACAATATTCACCAAACTGGATTTGAAATCAGGATATCACCAAATTCGTGTTAGAGAGTGTAGGAGAATAGGAGAATAAAATGAAAAACCGAGCCCCCAAGGTATATATCTCCAAAGGAGCCATTGGGGTGTATTTATAACAAATAATAAAGACCACACCGGACCTCAAGTCCGGTGTGGGATGCAGACTCCAACACTCCCCCTCAAGTTAGGTGTACCTAGCTTGGACACATAATGAAAAGAAAACAATAAAACAGACGCTAACACTCCCCCTCAAGCTGGACATGCCCGGCTTGATTACAAAACCAGACGAAATAAAAAAAAGAACGCTGCAAAGGTTGTTGCTCCCCCCCACGATCGAAGCTCCCCCGCAGGATGATGGATGGAAGATGTTGCGGGCGCAGCAGATGACCACTCAGATCGGCTGGGTGACGGAGCGCCAGGAATGCCGCACTAGTGGGGCCGGTCGATGAAACGCCGGGAAATCCAAACTAGCACCGGGAAAACCGCACTTGCGGGGGCGGCGACGGGAAGCGGGGATTCCGCAGAAATCGTTGCGGGATCTGGCGGCGCCAACAGACCCAAATCCGAGGTGGTCGAGCTGCTGCGCCAGCGAATGGGCGTGCCAGCGGATAGAGATGCGGCTGTCGGGAGTTGCCAGCGAGGCAGGGATGCCGCAGGAGGAGGCCGGCGAGGGTGCAGGAGGCCGGGAGGCGGCGCTGGAAGCCGGAGGAGGCCACCTGCGTGGAGCGGCCGGCACGGGTGGAGGCCGGTTGCTGGAGGCCGGGAAGCCGCGGAAGCAGATGAGCAGCAGATTGGGGAGGCGACATTGCAGCGGAGATGCGCGGGGACAGACCTGGCCGGAACAGTCCGGATATCGCCGGATCTGGCCGAAAATCGCCGGATCTGGCCGGAATAGCCAGGATCAGGCCGGAGCCGGCCGGAGCCGGCCGGAGCTGTCCGGATCTGGCCGGAAAACACCGGATCCGGCCGGAGCGGTCCGGATCAGGCCGGAGCTGTCCGGATCTGGCCGAAAAATCCGGGAAGGGCCGGGAAGGCGCGCGGAGGGCCGCTGGACAGGAGGAGCGCCGCGGGACGGGAGGGCCGGGAGAGTCGGGAGCCGGGAGCAGCGCCAGTAGGGAGAGCCGCCGGAGGGAGAGCCGCCTGGAGGGAGAGCCGCCGGGAGGGAGCGCGCAGAGGAGGGCCGCTAGAGAGGGGTCGCCGGACTGGAGGGAGATCCGCCGGGAGCAGCGGGAGGCAAGCCGTCGGGGAGGAGAGTCGGGCCGAGGCGGAGGGGGAAAGCCGCCGGATATGCAGCAGGCCGAGCGGCGCTCGGGAGGGAGGGCCGCCGGGGAGCCGCGCATGGCAGAGGCGGAGGGCCGCCGGGGAGCCGCGCCAGGCAGGAGGGCTGCCGGGGAGCCGCGCCAGGCAGGAGAGCCGCCGGGAGGGAGGACCGGCAGGAGAAACGAAGGGAGGGGGGGGCGGCGGCTATTTGGATTGGAACCGCCGCCCCCCGGACGGAGAAACCCTAAAGGAAGGGGGAAAAAATCAGGAGGGAGGGGGGTCGGGAGTATCAAACCCCTCTGATACCATGTAGGAGAATAAAATGAAAAACCGAGCCCCCAAGGTATATATCTCCAAAGGAGCCCTTGGGGTGTAGTATTTATAACAAATAATAAAGACCACACCAGACCTCAAGTCCGATGTGGGATGCAGACTCCAACAGAGAGGATACTAAGAAAGCAACTTTTAGAACTCGTGAGGGACATTATGAGTTCTTGGTAATGTGGCTTAACCAACTTTCCATCCACTTTTCAGTCTTTAATGACTGAGATATTTCAGCCTTTATTTAGGAGATTTGTCGGTCTTTCTCAATGATATATGATTCCTTGATTTGTCTACACATTGGAGTAAACTCAGGTCTGTTTTCAACAATTAGAACAAAAATCAGGCATACCCAAGTTTGTGAAGGAGTTGAGGGGGTTTCTGGGATTAACTGGGTATTACAATAAGTTTGTAAGGGATTATGGAAAGACAGTTGCTCCTCTAACTGCTCTTCTAAAGAAAGATTCTTTTATATGGCAATCTAAGACGTATGAGGATTTTGAGAAACTAAAAGCTAACATGAAATGTGTTCAGGTTTTGGCAATGCCAGATCATATGAAAGTATTTGTGATTAGAACTGTAACACCCCGGGGAAAGTGAGACTTAAAAGTCTAAATGTTACTACCCATGTGCACGGGGGGCAAACCCAGCCCCCACTGTTGTACACTTATCATGGGAGGGGGACTCAATAGAGGGCAAGTCTGTTTTAACTGTCACGGGACAGTGTTGTAATTGTGCTTATACATTAGAGTAGAGGTGTATAACTAATAGGAAGTTGGTCCTAATAGGATCATCTAGTCATTCGGGTAGTTAGGAGGCGTGGAGCCTTGGCCTATAAGGTAGAGCCCTGGAGTGTAGTCTGAACGATCTGTTACAGCACCTTCACTGGATTTGGTAAGGAATTCTGGTTTATTCTGAACACACTCTCTCTCTCTCCGAACTACACTGTATCATCTGGTGCTTTCATTGAGAGACCTAATACAGAACCGGATAGAGTGATCTTCTGAGAGAATTGCTGGTTGTGGAGGATGACTATGAACACACAGATGGAGAGTAGAATCGCATTCCTAAAAGAAAACAGGTTATGGCATAAATGACTTGGTCATCTATGTCAAACATCCCTAGAAGACCTGGTCAAATGTGATGCAGCTCAAGATCTCCCTAAGCTATCACGTGATCGTACTCATATGTGCGATGTTTGTCAACAAGGGAAGATTATCATAAAGACATACAAGGCAAAAGAACAAAAGTCAACCAAAGTGCTTGAATTGGTGCATGCAGATGTATGTGGACCTATCTCACCAAGAGTCATTGACGGGGAGAGGTATTACATTCTTTTCATTGATAATTTCAGCACGATAGCATTGGTATTTGTCATTGCCCACCAGTACAATGTGTTCAGCTGCATAAAATAATATCGAAGAGAATATGAAAGAATGCTTGGACAAAAGATTCTAAAGTTTCGTACTAATAATGGTAGGGAATTCACAAAAAGTCGAGTGGAAGATTATCTCGAGAAACACGGGATAAGGCATCAAGTTTCAGCAGTGAGAACTCCTTAACAAAATGGAGCAGTTGAAAGAAGAAATCGGATCATAAAAATTATGAAAGGAAACAGTCTTGACATCGGTGTACATAACTAACAAGGCTCTGTTATGACCTTAGGAAGAAAAGACTCCATATGAATTATGGTATGAGAAGAAACCAACATTGAAATACTTTCAAACCTTTGGAAGTGTTTTATTCTCAATAAAATAAGAAGAAACACAGGAAATTTGAATCATGTGAAGATGAGAAGATATTTTTTGGATATTCAGAAAAAAGCAAAGCATATAAATGTTTCAACAAGAGCTTTGATGTCACTATAATAGAGAATGAATAGAATCTTCAACAACAACACAGTGAACATTTCCCTGATGAAAGTGATGAGGAGGTAAACACCTCAAGGGGAGTTGAAGTGACAAATGCTGATTCGGAAGAAGATACTGGTGATGAGCAGGAGGAAGTCAAATCTATATCTGCACGAAAACTGAAGAGTCAGGCTGAAATTGATAGACAGAACATCATTGGTGATCAGGCAGCGCCAGTTCAAACACGAAAAATGAAGTCATTACAGCAGGCATCCTTCCTATCTCAGGTAAAGCCTAAATGCTTTGATGAAGTAGCTGGAGATGAGAACTGGGTTCAGACTATGAAGAGCTTGACCAAATTGAGAAAAATCAGACATGGAAGATTGTTTCGAGACCAACAGATAAGAATGTCATTGGGACCAAATGGGTCTTTCGCAACAAGATGAATGAAGATGACACAGTGATTCAAAACAAAGCACGATTAGTGTGCAAAGGGTACTCTCAGATAGAGGGTATTGATGTTGATGAAACATTTGCACATGTTGCGATGATAGAGACAATCAAATTATTCTTGGCCATAGCACTGCAAAGAATGTTCAAAGTTTTCCAGATGGACGTCGAGTCAATGTTTCTGAATGGGGTTCTGAAATAAAAAATTTATATTGAGCACCCATATAGTTTTCTCATTCAAGAAGATGAGAATAGAGTTTGTCGGCTGAAGAAGGCGCTATATGGATTGAAGCACGCAACAATAGCATGGTATTCAAAACTAGATCAGTTTTTGAAGCTCGGTTATCAGCATGGTGGGGTTGATTACAATCTATATGTCAACAATGATAGTAATAAAAGAATGATGGTGTTGGTGTATGTCGACGACATAATATTTGATGGATCAGACGAAACACAGCGCAAACAGTTCGCAGAATTCATGAAAAATGAATTCGAAATATCAACGATTGATGAACTGGTGTTTTTCCTTGGTTTACAAGTGAAACAAGGAAAAAATGACACATTCATTTCTCAATCTAAATATGTCAATGAGGTTTTGAGAAGATTTGGAATGGATAATTCCAAGAAGATGACGACTCTGGTGGCTACCCGGATGAAACTATCACGGGATGATAAAGGCAATGCACTTAATGTCACAGAATACAGGCAAATCATTGGCAGTCTATTGTACTTAACAGCAACAAGACCTAATATTGTTTTTGTTGATGTGAAAACGTCGGGAGTCGCAACGACAGAAAGAAACGATTCGCAGAAGAGTAAAAGGAAAAAAATGAACTGGGACACTGAGATTGTAACACCCCAGAATGATAAAGGGTTAAATAACTAAATGATATGACTCACATTAACAAGGTGCAACTTCCTTTACAGAAGTCTGCCTGATTAGAAATCCACAGTTAAACGTGCTTGGCCTAGAGTAGTGATCGGAATAGGTGACCTTTTGAGAAGTTTCTCAGGGTGTGTGTGAGTGAGGACAAAGCACACTGGAAAGAACATGTGTTGGCCTGTGGGGACAGTCATTAGTCAGATGACCTGTTAGAGCACGTGGGTGGGTGGGGACCATGTGTCTGCGGGGCAACTGGTGGAACCTGGTGGGCCAAGACCCAACGGCCATGTTAAGGCGGGGTGTCTGTGCTATCATTGGGGCCCAGTTGTCACAAAGATTCACGTGGTTCGGGAAATGATCCATACATCCACGAAGAGGCAGAAGTCTCACTAGTTTCGAGAGCACAATTTACAAGGAGTATCTGAAGTTTCTCACACAAAAACCCTAGCCCCAAATGGGCTACAAAAAGAGGAAGACGATTCATTGTTTCACCAACCGCACAGGAAGTCCGCATCGCTACAATAAAAGGTGGTCACCCAAGTCAAAAGTGCTATAGTGACCAGTGTCTGGAAGTCCAAGGAGCTACAGCACTGTTGACTCCAAAATCCGACCCGCTGCAGTGTCATGTCGGTGTCGGTCGGTCAGCTTTGCTACAATTGTCAGAGATGCTACAATGCCTCAAAATTTGGGTCGCAGACCTTCGGCCCCTGGACCACCGGAGCAAAGGCGCGTTGCCCCCTGCAACCCCCAACAAGCTCACCACAGAGCTCGACCCGCGAAGGTTGCGACCTGGTGCACAGTACGGGCCGCAAGCATTCAACCCAAACATCATCCAAAACGGATCGAACTACACCAAACCAACATTTGTCACATGTCAAGCAGCAAGATATTAAAGCAATCCCAAAGAAAATCACTTGCAGTAAAAAAAAATAGTTTATCAAAGCCACGGAGGGTTTCGGTTTGTTGTACAATGACAAATCTCAGCAAGAGTTATTGGGTTATACATATGCAAATTGGGCCGGATCAACATTCGATAAAAAATCAACATCGAGTGGTGCATTCTATCTTAGCGGATTGTGTATTTCTTGGCTAAGCAAGAAACAGGATTACATATCATTGAGCACCGCAGAAGCTGAATATATTGCGGCTACTCAAGCTTGCACGTAGTTATTGTGGATGAAGCAGTAGCTTGATGATATGAGAGTTGAAGTGAAGTCTCCGATCGGAATCCATTGCGATAATTCAAGTGCTATAAATCTTAGCAAAAATCCAATCCATCACTCACGGACGAAACATATTGAAATCAAGTATCATTTTATCAAGAAGAAGATGGAGTATGGGCTTGTGAAGTTGGAGTATGTGCCTACAGATCTACAGGTTGTGGACATCTTGACAAAGACCTTAACCAAAGAAAGGTTTCAACGTTATCAACTGACTCTGGGAGTTCAGTCGATTCCCCACACTTGAAAAGGTGTGGATATGAGACCCCCTCTCCCCGAGGTATGGTGTGTTTTTCCCTTATGAGCCGATATGTGTTCTTTACAATGTTGCAACCTCAAAAGAGTGACCTTTGTGTTCAATGACAAAGAGGGAGAAAATATCTTGATCAAGATAGGGGAGAAGCTGATAAGAGCGGTGAAGTAGGGAGAGTTTTAAATCCGACAATGCTAAAGATGATCAATCAAAGATTATATATCACAACAGTTGGAGATTGTGATGCAAGCAGTTGACTGTTTTGGGAATGAAGTGATTCATTGATGATCTCTGCATGCTACTCTTGTTTCTCACGCCGAGCATGGCTCATGTGGGCTTAGTTAGAGAGTGTGTTGAGTAAATCTTTGATTACCAAGGTCATTTGTGAAGTTCGTGAGATATTGTTAACAAGATATGTTGACAAAGATCTCAGAAAAATGAATGGATTCTTTGGAGGCGGTATAGAAGGATGCGTATACAAGGTGGTGTCGTTTCCCAGTGTTTGTCAAATTTTTTGAGACCAAAATTTGGAGGATGGCTCAATCATTGCAAAAGTTGGATTTCCGTGAATGCCTCATAAAAATATGGCAAAGGAAGAGTTTTGTGAAGATTGGAGTTTCACGAAGGTATGAAGCTTTGCAAAGGCATCTGGTGTCGCAAATACTGGGTTTTGTGAAGGTATAGAGCAACGTGAACACGCGATGGAAAGACGGTAACTCTCCGCGACAACGAGAAGCTTCGCGAACAGAAAAATTTCCCTGGTGTTCCGCAAAAACAGGAAGCTTCGCGAAACAGTTTGGAGAGCTTCACGAAAAAGAGGTGGCGAGTTGGAAGCTTCTGGAATGGGAGACAACGCCTATAAATAGGCATCTACCCCCTCATTTGAGTAGAGAGCTCAGAGCAAGCCTTAATGAAAATCTAAAGGCTCAGAATTTGCGAAGGTTCTTCTTGCGAAAAAGTTCGCGAAGGAAGTTCGCAAAGGCTATGAAAGCTGACCGAAAGTTTAAGCATCGCGAAAGTATTGAAGTTCGTGAAAGCTATAAAAAAATGACTGAAAGTTGTGAGCTTCGCGAAAGCTAAGTGAGCTTCGCGAAAGGAGGTTGTTTCGCAAAGGCTGGTTAAGCTTCGCGAAACAGGTGAGCTTCGCGAAAGAGGTGGGGTTCGCGAAGCCGGTGTATTCTTATGAAGAATTGGGCAGTTTCGCGAAGGTTGTGTGAGCTTCGTGAAAACATTGAGCATCACGAAAGTATTGAGAAGGGATGCCCAGTAAAACTCTGGTAAAGTCATCAAGTTGATGAAAGTAGAACTTCAACAGAACATCTACCTATAACTGAGGATACATTCATTATTGATAATTATAGATAGGTATGATTCCTAACTCAAAGAGAGGTGGAGGCTTTCATTTATAGATGGAGGAAAATACACTTAACCGGGTTTAACACCCCCTCAAGCTAGAACAGGTATAGCTTGGAAGAAGAGTCCCACAAAAAAGAAAGAAGACACCAAAAAACAAGACCGCACACTCCCCCTCAAGCTGGGTCGCTGATGTTGTGGATAGCTTGGAAGAATAGTCCCACAAAAAATAAAGAAGACATCAAAAAACAAGACTGCACACGCTCCCCCTCAAATTGGGTCGCTGATGCTGTGGATGTCCGGCTTGGTGCACAAAAAATCCAGACGTGCTCTCGACAAGCCTTTGGTGTAGATGTCAGCAAGCTTGATGAACTATTGGAATGTAGTTCAAACTAATATGTTTCTGCTTTAGGTGATGGCGGAGAAAGTGACGGTCAATCTCAATATGCTTTGTGCGTTCATAAAACACTGGGTTCGAAGCAATCTTTGTGGCCGCCTGATTATCACACCAAATATGAGCAGAATTCTATGGTGGGAAACCAATTTCATGAAGAAGTTGACGAAACCATAGAATTTCAACAGCGATTGTGGTCATCGCACGGTATTCAGATTCGGCAATGGATCTGGAGATGACAATTTGTTTCTTGCTTCGTCGTGAGATTAAATTACCAGCCAAGAAAACAGCAAATCCAAAAGTATACTTTCGGGTAGCTAAGCAACCCGCATAGTCAGCATCACAGAAAGCCTCAATATTTAGATGATCGTGATGTGAATATCGAAGACCACGAGCAAGGTCTTTCTTAATGTACTTGACAATGCGAAAGACAGCATCCCATTAGGATTTCATCGGATGTTCCATGAATTGGCTAATCTTGCTGACAACACAGTCAATATCCGGACGAGTCATGGTAAGATAACTGAGTTTGCCCACAAGACGACGATACTTCTCTGGGTGAGAATATGGGTCTGTGGCATCATGTAGAGACCGTTCCCCGGGTTCAAGAGGAGTGTCAACGGCAATTGTCTGAGACAAACCGACATCCTGCAAGATATTCAATGCATATTTTCGTTGGGAAAGAGAGATACTGGTTAGAGAACGGGAGACTTCAATGCTAAGAAAATATTTCAAAGAACCCAAGTCTTTGGTGTGAAATTGTTGTTGAAGATAAACCTTGAGATGCAATGTCATGCGAGTCGCTACTAGTAATAATAATAACATCAACATATACAACCAACAGGATACAGCCAGAGGACGTTTTGCGGTAGAAAACAGTGTGGCCCTTCATACTCTGAGAGAGGCCAAATGTAGTGATGAGAGTGCAGAATCTGCCAAACCATGCACGAGGAGACTGTTTGAGCCCATAAAAAGAGCGATGAAGCCGACAGACATGGGAACTGGCTCATGATGCAAGAAAGTCAGGAGACGGGCGAAGCCTTTTGCCACGAGACGGGCTTCAAGGCGATGAAGAGTGTCATCTGCATTTAAGCGGACCGTATAAATCAATTTGTTGCCAACAACCTGTTTACCTGTCGGAAGGGGGACCAGATCTCGGGTGTGATTGTCGACCAAGACTTGTAATTCATCCCGAATTGCTTGAAGCCAACCAGGGTGAGATTTGGCCTCAACAACCGTACGATGAACAGATATCGTCTCTAGAGCAGAGAAGCCTTTGTATGAAGTTGTGTAAAGAGGATTATTTTGGCAAGAGTGAGTACATTTCCGCCATGCAATCGGCAAGTCATCGGTGCCCGTAGTAGGAGCGACGGGCAAAGTTGGGGAAATGGTTTCCTCAATTGGGACAGGGGGCATGTTCAACAGACAACGAGAGTAGACAGAGCCAAAACGAAGACCATTTGATTGGGTCAACGGAGGCAAGGGTGGGTGGATGCTGAGAGGGAGACAGTCATCGATGGTGGGATCAGGATGGGGAGAGGGTGAAGAGGTAACAATGGAGAGCTCTCAATGAATGAGACATTAGCAGAGATGATATAAAGCCCCAAGTCAGGAGAAAAACAACGATAATCGCACTGGGTACGAGAGTATCCCAGAAAGATGCAACAGAGGGCCTTTGGAGAAAATTTAGAGAGACGAGGACGAGTGTCCCGAACATAAGAAAGACACTACGCGAAGTGGAAGAGGGTGAAGATGAAGAGAGGGAAACAAAGTCGAAAACGAATTCTCCCCCTGAAAGATATAAGAAGGAAGACGATTAATAAGATAGGTGACAGTAAGAATAACATCCCCCAAAAAGAAAGAGGTAATTGCATGTGAAACAACAAGGCCCAAGCAGTTTCTAGAATATGACGATGTTTACGCTCGATCACACCATTCTGCTGAGAGGTATCAGGGCATGATGTTTGATGGAGGATATCGTGATCTTTGAGAAATTGTTTAAGGAAAGAGGATAAATATTCTCAGTCATTGTCTGGGCAGAGACATTTAATAGGCTTGGAGAATTGAGTGTGAATTTCATGGTAAAAGGTTTTGAAAATACCACACACCACTGAACGATTACAAAGGAGATATAGTCATGTCGTCCAAGAGAATTCATCAATAAAGGATACGTAATTAATGGTACCCTGACTGAATGGGAACCCTGCAAGGACCTCATACATCGGAATGAACTAAGTCGAAAGGATTCGCCGCACGCGTCACCAAACGAGGAACATACTTCGCCCGATGATGTTTAGCAAACTTACAGGATTCACAATGGAAGGAAATGTGTGGACTGAAATGAGGGCAAAGCTTATGTAAGACTGAAGTCGGTGGATGACCATGAAGAAAATGTAGGTCGAAGGCACAAGCAGAGGTGGTTGAGTAAGCAAGGGATGGCAGGGTATCGAACAGGTACACTCCATCACTAAGACGGCCTCTACCAAGTTCTCGGTTCGTCAACCACTCCTGGAAAACAACACCAAAAGATGTAAAAATAGCAACACAATTTAAGTCTTTTGTGAGTTTACAGATAGAGAGAAGATTAAAAGAACTGCGAGGAACATGAGCTGCTGAAGCCCGGCGGATAAAAGAAGTCAAGGAGTATGTGTCAAATCCCGCAATAGGGATTGTAGATCCATCAACAACAGTAATTGCAGCGGCACCGGTATACAGATGATAGGTGGTAAGCATACATGAGTCTCCTGTGAGATAATCAGAAGCACCAGAATCAAGCATCAAAGTTGTCGGTCGACGAAATACACAAGCGGTAGGGCCACCAATCTGAGCAATAGAGGATGAAGAAGATGCAGGTGGCAAAGCAGCCCGATGAGAGTGTATAAGTGCGATCTCATCCATAGAGTTTCAGGTTGTGACAGATACTAGATGGTGGCGAGGATGCTGCCATGTCTGGAAGAAGATGGGGAATCTAGCCTGGGCGATAGGGTACAGGTATGGATAGCTGGAAAATGCCTTGGCGGGAATAGTCGGGTCAGTAGTAACAAGGCGTGCAAGAATAGCACGCAGCAGGACACAAATTGAATGTCTAACCGGAACAGCCGGAGTGTATCAATGATGTGGCAAGTCAACAGCAGGGGCGCGCGGGAACAAGCATCGCATTACAAGTGGAGCGAAGGGGCGGCTGGAGGTGTTATCTATGGGTGTTGGCCGCAATCGGCGCATAGGTGTGCGCAGTGGGGACCACGGATCAGTAGTGTCGTCGTGTGACAGGAGAGGATTGCTGCTGGCAGGAGACGTGTGAAGGAAGAAGCGTTATCGGCAGGGACGTCGAGGTGTGCCTGAGTAGTCTGAGGCCACCAGGAGTGGCGAGCGAAAGTGCAGTTTCTAAGGGAGCGACATGGGTGGCCTAGCGCACTTGGATGGTCGCGCGTACAGGGAGGACGCGTCAAGAGAGGGGATGGGTCCTGATGCGGAGGCGCAGGGTGGGGGGGTCCGTCGAAGTAGTTTGGCGTGGCGGAGAGGTGTGTCTGGCCCGGAGGGGAGGTCATGGCGGCGCTATGACGATGGCCGACAGGGGCGCAGGGAGGGTCGTCGCACAAGTGTCGGGGCTGTGGAGCACGGTGGGCGTGTCGCGGGACGGTCGCGGCCAACAGAGAAGGGGTAGCGATGGGGCGCAGCATAAGAGTAGAAAAAAATTTGGGGCAGGGCACTGCGAACGGGGAAAAAAGGTTATTGTACTTACCCATCCGATACCATGTAGATAGGTCTGATTCCTACCTCAAAGTGAGGTGGAGACTTTCATTTATAAATAGAGGAAAATAATTACAAGTAGGAGAAAACCGATGTGGGACTCGGAAATACACTTAACCAGGTCTAACAATAATGAAAGGACCTATATGTCCATTAACTGTGTGTGAATGAATCCTTTTCGGAGTAGTGAGCAAAGGAAGAGGAAGAACGTAATTCAATCCACCGGCAGTGAGCCATCGAAGGAAAGATTGAGGGAATGGTCATTGGGAAGCAGTGAGTTGTCCCTAAACTTTATAAAGACAGTGAATCTGGGCATAGAAGTGATCTAACCCAAACCTTATTTTGACAGTGAGCCTTAGTGAATTCGGTACATCGACACATTGTCATTGTATGTCCAAATAAAATCATTGTGCCCCGTGCATGATTTCATTTATGTTCATACATTGCTACGGGAAAGGGAGAGCATAGTGTTTTGTTTAACGACGAAACAAAATCTGAATGGGCAGTTGTTTTTATCTGTCATACTCTGATTCACCCACTATAGAGGAAAATAATTACGAGTAGGAGGAAATCGATGTGGGACTCGGAAATACACTTAACCGGGTCTAACAATGATGAAGGGACCTACATGTCCATAAATTGTGTGTGAATCCTTTTTGGAGCAGTGAGCAAAAGGAAGAGCAAGAAGGTGATTCATTCCACCGGAAGTGAGCCATCGAATGAAAGATCAAGGGAATAGCCATTGGGAAGCAGTGAGTTGTCTCTAAACTTAATAAAGGCAGTGAGTCTGAGCATAGAAGTGATCTAGCCCAAACCTTATTTTGGCAATAAGCCTTAGTGAATTTGGTAGATCAGCACATTGTCTTTGTATGCTCCTTGAACGTAACCCAGTGAGGGTGAACCAAGTAAAATCGTTGTGTCTCGTGAATGATTTCATTTATGTTCATACATTGCTACGGGAAAGGGAAAGCATAATGTTTTGTTTAACGATGAAATGAGATCTGAAAGGGCAGTTGTTTTAATCTTTCACTTTCACTCTGATTCACCCCCCCTCAGGGTATTTAACCTAGTTGGGCTAACACGAATGCAGGAGATTTCGACGACGATAAGTCAGCTGAATTTGTTTGTGAGGAGTAACTCAGAGAGTACTGGACGAGTTCACGACAAAGGAAAATCCACCATTGAAAAGGAAGGCAGAAGCAGTACAAGAACAGCAGCGGCGAAGACTGGCCAGAAACCAGATGTAAGAGACGAGGCTGGAAAGATGAAGGATAATCGAGGGGGAATGTGCGCGCAAACTAAACAGATAGAAATGTCGTTATTCACTAGCGATAATCCAGTATCTTGAATTTCGCACAGCAACATACTTTTCAATGCATCGGACATGAGAAAACTTGAAGGTGTTGATGGCTCATATATGCATGGATGGGATGGTGCAATATTGGATGATCTCTTTGAAGTCAGTGTGGCCGGAACTCACTTAGACGCCGAAGGAGGAGTTGCTTGGGTGTTGTGGAAGTGCGGCGGAAGAAGATCCGCTGATGTTTTTAAAGGAGATTTGACAAACCAAGATGATAGATGTGTACATTGACAAATTTGAGTGTGTGGCTCAGCAAATCTCAGACCTCTCTGAAAAGTGGTATATGAGTTTGTTTATCGGTGGTTTGAAGGTTGAGATTGGCAGTGCTATATTGGCACATGAGCCACAGAGTAAAGCGCGACTATTGGCTCTGGCACACTATATTGAAAGAGAGTTGTTGGTGAAAGGAATTCTCAAACAACTTGTGATGCAACCACGGCAAGCAGTACCAGGAGGGCTAGAAAGGCGATGGAGCACGAATTCTGAGCAAGACTACTGAGACGACCTTCAAATCGTTAAACTGAGCAAAACTTCTCCCAAGACATTGAGCTAGGGGGAGTCGACGGAAGTGTTTTGAGGGAGGCAATGTGTTATCCCTAAAAGACTTGTAAAGATGGTGTGTCTGACACAGAGTGGTTGTGTTTGATCTTATGTACTCCACAATAACCAATGAAGCTTAGTGGATTTAGGTACGACTGACACACTGTCGACGTATGCTCCTTGGACTAACCCTTCGTGATAAATCAAGTAAAATTGTTGTGTTGTCTCTCTGCATAAGAATGTTTAATAACTGCACGATTCCATCAAACAGGTTTTACAAGTTCATACCAACATGGGAACAAGATCTATCGCTTTAAAAGAAAAAGTTGGCACTCTGATTCACCTCTCCCCTCTCGAGGTGTTCTAGGGTCCTACAAGTGGTATCAGAGCGAACAAATTCTTTGTGTTAAATCTGTCATTTATTGTTTTCATGGAGAATTCAGTAAATGTTAGGGGAGTCCCCCTCTTTGATAGAAGCAACTTCCAGATTTGGAAGAATACAATGAGATCGAGTCTGCGATCCCTTGGGATGGAAGTTCTTTTTTCCACAGCTCAAGGGATTCAGGTCAATGATACAACAGGTCTTTCTATGACTGAAACAGACAGGAAAATGGTTGATGCAGATGTCAAAGCACAAAATGCCCTTACTACAACTCTATCTGATCAGATCTATTTGAAGGTGATGAGTTGCACTTCAGCCAGTCCATGTGGGAGAAACTGAAAAATATATATAAATGCGATCACAAAATGAGGGAGGCCAAACTCCAAATTTTGCACAATAAGTTCTATGATCTGAAAATGCAGATATCTTTTTTAACCAAATTATTGAAGTTGTTGGAGCAATTTGATGACTCGATGAAGAAATTAAAGATATTGACATTGTGAAGAAAGTCTTGAAAAGACTTCCACCTCTGTACAATTCAAAAGTGTCAGCCCTTGAGGAAAGGGATCTGTCTAAACTTTCTCTTGATGATCTGCTAAGCAGTCTGGTGGCTTATGAAATGAGAGTCAAACCAGAAGAAACAACAATTCAAGCAAAGAAATGGCATTCAAAGCCATGGAAAATCTTAACATTACTAACGGTGGGGATATAGAGATGATGTGGATGAAGAATTTTTTTCTCTTGTTGCCGGAAAATTCAAGAGTAAAAGGGAGATTTGAAGGCAAGCTTCTCTTGGCTTGCTTTCGATGTGGTAAAGTAGGGCACATTGTCGCTCAATGCCCAAGGAAATTTGATGATGTAGAAAGTGAAGCAGAAATCATGCAGAAGGCTCAGAAGAGGGTGCTCTTGATGAGCTTGACATTCAAAGAAAAAAAAACAAAAAGATGGGAATTGTGCTGAAAGAGTCATAAAAGTATGTTGATCGGCTTGAAGCAAAAATTGATCAACTGGAAGGAGAGGCAGAAGAACACTTATCAACTCTTGAAAGCTCAGAAGAGGTTGTGGTGTTTAAACTCAGGATTGAAGAGCAGGCAAAAGTCATCAATGACCTTACATCGAGACTGGAGGAAAAGGCTACGATAGTTGAAAGAAGTCGTGAGTGAAACTGAATCAAAATCAAGGAAAACAAAGAGGAAATTGCAATTTGGAAGATTCTAAAATAGAGCTGTTAAAAAGAGCTAAATGTGGTTCTTAAGAAGTAGAGAAGGCCTTGAACGATCAGAAATCTATATGTATGGGGAAAAGTGGAATTGGTTGTGATGCAAAAACATCAAAGGCTGAAAACGGGGTGAGTCAAAATAAAGGGAGGCAAAAAGTTGGACATATCACAAAGGCGCCCGATGTCCTAACAAAGAAAGCTTCGAACCAAACAGAAATGAGAGCTGAAAATATTCCTCAAGTATTCATAGAGGATAGCCAGTCAAATACCTTTACAAAAGAAGGGGACATGTGGAGGAATGGAAGTGAGAAGATATTTCCTCTTATTAAATATCAATCAGGTGTCTCGTAGAAGAAAAATAAGAAAATCGAGAAAGTCAATCTTGCAAAAATAGCCCTCAAAGCTACAAACAAAGAACAGTAGCACCTAGATTATTGACAGCGGATGCTCATCCCACATGATAGGAAATGCAGATTTGTTGAAGAATGTTAAGAAAATGGTTGATGGAACAATGAGATTTGGCAACGCCGGTGCTTTAAAGATCAAAAGCAGTGGAAATACAGAACTAGCAAATGATGAGCTAATGAAAACTGAAGTTCTCTACGTAGACGGTTTGTGTCACAATCTTCTAAGTGTGAGTCAACTTTATGACTCGGGACTGGAAGTGACATTTAATCAGAAGGGGTGCACTATCAAAAGAAAGACAGGTAATTCTCTCATAAAAGGATGCAGAACAGATGACAGTTTATACCAGGTTGACAGTAAA
This sequence comes from Viscum album, assembly GCA_963277665.1. Taxonomy (NCBI): domain Eukaryota; kingdom Viridiplantae; phylum Streptophyta; class Magnoliopsida; order Santalales; family Viscaceae; genus Viscum; species Viscum album. Next base: position 1,596,177,752 of record OY728130.1, on the reverse strand, counting down.
GAGAACATTTGTTACTTAACAATTGAAGAAAAAAACAATTTGTGGCACCGGAGGTTGGATCACATTAATCAAGCAGATTCGAATCTGCTTGATCTCATCCACACAGATGTTTGTTGTCCAATGAATGTGGACGACACATATGAAGAGGGGTACTTCATTCTTTTTATTGATGATTATAGTAGAATGACTTGTGTGATGTTTATGCAGAAGAAACGACAAGTACTTAGTTGCATAAAGAGTTATCGTCAAAGAGCTGAGAATGAAACTGACTACACAATCAAGATTGGAGGAGAACACACATTCATTGAATTTGAAAATTACCTCAAAAAACATGGGATAAAGCATGAGGTGTCTGCAATGAGAACCCCTCAACAAAATAGGGTCGTTGAACGCAGAAATCAACAGATGAACAATATGGCTAGTATGAGATATGGTATGGAAGAAAGCCCTTTCTAAAGTCGTGTTTCTCGTCATTACTGGAGAGAGGTTGTTCAAATAGCGGTGTACACTCAAAATCGAGCAAGGCTTTTTATAGGAGAAACCAGGACACCATATGAGATATGGTATGGAAGAAAGCCCTCTCTAAAGTATTTTCATGTTTTTGAAAGTAAATGTTTCATCTAAAACAAATAAAGCAATCAAAGCAAGTATGGTAATGTTGCAGATAAGGAAATATTCCTTAGATATTCAATAAAGAGTAAAGCCTACAAATGTTACAATAATCGTCTTAGAAAGATTGTGGAAAGCAATGATGTCAAGATCATTGAGGATAAAACCATAAATACCTCGAGGAGCTCATATGTTGATATGATTGAAGATGAAGAAGAAAGTGGACACAGATTCAAATACAAAAATAGTGGAAGGCTTAGAAAACATTCAGTGCTCACAAAATGATGATTCAGAAGAAGAATCGGAAGAGAAAACCATTGCTGAAGAAACTTCATTAGAACCTCACAGGAGAAATAGAAAAGCATAAATTGATCAATCCAACATCATTGGGGATTGGACCGCACCTACACAGACAAGGAGAATGAGGAATGAAGCGCATTCTGCCTTCCTATCAACTGTGGAACCAACCTCGTTTGAAGAAGCAACAAATGATGAATCATGGGTTAAGGCCATGAATAAAGAACTTGATCAGATTGACAAGAACCGGACATGGAATCTTGTTAAGAGACCCGAAAATCACAATGTGATTGAAACAAAGTGTATTTCAAAAACAAATTCAATGAGCATGAAAATGTGCTCAGAAACAAGGCACGCTTGGTGTGTAGAGGCTATGCGCGATTGAAGGCGTTGATGTTGAAGAAACGTTTGCTCCAACAGCTAAAACTGGAGTCAATCAGACTTTTCCTTGTCATGGCGATTCAAAGAGGGTACAAAGTTTATCAGATGGATGTCAAAACGGCATTCTTAAATGGAATTCTTGAAAAGTCTACATTCAACAACCAGTGGGATTTCTGATCGGAAATGATGAGACGAAGGTTTGTAGATTAAAGAAGACTCTATGATCTGAAGCAAGCACCACAAGCGTAGTATTCTCAATTGGATGTTTATCTGAAAAAGCTAGAATTTAAAAGAGGGGGTATCGATCATAATCTCTATGTGAAGAATTCTCAGAAAGATCAATTTATGGTGCTTGTGTATGTGGATGATATTATTTTTTACGAAAACAGATAGGGATCGGTGGAAGAATTTGTTAATAACCTGAAATTTGAATTTAAAATGTCTATGATTGGCGAACTCACATACTTTTTGGGGCTACAGGTGGTTCAAAAAAATGATTACACCTTCATTTCTCAGGCAAAATATGCAAGAGAGCTACTAAAAAAATTCAACATGCGTGACTCCAAACCAATGACGACTCTGCTTGCGGTTGGGATAAAACTTGGAAAACATGAGGATGAGAAATCTGTGGATCCCACCTTATACAAGAGGATCATTGGAAGCTTATTATACTCGACTACAACATGGCCAAATATTGTCTTTGCAGCATGCTTAGTTGTCCGCTTCCAAAGTAATCTAAAGGAAGAACATTTTACAGTCATTAAAAGAATCATGAGGTATATTCAAGGTACTCTCAATTTTGGCTTATACTTTGCAGCGGGAAAAGATAATGAATTATCGGCATTTTCTGATACCGACTGAGCTGGAGATGTGGTGGATAAAAAATCCACAGGTGGTGAAGCATTCATCATTGGAAACAAATGCGTGAGCTAGTTGAGCAAGAAACAAGAAAACACTTCTCTTAGTATGACTGGAGCGGAGTATATCTCTACTACAAAGGCATGCACTCAGCTATTGTGGATGAAGCAACAACTGACTGATATTGGTGATAAAGTGAAACAGTCGATGATTCACTGTGACAACAAGAGCGCAATCAATCTTGCGAAGAATCCGGTTTAGCAAAACATTTGAGATCAGATTTCACTTCATCAAAGAAAAAGTTGAACTGATTAAAATGGAGCATGTTGGAACTGGTAACCAAGTGGCTGACATTCTGACTAAATCGTTGGCAGCACATATGTTCGAGAAACATCGATTGACCCTCAGTGTTCAGCCACCTCCCAGTGCATGAGGAGGTTACGATTGGTCCCCTCTCCCCGTTTGTGTTAACTGTTTTAAATTGTTTGTGGATGTGATGCGGGTCTATGGGAGAGATACGATCCAGGAGGAGTTTGTTTTGAGCACTAAAAATTCACATACCGGTTCTCTTGGTTTATTGCCAAAGGGGGGGATAAGTGAAAATTCAACGAGTTGTAGGTTTGCAGGGTTCGTCGGTGGACTATCGAAGCATGAAATTCTCGTTTACTATTATTTTCTACACTGAGCTCTGCTCACGCAGAGTGATGGATGAGTTATTTCACGTCAATCGGGTTTTTGGTTGAGGATGGTGCTTTATTGAATTTATCTACAGATTACCAACAAACCCAAAGGGGGAGATTGTTGGAATCAAGACTTTTCAAAGCTGGAAAATAGAGTGTATTTTGTGTTTGTTGTTAATCCACATTATGGTTGATCAGGGAGTTTACAGGAGATCTTACGGTGCAGATAGCTTTAGTGTTGAAGGTGGCGTCATTTCCTAGTGTTTGCCAAATTTTTTGAGCTCAAAATCGGGAGGAAGGAGTAAATTTCGCGAAAGGTGAATTTCCAGGATTGACTCTTCATAAATATGATAAAGGCGTGAGTTTCGCGAAGACTGGGTTTCACGAAGGTTGGGTTTCGAAAAGGTTAGGTTTTCACGAAGATATGGAGCTTCGCGAACGCGCGATGGAAAGACGGTGTTCTCGCGACTACGAGAAGCTTCGCGAATGCACGATGGGGTGACGGTGAATCTACGTGACCACAAGAAGGTTTGCGAACGGGTAAAATCTCGCTGGAGCTTCGCGAATAAAAGAGCTTCGCGAACAGGACAGAAGAGGTTCGTGAAAAGGTCAGTGGGAACTCGAAAGCTTCACAAAAGGCAAAGTCTATAAATATGCGGCCACCCTCATTTGAAATGAAGAAGAGAATTGGAGAAAAGGTTGAATTGCTCTGAATTCGCGAAGACTGAGAGCTTCGTGAATCGGGAATTCTTTGCGAACTTGAGCATCGAGAAAAGACTGATTAAGTCTCTCAACTGATGGTAAGGCTTTTCAGAAAAGGTTGTTTCGCGAAGACTGGGAGTTTCGCGAAGGCTTAGTGTTTCGTGAAGGCTGGGAGGTCCGCGAAGGCTGGGAGCTCCGCGAAGGTTGGGAGCTCCGCGAAGGCTGGAAGCTTCGTGAAAGTGCGTGGGTTCGCGAACGCTGGCATTTCTTTGAAACATAAAGGGGGTTTCGCGAAGGCTAAAAGCTTCGTGAATAGTAGTGTTGAACATCTGGTTTCAGTGAACAGTGCTTTCAAGTGCATCAACAACACAGGACTACGGTGCAAGCAAAGTCTCATGCTAATCAAGAACAAAGACTTAAATGTCAAATCTACTGAGGCGGTCTTCAAATCGTTAAACTGGGTAAAACTTCTCTCAAGGCAGTGAGGTAGGGGGAGTCGACGGAAGTGTTCTGAGGGAAGCAGTGTGTCGTCCCTAAAATTCTTGTAAAGGCAGTGTGTCTGACACAGAGTGACTGCATTTGATCTTCTGTATTCCACAATAACTAGTGAAGCTTAGTGGATTTAGGTACGACCGACACACTGTCGGCGTATGCGCCTTGAACTACCCCTTAGTGGTGAACCAAGTAAAACTGTTATGTTGTCTCGCTGCATATGAATGTTTAATAACTGCACAATTCCATCAAACGGGTTTTACAAGTTCCTACCAACGTGGGAACAAGATCCGTCGATTTAAAAGAAAAGGTTAACACTTCAATTCACCCCTCCCCTCTCAAGGTGTTTTAGAGTACTACAAGAACAAGTGTTGGTTTGTGTAGACAGTCAGTAGTCTGATAAGTGACCCCGATGGATAATAACATGTGGTGATTTGGGAAGGCAACCAAGGTATTACAGGAGACCCATGGGGTCAAATGACCAGATTCATGGCCCGGGGAGGACGGGTCATGACAGGAACGGATGCTTATGGTAGAGGATTAGGGGCTGTTTTGATGCAGGAAGGGATGCCAATTGCATTTCTAAGTCAAGCATTGTTGGAGAAGACCCGATAAAATCTATTTATGAAAAAGAATTGATGGCAATAGTTTTTGCTGTTAAAAAGTGGAGACATTATTTGTTGGGAAGGCCTTTTGTAGTAAGAACTGACCAAAAGAGCCATAAATTCCTCTTGGGACAAAGGTTAATGATAGAAGACCACCAACAAAAATGGATTATCAAACTCATTGGATTATACTTTGAAATACAAGACAGGCATGGGGTTGAGAACAAAGCTGTTGATGCACCCTCAAGAAAGAATGAAACAGCAGGCATACAAGCATCTACTGTAGCACGTATGAGTGATTGGGAAAAGTTTGATTTGGAGATTCATCGAGATGACAAACTTAGAGAATTGATTCAGCAATTGCTCATTAATCCTGACAGCAAAACCAAGTTATAAGGTTACGACGAATGGGAGACTGTTTCAAAGAGCCTTAAATTCCTCTTGGGACAAAGGTTAATGATAGAATACCACCAACAAAAATGAATTATCAAGCTCATTGGATTATACTTTGAAATACAAGACAGGCCTAGGGTTGAGAACAAAGCTGCCGATGCACCGTCAAGAAAGAATGAAACAGCAGGCTTACAAGCATCTAGTGTAGTAAGTATGAGTGATTGGGAAAAGTTTGATTTGGAGATTCATCAAGGTGTCAAACTTAGAGAATTAATTCAGCAATTGCTCATTAATCCTGACAGCAAACCAAGTTGTAAGGTTGCGACGAATGGGAGACTGTTTCAAAGGAAGGTTAGCAGCAGCAATTGCTCATTGAAGAGGGGTTAATTCAGCAATTGCTCATTGAAGAGGGGTTAATTCAGCAATTGCTCATTGAAGAGGGGTTAATTCAGCAATTGCTCATTGAAGTGGGATTAATTCAGCAATTGCTAATTAATCCTGAAGGCTAGTAGCAGCAATTGCTCATTGAAGTTGAATTAATTCAGCAATTCCTCATTGAAGTGAAAATAATTCAGCAATTGCTCGTTAATCCTAACAGCAAACCAAGTTATAAGGTTGCGAATGGGAGACTATTTCAAAGGAAGGTTAGTGTTCCCTAAACACTCGTCTTTCATATTAATCCCATGGGAAGGCACTGGGGAGGAATAAAGGAGGATGCCCAAGAATTTGAAGCCACGTGTGATGTGTGTCAGAGAATTAAATATGATTCTCAGGCTCCTACTGGATTACTACAGCCTTTTCCAATTCCAACATAGGTTTGGGGGATGTGTCGATGGATTTCATCAATGGATTTCCAAAAACCTTGGGAGTGAATACAGTTATGGTGGCACTGGACAGACTCACTGAACACTCCCAATTTATTTCCTTGAAACACACTTATACAGCTGCAGAAGATGCTTTAGAGTTTATTAAAGAGGTAGTTGAGCTTTATGGGATTCTCAGGTCAATGGTTTCATATAGGGATCCAATTTTTATCAGTAATTTCTAGAAAGAGTTGGTTAAGCATTCAAAAACACAACCTAACATCAGCTCATCCTATTATCCTCAAACTGATGGCAAAGGCAGTTAATCGTTTTTTGGAAGAATGTCTTAAATGTTGTCTTTCAGAAAACAAAAACATTGGGCTGAATTTTGATATAATTCCACCCACCATAGCACTATTGGAATGAAACCTTTCAAGGCTCTTTATGGACAGGATTCCTACAGTTTTATTGACATATAGTTCACAGACTTTATTTGCAGATGAGGTGGACATACAATTGAGTTCAAGAGATGCAATATTGGATCAGCTCAAGGAGCATTTGAATAAAGCAAGGGAAAGAATGTAGTCAAGGGTTGAATAAAGCAGGAGGCAGGAAGTTACTTTTGAACAAGGAGACATGGTATTTCTCAAAATTCAACCATATAAACCAAGATCTTTGGAAAAGTGGGTGAATGAAAAATTGTCATCAGGATTTTATGCACCTTTTGAAGTGGAAAACTGAGTTGGACCAGTTGTTTATAAGCTGAAACTACAACATACGTCCAGAATCCATCACACCTTTCATGTTACTCAATGGAGGCGAACCTACGCAGGTTTTACAATTTCAGGAAGTGCTTGATGGAGCAGTGGAGGCACTTATTCAGTAGAAAGGCCTTCCCACTCATGATAACACCTGGGAATCTTTTTCAGTAATTGATAAGCAATTTCCAGATTTTCACCTTGGGGACAAGATGCGTTTGATTTGATTAGGGGGTAATAATAACACAGGACTTCAGAGTTTATGTTCGGAGAAAGAAAAGACCCATGGAATGACAACTGACATTGCTATTAGTTAGTTAGTTAGGATAAACAGTTTGTTATGAAAGCAGGATAGAATAAATCAGATAATTGGAAATAGGACAGCTGGCAGAGCTGTTGGTCAGTTGGGGTGATCAGCATGTAAGAGATAATAAATAAGACAGCTGGCAGAGTTGCAAGCTGGTTAGGATGATCGGTTTATTAGTAGGGCTGGAGGGAAGAAATAAAGAGGGGGTGAAAACTAATGAAAAGCAGAGAAAGAGAACTTTCTGGTGAAAGTTTGTTGGAGCTGCATGTAGCTCATCCTGAGGAGTCTGTTGGAGCAGCATTAAAGCTCATCCTGTGGAACTAAAAGGCTACTTTGGAGTTACTATCAGAGGGAAGAACCAGTGGAAAGTGGAAAACTACTTAAAGTTGTTATCTAAGAGAAAATCTCGCAGACCAAATCAATGATTCAGGAAGATATTCTTCAGAGTATTGAAAGTAGAAGGTAATGGTTCTATCACTATCAAACACGCCTTAAGACTACGTTTGACATAACTATTGAGATTGCTTATAGCAATCATCACTTATAATTGCTTATCTATAAGAGTTTTCGGATTGCGTATTGAAAATGTGTTTTCAGACCACTCATTTACATGGTTTTCTTTTGGAATTTAAGTTTTAAGTGTTTTTCCAAAAAACAAACATCAATTATTTTTTCCAACCCATCTATCATAAGTGGTGAGTACTATAAGCGGTTTTCAAAGTATTGTCAAACAGAGACTTATTACTTATGATAAGTGCGCTTTTATACAAAAAAAATCAAATTGCTTGCTGAAGAATATTTTTCCTGTCATTTATGAAAATGGTTTTCTTCAAGAATTTAAGTGTGGGTTTTTTTTTTCAAAAACATAACAGACATTATTTCTTTTTTTTCAAACTACTAATCATAACTGATATCTAGGTAAATAAATGAATTGTGGTAATACATACAATCATATTGTTTGGATCCCTTTCTGCTGCATTTACGATACAAATATTACACCAATACAATTTAAAAACATGCTAAAAACCAGTCATTGTCAACTTCATTGGTTAAGGCACCAATTGGGTATCCATGAGGTCTATTGTTCTATCCCTGCAGTCGTAAATTTACTTCTATTTCCACTTTTGTTATCCAAAAAGGGAAAAAAAAGGCCACGGAGACTATTGGACTAATCCACCTTTTCCATCCCCAAGGATTTGCAAAATAAAATTGGTAAATAATAGGGACCAATAAAAAAACATGTGTCTTACAAATTCCCACTATTGAAACATGCAATACAATAGTTTCTCAGACAATTTTCATCCAAAAATATGGCAGAAGCATAACAAATCTCTACCTAGAGCATCGATGTTAATGAAATTACACCATTGAGAAAAATCGTAATCAATAAAAAGATTTATGCAGCTTATGCTAGTTAAAAACTAAGTAAATATTTTATCAGGAAAAAAGCAACTCAAGATACACAAAAAGCATACGGATAGCTAACAAATAAATCATTGCAGTCACCAGACAAGAAATTTAATGTCAGATACAAAGTTCGAAGATCAATTAATAGAGCTAAGATAAAGCTTGAAGAGCTCAAAATTCAACACAAATGTAGAAACATCCCTATGAATTGATGCAATTAATGAAATAGCTCTGTTAATATCTTAAACGTCTTGCCCCTCCCCCTTCCCGGAGTGATAGAGAGGGGGGGGGGAGAGAGAAGAACATCTACGATGTTCCAATTAACAAATTAATACGAGAATAACCTCTTAAATGCAGAAACCCTGGACCATTTCCAAATGCAGATGCACGAACCGAATTATGCTTCATTGTAGAAAACAGTGGATTGTCAATCCTCCCAGGGACAATGTTTGAGAGTTGTATACTATTGATTTTACTGAATGTAGATTTATTTCCCTGCAAAAATAAGTTTTACATGAATATGTCTCAAAGACATTCAAGAATATTAACTCTGAAATGATAGTGAATGGTCAGCGCTTGTGGCAAGTAACAGTGAGCAGAGTAACTTGATTTCTACTTCCTCGTGATTCGCACTGATTCATTCTACAAAATTTTCTCACATGTAGTGACACGGCTGATCATGAAAGTATGCACCAGAGAACAAAAACCTCAATTCAGCCATTAATTAAATGAATTTCAACGGGTCAGTGTGAAGTTGGACACCACTGTCATTTGACTTTTTCCCAAAATTAAATTAGCCACTGCAGCGTGGAGGGCGGAACCTCTTAACTCCACGGTGACAGAATCAGAAAGCAAAAATCTAATCATTTTACTTTAATTTCAATTACAAACTAAATCGAGGAACATCGAAAGGAAAACTTGATGAAATAAATGATTTGTAAAGGAAGATGCACATACAAAGCGGGATATGATGAAATATCAAGATGGCACATAAAACAAAAATGATAATGCTTCCCAGTATCATCTTTATCGGTAAAAACAATATGGAAAGAACGGGTGTAAGTGCCAAATGAATGGCGAGCCTGCTTAAGAAGTGCGGCAGTAATCTAATATGCCGAAGTCGGAGAAGAAAAGGATTCAAGAAGAACACGCCCAAAGAAACCCAAGAAAGAGGACGAACAAAAATCAAAAAACACGAATTATTAGTGCCAGGAATAACATGCAAAAGATTCGCAGAAACATCAGAAGCGCAAGGCGTAGCAGAACTCACATGATAGGAGGTGGCATGTCGATTCGTATTAGCAGCGTTGGGGGTTGGAATGCGATGATCCAATGAAAAGGCAGAAACATTTGAGGCCGCCATGATTACCCAACTAACGGGAATAGAACACAGAGCGGAAGAATCATCGAGGACAACGAACCCAAGCTTACAGAGAACAGCACGCGAGGGGATCGGAAATGAAATATGAGGATTTTTACCTGCAATCGGGCAAATATCACATGAACGAGGGTCGTCGCCGAGTCCGCAAAATTAAATAATCGATTTGTTATGATTGTAACTAACTATCATGTACTATGATTTAAAATAAATTTGAGTTAACTTTTAACCCCTTTTATCTAATTTAATCAGATAAATGCACAATAAATATGTCCTTGTATTTCTTTTTCTCACCTTAAATTAGGGAATATGACAAATAATGCTTGTGAATTTTATTACGTCAGTCAAGAGAAGGGATAAACAAATAAAAACCTATCTAATTGTGTATGAAAAGGTTAGAAACTGAGACCACCCTAAATACCACCACTGGACGCAACCACTAGGTTGCACCCATGGGCCTCGATGCTTGTGAATTTTAAAATATTCAGATTTTAAAACATGAACTAATTTGTGATGCATTTGTTTTATATATTGATCTAATCATATCCTATTATATTTTGAAATAATATTTTAAAATTCATTTGTAAATCCAAAATAAATGTATGTTAAATTAGATAAATGTATCTTATTATTACATTATCATTCAAAACATATGGTTGATGAATTGCATGGTAGGTCCGGGTAGGGGAATAAAGGAAAGAAAGCTGCAGGCGTGGAGGTTCGAAACCAGAACCTCCTCGACTCACCGCCATGGCTACATATCATATTCAGATTTATAATTCATTTATAAATTTAATACGAACCAAACTTAATATATATATATATATATGATAAATTTACTGTTATTTAAAGATATTTAGTTAATGAATTAATAGTAATTAATTTAATCAAATTTGAGTTTAGGGTATCTTAAGTTTACCACTTGAACTCTACTATAATATTAATCAATTTTGAATTTACTCACACAAACCAATAAAAATATGATTAACCATTGTTGTAACTCTACTTAATCGAGTCGAGTAGTGTCAAATAATTGATTAACACGCACTCATTATCATCTCTACCTCGCATCACTTCTACTGAATGACTCGAGATGGAATGGTAGATAGTTATTGCTTTTATAAAAAGAAATAACTTCAATGCATGTAAGATTGTGTCATGCGGATATCCAACAACGATCTTTTTTTCTTGTACACTAAGCAAGCTAGTGTAAGGGAAATCTAAAACATCAATGCCATATATAAGATATTAATTGAATTTGACAAGGCCAATAACATTGTCAAAAAGTCACCTGCACGACACAATGTGGAAGATAATTGTAATGGTTGGGCTTGAAAATGCTCAGGGTCAAAGAAGTGAGATGGTTGAAGAAATACATGCTCAAATGAACACCTCATTGCAAACAATGCCTAAACATTTGTTTGCAAAATGTGATAGGATTTGTATGATCATCTAATGAACATATGCAGCGGAAGACAACCCAAACACAGAAGATCTATCTTCACAAAATTAACATGTAAATAATAAACATAAAACATAGTACCTGAAACCGTGTACAACAATCTTCTTTTCATTGGTGAATTAGAGTGCTTGATATAGATCACAAAAAGCAGTGAACGAAAGTGCTCTGCCTCCAAATGGTGGGCATCGACCAATGGATCCACAGACGCTTTGTCAGGATACCCGTAATCTGAAAGGGTGCTAGCGTCTTCTCAAAATAGATTAATGAAGTTTCGGGAGGAAGAGAGTTTAGGTAAAGGCTCATACACGTCGCACCATGCATTCCCAATAAGAGGATCTCATCCCCTTAAATGGTTGAAGCTCGAGGCTCCTCCAACGCATCATATTCGTTTATGCCGGTTGGGATAATTCATTGAATGGTTTCAACGTATTAATGCAAAGCCATTAATCCATGTATAAATGGATTGTAAACGCTGAAACCATTTAGGAGAAGATAAATAATATATATATATACATCATATACATATATATCATTTTATGCATCACATGCATCAAATGCATGTATTAAATCCATACCATATATAATATCCAATATATTATATATAAATATATCTCGTGCATCTCATGCATGTAAATTTTAGTGGACATCCAACAATTTTCCACTTGCACTAAAATCTCATAATGATTTTATGCAAAGTTTCACAACTCTTTATGAATTCATCCAAACTCTTTTGGATATGGGTTTTCATCAAACTCTCTTCACTCTGGACAAACATTTTGTCCAAAATTTCATCCTTATCCAATGGCCTAACTGTGTGACCCTATGGGCCTTGGTAGTGTTGACAACAACTATGAAATCTCAATTTCATATATGTAACCAAATAGCGACATCTAGCAAAGAATCAGTGCTACTCAAACTACTAAGGGGTTTGGTGTGATCTCCATCAAACATACTCACATCTCCATACAAACATGTTCATCGCAAGATGTATCATATACATTGTATGTATCTTATATAATCTCTTTATCCATGATATCGAGTGGCCACAAGACATGAAATGTATCAATCTAGTGTAGCCTCTCACCATTTCTTGATTCTTCGATAAAGACTAACCAAGTCAATGAATACATCACATGTTATTCATTTGTTTGATAAGTACAACACATGTCACTTATCCAAGTAGTTGAACACATCATATGAAACAACCAATCATGATCATGCATTTCCTCAATCTAATTCAACTAAGGGCCAAATGTCTTTAACTTTCCATACAAGTGGACAAATCCCATATTGGTTGCACTCCAACTAACTACATGATCAACATACCCAACCACCCCCTGATTAGCTAAGTTTATATATTGAATTACGTAAGTAGGATATCAAAGCATAAAAGTTCTCATGCTAGGTATCTTACCAACCTCAAGTAAGAATGATTGATAATAAGCATACACCCCTAAGTATATCTAGGATCGTATGAAATTCCATGAGATATACTTTCATGGATCAGTCCAAGTAACAAGTCTCTACTCATCACCTCAAGAATCTATTCTCCAAATATCATACACGACCCTTTATAACGTATATAAAAATCCATTCAAGTTAACCTTTACATATTATCATAACCCATCACACTCCACGATGATCATCGATCAGGGACTACTCAAAGTTTATACTTTGAGGGGATATTTATCATCCAAACATTCATGTAACAAAAAGCTGCAGCACACGTGAATGAATGATAAATGAAGATTGTCTTTATTATAAATACATGATACGTTTACAACCATTACAACCAATATATCAAGAGATTCTACATGACTTTCATGTTATTGTTGTAGAAATGATTTTTGAACATTACATCTATGTGTAATTCCTACCACATCTCTATGTGATTGTCTCATAAAATACTCCAACTAACCTCTTAGTGAGTAACATTTACAAAGCAAGTTAGTTTGAATACTGGCGTGACTTAGGAATCATATTCCATAAGTTCAACTCTTTGAACTTATATTCAAACTCTTCAACTCTACAACATCAAATGTGATAATGTTATCATCATCATCCTTGGAACCCTTTCCATCAAACTTTGTCCTTGAAATCTTTTGTAAATAATGTAACTATTTACATTATCACTTTACTAGCACATCATAAACTCTTTTAGGATAAGGTGATATCCACTTCATTATAGTAACTAATGCAACTATTTACATTTCTTTTTACCGACATACCCTAAACTCTTTTAGGGTACCAAGTGATACACTTTGTGTATTGGTTGGTATAAACCTTTAGGGAACAGTGATGTTCACTTGCTATGGTAACTAAATGAAACTCTTTACATTTTTTCATTACTATCACATATCCTAAACTTCTTTAGGATATTAAGTGAAGAATCATTATGATATTATATTGGTATAATCTTTTAGTTAACAATGATATTCACTTTCTCACAATAACTAAATGTAACTAATGACATTTTTCTTTATTGTAACATATCCTAACTCTCTAGGATACAAAATAAATAACCACTTAAACTAAAACTAGTATAATATTTTATCTGTTAACTTTGAACTTCTCTAAGTTAAAACATACTCTCACTAGCACTATTATAAAACTGGGTTTATTTAGTGATAAAGCTTAAATAGCGCTAGCTAAAAGTGCTATTAAAACCCCCCTTTGTTAGTACTAGAAAAAACAATGTTAAAGGAGATCTTTAACAGCGCTAAAAAGGCACTGTTAAAGGGAGCCCTTTACGAGTGCCTGTAAAAAAGTGCAAATAAATGCCTCCATTTATCAGTGATTTTTTACCAGTGTTGATAAAGGGTATATTTCAAAAAAAAATCATTAAAAATAATATATTAATATATAAATATATCTATATTGATATAAATATAATATATATATTTTTTAAATATGTTTTAGATAAGGCTAAATAGAAATTTACACATAATAAATAAGATATTTAGTGAAAATGACCCATAAAATAATTAAAAAAAATATTTTTAATCAAATATTTGCTAATTATTATCAAGTAATAGTCATTTAATAACAATTTCAAGATAAAAAAAATCAAAAAATCAATAAAAGATCCAAAATAAGTTGAAAACGTAACTCGAACTTCAAAAGACCATAACTTTTGATCCGAATGTCCGTTTAGGCTTCACCACATATCAAATCAAAGATTGCGATGAGCTCTATGTATTGGCGACCTAGGGGATCCCGATCATGTTTTTTGAGGCCCAAAAGTCCCAAAAGGTCTCCAAAACTGAATTTTTAGTTGGGATACCCCAATTTTTTAACATTCGATGAAATTTCAACCTTGTTTAAGGTGGTATTTTTGCCCTTTTTCAGTGGAGATTGCATTCATTCATAGGGATTACATTCATATTGACATTATTCTTTTGAAATTTTATCATTTTTCATATTGTACTGCTATTTATAATCAAATATATAACAATATATACATGTTTTTTATATATTCACAAATACAAATTTAATTTTATAAATAAATATTTAAACATATTTACATATAAAATATATTTCTGAATATATAAACCTTATCTAAATAAAAGATAGTATTTATTTTATTTAAAATAAAAATATATGAATACTTGTATACCTATATAATTAATGTATAGATAATGTTTATATATATATATATTCACGTGTGTGTATGGACAAACAAATGTATATTTATCCAAATATTATAATATATGTATATAAATATAAATATTAATATATAATATATGTAAATAAATATAAACCTGTATAATTATATTTATAGATTCACATATATATGTAAATATATATATGTATGTATGTATGTATTTATAAATACACACATGCACAAAAAACATATTTTATATATGTATTTTTTTTTAAAAATATATAAATATATATTTATGTAAACATATATATATATATATGGATACAAAAATGTAATGGAATATATATATATATATATCATAAAATTTAAAACAAAACAATATAGGGGAGTGGAAAAGACGTTGGTGTATAAGTTGGAGATATCAGGTTTGAATCTCACTAGAAGCAGGGGCGCGCATGGGAGGGCGGGATTATCTAAAGAGTTGATAAAGGGGGTGAAGCACTGATAAAGGTGGGGGGTGGGAAGCGCTGATAAAAAGTTGGGGCATGAAAAAAAATTATCCCCTTTATCAGTTGGGCCTTTATCAACGCTTTTTACGAGTGCTGTTAAAGACAACCTTTTAACATCACTCACATTATCAGCGCTTCTATAGTGCTAATAAATCCCTTTTACTAGCATTGTTAAAGGCTTGATTTGCAGTAGTGTAGCCTCTTATACATTATATTCTCTTTGGAATATCTTTCTAAGATGCAACACAAACTACTCTGTGTTTTAGGAAATAAATTTTATTTCCTTTTAGTAGGAATATCTGACAATAAACCATCATTTCCATATCTCATATGAAATTCTATGTGTTTAGCATATAGATGGATAAACACTTTACCCTGGATAAAACACTTTTATCCATATCTTATTCTAGATATAAAATTTAGAGGAATCAAATCTGTATCAATAAAACAATCTCATTTATTTAAAACAACTAATTTTTTTACAAATTTATATGATAAAAACAAATGAACATCCTTAAAATTTTTCTCCAACTTGAAATCATGCATGTAGTAACTACTTTATCTATTACACCAAGCTCCATCCTTCAATTTTTCACTTTAGATTCTAAACTCTTATATATTTACAACATCTGTAAAATATACAGTTGGTATCACATACCCATCAGAATCAAAGAATTGAACTTTATAATATTCAAACCCAGTGTAGATTCTCCACTTGGTTTCTTGTGACTTTTCAGGTATTCAGGATAGTTTCTCCTCCAATGGTCATTCTGGCCACAATGGTAGCATTGTCCTTTCCTTTTCTTATTCGAAGTAACTAGCGGTGTGAACCATTCATGACCTATTTTCTTACCTTTCTTTCCACAACCTCTACCTTTCTCTTTCTATACCATCATAATGGTACTTGACCTAGGACCACCCATATCCCATCCAACAATCCTTAACATGTTAATGAGATTAGTTAAAGGTTTTCAGAATTCATTCATGATGTAGTTAACTACAAACTGCCGAAACCTTCATGACAATGATTACATAATGAAATATGTAGCAATATCCATCTTAAGAGGTGAACCCGACCTCTCTAAATCATCAACGTACCTAATTATATTGAGTACATGGGTGGAGACTGAGGTTCCTTCCACCATTTTACTTCAAATGAGGTCTTTTGAATCTTCATACCTTTCGTGTCTTTCTTGTTCTTAATAGAGCCTCTTTAAAATTTCCATCATTTTGTAAGCATCCATAGAACCATATTATTTTTGCAACTTGGGGTCCACAGTGACAAGAATAAGAGTCAAAACCTCTACAAAGCCCTTTAAATTCTTATTATATACATCTAACTATGTTTTTGGAATATCCTTCTCAATGGATTTTTTTTCTGGAAGTGGATACTCTAGTACATATAATTTCTCTTCCTACTTGAGAATGACTATCAAGTTTATATAAAAATCAAGAAAGTTACTTCCATTTAAATTTTCTTTTTCCAAGAAAGATCTCAAGTTTAAAGTGGTGGAAGATGCCATTATCTACAACATATATTTTATTAGATGAATATCATGTTGGAGTTGGTTCCCTATAACTGACTTCTTTTTACTTTATAATAACTTGTATTCATGGTTTTGGATATTAATAAACTCCTTATAACATCAGGATTATTCTTTTGTGTAACATAGTATGTGATAATCTACTAAGAGTAGCTTTCACACTAAAAGGTCATAGCAGTTCCCCACTATATTGAGAACCCAGAAGTGCTATGACACTATTATTGAATATATGTTCTATAGCCAGACAATATCATTTGAGGGAAACAGATGATACAGGATATCAGGGGTAGAGACTCATAGGACTTTGAGGCACCTTCTCATGGTGTACACCCTTGGTAATATCCAGTATGGATATTATAAGAACAATACCCGCTAGTAGAAAATCTACATTTCTTTGTGTCATTGGATGTTCCTATCTGCAGATGTGTGTATTGGTCCTTTGAATTTAATATTATCATTAATGAGTATTATGAGTCGCACAATTAGATGTATTGATGAAAATTATGGTGACAAATGTTCACGACGAAGTAGGATATGTTGGGTGCGTCATGACTAATATTGCATTAATGAATAATGCGAGAAAGGATTTATCCCTTTTGTTTATTAACAAAAGTTAATATCTTAGGCCCTTTGATGGAAATTATATAGCCTAAATAAATACATGGCCATGGTATTCTATAGGCAAGTTCTATTTCTGGAAAGTCAAAGAAAGAGATATCGAGTACATAGGTTGATGACATTGACATGCAACCTGCTTGATTAGAGATATTGTGATAGAGAGATTATATTACATGGTAAGAATTCGTATGAGGTGACATGTCATTGTTTCATTATCTTTTTTCTCTATGGGTGCCTTGACATATTGCTAGACACTAACCTTGAACTTTAGGCTGCTTTGCCTAATGTCACCGATAAAGAGGCCTAGAGGGTCACACACTAAGTGTGTCCAGAATCTTAGTTAAATAATATATTATTATTTATTATTTAATATGTTGAATAAATATTATTTCATGTACATGGTTTAATAATTATTCATATATGCTTGATCGCATTTATTTCATCACTAGTTATTCGAGATAATATATTGTGAGTGGAATATTTAATAAATATTTATTTTCTATTTAGTGAATATAATATTTATTTAATTATTGGAGAATAATGTAATGATATTTATTTAATAAATAAATAGACATTATTCAAGGCTCGATAAATATTGTAGAGGAATGACAGACCGAGTTTAATGGTTCAGAGAGAAATGATTATATTGAATATTATTTAATTAAATAATATTTAAATTTAATTTGCAAGTTCAGCGCATGATGAGAAATAATAATATTACTATTATTATTTGACATGGGGTTTTTCTAGGATTAAATAAATAATAAGGGCACTTGTACAATTATTTTATTTTAACCCTAGTAATAAAAATACCCAATTATGTTATTTTCTCATTAGCCGATTTGGTTGTGCACAACAGATTTGGAGAATCCTATCAAACCTAGAGAGATCCCTTCTCTAAGAACACTCCCAAGAATGGAGATCAATCATCCTCCACCAGATCAAGGAGAACACTTTGGAAGTGGTTCTTGAGGCGATCAAAGACGAATGACGCAAACATAAGGATCTTCCGTGCTAGCACCTGAAAACTCCTTCGACGACATCTAGAGATTCATAGAACGCATGTGGATCACTGTTAGAGGAAATCTACACTTGGGTTCTACAACGCAATGATGGTGTACCGTAGATCTTTCACCAATTCATCAACGAAGAAATAATTCCTTTGAGCTAATTCTTATTTAATTAAATTGATTATAAATAATATGTGATAATCCAATCTCTCTAGTTCCGGTGTGATTAATGTTGTTAATCTTTGATTCAATTCCATTGATCGCGATAATTAAACATTGTATAGATCTTGGATTGATCATCAATCATGACAAAAATCAATGTTGGCCACCAACCATCGCACGCTTCCACTGTGCCTGGAACCTACAAGTGGTATCAAAGGAAGGTTAAATAATTATTTATAATTATTTAAAATCATTATTGATTTACGCATTTGTAATTTAGTTTTTTTTCAGTTCAAGTTTAATCATTATTTTAATTTGAATTGCGATATCTATCTCTTCATCATTCTTTTCTCATAGATCTAATTGGGACGTTTAATTTTTTGATTAAAATAAAATCGAGGAACTCATTCGGAGGAGTCAAGGATTCTCCCCAGATAACACCACAGTACACACCATGTAACCGAAGTTACACACCGTGTAGTTGTGTTCAATGCACCATGAGTAAATTCGACAATTAATCAACCCATGTTCATTGATGACACACGGTGTAGTTAATTCTTACATCGCGAGTTAACTGGGATAAACAGGCACATGGTAAACTGGAGTACACATTGTGTATCCCATGTGCACGGCGTGTTGTGCCTTTGCGTCAAAGACAGGTCGTGTATTTAATACACAACCTACCTGACTGATGACTGTGTAACACGAAGTAAACATGGTGTGTGGACCATTGGGCACGTCGTGTACTCTAATTTTTTTAAGGCACAAACTACACGCTGAGTCCCTATGTGTGTGTCTTAGATAAACGGTAAGAGGTGTACACACCGTGCATATCATATCTACAAGTCGTGTACTTATACCAAGTTATGCAGATTTAAAAATTTATTTATTTTAATATGTAAATCTTAAGACATGTACTTGCGTGTGGTCATAAAGACAGGACATGTCATGTGATAGATTTTAATATACATAAATATTTAAAAGTTTGATTAATATCTATGTAATGTTCAAATCTACATATCATGTATGAGTTGTATTACCAGTTGTTACTCTACATGCATTTAAGCATAACATGTGACCGAAAAATCACATAATTCATGTAATCATTTGGGAAGTACACATCATGAAAGTACGCGATAAGTCATTTATGCCATATGTCACAAGAATAAAACAATATATGAGTATAATACATATTGACACTACTACAAATACGGCCTTTATCAACGCTTACTTTATCAGCGCTTTCGTTTTAGCGCTGATAAATGACCATTTTATCAGCGCTTTTAAAAAAGCGCTGATAAAAGTTAAAAAAATTTAAAAAAAATTTAAAAAAAATTAAAAAATAATACGAATCAGGTGGGATTTTTATAGCGCTTGATCCCCCCATTTTACAGTGCTTTTCTGCCCCTGTACAGCACCCCACGCACCCCACGCACCCCACGCACCCCCTTCACCCTTTAACAGCGCTTGCTGCTATATTCCCCCATGCGCGCGCGCCCCTGCCTCCCACAGGATTTGAACTCGAGACCTCCCCCCTGCGCGCCTAAGCCTTTACCACTACTCTATTTTGATTTGTCTTCCAATTCATGATATCTCTCTCTATATATATATTTAGTTATATTTATTCGTATAGTAATATATATTTATATTAATATATATATAGTTATTAGATTATAATATATATATATATAGTTATATTATAATATATATATATATAGTTATATTATAATATATATATATATATAGTTATATTAATATATATATAGTAATATTAATATATATATATAGTGATATTAATATATATCTATATCTATATATATATATTTAGTTATATTTATTCGTATAGTAATATATATTTATATTAATATATATATATAGTTATATTAACATATATATAGTTATATGAATATATATATAGTGATATTAATATATATATTTATAGTAATACTAATATATATATATATGTAGTTATATTAATATATATATAGTTATTAGATTAATATATATATATAGTTAGATTAATATATATATATATATAGTTAGATTAATATATATATATATAGTTAGATTAATATATAGGTATATAAATATTCATATATTGGTATTTTAAATAAAATGGATATTAGTTATTATTTAGATAAAGCTAATATATTTTATATGTAAATATGTTTAATTATTTATTTAAAAAATTTAATTTTTAGGTGTGAATATATAAAAAATATGTACATATAGTTATATATTTGATTATAAATAGCAGTGAATTATAAAAAAGGATGAAATTTCAAAGACATAATATCAATATGAATGTAATACCTTGGAATAAATTCAGTCCCCGCCAAAAAAATCCAATAATACCCCCTTAAACGAGTTTGAAAATCCACAAAATGTTAAAAAATCTGGGTACCCCGACAAAAAACTCAGTTTTGGAGGCATTCTGAGCCTCTTTTGGCCTCGAAAAATGCTTGACCAGGGTTTCCTCAGGTCACAGCGACGTAGAGCTCGTCGCAGACTTCGATTTGATATGTGTTAGGGCTCAAACGGACACCCGGATCAAAAGTTATGGCCGTTTGAAGTTTGAGTTGCGTTTTCAACATATTTTGGATCTTTTTTTTTAATTTTTTTTAATTTTTTTAGTCCTCAAATTGTTATTAAATGACTATTACTCCATAATTATTATCAAATTATTAATTAAAAATATTTTTTTAATTTTTTAAGAAGCCATTTTCACTAAATATCTTATATATTAAGTATAATAAGTGTAAATGTACATTTATACTTATCTAAAATATATTTAAAAATTATATATTATATTTATATAACAATATAACTATATTTATATATTAATATATTAATATATTTTTAATTTTTTTTTGAAGCCGACCTTTTATCAGCGCTACTAAACAAGCGCTGATAAAGAGGGTCCCTTTATCAGTGCTTTTTCGTTAGCGCTGATAAAGGGGGGGCACTGCGAAAAACTGTTTTTGTGGTAGTGTGGGTAGAATTGGACACGTGTTCACCGTGGTACCTCCAAGATACAAGTTATGTACAAATTTAATTATAAATGAATTTATTAAATTAGTTTAAAATTATAATGGATGGGAATCTCAAGTAAATTTAGGTAATAATTAAGATAAAATGATTGATTAATTAAATATAATAATCAATGGATTCAAGCACGGTTTATCTTAAATAAGAATGATTAAAGAATTGAATGCTAGTTTTATTAAATGCATAATTTATTGCATGTATGTGGATTCACTACTGGGGAAATAAACTATACCCATGGTTGGGTATAGCCCTTAAAACCATGGGTATAGGCTATACCCACAGTTTCATAAACCGTGGGATACCGAGGCGTCAATATAGAGCTATACCCATGGTTTTATAGAAACTGTGGGTAACCTGGAGATTTTCATAATACCAACAGTTTTATTTAAATCATGGGCATATATCTATACCCACGGTTTACAAAACCATGGGTATAAATTATCACAACATACATAATACACTCACAGTTATTGAACTGTGGGTATAAATCCTTGACCTGTAAAAAAAATACAGCCTTCCCGCACTGGGTTGCTGCAGTAACCCGAACTGGGTTGCCACAATAACCCCAAATTTTGGATGGGGGCCTTTGGCCCCCAGACCCCCAATGTAGGGCCGCGTTGCCCCCTGCAACCCCCAATGATCTCACCGTGGAGCTCGACCTACGAAAATTGTGGTATGGTGCGTTGTATGGGGCACAAGCATTTGGACCTAAACATCATCCAGACCAAATCGTGATACACCAATCCAACAAAATGAACTAAAGACCAGGTATGATTTTTGAGTAAAGATGAAAACTCTTCATGAATCACTTAATGCCACTAAGGTTGAAACAAGGCATCCTTAAAAGATCTAGGTTCCACAGACGCAGTATAAAACTTTGGGTTTGAAAATACTAGCCTTGGAACATGTGGTCATAGGATGAGAATTATGAGGAATGGAATGAGTTGACTGGCTATAAGACTGCTCTGAGGCAGGAGCATCAACAAGAGATTGTCTCGAAGAATTATCACCTAGAGGCTATCCAGAAAACTATGCTGATGTGGGAAGAGCACCAAGAGACCCATTAAGGGAAATTGAAGCAGCAAGAGGTGAACTAGGCTAAGGAAAAGAGGATAAACTAGTAGGCAATGAACCATAAATTGAAATTGAATAAACTTAGCTATTAGTAGCTTTAGTGATGGGACACAAATAATCCACTAAAAGAGGAAAGCAATAAGATTTGGAACTAGTTTCAGAAAAATTTGATGATGATAAATCCGAGTGCTAATGTTGAAAATGAAACCATGATTCATCAAATACAACATGTCGTGAGATAAAAACACTACTAGTTGAATCCAAACACATGTATATATTGAAGCCAATTTGTAACGACCCAAAGTTTCATTAATGGAAAATCCCTCTTGATCCAGTTAAATGTTTCTTTATGAAAAAAATGTTTTTATAAGATGTCAACTTCTTTAGTTTTATGTTAAGATTTGTGACCGTTGCTTTTATAGCCGTTGAACAGTGATCATCTGAGTAGTATAAAGATAAGGCTTTAACGAAACCATTTCTACTCAGACAAAGGAAGCGATGACCTCATCCAGTAGAATTGCCCCTTACGAAGCCCATTTTTCGGAGCTCGGAAAAGAGGTGGCGTCTTTGGGCTTTGCCCTTGACCAAGCCCAAGCTGAGCTTCATCAAGTCAAGCTCGAACGTGATCGTCTACGGGAAAAATGGAAGTTGATAGAGATTACCACTCGAGCGATGTTATCCGAGCAACCCCAAGAGTCTGTCACCATCGCACACCTTACCCTTAGTTCTTATGTGGCTATTTTAAGGGGTTATGTAACAAATAAGTAGCACCATGTTCATGTACATTATTTTTTGTATATAATAATGAATATAATTTTTTGATACATTGTAATTAGTTTTTAAAGTACAAATGGTGTTTTTAGTTATTATTTAATTAAGAATTATATTTTATTAAATTAAAGGATTTTTGAATTAAATAATATTTTAATAAAATATTATTATTAATATTAAATTAATTTTTATTAAATATAAATGATCTTATAATTTTATGAATGCAATTAAAATTTTTATTAAGGTTTGAAAGCCATTTCTGTCAAAACCCGTGAATTTTTTATAAATGTCGATTTTTATTTTAAAAGTGAAAATTCACATATTTATAAAATTATTTAGATAAAATAAATATTATTTTTGGAATCAGGACGTCGAAATTATCCAACGGTGAATTTTTCATAATTTTCTGAGACAGTCAAATTTTTGGGTAAAAATTAAATACCATTTAAATATATAATGTGTTTTATGACATCATAATGACCCAATGGTGATGTAATAAAATACCATAATCCTTATGTTCGGCCAATATGTGTTTTATCATTAAAATAATGAGGTTTTGGGTTTATTTGACTTACTTTTCAAAGCATTAATGGAGCCCTCAAGACTTATTCAACACTTTGCCTTTTTAAATTAATTTCCATGGGAGTGTGACTCACCTCCACATAAGCAATCCTAATTTTTTAATAAGTTCGGACCTTGGACTTGTAAAATATTTTTTTCCTCTTTCCTTTTCCAGAAACCATGGGCAAATACCATGGGATGGTTTGTGGTTTGGATTATTTTAATATAAGGGGTCCCAAACCTAAATAATAAAGAATTCTCTCACCTTTCCTATATAAACCCACCCAAGCTCCCACTTCCTCCTCACTCAAAGCCCTTGAAGTTCGTCCAACCTCTGCCCTAATCTCTCTAGAATCCTCTCAAGGTGCCCCAAGCTCCCAAGAAGCCTCTCACAAGCCTCTCTCTAGCCTTTGGAAGCACACTTCCAAGTAAGGGTTTTTTTCTTCCTTTCTCATTTTTTGTCAATTTTCTTTAAGTTGTATTGCCCTTTTTATTTCAATTATGAATGTTGGGGTATGGTTTCGCACCTCCCCCATACTGCCCTCTTATTGTTTGAATGATGGGAGAACCCTTTCTCTCTCATTAAATGCCTCCCATGTACACCCGTTACTATGCCGAACTTCCGAAATGAACTTCTCTCTCTTCTTTTACATTCAAGCAATACTTTTGTATCATGAATCTAAATTACACTTCGATTGTTGGGACATGTATATATATGATATCCTTACTG
Source organism: Viscum album (assembly GCA_963277665.1). Taxonomy (NCBI): domain Eukaryota; kingdom Viridiplantae; phylum Streptophyta; class Magnoliopsida; order Santalales; family Viscaceae; genus Viscum; species Viscum album. The sequence goes on along the minus strand of OY728130.1, from coordinate 1,596,152,989 downwards.
TCCATTACATGTAAATATGATGAGGAACCCCTTTCTCTCTCATCAAACTTTTTTATGAATTCTTATGTCACGCCGTTACGCTGCCGAAATCGCACCGATTTTCTAAGCCAATGTCTTTGTGTAGTGAATACCATGCCCATTTCTCCATCAAGGGTATTCACCTTTATGCACATTTACATATTGATTATAAATTTTCATGTATGAATTCCACATTCCTTTATCGTGGAAGAAATGATTATGTTTTATGAATCCATGTTTTATGATCCATGTGGCACACTTATGCATGAAATGAAATGTTTAAGAAGGGTGCGCCCTTTATAGCGCTCCAATGCATTGGGTAAAGTATAGTATCATGATACGTCATGTGCAATGAGTGTTTACTCATGCTAATTCAAGTGCAACGAGGGTTTACTCGTGCTTCAAGTGCAATGAGGGTTTACTCATGCTCCATGTGCAATGAGCCTTGGCTCATGCTAATTCAATGTTAAGTGTTGTTGCCACATTTCCATGTTATGATTATCATGCTTTGTCATGCCTTTATGTTCATGTTTCTATTATTCTCTATTGATATGCCTATTTCCTAACATGTATTTCACTCCTCATGTTATTCATTGTTTACTCCCTTACTGGGCTTTATAGCTCACCCTTTTCTTATGCATGTCCTCAGGTTATCCCATGCAATGCTAAGTACGAAGGAATGTAGTGGTCATGTAAAGGAAGTTTTCAATAAAGATGTTGTATTTCAAGTTTAAAGTTTTTATGTAATGATCCTAAGCCCCAAAGACACTAAACCTCTCGATCTTTTTTGTTGGATCAAGTGAAGTTTTATGTAATAAAGCATGTTTAAGTTGTAATAAAAAGCAGGGTTGTCATAGTTGGTATCAGAGGATAGGTTTAGTTATTTTTGGGATTAGGAAACCCTAGTAAAGCCTTAGATACAAGACTAAGCATAATAAAAACATCCCTAAGTTTTGGTAAATACTAAGTAAGTGGTTTATCAAACAAATACATCCCTGTCTGGATACGAGCAGGTAGAGGCGGCTCTGGCACAGATGTATCCTAGGGGTAAAACCCGAAAACACCGCTTTGAGCTAGACTCGAACGGGAACTGGTGCACGACAACGGGCCTTGCTGCACTCTTGGTTACGACACTCCCGGGGGATATGTTTTGATAAATTCACAATCTTAGTATGAACCCTTATTAAGGGAAAAATGCCCCTAAGAATATATGTTAGAAGGAAGATCATGAAAAGCCTGGATTGAATCCTATAGACTCATGAGTTAAAGAGATTAAAGTTTATTTATAAGTCATCAAATTTTGTCTTTGGATTACCCTTTATGTGTTACCCCTAACTTTCCTTTTATTCCAGCCAATGGCCGGTAATAGGAGAACTCGGGCTAACAACCGTTGTGAAGATCAGTGTGATGATTGTACTTATGAGATGCCCAATCCAATGGGAGCGGGAATCACGAACTTTGTCACGCTTCTCTCTCATCTAACTCAAGTTTTGAATAGAAACACTGGTCAAGAGGAATGTTCAACCCCCCCTAAGAAAGAACAAGTCGCTATTGAAAGCTTCATGAGACAAAGGCCTCCTACTTTTAGTGGATCATCCGATCCCATGATTGCTGAACAATGGATCAACTCCATTGAAAAGATATTCTCCATCCTCCAATGCTCTTAAAAAGAGAAGGTTCTCCTAGCGGCTTATCGTATGGAGGGTGAGGCTGATCAATGGTGGACGTTGATCAAAAATACGAAGCCTGAGGAGGAGATCGAGGCTTTGGAATGGAAGGAATTCCGGAAGATGTTTTTCGATAAATATTTTCCGCGCACCCTCCGTCTTAAGATGGAAAGGGACTTCCTTTCCCTCAAGCAGAAAGATGAGGAATCTGTGGGAGCGTACGAGGCAAACTTCACAAGGCTTGCACGATATGCTTCCGGCTTTGTCGTTACCCCCAAATGCAAGGTTGACCGCTTCTTTGGTGGGCTGAAGCCTAGCTTGCGGAAAGCATTAGCGATCCGTGACTTCGACAGCTATGAGGAAATTGTCCGATGTGCCCTCAAGGTTGAAATGGAGATCGGAGAATCACAGGGGTATCATGGGGACAAGAAGCGGAAGGTGGACTTCAATGCTGGTGGTCCGATGGATAAATCCAACGGCGCTAAGAAATTCCAGCACCCCACTTGCCAAAAGTGTGGAAAGAAGCACCCTGGAAATTGCCTTAGGGGGACAAGAAAATGCTTCAAGTGTGGAAGAGAAGGGCACCTAGCGGTTAACTGTCAGCAAGAAGGACCCGCGGCTGCGACAGAGGAGAGGAACGCTCCGTTCGAGCCTCAACGCGTTGTTCAATGCTTCAAATGCAAAGAACCGGGTCATTTTGTGAATCAGTGCCCTAATCCAAGGGTTATCGGAGGCAATCAACAACCTCCAAGACAACAAGGAAGAGCTTTTTCCATCACTTCTACCGAAGTGAACCCCGACAACGAAGTGGTGACAGGTACACTAGTTATTCATTCAAGAGTAGTGAACGTACTTTTTGATTCAGGTTCTACACATTATTTTATATCTCAAAAGTTTAGTAGAACAATCCCTGCACCACCACAAATCATGGAAGTAAAGATGTCGGTGAGTACGGCAAATGGGGCAATCATTGCATCCCATGAGTATAAGTCCTCCCCTGTTATAATATGTGGATTGAATTTCCCAGCGAACCTCGTCATACTCCCTTTGGTGGAATTTGATGCAATTCTTGGCATGGATTGACTTTCTTTATATAGAGCCAACATAAATTGTCGGGAGAGGGAAATCACACTCCATATGGAGAATCGACCCCCGATTCTTTACAAGTGTCAAGAGGAAGATGAATCTCCTTTAGATCCATCATCTCAAGCATGGATATTACTGCCTTATGAGCACGCATATCTGGCTCAGATGATTAAGTCCAAGGAAGAAACCACCCTTGAAGAAATGCCTATTGTGAGGGAATTCGCTGAAGTATTTCCCGAGGAACTTCCTGGTCTTCCTCCAAGAAGAGATGTTGAGTTCTCAATTGAACTTATACCTGGGGCACTACCAATATCCAAGACTCCATATAGAATGGCTGTTGTTGAGCTTGAAGAGCTGAAGAAACAACTACAGGAGAATCTGGATAAAGGGTTTATACGCCCAAGTGCATCACCATGGGGTGCACCAGTCCTCTTCGTCAAGAAGAAGGATGGGTCAATGCGGCTTTGCATCGATTATCATGAACTTAACAAAATCACGATAAAGAACAAGTATCCTCTCCCAAGAATCGATGACTTGTTTGATCAGCTGCGTGGAGCACAATACTTCTCCAAGGTGGACTTGCGGTCGGGATATTATCAAGTAAGGGTGAAGAAGGAAGATATCCCCAAGACTGCTTTTCGTACAAGGTACGGGCACTATGAATTCATAGTAATGCCTTTTGGACTCACCAATGCTCCAGCAATATTCATGGACTTGATGAATAGAGTCTTTAGAGATTACCTAGACAAATTTGTGGTAGTCTTTATAGATGATATTCTAATATACTCCAAAACCAAGGAGGACCATGAGGAGCATTTAAAAACTATACTAGAGACTTTGCGCAAGGAGAAGCTCTATGCCAAGTACAGTAAGTGTGAGTTTTGGTTGAAGGAAGTCTCATTCTTGGGTCATATCATCACAAGAAATGGGATATCTGTGGACCCCTCCAAAACAGATGCAATTGAGGGATGGTCGAGGCCAACATCGGTAACTGATATCCGTAGCTTCTTGGGGTTAGCTGGATATTATCGACGATTTGTGAGAAATTTCTCACGATTGTCCAACCCTCTTACCAAGCTAACTCGAAAGGGAGTAAAGTTTGCTTGGAGTGATGAATGCGAAGAAAGCTTCAAGGAGTTGAAAATGAGGCTTATCACTGCACCCGTGCTCACTTTACCCACAAGTGGGGAGCTTTTTATGGTATTCAGTGATGCTTCGAAGAAGGGCTTAGGATGTGTGCTGATGCAGAATGATAAAGTGATATCCTATGCCTCAAGGCAGTTGAAAATCCATGAGCGAAACTATCCAACGCATGATCTGGAGTTGGCGGCGGTGATCTTTGCCTTGAAAATCTGGCGGCATTATCTCTATGGAGAGAAATGTGAGATATATACTGACCACAAGAGTCTTAAATATATATTCACACAGAAAGAGCTTAATATGCGCCAGAGAAGATGGATAGAGCTCATCAAGGATTATGACTGTTCAATACATTACCACCCTGGGAAGGCGAACAAGGTGGCGGATGCCCTAAGTAGAAAGGATCCAGCAATTCTATCAATGATGAGAATTGAGAAGGATCCAATCTTCTTAGACTTGATGAAGATGGACGTGGGAATCATAAAGAAGGGAACATCATCAATCCTTTCACAAATGATTGCTCAACCATCTCTTTTGGAAAGGTTAAAGGATGCTCAAAAGGATGATGCGGGAATCCAAGAAAAAGTGGAAGCTATCAAAAAGGGAAAATCCTCAGAGTTTAATGTTAATGAAGAAGGAATTGTGCGGTTTGGGAAAAGACTATGTGTTCCATCAAGTTCGGAGCTGAAGAAGGAACTTTTGGATGATGCACATAGTTCAAATTTCTCTATTCACCCAGGGAGCACAAATATGTATCGAGATCTCCGAGAAAACTTTTGGTGGGATAATATGAAGAAGGAGATCGCTGAATATACATCAAAGTGCCTGGTGTGTCAGCAAGTGAAGGCAGAGAGGCAGAAGTCTAAGGGGATGATGCAACCATTGCCCATACCAAAATGGAAATGGGAGAACATCACTATGGACTTTGTCACCGGACTTCCAAGGACATCCAAAGGCAACAATGCAATCTGGGTTGTTGTGGATCGTCTTACAAAGACTGCACACTTCATTGCTATTCGAGAGGATTTCTCTTTGGATCAACTGGCACGGATATATATCAGGGAAGTGGTACGGTTGCATGAAGTACCACTATCTATTGTGTCTGACCGAGATCCAAGATTTACCTCTAAGTTTTGGAAGAGTCTTCAACATGCTCTGAATACTGAACTGAACTTCAGTACGGCCTATCATCCTCAAACTGATGGCCAATCCGAGCGGACTATCCAAACACTTGAGGATATGTTGAGAGCGTGCTCAATGGACTTTAAAGGAGGATATGATCAACATCTTCCTCTGGTTGAGTTCTCTTATAATAATAGTTTCCACTCGAGCATCCAAATGGCACCATATGAAGCCCTGTATGGGAAAAGGTGTAGAACACCGGCATGTTGGGATGAGGTCGGTGAACGTAAGCTGCTTGGACCAGAAATGGTCGAAGAAATGGTGGAGAAGGTGAAAACCATTCAGCAGCATATCAAGGCAGCCCAAAGTCGACAGAAGAGTTATGCAGATAATCGTCGACGAGACCTTGAGTTTAAAGTCGGAGACATGGTGTTTTTACGCATATCTCCGTGGAAGAAGGTCATGAGGTTTGGAAAGAAAGGGAAGTTAAGTCCAAGGTACATCGGCCCATTCGAGATTCTTGATCGTGTTGGGGCTGTGGCCTATCGACTAACACTTCCACCGACTATGTCCAAGGTGCATGATGTCTTTCATGTATCCCTCTTAAGGAAGTACATACCGGACCCTTCACATGAACTCTCTTTCGAGGTGGTACAATTGGAAGATGATCTTTCTTATGAGGAGCAACCATTGAAGATCTTAGATCGTAGAGAAAAAGTTCTACGAAATAAGACAATGCCCCTCGTCAAGGTGTTGTGGAGAAACCACAAGTTTGAAGAAGCAACTTGGGAGTCGGAGGATATGATGAAGCTAAGTTACCCACATTTGTTTTAGTGTGGGAAAAGGAAAATTTCGAGGGCGAAATTTCTTAAGGGGGGAATGTTGTAACGACCCAAAGTTTCATTAATGGAAAATCCCTCTTGATCCAGTTAAATGTTTCTTTATGAAAAAAATGTTTTTATAAGATGTCAACTTCTTTAGTTTTATGTTAAGATTTGTGACTGTTACTTTTATAGCCGTTGAACAGTGATCATCTGAGTAGTATAAATATAAGGCTTTAACGAAACCATTTCTACTCAGACAAAGGAAGCGATGGCCTCATCCAGTAGAATTGCCCCTTACGAAGCCCATTTGTTGGAGCTCGGAAAAGAGGTGGCGTCTTTGGGCTTTGCCCTTGACCAAGCCCAAGCTGAGCTTCATCAAGTCAAGCTCGAACGTGATCGTCTACGGGAAAAATGGAAGTTGATAGAGATTACCACTCGAGCGATGTTATCCGAGCAACCCCAAGAGTCTGTCACCATCGCACACCTTACCCTTAGGTCTTATGCGGCTATTTTAAGGGGTTATGTAACAAATAAGTAGCACCATGTTCATGTACATTATTTTTTGTATATAATAATGAATATAATTTTTTGATACATTGTAATTAGTTTTTAAAGTACAAATGGTGTTTTTAGTTATTATTTAATTAAGAATTATATTTTATTAAATTAAAGGATTTTTGAATTAAATAATATTTTAATAAAATATTATTATTAATATTAAATTAATTTTTATTAAATATAAATGATCTTATAATTTTATGAATGCAATTAAAATTTTTATTAAGGTTTGAAAGCCATTTCTGTCAAAACCCGTGAATTTTTTATAAATGTCGATTTTTATTTTAAAAGTGAAAATTCACATATTTAGAAAATTATTTAGATAAAATAAATATTATTTTTGGAATCAGGACGTCGAAATTATCCAACGGTGAATTTTTCATAATTTTCTGAGACAGTCAAATTTTTGGGTAAAAATTAAATACCATTTAAATATATAATGTGTTTTATGACATCATAATGACCCAATGGTGATGTAATAAAATACCATAATCCTTATGTTCGGCCAATATGTGTTTTATCATTAAAATAATGAGGTTTTGGGTTTATTTGACTTACTTTTCAAAGCATTAATGGATCCCTCAAGACTTATTCAACACTTTGCCTTTTTAAATTAATTTCCATGGGAGTGTGACTCACCTCCACATAAGCAACCCTAATTTTTTAATAAGTTCGGACCTTGGAATTGTAAAATATTGTTTTCCTCTTTCCTTTTCCAGAAACCATGGGCAAATACCATGGTATGGTTTGTGGTTTGGATTATTTTAATATAAGGGGTCCCAAACCTAAATAATAAAGAATTCTCTCACCTTTCCTATATAAACCCACCCAAGCTCCCACTTCCTCCTCACTAAAAGCCCTTGAAGTTCGTCCAACCTCTGCCCTAATCTCTCTAGAATCCTCTCAAGGTGCCCCAAGCTCCCAAGAAGCCTCTCACAATCCTCTCTCTAGCCTTTGGAATCACACTTCCAAGTAAGGGTTTTTTTCTTCCTTTCTCATTTTTTGTCAATTTTCTTTAAGTTGTATTGCCCTTTTTATTTCAATTATGAATGTTGGGGTATGGTTTCACACCTCCCCCATACTGCCCTCTTATTGTTTGAATGATGGGAGAACCCTTTCTCTCTCATTAAATGCCTCCCATGTACACCCGTTACTATGCTGAACTTCCGAAAGGAACTTCTCTCTCTTCTTTTACATTCAAGCAATACTTTTGTACCATGAATCTAAATTACACTTCGATTGTTGGGACATGTATATATATGATATCCTTACTGTCCATTACATGTAAATATGATGAGGAACCCCTTTCTCTCTCATCAAACTTTTTTATGAATTCTTATGTCACGCCGTTACGCTGCCGAAATCGCACCGATTTTCTAAGCCAATGTCTTTGTGTAGTGAATACCATGCCCATTTCTCCATCAAGGGTATTCACCTTTATGCACATTTACATATTGATTATAAATTTTCATGTATGAATTCCACATTCCTTTATCGTGGAAGAAATGATTATGTTTTATGAATCCATGTTTTATGATCCATGTGACACACTTATGCATGAAATGAAATGTTTAAGAAGGGTGCGCCCTTTATAGCGCTCCAATGCATTGGGTAAAGTATAGTATCATGATATGTCATGTGCAATGAGTGTTTACTCATGCTAATTCAAGTTCAACTAGGGTTTACTCGTGCTTCAAGTGCAATGAGGGTTTACTCATGCTCCATGTGCAATGAGCATTGACTCATGCTAATTCAATGTTAAGTGTTGTTGCCACATTTCCATGTTATGATTATCATGCTTTGTCATGCCTTTATGTTCATGTTTCTATTATTCTCTATTGATATGCCTATTGCCTAACATGTATTTCACTCCTCATGTTATTCATTGTTTACTCCCTTACTGCGCTTTATAGCTCACCCTTTTCTTATGCATGTCCTCAGGTTATCCCATGCAATGCTAAGTACGAAGGAATGTAGTGGTCATGTAAAGGAAGTTTTCAATAAAGATGTTGTATTTCAAGTTTAAAGTTTTTATGTAATGATCCTAAGCCCCAAAGACACTAAACCTCTCGATCCTCTTTGTTGGATCAAGTGAAGTTTTATGTAATAAAGCATGTTTAAGTTGTAATAAAAAGCAGGATTGTCATACAATTTGTGTTTATTTTGTATTTGTTGTCAATGAAGGAGGAAAACCTACTGGTTTGGGGTGCTTGAAGGGTTCAAATATTGCTGCTGGTTTGTGCCTTCCGCAGTTATTGGTTTCAATGTTGTGGGGCTTTCCCACGCTGGTTGGGGTGCCTGAATGGAGGTTGAATTCCACTATTTGGAGGATGGTACACCTACTTAGATGGTTCGTGCTTATTGAAGGGATTCAGGCATTGCAAGTGGAGTCAAGTAATTTCGTTGCTGGCTTGCTTTCTAGGATACTACAGCTTGGAGGTTGAACTAAACATGGGTCCATTCTAGGTTTTATCAAGTGTCTATTTCTATGAGTTCATCCTACCACTTCTCGGTTCAAATAAGGGTCAAACTGGTTTGCTACTACTTCATCATTTGATGGATTTTTGTCCACTGTATTAAGGAGAGCTAGTTCATTGTTCGATTAAAGGTTGCACACAATCTGTTTGATGCAAGTATAAGGAGGTATAGGGAACTACGACTATTGATGGAGGTTCTAACGTTGTAGATCCCAAAGGCACTACAACAAATATACTAGGGTACTCCATACCACTGTTATAAGTTTTTTATTTCATAGCAACATAGAAGAGGACTCGGGTGCTTGTCCTTTTACGTTGCTATTTGAGGGGATTCTCAGTATGAGCAAGATAGAGATACGTGCAAATCAATTGGAGGGCTTCGATCACTATTCAAAGTAGAGTCATTGTTCAAGAACTGGGTTTAGATCAACATCGAGAGAAGGAGGTTTGGGTTCATACTACTTCCTAGTGGTTAGTAATTAGTTCTTTAGGTGACTTGTGGCTGTTGTCTAGTGTAACAAGGCTGCTTATTCGTGATCAATGTGAAGCTATACACCATGTTCTTGATCAATTTTCAAAGAGAAGGTACATCTACATCCTGTCTTAACCAAGATCTCCCTTCCCACAATCCAAACATCCCTTATTTCACAAGACCTAAAACCAGCCCCACCCATCACCTTGAACCCTAATCCATCATCACAATTACGAGCCCCTTTCAACATACCTAACTTCCCTACATTCCAAGGCCTTTCTAACATATTTTCTAACCAATCCAAGTAGATCCTACTTCCAAGCCTACTACTAACCCACCCCCGCTAAAAATTTCCCAAGCCCCCTTCCAAGCTAAATTCCTCCATTAATTCACCACCTTCGCATTGTCTCTAGCCAAAAAAACCCACTTCAAAATCCCCTTCCAACCCCTTCCATAATTAAAACCAAGTTAAGCCCAACCATGGTAGACCAATATAACACACTTCAATCCCAATAATTCCTAACCACCTGACACTTGGTAGCATCTTAAAGAGAGAGAAACAACAATCTTGGAGAATGTTTGTTGTAGGAATTGCAAAAGGAATATCCTGAAGGCTACCAGATTCATCACCGGGTAACCAATTATCTTTATTCTTCTCTATAAAGAGTGGAATACCCACTTGTTAAAACCCCCCTCCCCTCCGGGTAAAACTGTACATCTACAATTCTGCTTCTTACTGAGAAAAAAGTCCAAATTTCAGGGACTGTTTTTTTTAATTTCATCTTCTTCTAGCTACATTGTTCTTCCATTAAATCCACTCTAACTATATCTTCCATTTATGTTCATGCTGTGAAAATTTTCTTACACTTCAGGGGTATACTCAGTGCACCTGAGCTAATAAAAAATACAGCTTCCTCATAAAAAAACTGATGTGGGATTGTGCCCAATGTACCATGAATGGAAATGCGCTAATGAAACTGCACCATCGCCTGATAGGCATCCCCACTGTTGGATCCATCCCTGCACATATCCCAACCATATATCCCTATTTCTTCAATCTGACCTACTCACCTGCATCAATAGGCCTTCACCCTGACACTTTGAAATTCCTGGCTACCATGATCAGATCTCCGACCACCTCACCACCTGATACTTAGAGATCTTGATCAAAATGCCAGGATGCCACAATTATCTTAAATCAGAGGGATGAATAAATCAATTAGTCATGTTGCTCAATCACTATGCTTTAAATCCAATATAACATAGGGACTTTCCAATATCATCTTAATGCTCGGTGTAATCTCGACCCTTCCAATAGATTCTCAAGGTCCAATGTTGTCCCAGGTTGATGTGGAAGACTGAAAGTCGGAGAAGTTAGTAATGCTTCTTACTTCAGTTGATGTAAATTTAAAATTGTTTGAGTGTTGAATATTTTATTGACTAATTTAGATATTGAATAAGTTCAGGAGTAAAATATAAGTATCTAAAAGTTAGAAGATCAAAAGTTAAGAAAAAAAACAATTCATAAGTTAAATGATTGGAATATGTATATAATATAAGTATCCATAATTTTGAATATTGGAAAATGTTACAAAGGAATAACTCTTAAAAATCCATATTTATGAAAGAATAACATTTATTTGAGTCTAAAAGAGGTATCAAGATGATAATTTTCCTAAGTTGAGAAGATAATATTTTAAGGAAAATAAAACCCGAAGAAGTTCATATATCAAGATGTAGAGAATCTTAGAAGTGGGATTGAAGTTTTTTAAATTTATTCTTGAAAAAAAGAAGGATTCTATTACCAATGTAGCTAGAGTCACGTGTGAGTCACATTCTGTGGAACTCATGCTGGGTGAACCCAATAATATACATGAATGTAATGTGGTGTGTTTTCTAGAATCACAAGGGGATCAATGGAGGGTCAAATAAATATATAAATTTTTATCAATCAAATCACTAGACATTTAATTGAGAATTTATAAGATAACTACATTATGGAATCTATATGAAAAACCAATTTGATATAGAGTAGTATGATTTGGGTTGAAGAATTTGAGAGTCTAGAGCTTTAAGTTCCAAATCATCAGTGTGTGAATTCTAGATGTTATGGAACTAGAAGTTACTATATAAGACTAATATTTAAAAATAACCAACCTAAGTTTCAAATATTGATGTGCTTGAAGAATTTGAGGGAATAACGATTAAGAAACAAGAATATAGTGAGTCTAACCTATATGTTCCAAAGCGTCTACTGAGTCAAGGAAGTTCAGTTTATTGATTCAGAAATTACATATTCTAAATATTCCTTAATCCATGGAAGATGAAAACTTGAAGAAACTTATATAATATGAATTTAATCATTATGAATATTATGGGAGCATTAATTATGTGCATGTAGTTGAATTTTTTCATTCAGTGGTAGTCGAAGACCTACTGTTGAGGAAGAAGTTCTTATAATTGGTATAGTGACATCCGGGAGACGAAGATTGATATTTTTCATGAGTTTGAGGATGATGGTAGAATACTAGAGAGATCTAGTATACATAATTCTATACTAGTTAGAATACTAAAGCGATTCAAGGAGATAAATACTATCATGAAAAATCATTGGCATAAGGATGATAACTTCTCACGACCAATATAGGTGTTGAGTATAATATGATACCTAATAACCCAATTGCAAACAATTTTCTACAAAAGTAATACAATATTTGTCTCATACTAAATGTAGACACAACAAGGAGTCAATTTTCATATAGGGAATAAACCTTATAAAAATAATTCATGTTGTTGTCACTTATTTATTTAACATTTCACACATGACAATGTTTGTTGGAAATTCATATATTTTGCAGTCTCCCATATCTTCTCATTATAAATTACAATGTACCCAATCCTTATTCATGGGAATTCACAATTCATTCCTAGACATTCTCAATCCCTCCTTAATTATTCATGTTTCCTAGGACCTCCCATGGTCCAGACATAGACTCTAATATAGGAATACTAGGATGGACTAAGGTGGATGGGCTATGCCCACGAGCTGGAACAAGTGTCTGGGCATCAAGGAATCACCACTTAGGAATGATTTCACCCACAAAAAAATTAATTAAAATAACAGCAAAAAATAAATAAAATTCAGCACGACTCATCCATATGTCGAATGTCCACACAGAAGGAAAAGAAAATAAAAAAATAGCACAGTACAAAGGTAGAAAAAAATGAAACACACTAATTGATCGCTCTACTGCCTCGATCTCCCTCCCCTATAATGAAAACCGCCTAGGCACCTCCAGTGTCCTTTTGGCCCCCTTCACAGAATATAACTACCCTTAATCCATAGAAATCAATAAAAAGTCTAAGTGGCCAATGCAATAAAGAAAATAAAATAAAAACTAAACTAGAACATACCTGTCTCTTGTGACTATACAAGTCACTAACCCAATATAAGAACCACAACACCCCATGGGTCAAAACATGTTCCTATAAGGTGTGGAAAAGCAGGATAACAGGCAGTGTTCATGAGGGAAAACATGCATCATGTTCTTGCATTGTTCAAATGGTTGCATGAATTAAGTTTTCAGGTCTCATGCCAGTGATGTTCTGAATGAATATTTTTGGTAATATAGTTTCCATAGTATTCAGAGTCTTAAATGAAGAATATAGTGTTGTAATATTCAAGATTTTATTTTAAGGAAATATTCACAAAAAGCATCAAAATCGAGTAATGTAAGTCAAATATATTAAGAAAACTTCTAAAAAGTTTTAACATTAATCACCCATAAATGTTTCTAGATTACTTGTTGAAAGTGGAAAAAAATACATTGTTCACCACATATAAATGTTTTTTTCTTAGAAAATTTATGTGCGATTATTTTTTTAAATAAGAAACAAACTTCATTTTTTTGAAAGAATTTATCATAAATTAAAGAGCCCAATTTTATGTAGTTTTTTACTTTTCATCAAAAGACTTCCAACAATCAGGGTGCCATAACAGTTTCAAAAACAATATAATCTATACTGCCAACTGAATAGAGTGGAAAAATTCATGATCTACAACTGACTTTAATCAATGAATAAAATTTTCAAAAAATGTATTCATTGGTTAATAATAGAACAAATCAGTTATCAAGTAATCTTAAATATCAGCAATGCTAAGACTTTAAGATAAAACATGTAGATTTTTGTGTGAAAAAAAATCTTACAAAATTAAAATAAAACCAAATAATTGATATGTAAAACTCACACATGATATTGATTAAAAATAAAATAAATTCATTAACTATAATAAAGTTCTCTACCATTCTAGAAAAAAATTGAAAAAATCATAAAAGTACTCTATATTCATAACATTTTTATAATCAAAGATGCGAGCACACATCAATTGACCTATGATCTTAAACATTCTGAAAATAGTGTGTATTAAGAAATTTACAATAATACAAATAAAGGTTAATGGTAAAATAGAAAAAAATACACATTGTTTTTTAAAGAAAAATGAGCTTGTAGGCCCCCCTTGATATAATGTGTCATTGATTTAGATTTTATATGTTTTTATGATTTCTATTATTTTAATTTCACATAATGATATGTTGTGTCACAAATAAATAACTTTATGCAAACAAAAATAAAATTATTTAAATAAAAATTTACATGAATGTAGAATTATGCAATAACATGGAAAATAGTTGTCATTGAAGGCATTATTAGTGTAGATAATAGATTCAATATCCTCTATAAAATGCAACTGGACCAGTAGCAAAGGCAAGCAATAAAAAGAAGTGTGCATGTACAAAGATATTGTATACAAAGAATATACCTAATTTTCCTTGTGACCTAAACTCATTAAAAAGTTATCAGGCTTTATATCATGACAGAGAAAACCCCTTGAGTTCATGTATTCAACTCTATTTATCTATATAAATAAAAGAAAAATCTATAATCATAGAATTCATAGTTCCCAGTCCAACCACAAGATTTTAAAAAGTATCAGCATGCATACCATTTGATCTGCTAGCATTAACACTATTTTTAATGAGAATTTCCAATTGCAATAGTTGAATAGGTCTTCTATGCTTGGTACAAGAAGGTTGATAACCATAATATGGTAATCATCCTCTACTCCAAACCATTTGACGTGAAGAATTACAAATTTAAACATAAGAATATAATTTAATTTAATTCAAATAACCAAATATCTGAACAAATTGCAAGCAAAAAAGGGTAATTAAGATTCCATTTAAAATCAGGGGAACATTTGAATCAAACTTACCTGTGATGTGAGGAGACCCGTGAAAATTAGGGTTTATGAACAGGTAAGGGAGGGAGCTGAGGGGGAGGCAGAGCCCGAGTCGGTGGTAGGGAGGCGAAGTCAGGGAGGCCGATGCAGAGGCAAGAAGGCAGAGGGAGGCAAGCGGGGGCTGGGAGGCAGAGGCCATGAGTTTGGGGTGGAGGTCGGGAGGCGGACGTGGAGGGAGGGAAGCGGGGGTCAGGAGGTGGAGGCTAGAAGGTAGAGAGAGGGAGGTGAGGGCCAATAGGTGGACGCGTAGGAAGGGAGGTAGGGGCTGATAGTTGAGGGCCAAGAGGTTTAGGCGGAGGGTGAGAGGTAGGGGCTGGGATGTCACGACTCGTCCCCCAGGGCTCGTGCTGTGACTACCCCAAGCCCACCTCCTGAAGTCCAGGGGCCATCGACTAGCGTTGAAGGCGTTAATCTACAAGTGGGAGGCATTTACCTGAGTACCTGTACGCACACACACGGCCAACCACGTCCCACAAACTGAAAGGGGAAAACAAGTATACTAAAACAAGTACTGAGTACAAGTAAAACTGAAAAAAAGTGGGCCAAAATACAAACCCAACAAAAGAAATAAAAACAGGAAAGTACAAAGGGACTTGGGTAGACATCCGCTGAAAACCCCATTTTATGGTAAGAGTAGTGTAGCTACTGGAAGCCGAAGTAGTACGTCATGTTTGCCTGATCCTACTAGGCCCCACCTGGTCCTAGGCTACCAAGTCCTCCGTCGAAGTGTCGATCGTCTACACCAGACACAACACGTGCAGATGAAGCCTATGTAGGGGTGAGTAACAAAATACTTATTAGGGGACCCCAAAATATAAAGGAAAGACCAAAAAGTAATCCTCAATGCAAATCATGAAGCATAAGCATGAAACACAAGATAACTCACACCAGGTATACATCTAGGGTAGTGATAAAAGAATCATCAGTTACATCATCGAACACCTCGAATGCTGTAGAACTCCTCCATTATGAGTACAGTGGGCCTACCAGGTCATAGAGAAGCCACTTCCTACTAACCTTGGACTACTATGGTACTCATCCCTGATGATTAGCGTAGGTATGATGAGTCACACAGTCTCACTGCCACCATGGGCTTGTAAAGTCACACAGATGTGCTTCCCACCTAGGCCAACTGGGGTACTCCTCCCCATCACGTACTGTGGGTTTTCCAAGTCACACAATCTTACTACCACTACAGGCCTACAAATTCACATAGAGGTGCTTCTCACTAGGCCATAGTCGAGTCACACAGAGTTTCTTGTCACCAGTCTTCAGGTCTCATCCAACCACAGGGTTCCGTACATAGCACGCTTGAGAGAACCACTCCTCAAGCCATTCGTCACATATAAACTTTTCATGAAAGTATCCTTAGAGAATACCAAAATATCCACCTCGTCGAGAGGGTCCCAACACCGTAAATGGATCATCAACCGGATTCCCAGTTTGTAA
Organism: Viscum album; assembly: GCA_963277665.1. Taxonomy (NCBI): domain Eukaryota; kingdom Viridiplantae; phylum Streptophyta; class Magnoliopsida; order Santalales; family Viscaceae; genus Viscum; species Viscum album. The sequence continues at coordinate 1,596,136,874 of OY728130.1, read as the reverse complement.
GTTATTAGCATTTTAGTAAACAGAGGTTGGTTGCGTCTGGGCCCAATCCGACTCGGTTGGTCCGACCTGACCAACTCGGCCCAAGGGTCCCACATACCTTGGTTTGATTTTCCTGACCCGACCTGACCTGGTTTGGTTCAGGGTAGGTCCATTCTGGCCTGGCCAGTGGGCCATACCTAATGGGCCTCATTGGACCTGACCTAGTTTGGCCGAGGGTCCAGCCCGCCGGGTCGCCCGGTGACCCGGTCTCGTCTGGCCCGGGCCAAAGGGTGCAGGTCTGGCCTACCAGTATGAGTCTGGCTCGGATCGGCCCGCTGGGGGTGCAGATCGCTAGCAGAAGCCCGGTCCGCCAAGGGGGGACCGGTGGTGCGCTTGGTCGGGACATGGTTGGATGCCACGTCGGGCTCCTCTGCTGCCCCGTGGATGCGACCGGATGCCGCATACGGATCCTACCCTGCCCCATGGACACGTGGCCTCCCTTTTTCCGTGGTCGAGTGACCGCAGCTCTCCAGATTTCTTAGACATGGGCCACCACCTCCACGTGGTGCTAGGCTGGTGCCGCCTCTGTCGTGGCCGATGGGCCGCGACCTTCCCGATGCACTGCCTCCTCCAGCACGACCGGTGAGGGCCGACCACCTCATCCATCATGTGGCACCCGGGGCGCTGCTACCTCCTCCACGCGGCCGACGAGGACGAGTCTCTAGCGCCACCGTGCCGGTGGTGTCGCATCAACGACGCCTTCCGCGATCCACTGGGTCCGCTCTGGTGGTCCAATCATTGATCTGTCTACGCCTTTGGGCCTCTCAGGTCGTCGCCATCACTGCCTTGGACCCATATTCATCTTACCACCGATTTGAGGGTGCGTCCACAAATAACTCACATAGCGAAGGTGCTCGGTCCTTGTTCGTGTCGGCCCACGCCCTCCACGTTAGAGGTTTAAAGATGGGGAAGGTCTGGGGATTTTAGTTCAATCAAACAAGTGATAGTTTAAACCCAGATAAAGAAATCCAAAAAAGACACCCTCCTGCAAGAACGCACGATCCACAGATTAACCTGTTCGTGGGTTGATCCGCATTCGTCATTGAATTTAATAATGGAGAAAAACAAACTTAAACACAACCCCTACCTGAATTAAGAATATGTCACTAACGAGGGGTGAAGCTTCAAGACATCGTCAATCCTCAATCTGTTAGCGTTCGCCACCATTCGTTGATGGCATTCTTCATTCTTCATTGGAGAGTAAACCTTCCATTGGTTCATCAGAGAATCGTCTGCTAATTAATTGTCATCTTTCCAATGCATAAAACAAATAAAAAGAAAACACGTTGCTATGTTTTAGTTACACTGTGATGAAACAATGTAGCTATTATGCGTCATTTAATGCATCGTTACACTATGGGTTTTCGAGTCATTAATGAGTTCCATTAATGCGCCTCATCGTCGCTTCGTCGCCGCATCGTAGAATCACCGTGTCTCCCCTTGTCAGTTGAGGAAAAGAAGTAAAATATCTTTTTAAAGTTATTTTTTTCCCAAAAGGTCTGAAAATGAACTTTTCTGTTCGGACCTTACCGACCGAAGTTAAGTCATTTCTAGGTGAATCCCAACATTCTAAGTTCAAAGGTGCCCTTATATTTTCAATCCGAGCACCGGTTCAAAATTTAGAAAAACTCACTCGCACGTTTACTAAAGGTACCTTAAAAAAAGTTCAAAATTGAGTTTCAGGCTCACAGGGCCTCAGAATCACGTGTCGTTAGAGAATGTAGTCTCAAAATAATTCCATATAATTAAAAAAAATTACAAAAAAATTCTAAGACGTTACACGGGACGTGGAGGTCAGGAAGTTGAGGCGGAGGCGGAGGCCGAGAGGTCGAGGTGGAGGCAGGGATGGGAGGGTAGTGAAGGGGAGATTAAGGATCGTCTAAGGGGGAGGGGGAGGAGAAGCCCAAGAGAGGGTCAATTTTTATGGGATTATTCCCACGGTTTTTAAAAAACCATGAATATTGGTTTAGAAAACTAATCTATACCCACAGTTTTCTTAAACCGTGGGTATAAAAATGTTGTCTTAGAGCCCATTTATAGTAGTGATTATCATGATCTAGACCAAACCTTTCATATGTGATTGGTTTCATTTAATTAATTATTAAATTTTTGGCCTATGTACCTTCTCTCCTCATTATTATATAGGATTTACATGTCCATGGTTTCTTTTATATAAACCCCCTTTCCTCCCAACCTGTGTGTGAGTAAAAGGCATATGTAATGGATGGAGCTCCCAAGCTAGTGGAGGCGGTTCAAGTTAGGATCTGAGGCAAAACCAATCCAAGGAGATAAAAAAGTGGACAAGTGAGAAGCTATAAATACAAACCTAAATTGGTTTAAGGTGTTTTTACCCTAGGTCAACGGTTAGTTTATAAACCACTAGATAAACTAACCTTTAGTATAAGCTCATGATAAAACACTTTATTTTATTTCTATTAGTTGCATGGTTATTTCATTATAGATGTCTTTTCACGATCACATAATTAATGAATTAACAAGCATGCAAGATGGAACTAAAATAAATTGGATTATGTGTAAATATTATCCAAGACATGGTTAATCACTTAAGTAATCCCACTTAGTATTAACAAGAATGTGATAAATATAATAATTGTAAATTTATTCATAAAAGGATAAAAATCCCTTAATAAAATATTAAGTTGGTATAACCTTCCATTACTCTGGTTAGAATCAAGCCATAGTTCAAAAGTGCTTAACCAACCAAAGTTGGGGTGCTTTCAATTATTAAGGAATTCTAACATGAGGTTTTGGGTTGACTTAACTTGGTTCACATCAAGGGTTGACTGCCAAAGCAGGACTTGGTGAAACTGAGAGGCAAAGTTTGAGGAAATCTAAATTAATGATTTTAGGATTGGGGATTCCACTTAGTAGATCAATGAACTATGATTTAATGCAGTTGGAATTTGGAATACCTACCTAAAACTATTCAAGTTACTCGACCAACCAAAGTTGGGGTAATGAGAAGGGGAATATGGATCATTTCCACTTGAATGTCCAAGAAACATGATATTCCGAAGTCAATGGTGATGGATATTGGGTTTTCATAAAATAGTGAGAGACTAATAAATATAATATTTATTTATTTGTCTAAAATTTATCAGATAAAGTACTGAAATTCTGCTTATCTTATTTTTTAGAAACAACAATAAAATGACATCAAACATATCATTGTGATCTATAATTTAGAATTATAACCTTCTCACCAGAACCAATTTCTAAGAGTGGCAAAGGCGCCTATAGGTCACCCTTATCCATGAATGGAAATTGTATGTTCTAGAAGAACTTTTTCCAGTTACACTTGACAATGAGGAAAGTGATGAAGAACCATCTCTCTATGAGAAACATATGAATAATGTTATAGATGTTTAGTGCTTCATGCTATCATCCATGTCCAATGAGATTTTAAAGCAACATGAGGATATGGATGCCTATAACATGATGTATCACCTTCAGGATCTCTATCAAGAGAAGGCGAGATAAGAGAGGTATGAGATCTCCAATTCTTTGTTCGCAACTAATCTTGGATAGTATGCACCAGCTGGGCCTCATGTAGTCAAGATTATTGGATACATTGAATGCCTAGACATCATAGGGATTAAATTACCAAATGAGTTTCATACAGATCTCATACTGTCATTACTTCCCAAGAACTTATCCAAATTTATTATGAATTATAATATGAGAAATAATGAGAAAGTGTCTTTAGAAACTTCTTACTTTAATTCTCCAAGTGGATAAGGACATGGGGCATAATAAACCTGTGATCCTTATGGTGAATAAGAAGAGGAAGGACAAGGCAAAGAGGACCAAGAATTATAATCATTTTAAAGCTTCTAAGCACCATCCTACCAAGAAAAAGAAGATCAAAAGGTAGGACAAGGAAAAGGTGGTATTATGTTTTACATGTGGTAAGCCAGACCATTGGAAGAAGAATTGTACCCAAAATTAAGGGGAAGCTAAATGTGCATTCGTTATCAAGTGAAATATTTCCATTTCTGCACATTGGGTATTAGATACAGTTTGTGGTGCTCATATCTGTATCCAAATGTAGGAACTAAGTAGATTCTGGAAGATTGCCAAAGGAGAGGTGGATCTACAAGTTTCCAATGGTGTGAGCCTAGATATTCTTTCCATTGGTGAATACCATCTTTAATTTCCAAAAAGAATGATTTTGGATTTACATGATTGTTATTATGTACCTACTGTTACCAAAAACATAATTTCTATATTAAGTTTAGATACAAATGAGTTTATTTTCAAGTTTAGGAATAAAAGTTGTTTAGTTTATAAGGACAACATATGTTATGGTATGATACATTTAAATAATGGTATTTATGTATTAAATTATGAAAACCAAGTGTTGGTAGTTGATAACAAATCAAGTTTACACGAATCATTTAACACCCATCTTTGGCATCACTGTCTTAGTCATGTAAATGAGAAGCATTTGACAAAGCTCTGTCAATATGGTTATTTAGAATCATCTGAGCTAAAACCACTTGATATATATCATTATTTTTTACAAGGGAAAATGACCAAACCACCATTTGGTGGATAGGGTGAAAGGGTCACAAAGATTCTGGGATTGGTACAAACTGATAAGTGCAGACCATTTCCAGTATAATCTAGAGGTGGATATTCTTAATTCATAACTTTTACTGATTATTTGAGTAGATATGGATGTATCTACTTAATGAGTTATAAGTACAAGTCCTTTGAGAAATTCAAGGAATTCAAGAATGAAGCAGAGAATTGGCTTGGTAAGAAGATAAAGAAGATTCGATTAGATCGAGGTGGTGAATATCTTACCCAAGAGTTCATAGAATTTATATGGGGTTTTGGATTTATATCTCAACTCACTCCACCTTATACACCACAGTGTAATGGTGTTAGTGAAAGGAGTAACCGTACCTTGTTAGACATGGTAAGTTCGATGATGAGTCATGTAGATCTTCCATTATCCTTTTTGTGGATATGCATTACAAACTATGATATACACATTAAACTGAGTACCAACTAAAGTGGAAATTGGAATTCCCTTAAAGCTATGGAGTAGAAAGAAACCCATTTTTTCATATACACATGTATGGGGTTGCGAGACGTTTTTAAGGCCTTCTCAGGAAACAAACTAGCACCCTGGGGCACGAAGTGTATCTTTATAGGGTATCCCAAGGAAACAAAGGGATAATACCCATACAAACCCTCATATAAGAAAGTGATTGTCTCCAGAAAAGTCATATTTCTTAAGAGAGAGCACATCCTCAAAAATAATAGTGGGAGCAAGATTGACTTCAATGAAGTTGATACTCAATATACACATGAGTTGGTACATGAACATATTCCATAGGTCCCTGTGGAAGAAATAGTTTCTAAAACACAAGTACTGCATAGGATCATAAGAGAGGTAAGAGAACCAGAAAGATATGGTTTTCTGGTCACTAACACTATTGGAAAATGGGTCTATACACACAGTTTTACAAAAAAACGTGGGTATAGAGTACCCCTATACCCACGGTTTTTCAAAACCATGGGTATAGGGTTAATATGGGGACCTATACCCACAGTTTTCCAAAACTGTAGGTATAGGTCACCTATACCCACGGTTTTTCCTGAAACCGTGGGTATAGGTTTATTTTGAACACCTATACCCACGGTTTTTCAAAACTGTGGGTATATGTGTTTTTTTTCAAACCTTATACCCACAGTTTGGCTAAACCATGGGTATAGGGTTTTCCCCAAAAACCTATGCCTATGGTTTTTTAAAATCATGTGTATTGGGGGGGGGGGTTGAAGACCTATACCCATGGTTTTGAAGAACCGTGGGTATATCTTTCCCGCATTATGGCGAGAAAAAAAAAATTACGCGGGACGATAAAAAAATTTGGCGAGAACATACTTTTTATTAATACTATTAAGAAAATACAAAGATAAGAAATAAAAATATCTATAGCTTAGTTGGTATAGGTGTTAATCTACTCAGCATGGTCAAGTGTTTGAATTCCAATGATTTTTTTTTCAATTAATTTTTTTTAATAAATATAAGTAAAATAAAGTACGCATGTAGCATTAAAATATCAACAGGTTAGTTGGTAAAGTACGACTTCGAAGACTGAGAGGTCTGGTGTTCGATTCTTGTCATTTTTTTTTCATATAACCAGATATATTAATATATTAAAAGAAATAAATATATAAATACTAGTAATGGCGTTGGCTTGGTTCATCTAAGAGCTCGGTGTTAAGTGGAGTGTGCAGGGTTCAAACCTTCCTGAATGCTTTTTTTTTTTAATTTGAATTGAATAAATTACCCACGGTTTGAAAACCGTGATGTAAGTGCCCTGCCACGCTGTACAACAGGGTGTTGGTGTGTGACACACCTATACCCATGGTTATACTAAACCGTGGGTATAGGTCAAGACCCCTATACTGACGCCTTTCTAGCCCATGGTTCCCAAAACCGTGGGTATAGGCTATACCCACGGTTTTGGGGGTTATACCCACGGTTTTGAATCGTGGGTATAGGACGTTTTCCAGTAGTGTAAAGATGGTGACACATTATGGTTTAAAATGATGAACCTCTCTCCTATAAAGAGAAAGTAGAGAGCTTAGAAGCTGCAAGATGGCTAGAAGCTATGAATTCTGAAATTGATTCTATGTATTAGAACCAAGTTTGGGTTCTGGTCGATGTTCCATTTGATGTAAATCCTGTTAGATTCAAATGGGTATTCAATAGGAAAACAGACATGGAAGGTAAATTAAGTACCTATAAAGCAATGCTAGTTTCTAAAGGTTTTAAACAATGTCAAGGAATTGACTACGATGGAACATTTTTTCCAGTTTCCATGTTTAAATACATCAAAATCATACTTGTTATAACAGCTTATCATGACTATGAGATTTGGCAGATGGATTTCAAAACTACATTCCTTAATGGAAACCTTCAGAAAGATATCTATATGACACAACCAGAAGGGTTTGTGACTCTAGGTGATGCCAAAAGGATTTGCAAGTTGTAGAGATGAATTTATGGACTGAAGAAAGTATCCAGGTCATGGAACATTCTATTTGATGAATCTATAAAATAATTTGGTTTCATTAAGAATTAATGTGAGCCATGTGTCTGTAAGAGGTTTAATGGGAATGTGGTCATTATCCTAATAGTATATGTTGATGATATATTGCTTATTGTAAATGACATACCAGTCTTACAATATGTTAAGGACTGGTTAAACAAGTATTTCTCCATGAAGGAATCAAGAGAAGAAACCTACATTTTAGGGATCAATATCATTCATGATGGATCCAAGAGGATACTTTTACTAAGTCAAAGTACATATATTGACCAGATACTAAAGAGATTTAGTATGGAATAATCCAAGAGGGGATTGGTTTCAATGTCACATGGTTTATATCTTTCTAAGAAAATGTGTCCTTAGACACAACAGGAGAAAAAAAGAATGAGTAAGATCCCATACGCTTCGGTGATAGGATCAATTATGTATTTCATGTTATGTACTTGACTTGATGTTTCTTATGCACTTAGCATGGTAGGCAGATATCAAGCAGATATAGGAGAACAACATTGGACTACTGTTAAGGATATTCTTATGTATCTGAAAAGAACTAAGGATATGCTACTTGTGTATAGAGAAGAAGAAAATCCGGTCATCAAGGGTTATATTGATTCTGGTTTTCAGATAGATCAAAATGATCTAAAGTCACAACCAGGATATGTTTTCTATCTCAATATAGGAGATGTGAGCTGGAATATTTCAAAGCAACTAGTTGTCGCTGATTCTATAGTGGAGTCCAAATATATAACATCTTTTAATGCGGCCAATGAAGCCATTTGTATTTATAAATTTGTATAGAAGATTGATTTGGTACCTAGCATTAAATACCCTATCACATTGTATTGTGATAATATTGTAGCAGTGGATCTTGAAAAATATCCAAGGTCACACCAACAGACAAAGCATATACCCCATAAGTATCACCTCTTGGGAGATTTCTATCAGAGGGGTGACGTTAAAGTAATAAGAGTACCCATAGAAGAGAACATGGTAGACCCCTTGACTAAATAACTATCTTAGAAAAAATATGAGTATCATGTGAGAGCTAGCAGACTGAAGGTTGTTAGTAGTTGGATCTAGTGTAAGTGGGAGTCTGTTGGAGTTGGTGCCCTAGAACTAACCTCTTTGTACTTTATGATAACTTGTATTCATGGTTTTAAATATTAATAATTTTTTTATCACATCATGATTGTTATTCTGTGCAACATAGTATGTGATAATGTCCTAAGAGTAACTGTCGCACTAAAAGGTCATAGCAGTTCCCCGCTATGACGAGAACCTGGAAGTGCTATGAAACTATTCTTGAATATATGTTCTATATCCTAACATTATCATTTGGGGGACACAAATGATATAGGTTATCAAGGTTAGAGACTCATAGGACTTTGATGCACCTTCTCATGGTGTATTCCCTTGGTAATATTCAGTATGAATATTATGAGAACGATACCCACCAATAGGAAATCCACATTTCTTTGTGTCATTAGATGTTTCTATCTACGAATGTGTGTATTGGTCCTTATAATTTAAGATTATTATTAATGAGTACTATGAGTCATGCACTTAGATGTATTGACAAAAACCATGATGACAGATGTTCATGGCAAAGTAGGATATGTTGGGTGTGTCATGACTAATATTGCATTAATGAATAATGAGAGAAAGGATTTATCTATTCTATTTATTAACAAAAGTTAATATCTTAGGCCCTTTGATAGAAATGATATGGCCTAAATAAATCCATGGCCATGGTTTTCTACAGGTAGGTTCTATTTCTGGAAAGTCAAAGAAAGAGATATTGAGTACATAGGTTGATGACACTGGCATGCAACCTGCTCGATTAGAGATATTGTGATAAAGAGATTATATTATATGGTAAGCATTCGTATGAGGTGACATGTCATTGAAAATTAACTTCTTTCTCTATGGGTGCCTTGACATGTTGCTAGATTCTAACCTTGGACTTTAGACCACTTTACCTAATGCCATCGAGAAAGAGGCCTAGAGGGTCACACACTAAGTGTGTCTAAAATCTTAGTTAAATAATATATTATTATTTATTATTTAATAGTTTGGATAAATATTATTTCCCATACATGGTTTAATAATTATTCATGTATGCTTTATCACATTTATTCCGTCACTAGTTACTCGAGAGAATATATTGTGAGCGGAATATTTAATAAATATTTATTTGCTATTCAGTGAATATAATATTTATTTATTTATTGGAGAATAATGTATTGATATTTATTTAATAAATAAATAAACATTATTCAAGGCCCAATAATTTTTTGGAGGAATGGAGAACTGAGTTTAATGGTCTGGTGAGAAATGATTATATTGAATATTATTTAATTAAATAATATTTAATTATAATTCGCAAGTTCAGTGCATGTAGAGAAATAATAATATTACAATTATTATTTTACATGATTTTTTCTAGGATTAAATAAATAACAACACTTGTACAATTATTTTATTTTAACCATAGAAATACAAATACCCAATTATGTTATTTTCTCATTAGCTGTTTTGGTTGTGCACAATGGATTTGGAGAATCCTCTCAAGCCTAGAGAGATCCATTCTCCAAGAACGCTCATAAGAATGGAGAACAATCATCCTCTTCCAGGTCAAAGAGAATTCTTTGGAGCAAGGTGATCAAAGGCAGATTCCGCAAGCACAAACACAAGGATCAAAGGTGACTCCTTCGACGATGTAAGTGCAAGCGCAAGGATCAAAGATGACTCCTTTGACGATCAAAGGTGGACGACACAAGTGTAAGGATATTTTGTGCTATCACCTAAAGAATCATTTAGTGACGTCTATAGATTCTTGGAACACATGTGAATTGACTCTAGAGGAAATCTACACTTGGTTTCTACAACACAATTATGGTGCACCAAAGATCTGTCACTGATTCATCAATGAAGAAAGAATTCCTTTGAGGTAATTCTTATTTAATTAAATTGATTATAAATAATATGTGATGTTCCCCTCTCTCTGCTTCTGGAATGATTAATGCTGTCAATATTTGATTCAATTCCATTGACCATAGTGATTAAATATCATATAGATCTTAGATTGATCATCAATCATGATATAAAGCAATGTTGGGAACCACACATTGCATGATTCCTCTATGCTCAAAACTTACATATCATGATTTATATTTTATCATCAAAGAATTTTAATGAAAGTGATCCCACTAAAATTGATGACCTCATACATTATATCCATTTAGTGAGCCAAGATTCATATTTTACTAGGAAATGAGTATGCTTTAGTGATTCTTACACCACTTGGTTATTTAGGTAGAGAATCATCCCAATCATAACAGTTGTGACTCTTATATAGTTGAGTGGACAACCCTTTATCCAAATACATCATATGGATTCACTAAACTCTATTACTTTAGTAAAATAATCTTATTAGGGTCTCTTGACTAGTGTAACCCAAAGAAAATTCCAAAAAACAAGCTAATAAAGGATGATTTAGGGGAACCCATTTTTAGCACGACTCACCCAATAGAATAATCCAAAGTCACTCATTACTTTACCACCTTACATAAGATAATCCAGGGGCACCCAACTTTAGCATGACCTACCTGGTTGGATGATCGAGGTCTTGAAAAGTGTTTCTTTAGAAGAAACCTCACACTTAGTATTTGAGGGTTTTTCTTTTAGGGTCTCACCCATTTAATATAAATCATATGCATATTAAATTCATAACTGTTACATCTTATGTAATCATTATCTTCTCATGTTTTATTCCTTTTTATATATGTATGTTTCTAATGATTTAGTTTTGGAATCCCTATTCCAACCACTAAATTAATTTGTTTAGACCACATTAATGTGTAACTATTTACACAACCCATGAGTTTGTGTTACTCACCTAAAAATAGAAGTCAAGTATATTCATACATATCTGAATTCATCATATTCATAAGGTACATGAACACATGCAAAGGCATAAAGTTATATGATATTTACAAACTCCACATGATTAAGCTAGAGCGATAGATAACAAACCCCATTCACTGTCGTAGCCAAGGGAAGCCTTCAATAAAGTAGGTGGTATGACCCCAAGTACCACTAATTAGGGAGACTTTACTCAAGTGATAATTAAATTCATGAAAAAATCTAACACCTAATATGCAAAAACTATGCCCAAAAACCACTCTCAGGTTCATAACTAAAATTACAAACCGATATCAAGGTAGATGAAAACTAAAGTTTATGATATCAAACCTATCATGATATAAAAATCTATATCCTAGAAGAAATTCATCATATAAATGAGCCTACATAATATTCATATTTCATAGTAACCCTATGTATTTGTGGCTTGGTTTGAGAAATTTTAACGATCTCATGATTCTTGGTGAGTATGGGCTATTTTATTTGTTGAAAATCTTATCTGAGTTACTCAAAAGTTTTATGGTGCTTGATCTAGTTTGTATGATGATAAATATCATGTAAGGATGTTTAATGATGCAATCAAGTGTTTTTTAGAAGGTTTGGTGGTTGTTGGAATTGGTTCTATTTGAGTTTGAGTGGATTTTGGATCCACACAACTAATTTTATAAAGGGAAGATTAAAAAAGTTGTTTTATGCTATGTAACTGATTTGGTGAAGTTCAATTCACATAGGTGATTTATGTAGCCATTTTCACTATGCAGGTGAATTATGTAGTTGATTTAGCCACATAGATGAATGCATCACATATCCAAATGATCAAAACAACCAATTTTGGATTCCACATAGTCATTTTATTCCACTTATCCAATTTGTGATAATGACTTAGTCGACTGGACACATAGATGAATGCATATTCACATAGTAAAATAAGTTATATAGCTGATTTTTATTGATAACCACACAACTAGTTTCTACATAACCATTTATTCTTCATGTAGCTGATTTAAATTTCTCACTATGTATGGATTAGTTTTTCCAAAAGTCTGCAGAATTAATTTTTTTTATGATAATTAATTACAACGGTGCTTGAACAGTTTTGAATTCTTTTGTAATCACATGATTTTTTTTTCAAGCTGTGATTCTAGCATGCTTTGAAGAAGGTTGAAGTTTCTCTTGAGTAGTTTTAAATAAAGATTTTAATATGTTGTAAATTATTTTTTTTGCCACGATGCAGATACATTCTTCATTAGCTATCTCAAAGATCAAAAAGCATTACATAAAATATGGGAAACATGGTGCATGATTGTTGTGGTGTAATATAAGAAAGGGAAGGGATATCATGGGGCATGTCCACTGCATAGTAATCAAAAAAGGTAAATCTTGTTGATGTACAACAAATAACTAATAGTGAGAGACATAGAAAACAATAAGGTGAGTCTGAAGATGAGGATGGTTCTTCAGTGATCAACATATGATGAATCTCACATCTTTAGAAGATTGAATATAAGAACCCAGGTTTTTAGAACGGGTCAAAATCCCGACCCTGTTTGAATTTTTGACTTTTCCCTGAGAAAACTGGAGAAATTGGGCAGTTTTTGAAAATTTCCAGACTACACACCATGTACTTTTTAGTACACGCCGTGTATGGGTTGGGCGAGCACCGACCATGTGCCACCGAGTACATGCTGTGTGATGACCGTGTAAAAATTTCTTACTACATGGCATGTAGTTATAGACACGCCGTGTACCCTTGACTGCGTGGAGGCCATACATGGCGTATAAGCCTATTGGTCGGGTAGAATAATTTAACCAAGTACATGCCGTGTCTTCCTTGGACACGCTATGTAGTCTAGCCGTGTATGAGGGATATACATGGCATGTGGGTAAGTCGGTGAGGAAGAGAAGAAAAACTAAGTACACACTGTGTACCCCTAGGTACACGCCGTGTACTCATGTCGGAAAGTGATGGAAAGTAAGGCAGTGGAATTTCAGCCATTTTATGAATAGTAAAATGATACATGACATGTAGTCCTAAAGTACACATCGTGTAGTTTATTTCTTCGCTAAAATAGGCAGTAGCCTCGTTTTGAGGTTCTGGACAGAACCTCCTCCCCCAAATCGGCCAAATATTCAAATTGATCCCGTTTCTTCGTCTGAGGTCGGATTCGAACACCGCTTGATCCATTGGAACCCCCTCAGTAAGGCCTTGATTCCTCTTGATCTGTTTTGCTTGATTTATAATCTAGAACGATTTATTGGGGTTCGAGCAGTTTTGATTCTTTTATAGATCTGTCATGTTTTTTACCTAATTGGAGGCTATTATTGAAGGAGTATCATCATACGAGTCTCAGGTAGGTGGTGCATACCTCCTTTTGTGTTTTCGTAGTCATTTAGGTGATGCGACCTTCAGCGCGTTTTCGGGTATTTTGAGCGGGACCCATTTTTTATCTGATATTGCATATTATATTGTTCATTGACCTATGGGATACCTTTGGGTATGCCCTGTTACCTGTGTTGCTTGAGTGGGGCTGGGTGAGTGTTCGTTGCTCATCAGGGCATTTTGACCGGGGGTGCCAAAATGGTATTAATTTAATTGTATTATTCTAAACTATTGAGTTTAGTTAATTGAACCTTGATATGACTTGTTAGAGGCTTTAAGGACCTCGGTACTGTTGTTAGATAACTGCTGGGTTAGTGCAATTCAACTGTTTAGTTTGTTTTGCCTATTATTGTGTTCTGTTTAAATGTGTATATATGTAATTGCTGAATTGCATATGTTGGAACCCTTTTGGTTGTGTTGGGCATGGCCCAGATATTGTTGAGTGATGTTGATCACAGGTTGGGCTTGGACCGGGTTACGTTGGGTGGTTCTGACCACGGGATTGGGCGTCATGGGCATCGGTTGAGGCAGGATGACTGTCAGGTTGGGCATGGCCCGAGTTACTAGGATGGAAAGGCCATTAGACATGAGCGGCATGTTCTTAGGGACACGAGGTGTCAGAGGTGTTGTGGCTTGGGTATTATTTTAGTTATTACCGCTCACCCGAAAACCTTAAGTAGTGTGCACACAGAGAGACTCCGTGATGAGGTGGTTTTGACCACTCGTGTGGGTAGATGCCCCCGTTAGTTGCGGTTTAGATACTATTGGTTTGGGGGTGATTTCCATAGGAAGCCACATGGAAGGTGAGGAACCTTCAGGGGATAACATTGAGGCTATCGGGTTGGGGGCAGAGGCTCGCCATTATTTGAGGGCAGACATCGCTGTCCTTCCGGGTACTTTATTTGAGGGCATACATCACTATCCCTCTGGGTACTTTATTTGAGGGCAGACATCACTGTCCCTCCGGTTATGTTATTTGAGGGCATACATCATTGTCCCTCCAGTTATTGTTTCTCAGGCTTGCCTTCGGGACATCGGTACTTGAGACACACGGTGTCAGGGGGCACATTTTGCCGGGTTACATGACAGAGATTTCGACGTTGGATGAAGCAGGTGACACTCCATGGTGGCTGCTAAGCACTAGTGGAGTTAGTGGTTATTTGTGCATTATACTATTTACTGCTCTCCTTACAAATGCATGAATTCTTAAACACTTATATTAGGTATGCACCGTTGGGTGGTATCTTACCGAGATTCATCTAACACCTTGCACGGTCCCTTCGAGACGCGTGCAGACTTCATGGATTTACATATAGTAAATACACTACTACAAATACGGGCATTAACAGTGCTAAAAACAGGCTTTAACAGTGCTGTAAAGCTCGGTGTTGATAAAGGGGTACTTTATCAGCGCTAAAAAAGCACTGATAAAACAACCCTTTATCAGCCCTCCTTTAGTGCTGATAAACTTATCTTTTATCAGCACTTCTTTAGTGCTGATAAAGGTTTAGTTTATCAGCACTTTTTTAGCACTGATAAAATCACGATTTATCAGCGCTAAAAGAGCGCTGATAAATGCCCTCTCTGCTGCTATGATAAATCTGCAGCAGCACACCCGAACACCTACAAAAAAAACAGCATCTCAATAAGCCAATTAAAGCAAGTATACCCATACAAAATTAACTCATAAATCATAATCAAATTAGACCAAGTATACCCATACAACAATTATACCCATACACCATTAAAACATAATTCATAAGTTAATTAAGTACTTAAAGAAATTAATTCAGAATTCAGGGGGTTTGGGGGTTGTTCAAGGGTTTGGGGTGGCTATCCAAGGGGGGGTAGGGGGTGTCCGGGGGGATTTCCAGGGGGTGGGCTGGTATCCAAGGTTTCGGGGGGGAGGGGGGGGGGGTTACAGGGGTGGGGGGGTGTCCAGAGGGGTGGGGGTGTCCAGGGGGTGGATTGGTGTCTAGGGGGGTGGATTGGTGTCCAAGGATACAATACATCCCTATTTGAGTGCACAATAAAAATAAAATGACCATTCATCGTACACAATAGAGTAAAACTGAATAATTAAACTAAACATACTATAATTATATGAAATTTTAGATACAACTCAAATGGTCATTCTATACACATCAATTGGCTATCCACCGGGTCAAAAACACACACATGAATGAATAAAATAAATAAAAGTAAAATAATACTATAAAAAATATGATCTTTACAATATAACCATTCTCTAAAATATTATAATCCTACTCCAGTTCAATCCTAAGGCTCCACATGGGTGTGTTTTATCAATACATAAATCTTTGGACTTTTCTCTATCCACTATGCATCATGTTCTCAACCTTAAAGAAGTTATAAGGTTTGTACACACACTGAGGTGCACATACTTGGGGGGGGGGTGAATCTCATTAATAAACCCCCAATATTAAACCTACAATAGGCTATTGTAAGTGCATGATCAGGCAATATGCACAACCTAGTTGAGAAATAACTGGAATAAAACTAATAAAAAAATCATCATTGATCCTCAAATACATGACCATGATTAAACCAAAATTAATTTTCCAAGTGCTGAACTTTTACCAATCATGTCACAAGGATCGTGTCGACATTATAAAAATATAGTTTGACCAAGTCCTACCCCATCTACATCAAGACACATTGATCCTCAAGTATTAAAGCTTGATCAACCATACCTACTTCATCCAATGTTAGGGTTTCTCTAAGTACATCATAGGAACCACACAAAACATATAATATACCATGGTCTCCCCACTATATACATAATTATCATTGACCTCCAATATGTGAGTTTTATTTATACTCCATCATGGAAATCCACTTATGGGAGTTTTCTCATCCAGGGAATACCCTCAAAAGTATCTCAGACCACCCATATGTGTTCTTCCAATTCTGAGGCATAAGACCTACAAGTATCTCATCCCTATACTATGGGAGTACCCTTATTTAGGGAATAATAATAATAAGCATATATTCTTTACCATATGGGAGTATTATCATCCAAATAATAATCCTTAGAAGCACATCAACCCTCCAATATGGGTGTATTCTCATTTGAGGCATAATATATATAATCATCTCAGCCCTCCCCTATGGGATTATTTTCATTTAGTGAATATTTCCGATAAGAATCTCATCCCACTCCTATGGTTGTATTCTCATCTGGGGAATAATACCTATATACATCTCATCCCTCCCCTATGAGAGTATTCTCATTTAAGGAATAAGACCC
Organism: Viscum album; assembly: GCA_963277665.1. NCBI lineage: Eukaryota > Viridiplantae > Streptophyta > Magnoliopsida > Santalales > Viscaceae > Viscum > Viscum album. Next base: position 1,596,120,169 of record OY728130.1, on the reverse strand, counting down.
AGAAGCATATCCACCCTCCCATATGGGAGTATTTTCATCCAGATATAAGCCCATAAGTATCATAGACCCAAACACATGATCACCCTAGTATACCAGGCCAACCATGACTTGATATATATGAGGCCACTGATAGATCACATGCCATGACCCCCCATTTAAATACCCTTTATAAGATATCACATAAAGAATCACTCTAAAAAACATGACTCAAACACATATAAACCTATCCAAAAATCACTAATACTCCATGATAATTTCCATTAATTCATAAAAACTCATATCCATTACTATATAACAATCCTATATATATATATATTAATTATTATGAGTGTTCATATGAAAAATCCACCCTGACAACATGGATAGACTCCCAAGAGTGTGACCCATCTGGTTACAACCCTAACAAGTTCAACACATTGACTCTGGTACCTAATAAATACCCATAATTGAATTTACCCATTCCCATGGATGCATTCTCACTAGGGAAAACAAGTTATTATTGAACCTACTAGGGTCCCCTAAGTCATCATATAACAAGTCACCCCATTTGGGGTCCTTGATCTTAATAATAACCCTTGGGCCAACGTCAATATCTTGGTGGTAAAACATCCCACAACCCAATCGCTAATATATCCTATCCTCACAAGCCAAATATGGATATTATCATAAGGGAGATGACCTCAAGTACATTTCCTTCATAAGTTACTCTAAGTTGAATTGAACACCCAACCTATCTACCTCCTCAAGTCATAACCTAGTCCCTTTTTCTTGGGGCTGTCCCAAGATACTCTATTAGAGGAACTTGGAAATCCCATTCCATTTCCTCCAACCATTCTCATGACCCTATTCTAGTTTTAATACCAAGTATCACTCCTAGGATACCATCATATTCAATTAACAGAGGAAAAAGGATCTATCCTAAATTGATTCCCTTGAATCACCTCTTAAAAGTACTAAAAAATACTTTAACGATTACACCATCATGATCTACATAGATAAATACTAAATATGGACTCCCATTTTTTACAATTCTGAATCTAGGGTTAAAAATCACCCTGAATCCTCAAATGTGTAATAAGGGAATAGTACATGACATGTACCTTGAGTAAACGGTGTATACTCCAAAATATCTAGCCAATATATATACTTTAACATAACATATGTACAATAATGTTCTATTCATGTACTACTACATGAACATGGAACAAAAATGGGGTCCGACTATGTATTAATATATGACCAACACATATATGGTGCTTGGCTGTGTACTACTAAATAACCATGTCCCCCTTACATGGGGTGTTTTACCAAGTACCCAAACACATGGACTTGTACCACTAAATGAAATATAAACTGAGTACACAAAATGCAGTCCCAAAAAATAATTTTCCAAAAATGGGAAGAACACATGATTTGTGTTTTTTAAATTAACTTCCATGTGATCGGGATTTCCCAAACAGAAACCCCTACAATCAGCTTGATACCGGCCACACAGTGCCTCATATTGAGGTGAGGTTGACTCATAAACATCACCAAGGACCCTTGGATTGTTCTTATAAAATATCAAGGAAATCTGAATGCGTTTGGTCGGATTTCTGTAGGCCAGTTGTTGTTTTCACTTAAAATCATGTCCAATTTAAACAAAAGAGAGACCCTTTGAGTGATATTGGTCACACCGTGCCTCGGATTGAGGCGGGGTTAACTCTTACACGTCAAAAAGGACCCTTGGATCGTTCTTATAAAAGATCAAGGCAATCTGAATGTGTTTGGTCAGATTTCCGTAGGTCAGTTGTTGTTTTCAATTAAAATGGTGTTCATTTTAAACAACAGAGACCCTTTGAGTGATAGCGGTCACACTGTGCCTAGAATTGAGGCGGGTATGACTCTTACACATCACCAAGTACCCTTGGATCATTCTTATAAAAGTTCAAGGCAATCCTAATGCGTTTGGTCGGATTTCCGTAGGTCAGTTGTTGTTTTCACTTAAAATCGTGTCCATTTTAAACAAAAGAGAGGCCCTTTGAGTGTTATCAGCCACAAAGTGCCTCGGATTGAGGCGGAGATGACTCGTACATGTCACCAAGGACCCTTGGATCATTCTTATAAAATATTAAGGCAATCCGAATGCGTTTGGTCGGATTTCTGTAGGTCAGTTGTTGTTTTCACTTAAAATCGTGTCCAATTTAAACAAAAGAGAGACCCTTTGAGTGATATCGGCCACACCGTGCCTCAGATTGAAGCGGGGTTAACTCGTACACGTCACCAAGGACCCTTGGATCATTATTATAAAAGATCAAGGCAATCCGAATGCGTTTGGTTGGATTTCCATAGGTCAGTTGTTGTTTTCAATTAAAATGGTGTCCATTTTAAACAAGAGAGACCCTTTGAGTGATAGCGGTCACACCGTGCCTCATATTGAGGCAGGGTTGACTCATACAGGTCACCAAGGACCCTTGGATCATTCTTATAAAAGATCAAGGCAATCCGAATGTGTTTGGTTGGATTTCCATAGGTCAGTTGTTGTTTTCACTTAAAATCGTGTCCATTTTAAACAAAAGAGAGACCCTTTGAGTGTTATCGGCCACACCATGCCTCGGATTGAGGCGGAGATGACTCATACACGTCACTAAGGACCCTTGTATCATTCTTATAAAATATCAAGGCAATCAGAATGCGTTTGGTCGGATTTCCGTAGGTCAGTTGTTGTTTTCAATTAAAATGGTGTCCATTTTAAACAAGAGAGACCCTTTGAGTGATAACGGTCACATCGTGCCTCATATTGAGGTGGTGTTAACTCATACATGTCACCAAGGACCCTTGGATCGTTATTATAAAATATCAAGTCAATCCGAATGCGTTTGTTTGGATTTCCGTAGGTCATTTGTTGTTTTCACTTAAAATCATGTCCATTTTAAACAAAAGAGAAACCCTTTGAGTGTTACCAGCCACACCGTGCCTCAGATTGAGGCGGGGATGACTCTTACATGTCACCAAGGACCCTTGTATCGTTCTTATAAAATATCAAGGAAATATGAATGCATTTGGTCGGATTTCTGTAGGTCAGTTGTTGTTTTCACTTAAAATCGTGTCCATTTTAAACAAAAGAGAGACCCTTTGAGTGGTTCAACATTCTTGCATGTTGCTGGTGCATATCATCTGTTAAATGGGAAAATGCTCATTGGAGAAAATATGTTTTATTTAATAACAATTAAAATTTTCCTATGAACATTTACATACAACAATGTTTCATATTTTGATCCCCTTAACCCCTCTCAAAAATGACCACCAATTGTACATGTCCCCAAGTCATATCTTTATTGTATTTATGTACAATATGCCATCAGGTATGCGGCCCACTTGTTTTTGAACACATATATATCATCTTGTGAGTATGAGGCTTTTCGACAGTCAGAGTAGTACTACAAAATAAAAAAATAAATAATTAATAAATAACTTAAACGAACTAGTAGTTGTTTTTGAAAATACCTCTTTAGGGATGCTAGTTTGCTGATGAAAAACGATCTCTTTCATAAATTTACAAACATAATAACCGCAATCATTATCGTTTGTTTGTTTTGGACACTACAAAAAAATTGATCATTAGGAGAATAAGTAACTTGTGTTGAGATGTGTTTGGATAGTAAAATTTTATTATATATACCCTGATATTTGTCCAGACGTAGTAATTGCTCACCTCCCTATGCTTAGCCCCTATCCTCACTCCTTTTTTAGAAGATAATGATACACTGCCCTATCATACCAGAATCCTTAGTAAAAGATAATATAAATTATATTACTTGATGTTTAGACCTAAAACGTAAGATGTAGTGTCTTACAGATTCACAAACTCCATCATGTGTGGTCGGTTTGATGGATATCCTTGCTTTGAATCCAGAAAATAAATCTTTGGAGTATCCAAGTTCACCACAATAAGCAACCAATGTTGCCTAAAAACACAAAAAGGAATAAGTAACAAAATAAGTGAAAATATAATTGATATGCTTTAATCGTAGAGTATTACCCCTGCATGGTTGGTATTAGGAAAAGTCTGTCATCTGTAATCTTGCGTTCAAATGTTTTCAGCAAGCCGTTCACTATTGCATCCCTTTTTGATGGCTCTATTTTTCTTAGGTGTTTTGATGTGATATGAGGACTAACCATTCCAAATCTTGGCTCATGGGAAAATTCCTTCAAATGTTTTTCATAAATGGGTCTGTCAACAATATAAAATGCATTTAGTCATAATTTGCACATTAGATCAGCTTTTAGAAAATCAATTCATGGAAACATACCTCATATATACATTTACAACTATGACGCCTAGCTAACCATTTTCAAGGATTTCATTTACATTTTCAGCAGCAATGAAATATTAACTTTCTTCTCCGTATATATTCTCTTCAAAAACCACTATATGACTATTACCATCTTTTAGCTTCGTATCCACATGAGTATTCAATGCTAGTAAATGTGGATAGAGAACAGGTGGTGTTATTGTGATTTCAGTAGCTCCTTGGGACCAGTTGGTCGATCCTTTAGATGGTTTTGAGCCGACGTTTGTCACCCCCTTCTCTTTCTCCATCTATAACAACAATCATTGGTTCAGACCATTTTTTCATTAATTGTTAATGGTTTAGCTTGAAAAGAAAAGGAAATAAATACCTCTTTGTTCTCATGTACTCTTACAATTTGTGACAGCCATGCAATGAATGTCCCAATAGCCTTTTCGACCGTATGAATATCATCGTCATCAAGTGGAATAGGTAGCTCTGCCTTTGGATCATGAGCTACAATAATCGTCACTTTTAGATGATCTTTCGAAAGTGGTCTATTATGCAGTGTGGCATCTGGGATATTGAACACTGTATCCATCGCTACAAGGTGATAGGTGGGTGTTGATAGATATAAATCACAATCATTATCACCCTGTAGAAGATCAATACAGAAAAATTATCAGTGTTTGTCTGATTCATATTTCATGGGAACAATTATTAGAATATTGATTACCACGGCTAAGACAGTTCTTTGAGGTGAATGGCTCACCTCAAAGTTGGTGGGGGGGTGGGGCAGGATGTTCATGCGGCGGTTGTTCCTGAGTTATGTCTTCCCTTTGCTTCCCACCCATAAAAGTTGCTAGCAACTCTCCCTGCCATTACAATCGTTCTTCAAGGGTTGCTATTTTTTCGCTCATTTGTTCCAATTTTTCATCTGTATCATCCATTTTTTTCTTCTTCTCAAAATATACTCAGGGTGTCACCCCAAACCCTGTACCTCTGACATGACCGTATTTTTCTAGCTGCTTCAAAGCCGTCAATAATAGGTCTGTATCAGCTATAGGAGTAGCTGATTCATGTGACTTTCGGATATAGGAAACTAACTAATTATTTTTATGTAATATAAATTTTAAACAAATTTTTTTATCATCATGTCATACTTACACATATTTCCCACACTTTCTATGTGTTCTCATCTACTAACTTCCCTTCTTTGTTCACACATGCCTCCTTCCATAGCACATGACGTGGGATGGAAGTGCATTTGGTTTTAGACTCATCAATCTACATATAAACATAGAAAGATAATTATGCTATTGTTTATTGGAACCTAACAATATTACTGTAAATTTAAAATATGTACCATTTTCTTTTCTAATAAAGCGTACCCCATCCTTGCTTTACGATAGGGGTATGTTGGTTTTGAAGCACGTTCTTTATTTTCAGTACAGATTTTCTATTTTATAAATGAAATATTTACAATCAAAGTGATGAATACAGGTATCCTCAAAAAATGTATTATCACCCACAATGTACCTGAAACTTCTCATCCCCACGACGGCCAATAAATGCATCCCATGCTTCTTGGGATATCAGGTGAACGTAGACAATGGGTGGGTGCGGGTTTATTTTACCTTTAGAATCTTTCAGATGACATCTTGTTAAAATAGTGCGAAAACCTCGATGAATCTTTCTTGCAAGCCTTAGTACATAATCCTTGTGTGAATCATCTACTATAAATGTACTCTGCAAGAGATTTAGAAGAGTAAGACATTGTTTCATTATTTTATTTTCTAGTAAATTAAAGAAATAAATTCATAATGTTACTGTAATTTCTTCCCAGATCACAGCCTTCAGCCTGGACACAACATGGTGCCATGAATCTATGTCAATCGGCACGCGTTGCTGAGTGACAAATCCAATGTAGCTGCTAAAAATAGCCTTGTTGGGATTCACATGTTGGCCTCGTGCATTCCATCCGAATTCAAATTTGATGCCTTTGCTTTTCGCCTTAAGAATTTTGGCTAACACCGTCAAACTACGACGCACCTGTGTTTTCTGTGACGTTGGTCCTTCATTCCCGACCATTTCATTGATATCAACATCATCTATATATTCATCTAGAATGGTATCAATGGAATGTGCTGATGGTTGTTGGACCTCAACACTAAGAGCAGTAGGAGCCGCAACAGCAGGAGTAACAAGAGGAGCAGCAGGAGCAGTAGGAGCAGCAGGAGCCGCAGCAGGAGGAGCGACATGAGCAACAGGAGCCGCAGCAGGAGCAACAGCAGTAGCAGCATGAGCTGCAGGAGTAGCAGGAGCAGCAGCAGGAGCAACAACAGCAGCAGCATGAGCTACAGGAGTAGCAGGAGCAGCAGCAGCCGCAGCAGCAGCTGCTTGAGAGACTTGTTCAGCCTCAAGGTTAGGAGCACCAGAATGTGCAGAAGTCATTATCTACAAAAGTGGTTGAACAATTAATTCAGATTACATAAATTCAGTAATGATAAGATAATAACATGAGATAACAAGATCTATATTACAAACAAAATATAACCTGTTTATTGAACTCTCTTTATTTTTTTCAAAGGTTGAAGGGATTTGACACCTCTATCAAATATCCAAATCCCTTCATTGTGGTCTCCTCTAACATACAAAACATCATCTTCATTGGGACCACTCCGAAATGATTACGACATACCACTAAAAGGATCATCCTCAACTGAATTTTCATCGGAACCTTCAGTAGTTTTGGATGATAACAGAAAAATTGACCACTTTCGGTTTGTGGGATCTAGAACATAAAAAACTTGTACCGCTTATGATGTCATTATAAACTGTTCTTCTTTGTACCCTTCTTTACTAAAATCAACTTTCACAAATCCCCTTATCAATCCATTTGCATTGAAAAATCGGCAATTGGAATGTCGTATAATCCAACTCCCATATTAGTTTGATAATTCCAAAGTATGACATATTTGCATAAATTGGATTTTTGTCCTTACTACTAGAAACATGCATCGCTTCAGTCACTAGTGTAACTCCACTATTTTGCATGGTACTATCTTCATAATGTTCATCTTTATAGAATGTATAACCGTTAATTACATAACCACTGTAAGATAATACATACACACTTGGTCCAGCGGCTAGCCATCGAAGACGTTCTGAAATTGAATTCGGATTTTCATCCAACTGCTTAAAAATATGGTCCTGAAACCATCCTATAAACTGGTGATTATGTGTATCTGATAACCATTTTTCATCCCTCGATGGATTCAACTGCCTAAGAATTTCTTTGTGAATTTCAATATATGGAGCAACATCCCAACTATTATGCAAAACATAAAGATGAGCCTACTCCCGATCTGTAATACTGATTGTCACAACTTCTCTTCCAGAAATTCCCTCACCCTCAATGCGTCTAGTGTGACGAGATTTCAGGAGACCAATGCTTTCCACATCAGATAGGTATTCAGTACAAAATTCAATGGCTTCCTCAATAATATATCGCTCCACTATACAACCCTCTGTCCGACTTCGATTTTTGACATACCCTTTCAAAATCTTCATATACCGTTCAACAGGATACATCCATCTATAGTGAATAGGACCACAAAGTCGAATCTCTCTCACCAAGTGAATCATCAAATGAACCATCATATCAAAGAATGTTGGCGGGAAGAACATTTCTAATTCACATAATATGATGACAATTTATTTTTCCATAGCTGGAAATTTCCCCAGGTCTAAAACTTTGCTACATATAGCTTTGAAAAAGAAACAAAGTTTGGTTAACGTATGACGGACATTCTTGGGAAAAATTCAACGCAAAGCTATAGGAATTAGATCTTGCATCAAAACATGGAAATCATGTGATTTCAAACCTTTTAACTTCAAATAATTCATTGAAACAATGTTCTTGATATTTGATGAGTACCCCTATGGAACCTTTACATCATTTAAGAAGTTTCAAAACTGATATCTCTCCGCCCTAGAAAGAGTATAAGCAACTGGAGGAAGAAACATTCGATTTTCACCCTTCACGGGAGCCAACTCTTCTTGTATTCCCATGTCAACCATGTCCAACCTTGACTTAATTCCATCTTTTGTTTTGCCAGGGGAATTTAGCAACGTTCCGATAACACTGTCACATACATTTTTTTCCACATGCATCACATCAAGTCAATGTCTGACGTACAAATAATTCCAGTAAGGTAATTCAAAAAAAAAACTGATCTATTTTTCCAACCAATTTTCGTAAGGTTTTTTGAAAATGGTTTACCAAAAATAGTGTTCAGATCTTTTACTTTCTCAAACAGCTGATCACCTATTAGTGGAGATGGTGTTGTGCGTTTTTCTGAACTTCCATTGAATGATGTCATCCAAGATCGGTACTTATGCTGACGAGGTAGAAATCTACGATGTCCTAGAAACACAGATTTTGATGAATGTTTCAACCTAATTGATTCTGTATCTTCTTCACACATGGGACACCCTTGAGTTCCTTTAATGTTATAGCTTGAAAAATTTCCATAAGCAGGGAAATCATTTATTGTCCCATACAACATCGCTCTCAACATGAAGTATTCACTTTTATAAGCATCATACAACATTACACCTGAGTCCCACAATAATTTCAAATCCTCAATCAAAGGATCCAGATAAACATTAATATCGTTACCTGGTTGTTTTGGTCCTGATATAAGCATAGATAACATGATGAATTTCCACTTCATGCATAACCAGGGTGGCAAGTTATAATTTACCAACATAACAGGCCATGTACTATGAGTGCTGGTTTGAAAACCAAAAGGATTCACTCCATCTGTAGATAACGCAAGACAAAGGTTTCTCGTCTCTTTTCCAAATTCAGGATAATCATGATCAATTTTCTTCCATTTAGGAGAGTCGGCCGGATGACATAATAACCCATCTTTATTTCTTTTATCTGCATGCCACGACAATTGTCTTGTAGTTTCTTCACTTCCATATAGACGCCTAAACCTTGGAATGATTGGAAAGTACCATACAACTTTCTTAGGATTGGATTTATCTTTCTTGTATCGAGAAGCACCACACTTTGGGCATTCTATAAGTGATTTTTTCTCCTTGAGAAACAATATACAGTCTTTCGGGTAGGCATGTATTCTTTCAGAAATCATTCCCATCGAGCGTAGCATTCGTCTAGCTTCATATGTCCGGCTTGGGATATCATTATCTTCTGGGAGCATGTCATTCAAGAGAGAAAATAGTTCCGTAAAACTGACATCACTCCATCCGTTGCCTACTTTCAATTTATACAACTTCAGTACAACTGACAATGTTGTATACTTAGTGCAAGCAGTATACAATGACGTCTTTGCACAACTCTTTAACTTCTCAAACAATTTTGGGCAATCAAGGAGTTCATCTTGAATTGTCTTTGTCATTTCCTCAATACGATCTTCATCATCATTGACATCTGTAATCACATCCTCCATACGGTCTTCTTCATTATCCATATTTGTATTCATATTTGACGATCCATAAAATGCAGTTTTATCCCATCCAGTAGCTACATTCGCTTTTTCTCCATGTTTATTCCAACATTTATAACTCCGATCTATTCCATGACATATCAAATGTTCTTCCAACTCCTCTAGAGTAAGTAGTCTAGAATAACAACAACGTAAACACAGACAAAGGATTTGAGAAGGATCCTTTGCATGATCCTTTGCAAACTTGATGAACTCTTTCACTCCATTCTCGTACTCTATTGTTAAACGATTAGCATCCATCCAATATTTATTCATCTTCATCCTATTTGAATCTCAAATATTAGTATTTATAGTTCAAGTACACAAAACAAGACTTCCAAATACAGTAGAAGAGAACCACTTCCTTATAAGGAGATCAAGTAGTCTAACCTATAATCAAGATTCATAAAAAAGAATATTAGATTCACTAAAAAGATAATGATCTATCACTCTATAAGGAGGATATAAGATGAGATAGAGGATTTCCAATCGATGAGAGATCCCCTTATCAGAGAGAAACAAAACTCATCCACTAGAGCTATCTAATAAGAAGGGAGTTTGGATGAGTTAAAATTACTCTTGTAATCCTTAAAGAATTAAGATTTCAAATGAGAGTTGTGTAGGAGAAAAAAGAATATAAAATGGGGCTCATGGAATTTAAGACTATAAAAAAGATACCACGTTGAAACCTCCCATGGACACGGTATAGAAAGGATTTAGACAACCATACTATGGTGTAGACTTCTTGTCATGAACTAGGCCAGGTTTCCATCCCACTTGACACCTGACCCAACTCGTGGGAAGGTCCAAAGGGAATTACCAACCCCCATGGGTTGTAACTAGTGCCTAGGCATCGAGTAACACCTTTGGGAATGGTTTTTTCATGTAAAAAACCATAAATATTACATAATAATCAAACACAATATCATAACCAAATTTAACAATATAATAGACCAAAAGATAACACTGTAATAGGGGATAAGCATTTAACAATTTCAACCAAAACCAAAATAACAAAAAAAAAGGTAAGGGAACCAACAATACAACCAAGCCTACATTAAACATGAGGGTCAACATCCTCATTCCACAACCAATAACAGTCACCAAAAGGGGAACTACTAGCACATATATCCACCATCACCACCAAGGGAACCTTGCCTTTAACTGGGTAAAACATAATAAGGTCTACATAAACCTGAGGGTGTATATAAGGTGTGAGACAACATACCTAGTAGGACACAACAAAAATAGATTCCATGTAATGAAATTATAATAAACATTAACATGTTATTTTTTAAGAAAAAGGAAGATACAATTTAAATAAAACATTCTTTGAAATAAAAGAGATAGTAAATGTGACAAGATAATGGTAAGAATAGTATGATCACTATAGAAAATCTCTAAGGTATTAGGGTTACTAGGGTCCTAGGATCCTCGTACTCTTGGTGATCACATCTCTTAGACATGAAGGTCCTATTTGAGCCTCCAATCCCTAGCACATGAATGTTTAGTTAGTGTTGTTATGTATATCCTTATTAAGGAGACCAATCATCGGCCTGACTAATTCACCTAATATACTAGACCTAGTCTACCCACCTAGATAAATAGGATTACACTGTGCTCAATTCCACCCCTATATAAAATTATATCTATTTTATACAATCACACTTCCAATAATAGAAACACACATGACAAACAACCATTTACAATAGTCAAGTCATTATCAAACCCTTACGCACAACAAAAAAATTGGAAAACATGTTTCCCACAACCCAGAAAATTTATAAAACCATTTTAGAACCAGATAAATCATATTAAACACCTAAAACAATTTCAAATAATGGAACAACCTACCTATTTCTTGATATCTTCAAAAAACCAGAATGAAACCACCAACTGAACTAAGGAAAGGCCCCAAGGATGCAATTAAACACCATAACCATAAAGATTTAACCCAAATAAATTATTCAACCAACAACAAGAATAATATTGAAAAAATATTTGGAAAACATGCCTTAAAGGGAGGTCCGGCAAACTAAAGAGGGCATTGCTGGCGGCAGAGGTCTGACAAACCGAAGAGGGCATTGCGGGCGGCGGAGGTCCAGCAACGCGAAGCGAGGGAGGCGGAGGTCCGACAACAAGAAGTCGGGCGTTGCGGGTGGCGGAGGTCCGACAAACCGAAGGGGAATTGCGGGCGGCGGAGGACCAAAAAAGAGAAGAGAGGGCGGCAGAGGTCCGACAAATAGAAGCATGAGCGGCAGAGGGGAGTGGCAGGGTTCCACTACCGCGAGAGCTTTAGGTCGTGATAAAATGAGGGCACTATGCGACCGAATTTATAAAAAAACGGACTAAGGTTTTATCAGCTCTAACAAAGCGCTGATAAAGACTAACTCTATCAGTGCTAACATTTTAGCACTGATAAAGGTATCCTTTATCAGTGCTTTTTTAGCACTGATAATGGTACTCTTTATCAGTACTAAAAAATTGCTGATAAATCATTCCTGTATCATCGCTAAAATTTTAGCGCTGATACAAAGAGTCTTTATCAGTGCTTTTCTAGCGCTGATAAAGGGTCGTTTTATCAGCGCTTCTTTAGTGATGATAAAGGTTACCCTGTATCAGTGCTAAAATTTTAGTGCTGATACAGGGTTTCTTTATCAGCACTTTTCTAGCGCTGATAGAGGGCCTCTTTATCAGCGCTAAAATTTTAGCGCTGATACAAGGGTTATTTATCAGCGCTTTTCTAGCGCTGATAAAGATGCCCTCTATCAGTTCTTTTCTAGCACTGATAAAGAACACCTGTATCAGCGCTAAAATTTTAGCGCTGATACAGGGTAACCTTTATCAGTGGTTTTGCTTAGAGCTGATATAAGGGGGCGCTTCCCTTGTCCATTTTTGTAGTAGTGAAAGGCCAGCTTCAAGAGCTGGGATGCATTAGCTGTGCATGGAGATGGTACAGACCTTGAGGTCTTGCCTAGCTGGAGTTACTTGTTTTGATTACTTTCCTATATCAGCATGCTTACTTGTTTTGTAGCTACAGTTGGTTAACCATTGGCACCTTTACATATGGATATGTATGACATTCTTTGGATGAATGTTTGTTGTTTCGTGGTAGTTACAAGTGATAAGAATGCTGTTGTGTTTACTTTCCGCTACTGTTGATTATATTTATTGCTTCCGCTATTTATTGATATTGAATATGCTTCCGCTCTGTGGGTCTGGTTCGAGTCTGCTGAGTCATTTATTCCGCTGCATCTTTATTGTTATACTTAGACCAGTACCATTGTAATTATCCTCTGAGAGGCTATAGCCTCCCCACTATACCTATAAGACCCTCGCTGCTAGTTGGCATCCTTTGGCATTCAGGGAGGTGCACCAAAGGTAGTAGCACCCGACCTGTTTAGCACTGTTCGGGTGGTTGTTCGGGTCTAGGTCATTAAAAAGTGGTATCAAAGGATTTATTGACATGGATTTAGTAGCAGTGTTTTGCTGGCTACTAATGAGATTGAGGATTCTATTTTATTTTTGTTGGTTTTACTATTTGGGATATGGTAGACTGGAGAGAGGTTGTTACTGGGAAACTGGGTTTCTAGCTTGTTCTTGGGTACCTACAGCCCTAGGTATAAGGGATGGACCAAGTTACCTTGGGTGGGAATTGTTTTTTGCCTTTTACTCAGATTACAGTTTATATGATTTCCACCTCGGTGGCTCACTTGGTGTGCAATGTTATTGATTGTGATATGTGACCCTTGAACCAGTGCGGTAAGGGAGAATTGGACATTGGCCCGGTATGACAAGGCTTGTTTGCTTGGATTTTGATAGGCACATTTTTAGGATATTTCAATTTCATAACTGCACGTATGCTTTGTGAAGTGATAATTCCATGTTAATGATATCAATTGCCATGCTTGGTATTCGTGAAATGTGAATAGGTGAAATTCCTGATAGAATTGTTTGTTTGTTGCAATGTGTATGCCATGCTTTATATTTTTGTAGAATTGCATGTGACATGGTATTTGGGTCTAGCTCCTGTAGGAGCATGCATGTACTATTGGTTGAGGTGATTTTGATCACCAGGATTGGGTGACTCAGTCGTCGGTTTGAGGCAATGTTGGTTGTCAGGACGGGCATGGCCCAAGTTACTTTTAATACTTGGCTTTGTTGGGGGCGGGTAAGTAGGCCATGGGGCTGGGATGCCATGGGGCATGGTTGCAGTGGGAGAGAGTAAGGGTGGTAATTGTGTGCTGCCTTTTACTTCTTTCTTATCCGCGTTGAATATATATTGTTATATATATATATATATATATATGGGCTGTCTGGCCATTTATGGTATTCAACAAGTTCCTTTTTGGGTGACTCATATGGAGCATCAGACGAGAGATGGTACAGTGCCACAGGTGAAGGATCAGGTTCAGGATTTGGTGCAAGCAGAGTAGGAGCCAGAGGTATAGGCTCAGGGACATGATTAGGTTCAAGATCCAGTGTAGACAGGACAACAGCTGGGTTTGGCAGCGTTTGGACCATGGCTCGACAAGCAGCTCTGAGCTAGTCTGGTGCATGTCTTGCAGGGGATCGATAGAGGCACGTAGGGTATGGAGCCATCTATGGAATATCTGATGTAGGAGTTCCAGTTGCAGCACCCACCGCTTTTTCAGGGTGAGGGTAGTCCGTAGGCGGCTGAGAATTGGATAGAGAGCATGCATATGATCTTCGAGTAGCTTGAGACATCTCTAGGGTGGAGGGTCAAGCTGGCGACATACATGCTGCGAGGACCGAAAAAGCGTTGGTGGGATGTGCAGGTTCAGGCTCGCAGGCACGAGGGACTGGCATAGAAGGACTTCAAGGACATGTTCTTTGAGCACTTTTACCCAGATACACTGAGAGTCAAGAGAGCTCGGGAGTTCTTGAGTCTTCAGCAGGGAGACATGTCTGTCATGGACTATGAAACTACTTTCACTGAGTTGTCTCGCTTTGCACCTAGTATGGTAAGCGATGACATGGATAAGGTGAGGTGCTTCAAGGATGGATTGCGACATGCCATTTGGATCTAGGTGAATATCTTCAGACTGGGTTCATTCTTAGAGGTAGTGAACCGGACGCTCATAATGGAGGGAAACCAGAGGGATAAACCCTAGGTTGGACGGATGATAGTTTCAGGTGACGGTTACGATAGCATGAAGTGAGGACAGGATGAGTTCTAGTAGGGCGGTCAAGCCAATGACTCAGATAGACCACCTCGTAGCAGTTCTTCAGTGGTTTTCTTTCAGTGTGGACAACCGGGGCATGTTCAGACTCAGTGCGATAGGCCTCCAAAGGAGTGTCGGGCATGTGGACAGGTCTGGCACCTTGAGAGGTTTTGCAGGCAGCCTTCTTAGACGGCCGAAAGGTAGGGACTAGGATGGACGATAGCATCTGGAGTTGGTTCAAGATTGGTACCAGGAGAGGGTAGCCGAGGTTCAACGGCACGTGGAGGACGTGATAGAGACATCGGGATCCATCTGAGGGGTCAGTGGCCGGTGGCTGGAGTAGCATCGCAGGGAGGTCAGGCATCAGACAGTCATACTTCAGGCCAGGTGAACACCGTGGAGCTGCCATAGGCTAAGAATGCTGGTGAGTCGACGACGGTTAGAGGTACACCACATGTGTGGCTGTGATTTCCATGTTTCCTTTTTGGCATGACCAGTAGAGGCATTTCCTTTTTGAGTGCACGTGATGCACATGATCTATGTGGACTGACTAGATGCTAGTCAGTGGGATTGGCACCGTATCAGGTGCGTGATATATTATATATATGTATGAGATGCGTAGTATCAGGGGCATCTAGGATACAAGTTACTTTAGGTTCCTTGGTCATCGGGGCATCAAGGATGCATGTTACTTGGGGTGCTAGGCACCAGGTTCATTTTGAGCGTCCATGGGATACAGGACCTCGTGGAGGCAGACACCGATGCAGTGTAGGATATGTTGGGTGTCGGGAATGACACAGGAGCACCAATGAGGCGTAGGGGTGACGATGTGTCATGGAAGGACTATGTGTCAAGAAAATAGGTTAGTAAACCTTTGTTTTTTTTGAGTTTTTTTAGGTTGAGACCGAGTTAGGCAACCCCTAAGGTGGGGAGCCCCCTTGAGGATTTTATCCAGGACCTTCGAGACCGGGGAAGTCTGGGTTACTTTGATTAGGGTGGTATGTTCTGTGCCATATCTGGGTTTCATTTGATAGCTCTAGGATGATCTATATTAAGGTGGGGAGATTGTAAGAACCCAGGTTTTTAGAACGGGTCAAAATCCCAACCCTGTTTGAATTTTTGACTTATCCCTGAGAAAACTGGAGAAATTGGGCAGTTTCTGAAAATTTCCAAACTACACACCATGTAATTTTTAGTACATGCCGTGTATGGGTTGGGCAAGCACCAACCGTGTGCCGCCGAGTACATGTCGTGTGATGATTGTGTAGAAATTTCTTACTACACGACGTGTAGTTATAGACATGCTGTGTACCCTTGACCATGTGGAGGCCAAACATGGCATGTAAGCCTATTGGTTGGGTAGAATTGTTTAACCAAGTACACTCCATGTCTTCTTTGGACACACCGCGTAGTCTAGCCGTATATGAGGGATATACATGGTGTGTGGGTAAGTCGGCGAGGAAGAGAAGAAAAACTAAGTACAAACCGTGTAACCCTAGGTACATGTCATGTACTCATGTCGACAGGTGATGGAAAGTAAGGCGGTGGAATTTCATCCATCTAATGAACAGTAAAATGATACACGACATGTATTCCTAAAGTACATGTCGTGTAGTTTATTTTTTTCGCTAAAACGGACAGTAGCCTCATTTTGAGGTTCTGGACAGAACCTCCTCCCCCAAATTGGTCGGATCTTCAAATTGATCCCGTTTCTTCGTCCGAGGTCGGATTTGAACACCGCTTGATCTGTTGGAACCCCCTCGATAAGGCCTTGATTCTTCTTAAGCTGTTTTGCTTGATTTTGGTTCTAGAACTAGTTATTTGGGTTTCAATGGTTTTGATTATTTTGTAGATATACCACGTTTTATACCTAATTGGAGGATGTTATTAGAGTATTAGCATCTTACAAGTCTCAGGTAGGTGGTGCATACCTCTTTTTGTGTTTTTGTAGTCATTTGAGTGATGCGGCCTTCAGCGTGTTTTCAGGTATTTTGAGCGGGACCCATTTTTTATCTGATATTGCATATTATATTGTTCATTGACCTATGGTATACCTTTGGGTATGCTCGGTTACCTATGTTGCTTGAGCGGGGCCGGGCGAGTGGTCGTTTCTCATCAGGGAATTTTGGCTGGGGGTGCCAAAATGGTATTAATTGAATAGTATTGTTCTAAACTGTTGAGTTTAGTTGATTGAACCCTAATATAACTTGTTAGAGGCTTTAAGGACCTTAGTGCTATTGTTAGATAACTGCTGGGATAGTGCAATTCAACTGTTTAGTTTTTTTTCCTGTTATTGTGTTCTGTTTAAATGTGTATATATGTAATTGCTGAATTACATATGTTGGAACCCTTTTGGTTGTGTTGGGCATGACCCAGATATTGTTGAGTGATGTTGATCATAGGTTGGGCTTGTCCCAGGTTATGTTGGGTGGTTCTAACCATGGGATTGGGCATCATGGGCATCGGTTGAGGCAGGATGACTGTCAGGTTGGGAATAGCCTGAGTTATTGGGATGGAAAGGCCATCAGACATGAGTGGCATGGTCGTAGGGACACGAGGTGTCAGAGGTGTTGTGGCTTGGGTACTATTTTGGTGATTACCGCTCACCTGGAAACCTTGAGTAGTGTGCACACAGAGAGACTCTGTGATGAGGTGGTTTTGACCACTTGTGTGGGTAGAGGCCCCCGTTAATTGTGGTTTAGGTACTATTGGTTTGGGGGTGCTTACTGTAGGAAGCCACGTGGAAGGTGAGGAGCCTTCAGGGGATAGCATTGAGGCTATCGGGTTGGGGGCAGAGGCTCACTGTTATTTGATGGTAGACATTGCTGTCCCTCTGGGTACTTTATTTGAGGGCAGACATCACTGTCCCTCCGGTTACTGTTTCTCAGGCACACCTTCGGGACGTCGGTACTTGAGACACGCGGTGTCAGGGGGCACATGTTGTCGGGTTACATGACATAGATTCCGACGTTGTCCGAAGCAGGTGACACTCCATGGTGGCTGTTGAGCACCAGTGGAGTTAGTGGTTATTTGTGCATTGTACTATTTATTTCTCTCCTTACAAATGTATGATTGCTTAAACACTTATATTAGGTATGCACCGTTGGGTGGTATCCTACTGAGATTCGTCTCACACCCTGCACAGGCCCTTCGGGATGCGTGCAAACTTTATGGATTTATGTGCAGGAAAGAGGCAAACTTCAGGAGCTGGGCTGCATTATCTGTGCATGGAGATGGTATGGACCTTGAGGTCTTGCCTAGCTGGAGTTACTTGTTTTACTTACTTTCCTATATTAGCATGCTTACTTGTTTTGTAGCTACAGTTGGTTAGCCATTGGCACATTTACATATGGATATGTATGACCTACTTTGGATGCATTTTTGTTGTTCTGTGGTAGTTATAAGTAATCAACATGCTGTTGTGTTTACTTTTTTGCTATTGTTGATTATATTTATTGCTTCCGCTGTTTATTGATATTGAATGTGCTTCCGCTCTGCGGGTCTGGTTCGAGTATGCTGATCCATTTATTCCACTGCATCTTTATTGCTATACTTGGACCAGTACCATTGTAATTATCCTCCGAGAGGGTATATCCTCCCCACTATACCTATAAGACCCTCACTGCTAGTCAAAAGCCTTTGGCATTCGGGGAGATGCACCTAAGGTAGTAGCACCTGACCCGTTTAGCACTGTTCGGGTGGCTGTTCGGGTCCAGTTCATTACATTGAATTTGAGTTTGAGAATATTTATGCAGTACTTTCATGACTACACTGTGAGTAACACTTTCATGCATATTATAGAGGCTCATGGAAGATAATCTATATTCTTTATCATCAAAGAAACATAGTTTTTCTGGTGATCTTATTTAGTTTTGTAATTATCTTTTGTACCGTATCACAAAGCTATGTTGTTGGGTGTGACTCCTGACAAGTGTGGTGGGAAGTCACATGATTTCTTTTAAGAGGATTTCACTTGGGGATATATTGAAAAAAATCCATGGTTGGGGGGAGTAACTAGCCATGACAATGAGTAGGATTCCACATTGGATATGAACCTTGTAAAATTTGTATGTTATAGACTCTTTCATTTTATGCATGATAATGTGAGGCTGAGATTTTCTATTTTGAATGGATCATACTTTAACAAGTTATATAGGTTTATTTCTGTTTAAAATAAATTATAAAAACTATCCTTCACTAATTTGACCCCCCTTCTTAGTAGAGGAAACTGACCCTAACAGACACTTCAACTAGTATCAAAATGTAGGTTCCTCTACCAAGATCCACTAAGTACTGAAGATGGATAATATAAATTTTTTCAATAGCAGGGGTGTCCCTACATTTTATGGAAAAAACTATCATAGTTGGAAGAATATGAAGATTCCCTATCTTCTATCTCTTTCCCTTGAAGTTAAAGGTGCAGTAACAGTAGGATACCCACATATTTCTAAAGATGCTCCTATGAAATTTTTTGATAAGAGAAATATGGAAGTTGATTGAAAAGATCAAAATGTCATTTTGATGTCTCTTTTAGAAAAAGTTTATATAAAGGCTATGGGACTAAAAAATAACAAGGAAATTTTGGATAAATTGGAAAGCATCTATGAAGGCAATGTGAAATTCAAGGAGGAAAAATTAAAAATTTTGAGAAGAAAATTTTAATATATCAAGATGTTTGACGAAGAAAACATTGATGGCTACTTCACAAGTGTCAATGAAATTTTCAGCAATATCTGGGGTTTTAGAGAAAAACTGGATGATATTTTCAAAAAAATAATGAGAAATTTTCCTAATAGTTTTGATCCTAAAGTTTCATCTCTAGAATATAGAGAATATTTTTTTCTCGATGAATTACATAACATTATTACTACTCATTAAATATGAAAGATCTCAACTTTCAATAAAAATATCAAAGATGAGATGACTTTTGAGGCCATGAGAAAGCTCAAAATCAAATATGATAAAATTCTCGAATCAATTGAATCTAATGAAGAAGATGAAGATGGATATTATAATAGAATCATTACTCTCATATCAAATAAATTCAAGAAGGTAAAGTTTAAGGGAAAAAGAAAACTACCACCAGGGTGTTACAATGATAATAACATTAGACACTTTTCCATAAATTATCCTAAGAAAAGGTCTGTCGAACTTGAGTCAGATGATGAGAATCCTCATAAGAAGAAATGGGGTAAAAGTTCATAATATTCAACCAAATTTGGAGGAAACAAGAATAAGTTATCCAAAAGTAAAAGAAGAAGCTATGTGAGCAAAGAAGAATAATTTGAACCCACAAACAATAATAAGATGAAACTAATTTAATGGATCATTTGGAAAAAAGGGTTTGATACATCTAACAATGAAGACGATGAAAGTGAATGAATAGATATAGAGCACATGTTTAAAAACGAGTTAGAATCTTGTCTTGAGAAAAACACAAATCTCAAGAAGGAAAATAGGATAATATTAAAGAAAAAGGGAAGATTATTGAATTAAATAAACAATGTAAAAATATATAGGCTGTTTACATAGATGAGATCAAGATATACAAATTGAAAGTATCTAAAATGGAGAAGATAGTAAAAGACCTTAAATAAAATTTACTCTCAAATAAGAAGAATAGTTTAATAATTAATCAGAATGTCTTGAATCTTAGAATGATTTGAAGAAGATCAAAGAAGATTTCAATAAATCTATTGAGATTAAGGCTAGATCATCACAAGATGGTGAAAAGAGGAGTCCAAAGAAGTAGGTTAATTTATCTCCCTATGAATTTCAAAATAAACCCATTATATCTAACAATGCATGTTATAAAATCAATTTTGGACCTGTATAGACCATGAAGACTAGTGATAAATCCCCTTATAAATCAAAGGAAGAAAGGGATTCTTCAAAAATATCATTTCCATCAGAGTAGAGACAACCATATTATATGGAAATGCAACATAAAAACTTTTTAGGACATAACTATTATCAATGTAGAAGATCAAGGTTCAAAGGATACTACTAGTGTTGTAGTGTGTTTGGGAAGAAATCCTCTTCATACTGGTATAACATTCCTCTACCAAAGACAAGACCTAAAATAAATGGGGGATATTCTGAGAAAAGGATAACATATTTTCAAAACAAGTGTGCAGTGACTAGGGATTCATCTTATCCATCAACACAGAATAAATTTTATTTCTTAGAAGAAATATGTGTAAGATGTGATCAACATGGGAATATTGGTAAAAAGTGAATGACCTATTTAAATGGAAAAAATCTCAATGATGATAAAGGAAATATAATTCAAAAGATAAAGGAAGAAAAATCATGTTTTGTTGAAGTTGTTTTAAAGGCTAGTAGAAAAACCAACTCATGGATACTTGGTAGTGGTTGTTCCTCACACATGATCAATGACAAAAATATTCTAAGAAATATTTTTAATTATGAATGCGGAGTAGTGACATTTGTAAATGACTATTCTCTAAAAATCAAATAATTTGGCTTAGTTGAGACTGAATCCCATAATCCTAATTCTAATGTTGTATTATTTTTTGAAGGGATAAAGCATAATCTACTCAGTGTCATTCAACTCTATGATGATGGAAAAGAGGTGGTATTCAAGAAAATAATTGTATCATACAAATGAAAAGGGATAGAAGGATCATTACTCAAGATAAAAGAACCAATGAAAATATATTTCAAATTGGGAATCCTAGAAATTCTTGTTACCTGAGTTATAAAGATGAAAACAAATTATGACATATAAGATTCAGTTATCTTGGAGAAATAATTATGAGTAAAATTTTGAAGCATGATGTTTTGAGTGATCTTCCCAAGATAAAGAGAGACAAGGATGAAATATTTGAAACCTATCAAAAAGGAAAAAATGATACAGGATCTCATGAATGAGTGGACATTCTATCTTCCAAACCACTTGAGCTCATTTATATCAACTTATGTGGTCCAATGAGAAAAAATTATACCAAAGGTGATCTATATTTCATTAAATTTATTGATTATTATACTCTATTGACTAATTTCATATTTATCTAACACAAGTAAGAGGCAATCAAAATGTTCAAAATTTTCAGAAGGCAATCTGAGAAGGAGTTGGGTCTCTATATTAATAAACTGAGATCAGATAATGGTAAGGATTTTACATGTGATGATTTTGAAAGATATCTTTCCAAACATGTAATAAAACATCAATATAATACACCATATACTACACAACAAAATGGGGTAGCTGAAAGGAAGAACAAAATCATATTTGAGATAGTCTCAAAGTATTTCTAGAGATAAGTTGTATGTATTGCCATTCACATACAAAACATGTGTCTACTAAGACCATAAACACAAAAGGCACCATATGAAATGTGGTACAAGATAAATACAACTATTAAATACTTTTGAGTTTTTGTAAGTTCTCATATTATAAAAAACAAGAGAAACAATTTGGGAAAATTTGAAGAGAAAGACGAGGAAATAATTTCCTTGGGATACCTATCAAATGGTAATGACTATGGATATTAGAACAAATGGATGCACAAACTAGTTAATTGTAACGATGTTGAGATTATCAAAAAAATAAAAAATTAGACATAGTAGTTCATTCAAATTTAGAAGATTTAGTGGAAAATGGAATGAAAATGTTAGAAAATAAGAATAATGGAGTTATTGAGAAAGAGTCAATCACTATTGATATTGATTCTGAACAATCCAGTGATGAAGGTGGAGTTTCTATAAATGAAATAAAATAGTTCAAAAAATTGAAGAAACATGTTGAAATAAAAAATATCATTAGAAACCAACAGGATCTAGTTAAAACAACAGGAAGATTAATATTATAAGATTAAAATGCACTAATTTCCAAAATTAAACCTCACACAGTAGTAAAAGTAGTTGATCATGAGGAGTGTATACAAGATATGAATGAATAACTTGATCATATTGAGAAGAACTCCACTTGGGATCTTGTTCCAAGACCTAAAAATAAAAAAGTTATTGGTACTAAGTGGGTTTTTAGAAATAAGATAAATGAGAAAGGTGAGGTATCAAAGAACAAATCTCGACTGGTGTGAAAAGGATATTCTCAAAAAGGAAGGTATTGAATTTAAAGAAACTTTTACACCAGTAGTAAGAATTGAAACTATCATAATGTTATTGGCAGTCTCTGCTCACAAACATTACAAAGTTTATAAAATGGATGTGAAATCTACCTTTCTACATGGTGATATTGAGGAAAAAGTCTATATTAAATAACCTAACAATTTTATCTTCGGTAATGATGGAATCATGGTATGAAAATTGAATAAATATTTGTATAGTTTAAAACATGACCCTAGAGCCTAATACTCTCAATTGGATTGATTTTTAAGGGATATGAAGTTTACAAAAGGTAAATTTAACTATAAAATTTATGTGAAACAAATTAGTAAAGTCACTCTCATTGTAATTATTTATGTGGTTGACATCATATTTGTTGGTGATAAGGAGTGTTTCTATGAATATTTTACTGAGTAGATGAGGAATTATTTTGATATGTCCATTCTTGGTGAGATGACATACTTTCTAGGATTTCAAATTGTGTAGAATATAAATTACAACTTTCTATCTCAGCAAAAGAATGTTGGAGAATTTATGAAAAAATTTGGAATGGAAAATGAAAAATAAGTTTCAAATCCAATTTTAGATGGAACCAAATTGTGTAAGGATGAAGCTAGAAGTAGTGTTAATAAAAAATAATTTAGAAGAATCATCAAAATCCTACTTTATCTAATAACATCAAGGCCAAATATAACTTATGTAGTGATTATCTATGCCAGATTCTAGAGTGATCCCAAAGAGTTTCACTTGTTGGATGATAAGAGAACAATGAGATATGTGAAATTAAATCTGAACTATGGTATTCTATATCAATACAGTCCATACTTGAACTTTTCGGGCATTGCAAATGAAAATTGGGTTGGTGACTATACATATAGAAGATCAACCTCAAGTAGAACTTTCTTTATAGGAGAGTGTCATGTTAATTAGTATAAAAATAAGTATAATTCAGTGACATTAATAATATATAAGTAAGATTATATAGCAACTATGTATTCATGTACACAAATGATTTGGATTCTAGTGCGTTTATTAGATTTGAATACTGAAATTGAGAGACAACTGAAAATTTCTCATGACAATAAAAGTTATATAGAGTTGTATAAAAATATAGTACAACATTAAAGATCTAATAATATTTATAAAAGATATAATTTTATCAATTAAAAGGTGGAAAGTGAAGATATCAATCTATAATACATTTATAAAAAATAGCAGGTTACAAATATTTTCACCAAAGCTATGCTAAGAGAGAGGTTTGTGTAATTATAGATGAAATTTCATGTTTATAATTATCCTCTAATGTGAAGTATTCTGGGTAAACATTCCCTACACTATTTAATTTCTAGTTATTTGATATCCCCCACGATCCTTTAGATTCTGTTTATAAAGGGGGATAGAAGTCTATGGTGAAGGGAAAGTGTAAGTTATAGGGGGAGTTAAAAATCTCACGATGCTAAAGTTGTTAACTCAATGATGATAAATCATGAAAGGAGCTAGTGATGAAGGCAGTTTGGAATATAGTATCCCATTAATGTTAAATAAGTTGTCTTTTAATAATTCACCTCAATGGTGGTGAAGGTAGTGATGCATCAGAGTGGTAAAGGTAGTGATACATCAGAGAACCTTAATATTGTCCTGGAATATTTTTTGCATTAATAAGGTCATGGAGGATCCCCGATATGAAGAGAACCTTGATATTCTATAACAATATTCTTAAATAAAGTTCTATGGTTGGATGAAATACTATGATAGGACACATAGTATACAAACTGTCATGTGCGAGTACTTGTAAGAAGACGAGACTCTCTCCTATGGAGTTCGCACTTGGTAATCTCCAAGACGGGAGATTATGAGAACAAACCTGCCAGTAGTAATTTTGCATGTCTTGGTGTCATCAGAAATTTCTATCTATGAGTATGTGTAATGGTTCTTAGACTGGAAGAATATCATTAACTCATGTCATGACTTACACACTTAGATTTGCTGACGAAAACCGTCACGAAGACAGTTAGCGGGAAGTAGGGTACGTTGGGTGCGTCACGAATGACATATTGTTAATGGATATGTCAAGGAAGGTTTTTCCCGTCCATATTTATAGAAGTAGATATCTCGGTCCCTTTGATTGAAATAGAACTGTCGCCCAAATTCCATGGCCATGGTGTCACGACGAGTTTACACTACTGGAAATGGGGTCTATCCCCACGCACCTATTCCCACGGTTCTTTAAACCGTGGGGATAGTATGTTTTTTTGATGTTTATACCCACGGTTTTATTAAAACCGTGGGTATTAATTTTTTTTTCGAGCCCTTGTATCGGGCTCCTCCTCATTCTCTCCTCAAATCCGCGACGCATCGCTCTACCCTACCTCCCCAAGCCGCGACGCCGCTCCCCGACCACTGACTCCCGACCCTCCCCTCTCCTCTCCGACTCCCCTCCCCGGCCTCCGACTCCCCTCCCCGGCCTCCAACCCCGGGCTCCGACTCCCGGCTCCGCCTCCCGGCTCCCGACTCGCGGCTCCCGACTCGCGGCTCCCGACTCGCGGCTCCCGACTCGCGGCTCCCGACTCGCAGCTCCCGATTCGCGGCTCCCGGCTCCCGACTCCCGGCTCCCGACTCCCGGCTCGGCCTCCCGGCTCACGACCTGGACCTCCCGGCCTTCTCAGTAGTGATTTTTTTATGCTGGAGTCCCAGATTTCCTGGTAATTTCTTAGTCTTGGTTGATTTCCCATAATTTCATCATATTACCTCTTGATAATCAATTAGTGTTGTAGTCAAAGGTAGCAGTTGATGCATTCATAGGTTAATGGAGTGGTTTGATTCTAAATTTTTTTAAGCAATTTCATTTTTTTATGATGGAATACTAAAAGATGAATGATATAAATATCCTGATTATCAAACCCAGTGAGAATATTTCCCCAAATTAATTTAGCATTGATAATCCTAAGATGCACTATTTTGGCCTTAAAATAGTATATATGAAGGTATGTACATACACATGTTGAGCAGTTCCGGGTGGTTGTTTATAAATCTATCAAGTTTCAGGTGTTGGCTTGGTTCCTCTTTGAGGAAGGGTACCCTTCCAATTCCTCAAATTTATTAATGCATTAATTAGTTTCTTACTACACGTTTTCTTTGTTTTTAGTTAATGCAGTGAATACATTAGATTAAATTCCTCTTAATCTTGAATTTAGTATGTTTCATGATTTAAGAGTTAAAGGTAATAAATGATTGTTTCATAAGAAATATCATGTTTATATATTAAAACCCCTCCAACGGAGGTGCGCTGTCTTCAAGTTAAAAAACAATTATTAGACTTTTAGGATTTATTGTCTTGTTGTACTGATATTTCTTTATGAATTGATGTTATGTTTGAATTATGTCATATATGACCCCTAATGGAATTAAAAAAACTAAGTTTTCCTTTTTAAATGATTAAATAACCAAGGAACCGTTTAAGTTCTTTGACCGGTTTTTATATTGGAATTACCCATGTAGAATTGTTTCCCATAATTTTCATTTTAGTATGTTGACATGTTTGAGCCACCATTCGGTGAGCCTTAGATTTAAATTTCTAAGGGTATGATTTTCTATATTAAATGGATTTAATTATCTTTTGAATTTCAGAATGGAAATTACCCTGTATGCACAACATTTAACCCGCCTAATGTAAGTGCTTCAATGTAATAATAAACTGTGAAATAGAAATTTTAAAGTATACTAAGTACATGAATTAGCCGTATTAGATGTAATTGAAAAATATGTTGCGTATTCATAGAACCCCTTACCATGTTAATGGAAGGTACCAGAGTGAACCTTGATTATTGAAAATGCCTTAAATGAATTAAATGAGTGGTTTCAAGCTACATGGCCTTGTCACACTAATGAAAGGCTAGGGTTGAACAAAATTGACTTATTGATTAATTATTACTTGATTAAAGGGTTTCATGCTACTTGGCCTTGTCACACTAATCAAAGGAAAGGCTTGAACCAAATGGAATATTATATGAATTCAATATCAAAGTAGGTGTGGCCTGACTCAAGCTCACCTTGGATACTTGAGAGAAAGCCTTGAGCACTCAAGGACCCTATTCCGAATTCAAGGATACAACTTTCTTAGGTTGAGACCTACATAGAACCTGATCCTTGTCTAACTTTAGATGCCTGGTATGACACCATATAATCCCTCATGTATTACAACAAGATTCCTTAGATACACTCCTTGGTTCCATAATTGACAAGTAGGTGCCATGGTTAAATCCTAGCCCAATCTTTTCTTAGACCCATTTTACCTTGGATGAACTTCTTAGACTAGATAGTCCTCTTATTGTGGAATTAGTTGGACTGTTATCCTTGGATTACACTCTTACCCCATGTGAGGCTATAGTTATTACTAAGTTTTTGACACTTGAGGTCTATGTTTCCTTGGTTATAACCTTGGAACTTCATTATTAAATATCATTACATGTTTTCTTCTCACATCTTAGAACCTCAATATCTTTCTCATATAAATTATATTTAAACTGGATAAAATTGATTAATGAAATGGTTACACATTCTGACACCAGTCAAAGGCTAAAGAAGGTATAACTGCTATGTGTCCCATAGGAACCTGTACGGGTGATGTTTATTTATCTCTCTATTATTATTCTATATACCAGTGAACTATATATTTTATACTGCACTATCTAGATTGGGCTGGACATCAGTGGTTCCATCCTATTATTATTTATATCTCACACCCTACTCAGGCCGCTATTACATTGGGATACTCGAGTATACTTTCATTTTCTCAGGACCTTGGACCTTGCTTTTCAATGTATGCTTGTAACTAGAGTTAGGAGAAAAGGACTGAGTTGGATCTCGGGATGCTCAAGGAGATCGCCCATGGGGTTTTGATGTGACTTTATTATTTTTTTTATTTTATTGAAAATAATGATGTAATGTTTACTACTTTTAGATATGTATCATTACCATGTCATGCATTCATCTGTTATTTAAACTACCATTGACCACTTTAATTCAGTTATAATAATATTTATCTTATGCTGCTTTGTCATTTATTTACTACCTCTTTCATTGTTGATTGTTATTTATTCAATTTTACCACTGTGTATATGTGATAAGAGGGTATAGTCCCCACTATCACCTCTCGAGACCCTCACTACAAGTCAAAAACCTCTAACGTATGGGGAGACTCACCAGCCCCCCTGCCCTACACAACCTCTCCCCCTCCCTCTACTGCACCAGTCCCTCCCCCTCCCCCTTCCCTTGCACCAGCCCCTCCCTTAACCCCCTGCTGCAACATCCCCTCCCCCTGCACCAGCCCCTCCCCCTCCCCCCTCTTGCACCAGCCCCTCCCCCTACCATGCACCAGCCCATCCCCCCCACCAGCCCCTACCCCCCCCCCCCACTACACCAGCCAGCCCCTCCCCCTCCCCCCTTCCCTTACATCAGCCCCTCCCCCCCCACACTGCACCCCCACCAGCCCCTTACCCCATGCTTCCCCAGCCCCACCACCAGCCCCTCCCCCTCCCACTTTCCCTGTTGCACTGGCCCCTCCCCCTTTCCCTGCTGCACCAACCAACCCTCTCCCTCCCCCCTGCACTACTTTCCATGTGGAGTGTCTTTTTTAACTTTTTTCTTTAGTTTACATCTCAAGGAAGACCTTTTTCTCTTTTTCCCTACTTATTCAATCATGAACTCCTCTTGTCATTAAATACTTGTCATTAAATATGTTTTGCTAGCTACTAATATGCTTTGATTGATTTAATAATAAAATTGATTGTAATGATTTTTTTAAATATGATTTACATTGTTGATTAAATGATAATTTTTTTTCTTGTTATAGAATGGATAGAAGCTGGATGTATCGTACCGATCGGATTTCAACCAAGTTTCAAAATAATTTGGAGAATTTTTTAGATTTTGCATTTAGCAATGCGTCATATGGAGGTTGTATACAGTGTCCCTGCTATAATTGTGTTGGAAGACCATGGTTAAGACGAGAAGAAGTTAGTTACCATTTAACGAAATTTGGATTTCAAGCAAACTATAATGTTTGGTTTCACCATGGAGAGACGAGTCAATCTTCGACTGTTCATAAACGAAATGAATGAAGTGACATGGAGAATTTGATATTTGATCGGTTTCCATATGTGCATCATTCCGAGAGAGATAGCATGCCGGTGCAAGAAGACAATGATATCAGTACACATGAGGAAAATGCTGAAAATGATGATGTTGACATAGTGAAAAATTTATTGGATGATGCCAGAACTCCAGTATATCAAGAATGTACTAGAATGACCAAGTTGGAATTTTTAATGCGGTTATATCATGGGAAAACTATGTATGGGATTTCTAATACTGCCATTGATTATATTCTTACATTTTTGAAGGACTTGCTTCCTGATGGTGCAGATATTCCCTCAAATCATTACATGGCATGGAAGTTAATTAAGCAGCTTGGATTTGCTACTAATAAAGTCCATGCTTGTCCGAAAGATTGCAGTTTATTTTTGGAGGAAACAGCTGACCGTAATGACTGTAAAGACTGTGGTACATCTCGATGGAAGACAAATGCAGATGGAACACCGTCTCGTGTGCCACAGAAAGTCATGTGGCACTTTCCATTGATTCCCAGACTTCAAAATCTATTCATGTCTCCAGAAATCTCAGCCAATATGCGATGGCACGATGTTGAGAGAATTAAAGGAAATGATGAGCTGGTCCATCCAGCAGATGGATTAGCATGGCGGACATTTGACGCACAACATCCTGATTTTGCAGCTGAGGTGCGTAATGTCAGATTGGGCCTATCATGTGATGGTTTTAATTCGTTTGGTCAGATGCTTACTGCTCATAGCACGTGGCCGGTTTTTATTCATGTTTATAATCTTCCTCCGTGGATGTGTATGAAAAAACCTTTCACTTTCTTGAGTATACTGATATCTGGACCTTCGGATCCTGGTAATGACATAGATCTATACTTGCAGCCTTTAATAAAAGAGTTGAAACAACTTTGGGATTTAGGTGTGCAGACATTTGATGCTTCTTCAAAGAATACGTTTCAGATGCGTGCTGCCCTTCTATGGACCATAAATGATTTCACTGCCTATGCAATGATGTCTGGGTGGAGCACGAAGGGAAAACTTTCATGTCCCGTTTGTATGAAGAATACACGATCGAGAAGGCTTAAATATCGTCGTAGTTTCAGTTTCATGGGGCATCGCCGATTCTTGCCAATGGATCATCAATACAGGAAGAATCGTCGGAGGTTTGATAATAATGTTGACACTGAAGAACCACCTCAACGTATGTCAGGAAGTGATGTGCTTGATGAATTGAAAGATTTCAGCTTTTCATTAGGAAAAGGTCATTTGACATCTCGAAAGAGGAAGAATGCTGATACTGAAGTCATTTACAATTGGAAAAAGAGAAGTATTTTTTTTGTGTTGCCATATTGGTCTACTAATTTGTTACGTCATTGTTTAGACGTAATGCATATTGAGAAAAATATATGTGAAATGTTGCTTGCAATTCTTTTGAATATTAAGGGGAAGACCAAAGATGACTTCCGATCTCGTCGGGATTTATTGGATTGGGGTATTCGACCAGAACTACATCCTGTTTGTATCGGTGAAAACAAATGGAAACTTCCCTGTGCTTCTTATGTGATGACACAGGCAGAGAAAGATCAATTTCTGGCAGTATTGGAGAATATTAAGGTTCCAGACGGCTATTCCAGCAACATATCTAAACGAGTCAACAGAAGACATTTGAAATTGAAATCCCTAAAAACTCATGATTACCACATCCTTCTTCATGAATTGATTCCAATAGCAATTCGACATTTGCTATCCAATAATGTAAGGGTGGCAGTGATTCGGTTGTGTCATTTTTTTAGAGACCTTTGTGCTAAAAGGTTATCCAAATCATTTTTGATAAAAATGCAGCAAGAGGCACCATTAATTCTGTGTGAGTTGGAAAAAATTTTTCCTCCATCCTTTTTCACTTGCATGCTGCATTTAACAGTTCATCTTCCAACTGAGACACTTCTTGGGGGACCAGTTGCTTTTCGGTGGATGTATCCCACTGAAAGAAATATGTGCACAATGAAATCATATGTCCGAAATAAGAATTATCCTGAAGGTTCCATTGTGAGGAGTTATCTGGCCCAAGAATGTATGGATTTTTGTTCAATGTATTTGTCTGATGTGAGCACAAGACATAATCGACCAATGAGAAATGAAGATGAGCAGTATGAGGAAATTCAACCCTCGTTTCCATCTCTTCCCCAAACAGGTGGAATTGTCGGGTCATATACATTGGTTACATTGAGATCTGAAGAGCGGAATATGGCACATCGTACAGTCTTGTTTAATTGTGGTTTGTTCGATGCCTATATCAAGTAAGTAATTTGAATATATATATGTTATCTCATATGATATCATATCACATATACCTTATACTTTTATTGTCATTTTATGTAGAGAACATAAACAAATTATAAGTAGAGTTCATCGGTCTTTGCCGTTGAGAAGGAGAGAGGCTATGCATAGCCAAGAGTTCCCAGCTTGGTTGAAATCAAAGGTATGACCATTACATTAAATACCTTAAAATATAGATATATATTTAATTATATTACTCATGTATTCCAGGTATTGAGTTTACCTGCTGACTTCATTTCTCAAGAATTAAGAGCGTTGGCTTTTGGTCCCAATTCTTTGGTTCGTGACTGCAAATCTTTAATAATCAATGGATACAAATTTGTTACAACTGATAAAGCGGTGAAAATGAGAACACAGCATGATGGCGTTATGTTAATTGCTAGAACGGATTGTTATGCCAGTGCATCTGATAGTCGACCTCGATATGAAGATGTGTATTATTATGGATTGGTTGAGAAAATATTGTTATTGGATTACTACTCTCGAGGTCGAGTCACTATGATGCAATGTAAATGGTTTGATTCAATGACGCGCCATGGTACATTTATTGATGATTGCGGATTTAGAGTTATTGACATGAGTCGATTCCTGCATACCGATGAACCATACATTTTGGCATCAATGGAAAAACAAGTGTTTTATGTGAAAGATCATCTGAACCCTGATTACGGTGTCATTAATGAAGTAATCCCAAGACATATTTTTCATGATGCTGGGGATGAAATTGTCACCATTGACGCCCCCATCGGTGATAGCCAAAATATTGCATTTGATGACACAAATTGTCCCATTGTGAGGGATGATGTTGAACCTGAGGTAGTGGAGGGTAATATATAAAAGCAACCATATATATTCAGAGTTCATTCAGTTTACCTTGACGTGAGTTTCTCAGGTTGGTACTAATTTAATTACTTTAATTTACTTTTAGTTTGAAATGATATGTCTGTTTTAGTAATGTTTGGTTTCGTTTCATTTAATTCTATTTCTTTCAATTCAGAAAAGTGGTTTTAAAATGTGGTTTTAAAAATTGTATAACTTGGTTGTAAATTATCATTACTGAAAGATGTTATGACATTTTTTAAGTAGTATCTATGATTTGTAAAAATTGTTGCTAAAAAATATTTATTTCATTCTTATGCAGATTATGAAGAAAACTACAGAAGCTCGCAGGAAGAGATTATTTGATGCTGATCCTGTTAGACGTGAGCGCGAGTTGTCTTCAGTGAGTATATTAATTTAAATATTTATCTTCTGCATTACAAATAATATCAAGTTCATATTTTTGATCCAATTATTTAGGGACATGTAACTCCAGAGAATCCTCTTCCCACTATGGGACCGAGTAGGGATCCTCCTAGACCTAGGCGGAGCTCCCGTCTTACCACTCCCCACACTGACCCATTAGTGGACATCCCATCTACCACACATGTCCACCCTCCGCTTGAGACCCCTGGGATGTTCCCATACATGCCGCCATCATCATCCCGTTTACCCTCTTTTTCCCATTCCATGTCCACGCCGACTCGACCGATGTTCTCACCTGCACAGTTTTCATATCCATTCATGTATCCCCAGACCTACTATGCATATTCTGACATGTCTACGCCACATCCTTTTCCTACCATCCATCCTACACATATTGAGTCTGTTCCTTCAGTTTCCACTCCTGTTCATGAAGATCAGCCGGAGCATGCTGTGGAACAGATACTTCCTTCAGAGGATGCTGATCCAGCACAGTCTACGGATGCCTCACAGCCTATTCAGGAGCCTGCATCAGGTTTTTTTATTATAAATGTTTCAAATTATAGCATTTCACTTTTTTTCTATTGTATTGTCACCTAACTCTTCTCTTGTCACCTCTTATCTTATTTAGTGGGATCTTCTAGTAGGCGACGTGGGCGCACTCGAATGAGGGATGCTTGGAATCGTGAAACTCAGATTATGGTGGATTACAATTCTCAAAATCAAATGGTAGGTAAAAATGCTAAGGAGTGTAGAAGTTTCATGGCTACTTTAGCCAAATATCATGATATCGTTCCGGTGGAACCGGTCTCATGGAGACATATCAGTGCCGACATCAAGGATAGGGCATGGGCGCAGATATGGGTACGAAAATTTTATAAATTTATATTGATATTAGTAATGTATTTATATGACTTAACATGTTTGTTGCAGAGTCAATTTAACTTTCCTAACGGTGAAGCTGCCAAAGCTGCTAGGTTGAGTGATCTTGGAGAGTATTGGCGGTCATACAAGTATGAGTTACATATTGGTTGGAGGAGCAGAGTGGGTACTGAGTTAGAGGGTGTACCCACAAACCCTGACTGTCCAAAAAGTCAATATCAAAAAATGACCGCACATTGGAATACTGAACAGTATAAGGTACTACCCATCTTTACTGTTTTTTATATAAAATTTAATTTTTATTACTTGTATTGTTTTTTTGTTTCTTAGGAAGTGTCAGCGAAAAACAAAAAAAACAAAGATGAAATGACATATCTACACACATTGGGGCGCACTACAATGCCCGATAAAGAGAAGCGGCTGGTACGTTCATCTGAATTAAAATAATGTCCTTATTTATAACATGTCATCATAACTTATTCATGCTTTCCCTTGGTTAGTCCATGTCTTTACCTCAATGTTTGTGGGTCATTGTTGCAACTCACTTCAATCCAATATTTTGCATTTATCATATATGGTTGTAATTCAAATTTGTGCACTTCTTATATGCAGCAAGCTGATTTGGGCATTGAAGGTCCTGTACCTCGTGCCAAATTATTCTGCTTCAGTAGGAAAAAAAAAGATGGAACTGCAGTTAATTCACAAACACAAGATAAAATTGTAAGTTTGTTTATTTATATTTCAAAAATTTATACGAAATTCATAATTTAATATGTTTATAATTTCAACAGTCTGCCTTGGAGGCCATGGATGAGAAGGAAGCTGACAACTTAGGGCCAAATGATCATTTCAGTCAGGTGTTAGGTGTGGAGCATCCAGGAAGAGTCCGTTGTAGACCAGGCAAAAACATTGTCCCCTCTAGGTATTGGTCATCATCAGACTCCTCTAAGGCCTCTGAGTTGGAAAGTGCGCGTGCTGAATTAGCTGCGACAAAGAAAATAGTATTAGAGGAGCGTGAAAAAAGTAAGCTGATGAATGAACATTTCATGAAAGCTCTGTCAGTTTTGAGTCAGTCACTACCATCAGAGGTTGCTGCCACTTTTCATTCATGTATGACATCAATGCGCTCTTTAAATAATGCCTCGGGTGATTCCCATGAGGGTCCTAGTGGCGATAACGGTGGTGGCGATAGAGCTGACGAGGATGTTGCTGATGATGTTGTTGGTGATGAGATTGCTGATGATGATGCTGACGGTGCGGTTGGTGATGATGTTGCTGTCGATGTTGCTGCTGATGATGATGATGCTGGACATGAGGATGACAGTGATGGCGATGGGGGGGATATTAATCCCCTCCATTTTTGACTTAGCAGAGAGACGTGTGTTGGAGTTTAATGTTTTTTTTTGTATTGGTGGACTGCTTGTATGTGAATTTCTTTATGCAATGAAATGCATTTTGGATTATGTTTTCATCAGGGGTGTTATTTGTCAGTTATTTAGGTAATTTTCACATGCCATTCTGTTTACTCCTTGTTTTTTCATGAACTTTCTGCAGGGGGAGGTGGGGGGGGGGGTGGGCAGGGGGGGAGGGGGAGGGGGGCTGGGCAGTGGGAGGGCTGGGCAGGGGGGGAGGGGAGGGGGAGGGGGAGGGGGGAGGGGCAGTGGGGGGCTGGGCAGTGGGGGGCTGGGCAGTGTGGGGGAGGGCTGGGCAGGAGGGGGAGGGGGAGGGGGAGGGGGAGGGGGGGAGGGGGTGGTTGGGCAGGGGGGGGAGGGGGGGGGGGTGCTGGGCAGTGGGGAGGGGAGGGGGGGGGGTGCTGGGCAGTGGGGAGGGGAGGGGGGTGGCTGGGCAAGGGGGGAGGGGGGGGGGGCTGGGCAGGGGGGGAGGGGGTGGCTGGGCAGTGGGGGGGGTGGCTGGGCAGTGGGGGGGGGGGCTGGGCAGTGGGGGGGGGGGGGGGCTGGGCAGTGGGGGGGGGGCTGGGCAGTGGGGCGGGCAGTAGGAGGGGGGGGAGGGGCTGGGCAGTGGGAATCCTGCACTAATAAGTGCGAGATCTCTACAACAGGTATGTTTTCCTAAAATTGTGGAATAAACCTCCTACCATGCATCATTTTTCATTTGCATTTACACACTATATGAATGCAGGTTATTGGTCGTAAAATCATGGAGTTGACCCCCTTTTCATCCAACATATGAATGTAGGTGATATGTTTTAACTATTGACTCCACTGTATATTGATTTTTGTGGGTCATGTCTAAGAGTTGCTAGACATACTTTGATTGTTCTCATCCCAGCCATAGCGATGAACCAAAATATTGGTGAATGTGCATGGGCTGATGGAATGAATGCCTTCAATTTACAGGCATGGAGAAGAAACTGACTGGTATTTCTTATCATCATATTTAGGCTTTTTATTCTGCATTTTAATCTGCACTTTAGTATTTTATTGTCATGTAGTAATAACAAAATTTCTATATGACATTTCATTGCTTATGAGTCTTATATATTCATTAATAATAATTCATGGTTTTATTTGTTGCATGTACAGACTGTAGCAAATTAAAGTATGATTACCAATCAGTGGTTTGCCATTCGATCTTTATCAAGGTGAGCTGACAAATCTATGTGCCAATCTAACACGTCATTTGAGCTTATTCATGCATGACTCATCTATGTGAATTCTTCTTTGAGTTAAGAGTCTAGCTGAAACACACTTTAGATATTGGAATCATTGAACACACATGCATTCTGAATGTCCAATTTTTTTTTTCCTGCTCGTTGGTTATTGGTTTTAATCTAGCTTCTTTCATTTGGTTGGCATTTCCGATCACTTTTGTGCTGAATATGTTTTCCATCTGTTGCTGGCAGGGGGACAAGCAGGACGACACCTTGCGGCGGTTACTCCTCCTTAGAGAAACATTGAATGGTTAGCTCTATAATTTTTCGTATTTCCTCATTCCTAAACTATATCTCCTCTCAGCGCTGCCTCTCATCCATCTTTCCACAAAACGTGCATAGCAGGTGGTACAAAAGCTCAATTCAACTGAAAACATTGGTTTGGAATTGTCTGGCATATTTTATTCCTCTAGGTATTCCTACACATTTCTAGATCTCCAAACCTCACCGAATTAGGTATATCAGGGGTCATCCAATCCTCTATTCATCACAGATTAGCATTCATTTCTTTAAATCTTCTGAGAAAACATCCTCTCATGCCATCCATATCATCCTATTTGAAACTAAGTGGAAGATGTTGCCCCGCGGATGTCGCTGGACCGGGCCAACACGCTGCGGTCACGCTGCGGTCACGCCGCGGTCACGCCGCGGTCACGCCGCGGTCACGCCGCGGTCACGCCGCGGTCACGCCGCGGTCACGCCGCGGTCACGCCGCGGTCACGCCGCGGTCACGCCGCGGTCACGCCGCGGTCACGCCGCGGTCACGCCGCGGTCACGCCGCGGTCACACCGCGGTCACGCCGCGGTCACGCCGCGGTCACGCCGTGATTTGGCCCTGCTCCAGGATGACACCCTGCGGCGGTTACTCCTCCTTAGAGAAACATTGAATGGTTAGCTCTATAATTTTTCGTATTTCCTCATTCCTAAACTATATCTCCTCTCAGCGCTGCCTCTCATCCATCTTTCCACAAAACGTGCATAGCAGGTGG
Source organism: Viscum album (assembly GCA_963277665.1). Lineage (NCBI taxonomy): Eukaryota > Viridiplantae > Streptophyta > Magnoliopsida > Santalales > Viscaceae > Viscum > Viscum album. The sequence goes on along the minus strand of OY728130.1, from coordinate 1,596,082,866 downwards.
TACAAAAGCTCAATTCAACTGAAAACATTGGTTTGGAATTGTCTGGCATATTTTATTCCTCTAAGTATTCCTACACATTTCTAGATCTCCAAACCTCACCGAATTAGGTATATCAGGGGTCATCCAATCCTCTATTCATCACAGATTAGCATTAATTTCTTTAAATCTTCTGAGAAAACATCCTCTCATGCCATCCATATCATCCTATTTGAAACTAAGTGGAAGATGTTGCCCCGCGGATGTCGCTGGACCGGGCCAACACGCTGCGGTCACGCTGCGGTCACGCCGCGGTCACGCCGCGGTCACGCCGCGGTCAAGCCGCGGTCACGCCGCGGTCACGCCGCGGTCACGCCGCGGTCACGCCGCGGTCACGCCGCGGTCACGCCGCGGTCACGCCGTGATTTGGCCCTGCTCCAGGACGACACCCTACGGCGGTTACTCCTCCTTAGAGAAACATTGAATGGTTAGCTCTATAATTTTTCGTATTTCCTCATTCCTAAACTATATCTCCTCTCAGCGCTGCCTCTCATCCATCTTTCCACAAAACGTGCATAGCAGGTGGTACAAAAGCTCAATTCAACTGAAAACATTGGTTTGGAATTGTCTGGCATATTTTATTCCTCTAAGTATTCCTACACATTTCTAGATCTCCAAACCTCACCTAATTAGGTATATTAGGGGTCATCCAATCCTCTATTCATCACAGATTAGCATTCATTTCTTTAAATCTTCTGAGAAAACATCCTCTCATGCCATCCATATCATCCTATTTGAAACTAACTGGAAGATGTTGCCCCGCGGATGTCGCTGGACCGGGCCAACACGCTGTGGTCACGCCGCGGTCACGCCGCGGTCACGCCGCGGTCAGGACGAGGTCACGCCGCGGTCACGCCGCGGTCACGCCGCGGTCACGCCGCGGTCACACCGCGGTCATGCCGCGGTCACGCCGCGGTCACGCCGCGGTCACGCCGCGGTCACGCCGCGGTCACGCCGCGGTCACGCCGCGGTCACGCCGCGGTCACGCCGCGGTCACGCCGCGGTCACGCCGCGGTCACGCCGCGGTCACGCCGCGGTCACGCCGCGGTCACGCCGCGGTCACGCCGCGGTCACGCCGCGGTCACGCCGCGGTCACGCCGCGGTCACGCCGCGGTCACGCCGCGGTCACGCCGCGGTCAGGACGCGGTCAGGACGCGGTCACGCCGCGGTCACGCCGCGGTCACGCCGCGGTCACGCCGTGATTTGGTTCTGCTCCAGGACGACACCCTGCGGCGGTTACTCCTCCTTAGAGAAACATTGAATGGTTAGCTCTATAATTTTTCGTATTTCCTCATTCCTAAACTATATCTCCTCTCAGCGCTGCCTCTCATCCATCTTTCCACAAAACGTGCATAGCAGGTGGTACAAAAGCTCAATTCAACTGAAAACATTGATTTGGAATTGTCTGGCATATTTTATTCCTCTAGGTATTCCTACACATTTCTAGATCTCCAAACCTCACCGAATTAGGTATATCAGGGGTCATCCAATCCTCTATTCATCACAAATTAGCATTCATTTCTTTAAATCTTCTGAGAAAACATCCTTTCATGTTGTCCGAACCAGATCATCCTCATCCTCTGCACATGTCATCTGAACCGGATCAGCCTGTTGTGATAGAAATTCAATGTCTGCTTTTGACTGAATTTCACACCAAACCAAGAGATAATAAATGAGTCAAACAATCAGACAAATGGTTTAGGTTCTTTTTCCTCTGCTCACTACACCTATGACTCTAAAACTCTGGATGCCACTGGCACTGCTATAAAAACCAGAAAACTCTCCACTAATCTAAACGTCATTCATACCACTGGTTGTCCTATAAAAAATAGGAATCCTCATATTAGTCTAAAGTCTCTTTAGGCTAAGGCACAAACAAAACACACTAACATTGATAAACAAGGTACCTTGACACTGGAACCTATAAAACATACAAAAGGAAGCACAACCTCTGTACAAGACCCCACGCTAATGCAGGCACATTTTGAACCCATCGGGCAGAGGCCCCTTCCATTAGATCTGGACGCTATCAAGATACAGAATATAGATGATTCAAAGGACCCAGGTACACCTACTCTTCATTCTATTAATTTAACTTTTGTTGGTGCTAAATCTGTAGATAATATGAACTATTATGAACAGCCTGTATCCCTGTTATCTAACCAAAATACCATTTCGTTGATGCTATATAACATGAACATTACAAACTCAATTAAGAATGCTTCAAGAAATGAACCAATAAAGAAGAACTCTGGCAGGGGGACAAGCAGGGGGCAGGGTGGGGGGGGGCTGGCAGGGGGCAGGGGGGGGCTGGCAGGGGGACAAGCAGGGGGCAGGGGGGCAGGCAGGGGGACAAGCAGGGGGCAGGGGGGGGCTGGCAGGGGGACAAGCAGGGGGCATGGGGGGGGGGGGGGGGGGCTGGCAGGGGGACAAGCAGGGGGCATGGGGGGGGGGGGGCTGGCAGGGGGGCAAGCAGGGGGCCAGGGGGTGGGGGCAAGCAGGGGGCAGGGGGGGCTGGCAGGGGCAGGGGGGGGGGGCTGGCAGGGGGACAAGCAGGGGGTGGCGGGGGGGGGGGGGGTGGCAGGGAGACATGCAGGGGGTGGCAGGGGGGGGACTAGCAGGGGGCAGGGGGGGACCAGCAGGGGGCAGGGGGGACTAGCAGGGGGGTGGCAAGGGGGGACAAGCAGGGGGGAGGGGTGTCCAGCAGGGGGGAGGGGTGTCCAGGCAGGGGGGACTGGTAGGGGGCAGGGGGGGGGGGGGTGGCGGGGGGACTAGCAGGGGGGGGGGCTGGCAGGGGGACAAGCAGGGGGCAGGGGGGGGGGGGGGCTGGCATGGGGACAGGGGGGGGGGTGCTGGCTGGGGGACAGGGGGGGGGTGGCAGGGGGCAGGGGGGGCTAGCAAGGGGCAGGGGGGGGGGGGTGTCCAGGCAGGGGGGACTGGTAGGGGGCAGGGGGGGGGCTGGCGGGGGGGGGGGGGGCTGGCGGGGGGCAGGGGGGGGGGGGGCTAGCCGGGGGCAGGGGGGGGGGGAGGTAGTTGTTCATACTCAATTTTCAAAAACAAGTCATCTTCATTTGTGGATAACACAACCCGATCAATGAGGGTGGAATTAAGGTCCACTTCTAGAAGAACTCTAGAAAAATGCACATTATTCTAGCAAAATACCCATAATGTGCCTCCTCAGTTGCTCTATCCATTTTGATGGGAATGCCAATTGTAGATGTAATGTCAAATAATATCCTGGGGGGGGGGGGCTGGGTGCAGGTGGTACTGGGGGTGCAGGGGGGTGTCAAGGGTGGGGAGTGGGTTTGGGTTTGGGGGGGGGGTCTGTCCATGGGGTGTCTAGGGGGTCCAGTGAGGGGGGGTTGTCCAGCAGAGGGAGGGGGTGTCCAGCAGGGGGAAGGGGTGCTAAACATGGTCTCAGTGTATGGCAATGTGTGCAAGGATGCATCAGCAAACATCAACAGAGACTCCCAGAAGAGAGAGAAGATATGGATGCAAAAGCAGATCTAGTTAAATACAGAAATTTCTTTTAATTCTGGCCAAATGTGAATATATATTAATCCATCACCATCATAAATGGGCAGGGCCTGGAGGGAAAGAGGGCCACATCTGGCATTTACATCAGAGGGGCGTGTGGAGAAAATGTGTGAAGAGGAGACACATATAAGGGCCCACGCATTGGGAAAGCACATCAGGGACACATTAAAGGAGACACAACGGGAGGGTGAGGGTGCAACACGGGAGGCGCAGTCGAGAAGGGGTAGCACGATCGACATGAGAAGTGTAACATCAAAGGGTGACACTCGCAGTAGGAAGAGAGGGTGGCACGGCAGCTGGTCCAGAGGTGCGCATGGATAGGTCACCCAAGGGCTACCGCCCCACTTAGGAGAATCCCCTAGGTTTTTTTTCTAAGAGAAAAAAAGGAGAGACCGAGCTGGGATCAATACATAATGATGTGGTACGAGACTAATACATAACCCAATACCCAAGATACCTCCTATGGAAGGTCCTAGCCATTATTTAGAGTGAATAATAATGATTAATTAATACATAATGTCCAATGTGGGACAGGACTCAATACACACCCTATAACAATAAAGGTCGGTAGATGCACCTGTTAATAGGGTAGAGTGAAAAATACACAAATTAAATGAAATAGAGAAATGTCAAAAAGAAAACTTAGGCAAGTCATCCAAAATGATTTTACTATTAATGGTTTCAATAAAATTATGAACTTTATGCGGCGTTTGATTCATACAGTCAACCCAATTTAAACAGATTTAAGGTTTGTTTCTTGTTATTTTTGTACATATTTTTAAAATTATAATATATTTTTATTGACATAACTGTATTTTAATTATTGTAAATTACTTTCCCTTTCATCGTAAACCAGACACCCTTTTTTTTACTCTTTATCACATTTACTTTATTCATCGTTCCTTTCATTTTCATTCCACCAAATGGGACCTAAAGGTCATAAGATGCTAGAGTTCTATAATAGCATAAAATTTAAAGCTAGAGAAAAAAATGTACAAATATATAATGTAATAGTGATTAAGATAATTAGAAAAAGAAAAGAAAAATATGTAAAAGGATGGAGTGGTGGTGTTGCATATATTGCAATATGCATTGTATTATATAAATTATGCATCATATTAGTGGATCAATAAAAGAACACACACGCATGGCGGAGAAAAACTACAGGAGAAACAACACTCAAGGGAACCTCTGCATTCATTATTCTTCATTTGTCAGCCTCTCCTCTACTGGATCGATCAAATTGAAGGCTGGGTTTTTTTTTTGTTCACCTCCTCCATGCTCGGTTGGTTGGAAGGTTGCAACACGGGTAATATTTTTCTTCCTTTTTTTCCTTACTTCCACCCCCTCCTATTTTCTAAAACATGTAAGGAATTTCAGAGAGAAAGGGGTGTGATTCCAAGAAGAGAGTTTGTAATTTCAGTGTTTCTATGGCAGACCACAATTACAGTATTACGGACTACAAGAATTAAAGTAAACAGGGGAAAAACAGAGGAACCTGAGTACCACTTCCCTTCGGATGCAGCGAGATGGAGCGATTCCCCTTGATTCTGGAAGCAAGAAATAACTATTGTACTATTCCACGACTGAACCCTCAGTCGGCCTCTAGCCAGAGTGCCATTCTCTTTTCCCAGCCTCCCAAATTCCCCCTCTCCCCTCCATTTAAAGGGGCCCACTCCTTTCTAACATCATAACAGAATTCCCAAGGGGCCCACTCCTTTCTAACAGCATAACAGAATTCCCCTCCACTATCTTTAAAAGGGCCCCAGTGCCATGAACCAAAACTACCTCCACTCATTCGGTATGGACCCTCTTACCCTTCCTTTGATAGGTGTAAATTAAAGGAGGCTTATTCCTAACATTTCGCCCCTCCTCAAATTCCACCTTGTCCCCAAGGTGATGATTTGGAAACTGTGAACAGATCAGCTCAGCGTCTTCCCAAGTTGCCTCTTCCTGCGGCCTTCCCTTCCATTGGATGAGCCATAACCCCTGTGGTAGTCCGGTTGCGGGCTTGGTGGCCAACACTTCTTCTAGTTCTACCCCTGAAATGAAAGCGCTATCTTGTACTTCTGGTAGATCAGTATAAACAGTAGAGTTCCCTACCGCTCTCTTGAGTTGTGACACATGGAACACGGGGTGAATACATGTAGTAGTTGGTGGAGTGAGTTTATAAGCCGTGCTTCCCAGGCGAGCCTGAATCTAATACGGACCATAGTACCTTGCTGCCAGCTTAGGATTTAGCTTGGTAAGTTTGGAAGTTTGCACGTTAGGCCTAAGCTTAACAAACACTGATTCTCCCACCCCGTATGTCACATCTCTCTGGTGTTTGTTTGCATAATGTGTTATTAGCTGTTGAGCACGAGAAAGGTTTTGCTTGAGTTGGAACAGAATATAATCCCGCTCTATGAGGGCTGAAGCAACTGAGTCTACCGGTGTACTCCTGCCAATAAATCGCAGTACTGTTGGAGGTTTTCTGCCATACACGACCTCGTAGAGAGCCAGCTTTGTAGAGGTATGAGTAGTAATATTATAACAAAATTCTGTCCACAGTATCCAACGTGCCCAAGATAGTGGTCGTTTCAAAGCAAAACGTCGAAGATAAGTCTCTAGACATTTGTTGAGTATCTCTGTTTGCCCATCTGTTTGGGGATGGTAGGAGGAGCTCATCTTCAGAGTGGTTCCCTCCATTCAAAATAGTTCTTTCCAAAAATTGCTGACAAAGATTGGATCCCGGTCACTAACAATGGAGCTAGGTATCCCATGTAAAAGGACTATTTCTTTGACAAATACTTCAGCCACTGATTTTGCGGTGTAGGTATGTCTTAAGGGTATAAAATGTGAGTATTTTGACAGTCTGTCCACCACGACAAACACTACTGAAAAACCCTGGGATTTTGGCAGTCCGGAGATAAAATCCATTGAAATCTCATCCCAAACTAATTCTGGAATGGGTAGCGGTTGAAGGAGACCAGCTGGAGATATGGCCTGACTTCTTTGTCATTGGCACGTGTCACACTCTTGGACATACTGCTGGATACTCCGTGACATTCCCTTCCAAAACATCCCCGCTGCCAGTCGCTTATAAGTTTTGAGGAAACCCACGGGTCCTCCTTGTTGGATTGGTGTTGCCCGATCCGGTTGGGCCGAATGCTTGTGGCCCGCAACTGTCGCGGGTCGAGCTCCACGGTGAGCTCGTTGGGGGTTGCAGGGGGCAACGCGCCCCTGCTCCGGGGGTCCGGGGGCGGCCCCCGACCCTTTTTTTGGGTACTGTAGCAATGCTGACTACTGTAGCAATGCTGACCGACAGGGGGGGTGTCCAGCAGGGGGGGTTGTCCAGCAGAGGGAGGGGGTGTCCAGCAGGGGGGTGTCCAGCAGGGGGAAGGGGTGCTAAACATGGTCTGTAAATCTGATGTGGTTCAGTCTGTTCCTGTCTTATCTCATGCTGCTAAACATGTCAGAATTGGTGAATTGGTACCTGTTAAACCTGAATCTGGCAGTGCTGAAGATGTTGTGGTTATCAGATCAGATAAATTTGGTTATCAGATCAGGGGGCAGGGGGACTAGCAGGGGACTGACAGGGGGCCTAGCAGGGGACTGACAGGGGGCCTAGCAGGGGGCAGGGGGGGGGGGGGGGGCAGGGGGACAAGCAGGGGGGGGCTGGCAGGGGGACAAGCAGGGGGCAGGGTGGGGGGGGGGGGGTGGCAGGGGGGGACAAGCAGGGGGCAGGGTGGGGGGGCTGGCAGGGGGCAGGGGGGGCTGGGTGGGGGGACAAGCAGGGGGGGGGCTGGCAGGGGGACAAGCAGGGGGGGGGGGGGCTGGCAGGGGGACAAGCAGGTGGCAGGGGGGGGGGGCTGGCAGGGGGACAAGCAAGGGGAAAGGGGGGGGGGGCTGGCAGGGGGACAAACAGGGGGAGGGGGGGGGGGCTGGCAGGGGGACAAGCAGGGGGGAGGGGGGGGGGCTGGCAGGGGCAGGGGGGGCTGGCAGGGGGACAAGCAGTGGGCAGGGGGGGAGCTGGCGGGGGGGGGGGGGGGGCTAGCAGGGGGGGCTGGCACAAATTTTTGCTAGATGTTTTCATTTCCATGGCTTTTATTGATGTTTTAATGCGTTTTAATTTATGCTGTGCAGCTTGCAAGTTTCTTTTATTATGAAATTCCTGTCTCCAAATCACTATTCTTGTTGAACATCTTTAATGCAATATCCATTATTCCCATTGTGCTGGTAGTATCTGTATTGCTTCATTTTTTTCCTGCGGTTTCAAGCTATAGCCATGTAATGTTTTCAATGCCTATAATTAGACTTATTTTTAACTTGCACATTGTTCCATGTAGGATGATCAGAAATTTGTTAAGCGGAAAACAGAACTTGGCGGAACTTTCTCAATTGCAATCTGCATACTTTTTGTTCTTATATTTTGTTCTTATATTTTGTCTTCAGGTAGAATTGCAGAGCCTGCTGCCAGGCCTGCGTTGATGCGGGGTTTATTGCAAATACCCACGGTTCATTTGAACCGTGGAAATATTCTGGTGCTGGAAACATATATACCCACGGTTCAAGTGAACCGTGGGTATATTCTGGAGATGCAAAAAACTGTACCCACGGTTCTATAACCGTGGGAATACATATATACCCACGGTTCAAGTGAACCGTGGGTATATTCTGAGCTGCAAAAAAACTATACCCACGGTTATAAAACCGTGGGTATACATATATACCTACGGTTCAATGAACCGTGGGTAATATAAAAATTTCTGGGTCTATACCCACGGTTTTTTAAAAACCGTGGGTATAGGGCTATTGCGACGGCATTCCAGCCCGCGGTTGGCGAAACCGTGGGTATACCCTATACCCACGGTTTCAAGGGCTATACCCACGGTTTGAAACCGTGGGTATAGGTGCAATTTCCAGTAGTGTTATTTCTGGAAGTCAAAGAATGACAGATCAAGCATATAGGTTTATGACACTGCCATGAAAACTACTTGATGAGATACTGAGACAAAAGGATTAAATTAAACGGTAAGCGTTCGTATGAGGTGACACGTCAATGTGGCGTCAACTTCTTTCTCTTGGGTGCCTTGACCCATTTCTAGATAGTAATCTTGGACTTTAGGCAAGCCCGCCTAATGCCAACGAGAAAGAGGCCTAGAGGGTCACACACTAAGTGTATCCAAGTATCTCAAGTAGAATAAAGATTATTCCCATATGTGGTTTAATAATTATTCAAGTAATACTAAATCTTTTTAATATTGGAGTAAGAATAAAATTAAAACAAGATATACATGCCGTGTACATTGAATGTACACGCCGTGTAGTTTCATTTTGGAAAGGAAATGAAAAACAAGTACATGCTGTGTATTAATGATTACACACCGTGTAGTTTTTCTAGTAGGGATTTTGAGGAAATAATATCATTTTATTAAATGATATTTATTATAATCAGCGTGGGTTCATGTCAAGGAATTAATGATTCGACATGAGGGTTTTCAATAAGAGTTAATGAAATAAATAAAATGCATAACACATTTATTTATTTTCATAACTCTATAACCTCAAACCCGATTATAAATATCCTCACAACCCCAACACTTCTCCCTAATCATTGTGCACAACAATTATGGATAATTATCTCAAGGCCGAAAGAACTCCTTTCTCCAAGAATGCTCTCAAAATCGAGAGAGATCCTCCTCCATCGGATCAAGGCGATCTAAGGAGAACAACGTAAGCAAAGGCTTCTCCACGCTAGAACCCGGAGATTCCTTTGACAACGTCCATAGATACGTGGTGCACGTGTGGATCACCACTAGAGTAATTCTACACTTGGCTTCTGCGACGCAACAATGAATCCCATCAAAACGTGATCAGAAATATCAATGAAGAAAGAACACCATAAAAGGTACTTCTTTTCAATTAATTAAATTAATTATAATCAACCTGTGATGATCCTCCTTTGTGGTTCCAGGAATATTCTTCTTCTTTGTCTATTTCTATGATTCAATCCATGGAGTCTGGCATTTATCATCGTATTGATCCCGGATTGATCATTGCTAATGATAAAAATTCAAGTGGGCACATCCACCCATGAGCTTCCGCTGCGCCCGGGACCTTCAAGTAGTATCAGAGGGGTCACAACGTTGATTATAGTTATTTAATTTTCATTGATAATTTACGCATTTATATTTTATTTAATTCAAGATAAATTGTTCTATAAAATTGAATGAATGAGATCTGTTCTTACTCCTTCGTTTATCTATTCACATAATAGAAACAACCTTTTAATTTTAATTTTGATTAAAATAAAAATGAGGAACTCATCCAGAGGAGCTGCTCATTCTGTCTGTACAACACAGGAATACACGGCGTGTAGTGAAATCTACACGTCATGTACTTAGGTTCAATGAACCGGTATTGGTCCGCCAAACCACACTGTGTGAATTGAGCATACCTAAGTTGTTTTAATACACTGTGTTGACCAGAAATGAATGGAACATGGAAACTGGAATACACGACATGTATGTTGAATCAACACACCATGTAGTCCAATCCAGCCCAGGTGAAACCGTATACAAGGATAATCCATGTAACCGCGTACACGGGATTTCCAGACTGGTAACCACGTAACAAGGAAGTACATGCAGTGTTAGATTAATCTACACACCATGTACTCTAAAATTTTCAAAGTACAGAAAACACGCTAAATCCCTCGACGTTTACTTTGGATAAAGGGTGAAAACAAATACACGCCATGTAATATTTCCTACACGCCATGTACTTTCCAGAAATGGAATTTCACCAGGTTTCCTCCAAAGTACAAAGACTCGTACAAGGAATATGGATGAGAAGAATCTCAAGGAAATTCAGAAAGTAATTTATGATAAAGAATTGATTAATTATAAGATTATAATTAATTTAATTCAAGCATGACTTATCTTGAATAAAAGAACGATTAAAAGAATTTGAATACTAAATATGTGTAAATGTCATTGCATGCTATGGATGATCATGAGCTAGACCAAAGACCCTTTGTGCGTGTATGGTTTCATTTAAATTTATTTAATTCGTTGGCCTGCAATCCTTATTCCAATAAAATGTAGGGCTTGCATGCCCATGGTTTATTTAATGTAAACCCCATGTAATGGAGGATTTCCCAAGCCAGAGGAGATGGTTAAAAATCCGAAGCTGAGGCGAAACCAACCCAAGAAGATACAAAGGTGGACAAGGTGGGAGTTGAAAAACATGAACCATCGGGTTCAAGGTGTTTTCCCATAGGTCATGGGTAGCTTATCAAAACTGCTAGATAAGCTAACCAATATAATCTCATGATCATGCCATATTATTTTATTTATGTCTGATTGCATGGTTTATTTATTATGTATGTGTTGTCATGATCACATAGTTAATGAAATACATAAGCATGCAAAGATAGAATAAAATAAAAACTGGACTATGCGTAAACATTATCAAAACATGGTTAATCACTTAAGCAAGCATCACTTAATATTAACAAGCACGTGATAATGAGAAACTACGTATAAAGGATTTAAATCCCTCAAATACCATATTAAGTCAGACCAAGTCTTCCGTTACTTGATTAAGGGCAAGACTCAATAAAACTATGTGTTTGACCAACCCTTGTTGGGACACTTACTTTTATAAAGGAAGCTCTTATAAAATTTTCGGGTTTACTTAAACATTTTACATCAAGAGGAGTATCCCTTACTAGAATTGTTGTAAAATGGAGGCAAGTGTTGAGGAAATCCAAGTCAAGATTTTAGGATTGGGGAGTCCACTCAACATATCAAGGAACTATAAGCTCACAATTGGAAAAGACCTGCCTACCTAAATACCTTTAAATAGATTGACCAACCCTTGTTGGGGTTATGCAAAGGGGAATACAGATCCTTTCCATTACAATGTCATAGCAACTAGGCATTCCAAGTTTAATGGTGGGGGCCGTTGGGACATGATAAAATAGTGGGAGAATTAATAAATTCATTTACTATTTTTCATAAAATGTAATCAAAAGGAACTGATAAATCTACTCTTTTAATTTGTAGAATCAATATGACAAACTCATCAACCACATTTTCTCTGCGATCAATTCTGGATAAAGAAAATATCCTCAATGACAGTAACTTCAGGAATGGTTTAGGTGCCTTCGGGTTATCCTATGTCATGAATGAAAGTTTTACGTGCTGGAGTCCTCACTTCCTGATTCACCTACCCAAGGGGTGAGTGATGAAGATTTCCTAGTCTATGATCAACATTTGAATGATGCACTCGACGTTCAATGTTTGATGCTGTCATCAATGTCTAGTGAGTTCATGAAGTCTCATGAAGACATGGATGCCTATAGAATGCTCAAGCACCTCTGTGGTCTATACCAGGAGAGAGCAAGATAGGAATGGTTTGAGATATCCAAGGCTCTATTTCAGAGAAATCTTAGAGAGGGTGCCCCAGCTGGGCCTCATGTAGTCAAGCTCATTGGCTACATTGAGCTCTTGGAGGTTCTAGGGTTTAAAATCCCCAAATAACTGGGTACCGATCTCATTCTTGCATCACTCCCCCAGAGATTCTCTAACTTTTTTGTAAATTTCAACATGAAAAACATTAAAAAGTCTTCATCTGATCTTCTTATCCTCATTCTCCAAGTGGACAATGATATGAAGTGTGAAAATCCTTCTGTCCTTATGGTGAATAAAAGGAAAGAGAAGGTGAAGATATTTAATCCCAAAGCTTCTTCAAGGCCTTCCAAGAAAAGGAAGATCAAAGGGGCAGCAAGAGAGAAGGAGGCTGTTTGTTTCACATGTGGAAAGAAGGGCCACTGGAAGAAAAACTACACCCAACCAAGGAAGCAAGGGGAAGGTTCATGTGCATTTGTTATTGAATTCAATATATCTATTTCTACCAATTGGTTATTAGATACTTCTTGTGGTTCTCACATCTATATCCAAATACATGAACCGAGTATATTCAGAAAGATTGACTAAGGTGAGGTGGATCTACGAGCAGCCAATGGAGCCAGACTCGCTACTGTAGCTATCGGAGACTACCACCTCACATTGCCTACTGGGATGGTCTTGATATTAAAAGGATTTTATTATGTACCCTCTATAAACAAAAACATTATTTCAGTATCCAGATTAGATACTGATGGATTCATCTTCAAGTTTGTAAATGAATGTTGCTGCTTTTATAAAGATAACATTTGTTTTGGTAGGGCGCATTTATATAACGACCTTTATGTGTTAGACTACACAAACCAAGTAATGACAATCGATGACAAAGTTAATTCACATGACTCATACCACACCCAACTTTGGCATCACTAGCTAGGTCATGTCAATGACAAAAGTTTGACAAAATTACATCAAGATGGGTATTTAGATTCTTTCGAACTAAAACCACTTGGTGTATGTCATGCGTGTCTACAAGGCAAAATGACCAAAGCCCCATTTAGTGGGAAAGGTGAAATGGATAAAGAGCTTCTAGAATTAGTTCACACATATGTGTGTGGACCATTTCCAGTTGAAGCAAGGGGTGGGTTCTGGTACTTCATAATTTTTACTGATGATTTTAGTAGATATGGATATATCTACTTAATGAGGTATAAGTCAGATTATTTTGATCGGTTCAAAGAATACAAGAATGAAGTTGAGAACTAGCTTGGTAAGAAGATTAAGAAACTCCACTCAGACAAAGGAGGAGAATATCTTAATTAGGACTTCATTGATTTCTTACGGGAGTTTGGTATTCTATCTCAACTCACTCCTCCTTACACGCCTCAGTGAAATGGTGTAAGTGAAAGGAGGAACTGCACCCTATTGGATATGGTGAGATCAATGATGAGTCATGCGAGTCTTCTATTATCCTTTTGGGGATATTCATTACAAACAACAACACACATACTAAACCAAGTACTAACTAAATCTATAAATGGTATTCCATATGAGTTATGGAGTGGATTCAAAGCCATGTTATCAAATTTACATGTGTGGGGTAGTGAAGCATTTGTTAAGGCCTCTTTAGGTAACAAACATGCACCCCAAGGCACAAAGTGTACCTTTATAGGATATCCCAAGGAAACAAGGGGATATTACCTATACAACCCCTCATATAAAAAGGTTACAGTGGAAAGACACTCCATATTCCTTAATAGGGAGCACATATCTAAAAGAGATAGTGGGAGTGAGATAGACTTAGATGAAGTTGAGGCTCAAGATACATAGGAGTTGGTACAAGAACAGATTCCAAAAAGCCCTATGGAAGAACAATCTATTCTAGAGACACAAGAACTGCGTAGGAGCACCAGAGAGGTGAGAGAACTAGAATGATATGGTTTTCTTATCACTGAGGATGGAGACTCATTATTGGTTGACAATGACGATCTTATTACCTACAAGGAAGAAATTGAAGGCACAGACATTGCCAAGTGGCAAGAAGCCATGAATTCTGAAATGGATTCCATGTACCAAAACCAAGCCTGGATTTTGGTAGATCCTCCAGTTGATGTAAATCCTGTTGGTAATAAATGGGTATTCAAGAATAAACTAGACATGGAGGGAAAAGTCAGCACCTACAAGGCATGACTGATTGCAAAAGGTTTTAGACAACATCAAGGAATTGACTATGATGAAACCTTTTCACCGTTTGCGATGCTGAAATCCATTAGAATCCTATTAGCCATTTCCACTTACCATGACTATGAAATTTGGAAAATGGATGTCAAAACATCATTCCTTAATGGGAACCTCCATGAAGATGTCTACATGACACAACCTGAAGGTTTTGTTACTCTAAAAGATGCCAACAAGGTATGCAAGTTGAAAAAATCCATTTATGGATTAAAGCAAGCATCAAGGTCAAAGAACATTCGTTTTGATGAAGCCATAACATAATTTGGCTTTATTAAGAACGAATGCGAGCCTTGTGTCTAAAAAAAGGTTTATAGGAAGTGCGGTTGTTTTCCTAATAGTATATGTTGATGACATATTACTAATTGGAAATGAAGTACCTATCTTACAGTCAGTCAAGGCATGGTTGGATAAATGATTCTCTATGAAAGACTTGGGCAAGACAACATATATTACTGGGATCAATATCCATCATGATAGATCCAAGAGAATGCTGGGCCTAAGTCAAGGTACATACATTGACAAGATACTGAAGAGATTCGGTATGAAAAAAATCCAAGAGGGGATTGTTACCAGTGTCACATGACATTCATCTTTCCAAGAAAATGTGTCCTCAGACACATGAGGAAAGAAAGAAAATGGAAAGTATCCCTTACGCATCTGTGATTGGGTCAGTCATGTATGCTATGCTATGTACAAGGCTAGATGTTGCTCACGCATTAAGTGTGGTAGGCAGATATCAAGCTGATCCAAGAGACTGCCATTGGATGACAGTCAAGACTATCCTTAAGTATCTGAGGTGTAATAAGGATATGTTCCTAGTTTATAGTGGAGATGAGGAACTAGTCATCAGAGGACATGTAGATGCTAGTTTCCAGACTGATCAAGATGAGATGAAGTTGTAGACTGGATACATCTTCAGTTTGAATGGAGGTGCAGTGAGCTGGAAGAGCTCAAAACAAGGTGTGGTCGCAGATTCTACAATAGAGTCTGAGTATATCGTAGCTTCCGAGGTAGCTAAAGAAGCAGTATGGATGCAAAGATTCATCCAAGATCTGGATGTAGTACCTAACAGTAAAGATCCTATCACACTCTATTGTGATAATACTACAACGGTGACACTTGAAAAAGAGCCAAGGTCACATCAGCGGAAAAAGTACATACTTCAGAAGTATCATCTCTTGAGGGATTTTTCTCAGAGAGGTGAAGTTGCAGTGAACAATATTTCCACGGAAGACAACATTGCAGACCCCTTGACTAAATCTTTGACTCAGCAGAAACATGATCATCATGTGAGGTCTAGCGGACTAAAAGTCGTAGGCAGTTGGATCTAGTCCAAGTGGGAGTTTGTTAGAGTTGGTGTCCTGAGAACCAACTGTTTATACTTTGATTACATGAAGGTACACTTATTATATATTGTTCATTGTTCTGTATGACTATAATATAATAATGTCCTAGAATATTTTTTTCATTAATAAGGTCATGTCATATCCCCGCTATGATGAGAACCTTGAAATTCTATAACAATATTCTTAAAGAAAGTTCTACGGCTGGATGACATAATATGATAAGACACATAGTATATAGGCCATCATGTGCGAGTACTCGTAAGAATACAAGACTCTCTCTCATGGAGTTTTCACTTGGTAATCTCTAAGATGGGAGATTATGAGAACAGACCCGCTCGTAGTAATTTTGCATGTCTTGGTGTCATTGGACATTGCTATCTACGAGCGTGTGTAATGGTCCTTAGACTGGAAGACTATCATTAACTCATGTCATGACTCACGCACTTAGATTTGCTGATGAAAACTGTCATGAAGATAGTTGGTGGGAAGTAGGGTACATTGGGTGCGTCACGAATGACATGTTGTTAATGGATAAGTTGAGGAAGGATTTGTCCCTTCCATATTTATGGAAGTACATATCTTGGACCCTTTGATTGAAATAGAATTGTCTCCTAAATTCCATGGCCATGGTGTCACGACGAGTTTATTTCTGGAAGTCAAAGAATGATAGATCAAGCATATAGGTTTATGACACTGCCATGAAACCTGCTTGATGAGATATTGAGACAAAGGGATTAAATTACACAGTAAGAATTCGTATGAGCTGCCACGTCAATGCGGAGTCAACTTATTTCTCTTGGGTGCCTTGACCCATTTCTAGATATTAATCTTGGACTTTAGGCAAGCCCGCCTAATGCCAATGAGAAAGAGGCCTAGAGGGTCACACACTAAGTGTATCCAAGTATCTCAAGTAGAATAAAGATTATTCCCATATGTGGTTTAATAATTATTCAAGGAATCATAAATCATTTTAATGTTAGAGGAAGAATAAAATTAAAATAAGATATATACACCGTGTACATTGAATGTACATGCTGTATAGTTTTCATTTTGGAAAGTAAATGAAAAATGAGTACACGCCGTGTAGTTTTTCCAGTCAATATTTTGAGAAAATAATATTGTTTTATTAAATGATATTTATCATAATCAGCGTGGGCTCATGTCAAGGAATTAATGATTTAACATGACGGTTTTTAATAAGAGTTAATGAAATAAATAAAACACGTAACACATTTATTTATTGTCATAACTCTATAACCTCAAACCCAATTATAAATATCCTCACAACCCCAACACTTTTCCCTAATCATTGTGCATGACAATTTTGGAGAATTCTCTCAAGGACGAAATAAATCCTTCCTCCAAGAATGCTCTCAAGACCAAGAGTGATCCTCCTCCATCGGATCAAGCCGATCTAAGGTAGAAAATGCAAGCAAAGGCTTCTCCACGCTAGCACTCAGAGATTCCTTTAGCGATGTCTAGAGATACATGTTGCACATGTGGATCACTACTAGAGGAAGTCTACACTTGGCTTCTGCGACGCAGCGACGAATCACATCAGAACGTGATCAGAAATATCAACGAAGAAAGAACGCCATAAAAGGTACTTCTTATCAATTAATTAAATCAATTATAATCAACCTGTGATGATCCTCCTTTATGGTTCTGGGACTATTCTTCTTCTTTGTCTATTTCCATGATTTGATCCGTAGAGTCTGGCATTTATCGTTATATTGATCCCGGATTGATCATTGCTAATGAAAAAAAGTCAAGTGGGCATATCCACCCATGAGTTTCTGCTACGCCCGGGACCTTCAGGTGAAGGTAGTGACACATCAGAGTGGTAATGGTAGTGATACATCAGAGAGTTGAAACAATGGCCTTCAATAATTCTCTCTCCTTAGTGATAATGTAGTGGTTTTGTTGCTTCAAGAACCAAATTATTGTTTGAGGTATGTTAATTCACGGGGTTTACAATTTATTTTCAATAAATCCAAAGGGGGATATTTAATAACCCTATGGATTTATGGTTTAGTTTGAGAAAGCTTGAAGATCTCATGATTCTTGGTGAGTATGGGTTGTTGTATTTGTTGAAAATCTTATCTGAGGAAATAAAAAGTTTAACAATACTTGATTTGGTTTTTATGATGATAAATATCATTTAAGGATGTTTCATGATTCTAGAAAGTGTTTTTGAGAAGGGTTGGTGGTCGACTGAATCAGTTCTGTTTGAGTTTGAGTGGATTCTGGATCCACACAACTAATTTTGTAAAGGGTAGATTCATGTAGTCATTTTATACTATGTAACCGATTTGGTGAAGGGAAATTCACATAGACATTTTTTCTATATAGGTGAATCACATATATGATTTATCCATGTATTTGAATGCATTATATAGCCAAATGATCGACATAGCTAATTTTGGAGTCCACACAGCTATTTTCATCCATGTAACTAATTTGTGTGAATGCTGTAGCAGATTGATCAAGTAGTTAAATACAGATTCACGTAGCTAATTCACATAAGTGAATAACCTATGTAACCAATTTCTATTGAGAACCACGTAGCCAATTTCTACATAACTATTTATTCTTTATGTATCCAATTAAAATTTCCCACTATGCATGGGTTGGTTTTTCTGCAAGTATTCAGAATTCAAATATTCTGATGAGAATTAATTATGATGGTTCTTGAACAATTTTAAATTATTTTGTAATCACAGGATTTATTTTTCAAGTCATGATTCTAACATGCTTTGAAGGAGTTTTTAGTGGTTCTTGAAGAGGTTTAAATGGCGATTTTAATATGCTGTAAAATCCTTTTTGAGCCATGATGCAGATATGGTCTTTGTCAGCTATCTCAAAGACTGTGAGGCATTAAATAAAATATGGTGAACATGGAGTGTGATTTATATGGTGAAATTAATGAAAGATAATATAGATTATGGGGGCATGTTCCCTACATAGTAATTGAAAAAAGGTAAAGCCTATTGATGCACCGTAGAGAGATGATAGTGAGAGACACATAAAATAACGAGGTGAGTTCAAAGCCAAGGTTGGTTATTCAGTTATCAACATCTGATGAATCTCATGTCTTCGAAAGATTGAATTTTAGTTTAATAATATTTGTGCAACACTTTCAAGACTACACTGTAAGCAACACTTTCCTTCATATTCTGGAGGCTCGTGGTAGAGGATCTATATTATTTATTGCCAAAGCAACCTGGTTTTTTCTAGTGACTTCTTCAATTTTGTAATCAAATTTTGTGCTGCAACATAAATCTATGTTGTTGGGTATGACGCCTGAAAAGTTTGGTGGGAAGTCGCATGATTGATTGTAAGAGAATTTCACCTATGGATATAGTGAAAAAAATACGTGGTTGGGGAGAGTAACTAGAAAGGACTAGGATTGGGATTCCACATTGGATCTGAACCTTGTAAAATCTATGTTTTCTCCACTCTTTCATTTTCTATAAGATCGTGGGAGGCTGAGATTTTATGTTTTGAGTGGATCATACTCTAACAGGTCACAAAGGTTTATTTTTGTTTAAAATAAATTGTAAAAACTACCTTCCATTGATTCAACCCCCATTTTCAGTGGAGGAAACTCATCCCAACAGACACTTCAATTAACAATATACTAAACATGAATATCAATGAAATTTAACAAATAAATATATTATTTATTTATTTTCCAAAACATGAGGCATTTCTGAACTATTCATAAATAAATTCTAATTATAAACATTTTATAATTTAACAATACTATACATATTTTATATTCATTTCAATATGAACTCTTCCATATTAACCATTATATGACATTTTCATTTTAAATATATGATATTTTTATGAGTTATAAACAATTTATAATATAATTTCTATTATGTAAACATTTTACATAATGAAAATATCATATAATTATTTATTACTTAAAACTTGATCATATCATTCAACAAAACATCTTTTGATGTGGCCTAAATAATATTCCAAATAAGGTCCCTTTATTTTGAACAATTTAAAATTAATTAATTATGAATAATTCATAATTTTAAATATAAAAATTTTATATTCTAACATTATTTAATAATTTATAACCCTTTATAAATTATTTTTTATGATTTCTAAATAAACACTTTTATTTATAGATCATAAGAATTTTCAATTTTTTTTAAATGCTAATTTTAAAATATTAAAATTTAATATTTGGAAAAAATGTTTAATAAAAATTTATTTAATTAATTATAAACAATTTATAATTAATTAATTTATTTATAAAATCGCTATAAATTAAAAATCCCAAAATACCCTTTTAACATGATTTATAAAAAATTTATAAACTATTAAAAACATTAAATATGTTAATTTTTTAGCAATTTTATGATTATCCTTACGAAGCACCCCTATTCTACACATGGGTATCACCCTTTTACCCTTACATTGATGCTTTTCATAAGGGTAACAAAGGTTTTCAAATTTCTGTGTAAATGAAACTTAAATCTTACCTTTACGTAGTTTGGTTGAACACTATTGCCTAATTGTAAAATGCAGATTACCTTTACGAAACTCCCTCGCATAAAGGTATTACCTTTATGCAACACCTTTACGAAAGGGTACTCTAATTATTTTATACATCATGTAAAGGTAAAACATATGGTACCTTTATGTAGCTCTAATAACTTTACACATATAGGTAAAAACCAAATGACCCTTACATAAACCCTTCTGCATAAGGGTATTACCTATATGCAACTCCTTTGTGTAAGGGTAATCTAATTTTTTCATGTGTCGTGTAAGGGTATCACATAAAGGTATAACCTCTATGCAACAGCTTTCATAAGGGTATTACCTTTACACAGCCTACATGCATAAGGGTAAATCATATCTACCCTTACATAGCTCATGTAAGGGTCTAAAACCTGCATACGGTTTTTGAAAATGTTGTTCTTCATTTTTCTTTAAAAAACTAGTGACTCAAACATGTTAAAAACTTTAAGAAACTTCCTTTGATACCATTGATGGGTGGAAAAATATCTATTCCTTATATGAACATGTCTAATGTGACATTCATATAAACCTATCAAAGGACTCCATTTCCCCAAATCTTTGGGCATGAAACTCTTTGCATCACAATGGATCTCCTGGGCAGAGCACCACACTTTGTCACTGTTCATGTGTGAGAGTTACTTGGAATCAATTAACTCTTTAACCCTTGCTCCGATACCATTGATAAGATTTGTATGATCTTTTAATGAACATATACAGCGAAAGACAACCCAAACACATGAGATTTATCATCAAGAAATTAATATGTAAATAATAAATGTAAAGCAGAGTACATGAAAATCATGTATAGAAGCAACCTTCTTTTCATTTCTAAAGGGGAATGCTTGATAGAGATCACTAAAAGCAGTGAATGAAAGCACCCTGCCTCTGAGGGGGGAACACTAACCAATGGATCCATGAATGATTCATAAGGATACCCATAATATTAAGGGGTGTTAATGACCTCTCAAAAGAGATAAACTAAGTTTCAAGAAGAAGATAGTTTAGGAATACACGTCACACCACACATTCCAAATAAGAGGATTTCATCCTCTTATATAGCCAAAACCCGAGGCCACTCTAACAAAATATATGTGTTTTTTCTAGTTGGGATAATTCATTGAATGGTTTCAAGGAATTAATGAAAATTAATTAATCCATGTTTAAATGGATTGTAACTGATGAAACTTTTTGAAATAAAATAAATAATATATATATATATCATATACATATATATTATTTCATGAATCTCATGCATGAATAATACATGCATCAAATGAATATATTAAATTTACCCCATATGTAATATCCAATATATTATATATAAATATATCTCATGCATCATATTCATGTGTAAATGCATCTCATGCATGTACATTTTAGTTCACATCCAAAATAATTCATATAGTAACCTGGCTGGCTCTAATGGAATTGTGTCTAAAGGTTTTTCCAATTTAGATGGTGATTAACATAAATTTATCATTATTTTAAGTAAGTTTTTTAATAGCATTTTGTTAGTTTTTTTCTTGTAATTTCATCAGTTTAATTGCAGTTTGTAGGTCTTTAGGAAATATTGATCTTAATTTATGAACTTGGACTAAAGTAATGAATTTGATTGATTATTTAATATTTTTTTAAAAATTTTTATGACCATGAATTTTTATTAGTTTTGTTGTTGAATAATTCATGGGAACATGCTAAGTAAGAACAAATGATGAAATCAAGTGGTTGAAAAATTCACTAGCAAGTTTGACACTACATTGTGAGGCTAATGTAGCATATGTTGGGACTTTATAGAGTGTTAGTTCCCCAAAAATAGTCACATGGTTACAACATGAGAATAAATTCATGAGCCAATGGTAGCAGTGATAGCCCCTAAGAATGCACCACCCCTTAACATATCTTGGTGAAGGATCCTGAGAATGTGTTACCGTGCCAATGAAGCCTCGTAGAGACCACTCACATTACACCACCTATCAACGTGGAGATGAAAAACCAACATAGGATACATCACTCGCCAGTGTAGCATGACAACCTAATGCACACTAATTTCTCCCTCCAATGTTCTCTGCATTACAAAGATCTAAATTTGGTAATTCAGAATGACACAATGACATAACCTAAGGGAGATCCAACATATCCTGAGTGTTAGAATCTTAAGGCACTACCACAAAATTGTGTTTCTGCAACGCCACCCTTTAATAGCGCTAAAAAAATCACTCATAAAGGGGGTGACTTTATCAGCGCTAAAAAAGAGAGCAGATAAATGACACTTTTAATAGCACTAAAAAAAGTTATGATAAACGTGACCCTTTATCAGTGCTTTTTTAGCACTGATAAAGACACCCCCTTTATCAATACTTTTTTAGTAGCACTGATAAAGGGGGGTTTTATCAGCACTTTTTTCCTAGCACTGATAAAGTGTACATTTAAAAAAAATTATATTTCATAAAAAATAATATATTGATATATAAGTATATTTATATTGATATAAATATAATATATATTTTTAAATATGTTTTAGATCGATTTGATATGTGGTAGAAGCAAAACGGACACCCGGAGAAAAAATTATGGACATTTGGAGGGATTAAGGACCTTTTAGTGCCTTGAAAAATATGATAATGTGTTTCAATTGTCACCAGAGTGTAGGTCTAATCTCAAGCTTTGATTTGATATGTGGCATAGGCAAAACAAACACCCGGAGCAGAAGTTATGGTAAAAAGGACACCGAGAGCCAAACTTATGACCGTCCTGAGGTATTTTGGGACTTTTGAGGCCTTGAAGAACATGATAAAGGATTAAAGTGGTCACCAGAGTGTGTATATTTTCACAAGTTTTGATTTGATATGTGGTAGATCCAAAACGGACACCCGGAGCAGAAGTTATTATCGTTTGAAATTGAGCAACCCTCCTAGCGCCTAAAAACCTAAGAAAACCACAACTCACTAAAATGTGCATAAATTCTGATTTAGGTTTCTGTTTTAGTGCTTAGACCAGTCAAATCTAATCTCATGAGATGAGTGAGGACCAATTCCAATAGAAACCGTGATAAGATCAAAGAAAAGGATGATATATCAGTTATACCACTCCGAAAAAAAAACTCCAACTTCAAACGACCATAAATTTCACTCCAGGTGTCTGTTTGGGCTCTACCACATATAAAATAAAATTAATTGAAGAGATATATGCATCAATATGACTCAAAAATAGTTCCAATCATTTACCAAACCCTAAAACTCTAAAAAATCATCAAAAAGACTCCAAAACTCTGTTTCTGTGTCCGGTGCCCTGTCAAAATTTTCTTAAAACGACAATAACTTCTGATCTATGTGACTTTTTGACCTCCTATACTTATTATATCATATTTCATTTCATGATATTTAGTTTGAATAGTCATGGAGCTGAAACAAACACCCACATCAGAAGTTATGCTCGTTTCAGTGACTGCGGTTTGTTAGGTTTTTCAAGCCCCTATTTCTAGCACTTTTGTCATGTCTGATATTTTTTCAATATATAAGCCTTATATAAATAAAAAACTAATATCCATTTTATTTAAAATAAAAATATATGAATATTTATATACCTATATAATATGTACGTGTATATATATATATATTTGTGTATGTCTGTATTGACAAACTGATATATATTATCTATATATTCTAAACATATGTATATACATATTAATATATAATATTTGTAAATATTTGTAAATATGTATAATTATACTTACATATACACATATAATATATATATATATATGTGTGTGTGTGTGTTGTATATATGTATTTATTTATTTATAAACACACAAAAAAATAATATTTTATAAATGTATTTAAAACCGATCTTATAAATATATATTAATATATGAATAAATATATTAATATATAAATATAACTATATATATATATTAATATACATATATATATATATATTAATATACATACATATATATATATATATATATATTAATATAAATATATATATGTTAATATAAATATATATTAATATACAAGTAAATATAATTATATATATATATATATAAATAGATATATTAATAAATTAAGAGAAAATAAATACGGTAGAGTGGTAAAGACTTAGGCGTGCAGACAACAAGTCCTGAGTTCAAATCCAGGGGGAGGCAGGTCGCACGCGCTGGTGGGGAATAAGGGCTAGTGCTGTTAAAGGGGGTGGGGGAGCTGTTAAAGGGGGTGGGGGTGGCTAGGGTGTGCGGGATGGGGTGGGGGGGGGGCTGTTAAAGGGGGATTCAAGTGTTGTTGAAGCCCCAAATTGAAGAAATATATTTTTTTTATTTTTTTTTAACTTTTATCAGCGCTAAAAAAAGCACTGATAAAAGACCCATTTATCAGTGCTTTTTTAGAACTGTTATAGGGGACCCCCTTTATCTTCGCCTTGATTAACAGTGCTTTTATAGCACTATTAATGCCGTTTTCTAGCACTGATAAAGACCATATTTGCAATAGTGAGGTTTTATGTTGGGCTTGTTGACAATATGTGTTATGTTAGACAGAGTTATCATTAGATTTCTTGCTTGATAAGGAAATTGTTAAAGAAAGCAGCGATTCTTAGATCATTTTAATGGATTTATCCTTATAGGACTCACACGGGTGAGTTGGCATTGAATGTTATACTTGATAAGATAATTGCTAAAGAAATTCTTACAAGTGATTTATTCAGAAATATGTGGGATGGTTATTGAAAGAAAGAGAAATATATATGATGGATGGGGTGCAATTTGATTTTTGGAAAAGGATTACTTTCATATGAGTGAATCTCTCTCACCTGTGTATGAGTCATTTCCATGGAAGAAGATGAATTGATATCATGTGTGTATGAGTCATGAGTATTCCTGTGGATGCCTTTATATTTGGAAAAGTATTTACTTGTGTATAAGTCTTCATTTCCTATTGCATATGAGTCCCTGATTACTTTGAAAGAAAAAAGGGGACAACCCAAGGCTAGCATAACGAAGTAACCAACAACCCAATAGGCTACAAATAAGCTTGATAGAAACTTGTATAGTATGACATATTGATATTTCAAAGATCAACACAAAAATAAAGAGCACGGGGTGGCACTAGGGTAGAGTTCTAGTGTAGGGTGGCATCATGAAAGGGGGAATAATATGAGGTGGTTCCATGGTGAAGTAAGGTTATGGGATAGAGTGTCCACATATATGAAGCAACCTCATCCCAAGAAAGTCTTTGATTTGGGATGTTGGAAACATGAGTACTATTCACAGTTAATGAAATGTACAAAAATAAAAGCAATGTAATACTATTTTATTCATCTTCTACCTCCAGTCACGAATTTATCCATGCATGAAAATCCAATTCCATCATTCGAACTAGGAAATGACTAAATTGATATATACATTCCACATGAATGATTGTGGCATATGTGAAGCATGAATGTATTGGAATCCATAACTATGAAGGAAAGTGTTGCGTTGTAATAGTGGGAACCCTAGATTATGAAAGGATCATCATGTACAAGTGATCAAGTATTAGTCATTTCAGAATCTATGTACCATTCATTCTAGAACTACTTATGAGTCATCTGGGCTACGTATGAGTCATTCCATATGTGCGTATTTACATACAAATCATTAGGTTGACTACGTATGATTCATTTCAGAAGTGCATATGAGTCATCTGAGAATCAATTTATGAGTCATTACATATGAGTCATCCGTGTATAAGTCATTTTCATGTGAGTAATAATGTACAGGCCATCACATATGAATCATCTGTGAAACTTTGTACAAGTCATTCCCTTTGTAAATTTCTGGAAGATGGTCGACCAACAACAGTTATGATATATTTTATTAATCATAAAATATGATTAATTTTTGTATCTAACTTTGAGTGGATACAATAAATCCAAAATTCAATGAAGGTTCAATCCATAATGTTTCAATTATTTTAAGAGATATTATGGATGATTGCGTGGAACTAGATTTGAACATGCACACCATGTCATAGAAAACAAAGGCAATGATATGGAGTGTGTAACAATGATGAACCATGTGTATTTTTAAATATAGGATTTGATAGAAGTTTATAGATTTTTTTGTCTAAAGGCCACATCTTAAAAGTTCTATTTTCTAGATTTGTGAAATGAGAAATGAAACATGAGGAAGAGGAGTTGAATCAAATCTAAATAAAATATTGTGGAATATAAAATGGAAATAAAATATTTTCATATCTTTCACCTTTAAAGGAGTTAACTCAACCTAAAGATTAGAGGGAGAATAAGATGAAATATATTTCTCCTCAAAAATAAAATATATATCTTTCTCAAAGAGAAGTGAAGATAGAGGATAAGGGGGATATTTGATTCAAATAAGGATAGGGAGAGGCTTAAAACTATGCAGTAAAGAGCATAACCACTACCATATCTGAGAATAAGAAAAAGGATATTGAAGTCCAGCAAGGTGAGACCATTCTAGTCATAGTACTGGAAGGTTTAAGGTATTCCATACTTATTATGTAAATAAATAAGCTTGGAATTTCATGAAGAATATTCCAAATAATAAGACATTGTTTATGGTGATATTAACAATATGCCTATGAAGGAGTAACTGAGGATTTCAAAGGAACCAACTCATAATCAATGAAATTTATAATAGCTATGAGACTGTTTAGATTTGGCATGTGTGGGAACTTGTTATCCTTTCATGTAGCAATGAGAGAAAAGAGAGGAAGTGGAGGTAGTAAGCCTCAAGTGACAACGAGTCAACCAAATCATTATAAAAGGGGAGTGACCTCAGGAAGAATTTACCTAGCCTAAACCTTACCATTGATCAATGAGGTTAGTGGTTAATTGGTGAATCAACACAATATTGATTGAATGATCCTTGGAGTATCATTTTTGGGTGAACTAAGTAAAAATCATTTGTGTCCTGTGTTCTTTCACTTCCTTTACATTATACAAAACACAAACTGACAGGGTGGGTCAAGCACTTATTGAAAATATATAAAATTTTGGTCAAGTAATAATAAAATAAATATTAAAAAAAGAGAAAAAATAAGTGACCCTTATAATTAAGAAGTCAAGATCGCCCATGGCTATGAGATAATTAAGGAAAAGTTTACACACCCTGATTCACCCCCACTAAGGGTATCACTCTCCTTAGACCCTTTTAGGCATAACAAGTGGTACCAAAGCATAAGTTTACTTTTTATGAGATTTTTTTTCTCTGATATAATCTGATTGGTTTTTGAAAGTTAATGTTTTAGTTTCCTTTTACATTCTTATGAGCCATGGAAAATGGAAAAAAATCGATGAAGTATCAGAACTCCAAAGGATGTTCATATATTAGAATAATCTATGTAAAAAGTGAGATCCATATGGAGTCTAGTAGCCTTGAAGAGAAAGGTATAAATAATTTAGATTATGAAACTATTGATCCATTCAATGACACTTCAGGTATAATAGAATAACCTAATATGCTAAGTGGGGTTGAATTCACTGATAATGAGAAAAACTAAAAGAGGATAAAAGTGGAATTTTTCTACTTGTTAGAAGAATTCGATCAATGCCTAAAAGTGAAAAAACTAAATCTTAATGAGGAAAAAAATATCAAGATATTTAGATCAAGGTTATAGAAATTAAGGTTGAAAATTTGAAGGGATTAAATAAAAGGCTTATTGAAATGGTTACAGACCCACGAGAGTAAAATGAATCCCAAGATAAAGAGTTAAAGATATATCAAAAAAGTGGATAAAATCAATGCTGATTCCAAGGGTAAGATTCTAAACTCCAAAGAATTTTATAACTTAAAGTCCAAGAAGGATTAACTCACTACACATCTGAAAAAATTGGTTGAGGAAAAACAAAGGATGCAATGTAATATCCCAGATTTATAATCAATATTTTTAAGAATTTTTACTGTTAAATTAAATATAAAATATTAAATTTATTTCATTGTTTTTGTTTATAATGATATATTTATTACCTTAGTTTATTCCTTATATATTTTTCAACTATAATGTAATTTTATTTATCACAATGGCTTTATAAAATCTCTTTCACTATCTTCAAGATTCTTTTTACATAGATAAAATACTTTTATTAATAATTTTATTTCATGGTAATTAATTAATTATTATTTAATGGTTAAATATTATTTTCACACTAAAATAATACCTCATCATGCATTTTAATTACATTATAGGTCTTTTAATTTCTAAATTTATTTTATTATATTTTGTGTATATGATTTTTTACTCTAAAAATTTCCATTTTAAAATGATAAGTAATATGTTTCATAATAAAAAAAGCATGAAATATGTATTATTTTTATTTATAATATGTGATTAAAAGGTTATTACTATCATAAAAATGTTACTATGTTTTTTATAAAAGTAAAATAGTCATTGAAATGACATTATAATCATGATATATAAAAGTTATTATACTAAAACCATTTTCTCGATTATGTGTTTATAAGCTAAATTCCACATAATTAGAAGTACAATTTCATAAAATATAAATATTTTACACATGTAAATAATTAATTATCAATCATATAATAATTAAAAGATAATAAAAAAGATAAATGTAATCACCCGTAACAAAATAAAAAGTCTTTATTCTAAATAAATTGTTTTCCCATGTATTAAAAGATTTTGTATAAATATAAAATTTATAAATTTTAGAAATTTAATTTGATAAAAAAATTCATTCAGAGTGTTGAAATTATATTAGGGTAAATCTTTGATATTTTTATGAGAAATTTTATTTTTGGGGTAAAAAGTGAAAAGGTTGTTTTTACGAATACCATAAATTTTATGAAATTATCAAGATATAATTGAGGCTTAAAAATTTATTAAACCTTTTTAGAACAAAAATTAATTAAAGGAGTAAAATTATGAATTTTAAAATATTTAGTTGAATTTATAAATTTATATTTTACATTTTGGAACATAAATTACATTTTATCCTTATAAAAATTATTTTTTGATTCTTTGCATTCAATTGGGTGGTTGGAAGTAGATTAGTTTTGGCATGATTTTAAAGTAAAATACACTTAATTTTATTAATAATTATCCAAATAATTTAATTGTAATCAATTACACCCCTTAGTAGTTGGCCTTAATGATAAATTAATCAATACTTTATTCAAAAATACCCCTCCCCTTTGACTATATAAGTACCCTCCTTCACCCCTATTCTCCTCACACCCAAAGTTCTTACCCCAATCATACCCTTCAAAAATAACTCTATAAAATTACCTTTTCATGTCCCTAATCCATTTTTCTTAAAAAAACCCCTCCTATTAAGGTTTTAAGATAAATCTAATGAAGATTACAAAAGAGCAATATAAGGGTCCCATATCCTCTTCTTTCCATTTCAATTACAATATTATTGTTATAATTTTTTTAAAACTCCATATTTTCATACATTCATCAATGTTATTACCATAAATTTTATATAATATCAATTAGGTATTTCTAATTAAATCTCATTATACATTTTCCTAAGTTGTCATTACGTTAAAGTAAAGGGTTCCCAAAATCACTTCTTCTTTAGTTAATTGTGATTATTTGTGTAAAAAATCTATTAAATCCTCAAATTTATTTGTTTCTATGATTCCATATTGAATTTATTAGAATATTTTTTATAATAAATGAAGGAATATAAATAATTATCTCTCATCAAACAATTTTCATGTATCATATTGCTATAAACCATTGGATTGGAAAGAGCCGAGGTGATATTAATCTTAGGCGACATCCCTTGGACACCGATGACTAAAAATAAATGAAAAGGGATTACTAAATTGTTAGGAGGATGATTTTCACTTAATAAAATACAACCCATCAATATAACTTAAAACAACCAAACTAAGCTATATGATGCATGAAGTGTAAACAATACAACTCAAAAGTAATACCAATGACCAATAATACCAAAGTAGCGACAAAAGGTAGCACAATCCATACAAAAGAAAATAGAAGAATTATTGACATATAAATATCAGCGTGGAATAACTCCAAACACTCAACAATATATCTCCAAGATCTAACTACCATCCCAAGAATGTATAATCATGATGCTCCAGTAGAGAAACAATAGATTTTTCCTTTACCTATGTTATGAAGAACAATGTCTGCATACTCACCAAATTGGATATGTAGGGGGTGAGTAATCATACCCAGTAGGAAATCCCAAAGTGACTTTACAACTCATTCCACTAGGATAATAACACATTATATCACCATTAAAAACATAATTATAACATAAGAGAGGAACACCATGAGTATATTACTAGATTAAACCAATTTAACTTTAAAAAAAGTTTATCCATTTATTCCACTTAGCATACCCACTCCAAATTTCACTCACACACACAAACATGCATTCCATGATAGTACGAGTACTCATGAGTGGTAACTCATCCATATACCAATTCATCACAAGGTGTTAATCCCCATAATGTCTCCAGTCTAACACCACACGCCATTATAGGCCATATCCAATACAAATGAACACAAACCATTCCACATATGCCAAGTTCCCATTCCAAAAATTCATTTATTTCACATAAATCAATTCTTAACTTTAAAAAATTTAATCAACCATCTTACATGCATTAAAACAAACCATAATTTAAAACCATTTAACAAAAGGGTTTTTCTTTTTTTTTTCTTTTTGAAAACCATTCAAAATCGAATGTTCCATATTCATAAATTGATTTTTTCCCAAATAAATAATCCATAATTTCTCATAAAAATCCAAGAAAACTGGTTAATATAAACTAATACTTTAAGTTCTAGAATAGTTAGAGAAAATATATATGTCACCAACCTCACAAAAAATCTCATATAACATGAAGAATTAGGATATAGTCCAGTATATCCAGACCCCCTTTTAATTCCTTTAACAAATCCCAAAAAGGAATTGTCAAAACATGGTTGATCAAATAGATCCAAAGATAAAAAAACTTGATCTAAGGTTTTGTTCAAAGGAAAATTAATAGATCTAAATGAGGAATAAGAACAAAGATTTAATGGATCCTTACCTTAAATCTCATAGATCCAATGCACTTCAATCCATTGAAATCAGGTTCTAGAGGGAGAAGAGTTTCCAAAATCGCCTAGAGGAGTCATCTGGTTTGAGATCCTAGATCAATGGGAGAAGAATGATATTTTTATCACTAAAATCAATAAAAATTCAATTTTTAGATGTTATTAACGTCATAGAATTTTTAGGCTTCATGGTTTAATAAACTAGGTTCCAACCATGTGAGTTCTATTGGAAAACACCTTAGGCTGCATGGTTTTGCAACATGGTTTGGAAAATCGTGCACCAACTGTATGAAATTACACTATCCCAAAATTACTAATTCACATGAGTTTTCACATGGTTTATCTAAATTTTGAACCAACCATTCACCCGCCTAATAATTTTTAGATTCCATTGCATGGTTTCCTAGAGAAGTTGAATACTTTCCCTTAACCATGCTCAAACTATACACCCTTAAAAATGATTCCAAAACACATTGAAATAATACATAAAATCTCAGAATTCAACCCAAATATTATATAACTTGAAAATACATAATAAAAGGGATAAGTACCTTAAACTAGGGGTGTTACATCCTAACCACCACCAGGCTTCCATCCATGGAAAGCTAGATATTGACGATGATTTGGAAGAATTATGACTATTGTTCCAACATCTCTTTCTTGTGTTCCCATGTCTCATCTTAAATTTAACCATGTTTCCATAATACCTGAAATTATGGAATATATTTTACAGATAATAATATATTTTTTCTATCCTATTTATGAATTAGTGCATGAACAAATATAGCATCTGGTTCAAGATCAACAGGATCTCATCGAATCACATGGCTAGGATCGGGTTGATATTTCTTTAGTTGAAATATATATAAGAAATTATAAACCAAAATTAACCATGGTGGTAAATCCAATCGATAAGAAAGATAACCAATTTATTCAAGCGCCTCAAAAGGTATAACATACTAAGAAGAAAACTTTCCTTTATTACTTAATCGATGATTCCCTAGCCATTGAGAGTCTTTCAAGAATACATGATCTCCCACTACAAAGGATGAAGAGTGAAGACGATGATCCGCATAATATTTTTTAAGGATTTGGGCTAAAACCATCCATTTTCTAATCATTTTAATCTTCATCATCATCTCATGAACAAGGCTAGGTCCTAATAGCGAATTTTCTCTATTCTCTACCCAACAAAGTGAATATTAACATGGATTACCATATAATTCCTTGAATAAGGCCATTTTTATTATGTATTGATAAATTTTGTTATATGAAAACTCTATTAAGGGAAAATGATCTTCCCATGGGCCACTGAAATTCATAACACAAGCCCAGATCATGTCTTATAGTGTCTGAATCATTCATTCTGACTTCCCATCCATTTCAGGATGATACACTGTGCTTATGGTTAACTGGGTACCCAAATCCTATTGAAAATATTTCCAAAACCGAGATGTCAATATAGGATATCTTTTAATGACTATATAAATGGGTATTCCATTAATTTTTAACATTTCCCAAATATAGAGCTTTTCCAAGTCTTCTACCGTATTGGATTCATGGATCAGAGTAAAATGGTATGAATTTTTGAGTTTGTCCATAATCACCCAGACTAAATCATGATTCCTAATATTTCTTGGTAAACCTATGAAAAAGTCTATAGTGATATACTCCAATTTACCTATGGGTTATAGGCAAAGATTGAAAAATACCAGCTGATCATTGATGCTCAGCCTTAACTTGTTGAAAAGAGAGGCATTTATCTACACAATAAACCACATTTTGTTTTATACCTGACCACTAAAAATGTGTTATTAGTGACTTGTATATATTTTAGATGTCTGGATGAATCACCCACTTAAAATGGTGATAAGAATAAAGAAGTTTTTCTTAAGAAGATGATGAAAAATATATTCGATCTCAAACTATAAACATCAAATTTGTATTTGGTTTTCATCTGCCAATGGTCTCCCACCATTATGTTTCAACATAAGGGCAAGGAAATCATGATCCAATCTATGAATAGCATTCTTAACTTACTCAACCAAATTAGGTATAAGAGTCACTATAAAGAAGACCAAAACTTAATTCTTCCCTGTAAAATCCAAATTAATATATGAAATCATACCCATTAATTTTATATAATCAATATATTCTTTGTCTAGTTGATTATATGACTTAAAGCTTAAGAAATAACCATATAATTCCATTTACTAGGTGTATACACCAATTAAAATTCAAACATCTAGAGGTATTCCATCCATCGTTTTTATCTCAGGTTAAAATCCCTTATAAAAAAAATGTGTTTCAAGATTTTATAATTTGTGAACATGGTGTACTTCTCACCAAAGAGATAATGATGCCATGTTTTCAAAGAATAAACCACCATGAACAATTCCAATTCATGGGTCAAATAATTATTTTCATGAATTCATAACCATCATGATCTATAAGCAATGAAATGATCTCCTTGCATGAGAACACAACTGATTCAATATCCTAATACATCATAATAGACCACGTAACTTTTCCTTGGTTCTAGAAAGACAAGAATTGGTGTTGAAGTGATCCTGATTTTAAGCTCTGAAAAAGATTTATGATGATCATCAATCTATTAGAATGAAGTACCCTTTCTTGTAAGTGTTTTCATTGGAGATGAGGGACGTGACATTTCACAAAAAATAAAGATAATAAACTACCAAGACTAGAAAGTTTTGTATATTGAAGACATTCTTCGGAGGTTTCCAAGATACAACAACTTCTATATTTTCATGGACCACCAATATTTCTTTCTCAGAAATGAAAATCCCAAGGAAGAAAACTTCTTGTATCTAGAAATCACATTTAGATAATTTTTCATGTAATAAGTGCTCTCACAAGGTGTTGAACAGAATATATAAATGTTCTTCATGGTCTTTTTGAATTCAAGAATACACTAAAATGTTATAAAAAAATACTACAATGAAGGAGTTTAGGTACCTTTGAAATACACAATTCATCAATTCCATGAAAACTTCTGGTGCATTTGTAAGACCAAAGGGCATGTCCA
Source organism: Viscum album (assembly GCA_963277665.1). Taxonomy (NCBI): domain Eukaryota; kingdom Viridiplantae; phylum Streptophyta; class Magnoliopsida; order Santalales; family Viscaceae; genus Viscum; species Viscum album. The sequence goes on along the minus strand of OY728130.1, from coordinate 1,596,048,662 downwards.
TATATTCATAATGACATAGTACTGAAAGCTGTCTTTAAAATATCATATTTTATAACCTGGATTTGATGATACCGAAACTATAGATCAATCTTGGGGAACCATCGGGCTCCTTTAAATTGATCAAACTAATCATCAATTCTTGGAAGAGGATATTGATTCTTCATCGTAACCTAATTCAATTTATAATAATCAACAAATAGTTATAATGAACCATCTTCCTTATTTACAAAAAGAACTTTAGTAGCCTAAGATGGTGCACTCGATCTTATGAAATCATTACATCAAAATTATTCCAACTGGACCTTCAATTACCTTAATTCCATTAGTTTCATTCTACCTAGGAGGAGATCAATAAAAAACTACACTTCCCTTTAAGGTGGAAAACTAGTGAAATTTTTAGAAAATACATCAGGAGATCTATAAAAAATGGAAGGAAAATTTATAGCTTTATTTGTGTCATTAGTTCCCAAAGTAACCAATACTAATTAATAAAAAATATTTCCAACCATCGGTTATAATGGTCATTCTCTTTCAGTATTCATATCTTAGTCTCCTTTAAATACATGCACCATCACATAAGGAGATTTAAAATTTACTCATTGTTCATAAAAATTGATATGAGGCTTGAAAGAAACTAAACAATCCATTCCTAGGATTAAGTCAAAGATATTCATATCCAGAACAAAAAAGTCCCAAAAAAATTGGACTCCATCGATGGTTATTAAAAAAATACACATTGCAATTCCCTACACTCTCACCGCCCAAGAGGTGTCTGAATACTCATCATGAATGGAATTATCTTGTTGTGAAAACCCATTCGATTCATGAAACTAGTAGAAATAAAAGAGTGATATTCACTAGTATTGAACAAAACTTGCATAAGAGTTGATTTAAGAAGAATGGTACCTTGTATAATTGAATTACTTTATTGATCATTTGTGATCATCTATTCAGCACCATACAACTGTTTAATCATTCCTTTTTATTCCTTGGTTCCTTGTTATTGTTTCATTGTTTGAGGAGTTGGGGTGTTCCTTTAATCAACTTGGTTTTCTTGGTTTTTAGAATGAGAACTATTCTGTTGTGATTTCTTAGTTGGGGTAAAAGATGACCGAGACACATGAGACACATTCCCAATAATTGAATTTGTAACATTAGGGAAATAAAGATGAAGATATCCCATATGATTATATCCGTGACATGATTTAGGTGGTGTTGTATAATCCTACTTATTATGCTCTAACAGACCACATTGGAAACATCTAAGCATTCTACTGGGGTGTAGAGGAAAGTTAACTAATCAAATATTTTGATTATGTGATGTTCTACCACCTTGGAAGTAGATATCCCTCTTCTACTTATTCCCATCATTAGAGTTCCCACCTATACCCATGTAATCTATCATACTTCCTCTAGTAGGATTCCCAGTAACATCCCTTTTTGCAACTATTTCTCTATTAAATATATATTTATAATAAGTAATCCATAGTACAACTATCTTATAATGAATTTTTGGTTGCAGTATAGTCTCAAATATATATGCCTTTAAGGACATGATAACAACTACTTCCAAAGAAAAATGAATTAAGTTCATAAACTTAGCTGCATATTCTATCACTAATAGATTTTATTACTTTAGAATAAAAAATCTATAGTTATGTCTATCTTGAAGGTGCATGGGTAAAATTATTTTTTGAATACTTCTTTAAACCCCTCCCATGTAAGACCCTGGTAGAGTTTAGTTTGGGAAGCTAAATCCCACCATTGGTTTACAAGATCCTCTAACATGTATACTACTAAATTCACTTTTATATCAACTGGGGTTCCAAGAAAATTAAAGATCCAATTTATTATGCTAATCCATGATACCACCATTTTAGGTTCCAAATACCTATGAAATATTAGTGGTTTATGTTTATGAACTGAATAGAATGATCTGCATGTCATGGTTCGTCATTTCAGTCCCCTTTATCAATAACATGAAATTATTGGATAATGATTTGAATAAGATGTTGGTTTACCTATGGTTCAGATGCAACCACATTCTCTATAACCTCTTATTGTGGGTTTCTTGACCACCTAACCATTTCCATTTCTCTATAGTCAGAACAAAACACCACTTAGTCACCACTTAAATAGTAAACTAAAGGCTTAGGATATTCCAAATCATTAAAAAGAAACAATCATTATAGCCAATTTCCAAGAATCATAAAAAATAATATAAGAAATTAAGTCCTAATGGGAAGTCTTGTTATTAATATATGATACACTATGCTCATTGACTAAACCCACGATGATGAGATGAGAACACTTATATAGGTGTTAGAAAACACCTTTTTGTACCCAAACCACCTTGGTAACTTGAAGTTTAACACAAATATGTTAGATAAATCTTTTTATACTATACATTTCAAGTTCCAACATTTCCTATCTCCTTAACACTATTACAATATAACAAAAAAACTGATTCCATTTGTAAGATCTTGACCCTAACCATTGGATTGGAAAGATCCAAGGTGCTACTAACCTTAGGTGACATCCCCTAGACACCAAAGACTAAAAATAAATACCAAGGGCTTACTAAATCATTGGGAGGATGAATTACCCTTTAATCAAACACAACCTACGAATAGAAAATAAAAACAACCAAACCAAACTATATGATGCATGGAGTGTAAACAATGCAACTAAAAAATAGTACCAATGAACAAAAAATATCAGAGTACTGAAAAAAGGTAGTAAAATAGATCCAAAATAAACTAAGAGACATCCTAAAATAATAATTTCGATATTTAATCACTCTAACCACTCTAAAAGAGAACTCCAGAATCTAACCACCATCCCCAAAATGTAGCATCATGATGCTCCACTAGATAAATAAGAGATTTTCCCTTTTCCTATGTTAAGAAGCATAACTTCTACATACACACAAAAGTTCATATATAGGGGGTAAGTAATCATACCCAGTAGTAAATCCCCAAGTGACTTCCTAACTCACTCCACTGGGATAAGAACACATTATATCATAGTTCAAAACATAATTATAACATAATATAGGAACATAAAAATCAATTTACCAAATTAAAAAAATTTAAATTAAAACATAAATAGTTCATCCATTGATTTCACTTGGCATACCAACTCTATATTTCACATACACACACATGAATTCCATAACATCCCCAATAATCATGAGCGGTAACTCATCTATACACCAAGTCATCATAAGGTGATAATCCTCCCGACACCTTCAGTATGATACCACACACAATTATAGGCCACATCTAATGCAAATGAACAAACACCATTCCATATATACAAAGTCCCCATTCCAAAAATCCCTTTATTTCACATAAAATCAATTACTTACATGTGCTAAACCAAACCACAATTTAAAACCATTTTTCAAAAGGGTTTTTTCCTTTTTTTACTGAAATCCATTAAAAATACAACATTTACAATTCATAAATCTAAAAGGTTTTTAAAAGAAATAATCTATATTTCTAATGAAAATCCAATAAAATATATTAATAAAACCAAGCCTACAAGTTCTAAAATAATTGGAGAAAATAGAGAAGCCATCTACCTCACAACATATCTCATAGAACACAAATAATCAATATGTGATCTAGCTGATCCAGAATACCTTTCCCATTAATTAAAAAAAATCCTAAAAAGTAATTATCAAAACATTACTAATACAATTTATTTGGGTATAGAAACTCTAATATAAGGTTCTTTCTAAAGAAAAATGAAAAAAATATAGAATATGAAGAAGAATGAAGAGATAACAAGCTCTTAGTTTAAAAAATCATGTGCCAACCATGTGAGTACAACCAGAAAAAACCCAGGGCTACATAGTTGTGATGCATGGTTTGGAAAACCTTGCACTAATTATATGAAAAAATTCTTTCCCAAAATTTTCCAATTCTTAAGTTTTTTCACACAATTTGGCCAAACCATTGGCTAACTATGTGCCTGACCAATAACTCCCAGGTTCCCATGCACATTTTCCTAGAGAAGCTACATAGTTTCCCTTAACCATGATCAAACTATGTACCCTTAAAAATTCTTCCAAAATACACAAAAATAATCCATAAATTCCTAGAATTTAACCCAAACATTATATAAACTAGTACCCCACCCATGTGATCACACGATGTTATAAATCAATGGTTATTTTAAATAAAAGAATTAAATTACCACATGAATGAGAAATTATAACTCTTAAAGGAAATAAACCATTAAATAATATAAAAAAATGGCATGTACACACTTATAAAACACTTCAAAATTGAGTTATAAGACACTGATAAAGATAACTTATTTTTGAAAGTTGAGTTTAACAACAACTGGAAAATGAATAAAAATTAATTAACCTAATTGTGTTTAAACATTAGTTGTTGAAGTAGCATAATCCAAAGCAACAACACATGTACATGAAGCTTCATCAAGAAATAGGTGGAACATATTAAATTATTCAAAAAATAAATAATTTCAGTAGTACGTAAAACATGATATTATTGTAAATTTGATGTTGTAATCCCTGAAATAGTAGATATGATTTTTCCACATAATTACATGATGTAATGGTTTAATATAGAATTTATCAAACATGTATTTTACCCCACAAAAAAATAAATCTAATCTTGGTATAACATACTATAATATTGAAACTTGTAAATTTAAACATCAGCTATAATTAAAATAGTCCTGCCACATGTTATGAAGAAAACGGGTCTCTGAAATGTTATGAAGAAGATGTAACATTAGTATATATATATACATATATATATATATTTGGAATGAAATATAATACAATTCATCAAATAAAGTCTATTTAAAAATGGGAAAACATGTAATGTAAATACATGAATGTCCCGCTTTCCTAGTACACACAAATCATCAAGAGGAGTCTCAGACCAGATGAAATCTAAAGTTGAACACACTTTCCTTAAAATTGTATTTCCATCATCATACCTATAATGAAAACCCCTAAAAAATAATCATATCATAGAATAATAGAAATATTAACATGCGTAAAAGTAATCACAGTAATAAAGGTACATTGATCATACCAGAAATAGATTTAAAAAATCGATGTTATCAATATAAAATTTATAGCATGTTCTATGTAAATATTCATACATTTTTAAAAGTAAAAGAAAAAATTACCTAAGTTTACTCCAATACCTTTGTGATATATTAAATAAGTATAAATTTTCTACAACAATTCTATGATTATGATTGAAATCTCTAAAGTACAAATCTCAGGGACTCCATTAAATGATACATACAATGATTTTTTTAATAGAAACCATAGAACTTCTATAAAAATTATATAAAATTCCTAGTGTAGCCCACCCCCCACCAATGTGGGTATCATACCCCAGGTATCAGATTCACCTTGAAATTGAACTGGGTAAAACTTCCATCCCCTATGCTACACCGCACTATCAGACAAGTTAAATCACTGGGCATGAAATTACAATGCCGAAACAAAACCAATGAGAGTCAGACCCCTAACCTCAAGTATAGAAGAAAGATGAATGATCAAATTAGAAAAAATCTTATAGGGTCTAGGATGATCTAATAAGAATGAAAGATTATAATATTTGGATTTAAAATTAAAAAAACGAGACTTGCGTAAAAACCTAATAAAATCATTTCTAAGATTTATAATATACTATTATGGATAACCTTTTGGAATGATACGTTATCCTGTAATAAGTTGGTGCTATAAGGATGCTCAATTTGAACTATAACTCTAGTGAAATTAATCATGTACATAAATATAAATTTCAGAAAATTTAAATGTTTTCTTAATTATTTAAAAAAATATACATAAACCATGATAAGCCTAGTGCACCAGAAAATTAGAGACCTATGAAATTATAACATGGTGGGAAATTTCCCATCATCGTGTTGATTTTTCATTTTCCTTATAAGTACATCCTCAACATGATAAGGAAATAAAATACACCTAAAATACTCAACAAGAATATAAAAAATGAGAACAAAAATTCCAGAGAATTTGTTTTTCTTTACCTTTTTGGGCTCGATAGATTCCGGAAACAAATGCTTCACATCAAGAAGGGGCATGTGAGTCTTTACTGGTGCCTTAAATCTTAAACCTAAAATATAAATATTTGTAGATGTTGAATGACTAGATAATGGTTTATCAACCTCAATATCTCAAATAATTTCATACAAAATCAATAAACAGAATCACATCCATGAACAACTAAGAATTTTTTTCCATTAATATATATATATATATATATATATTTATTACCTAATTAAGATAGTACAAAATAAAAATATAGTCTTGTGACCTAAAAACTTGTAAGAAGATAACTACAATGTCCCTAACATTTATTATATGAACACATTAATATATAACAACAACAACAAAATAAATAAAAAATAATGAAAATATTATTATGATATGAAAGATATGCTCTGTAATCTACTCATACATTTGTTTTAATTTAAGGAATATTGTGTCCCATTTCCAATATTTATCCTAATATACTCCATTCGATAATAATTACTAAATATTCATCATGGGTTATTTGAATGACATATTTCCAAAGAATCATCTTTTCATCATGACAACTATATATGCATCCAACATTACATCAAAATAAATTCCATTGTAAATGTGGATGTGCTCTTAGAATGTTTTTTCCTGGGTAGAGGTATAATTGAAAATCAATGTTCTATGGTAATGTGTACATGAAGGCATTAAGTCCAACACAATATTTCCTACTGATAATCATAAAGAGAAACATGGGTTATGTTTGTTACTGAACTTTTTTATTTCTCTTGTGAAACTAGAATTTTAAACTGAAATATTGGAAAATGTTAATAGGGTCGCTAATATTTGAATATATTGAGATGAAAATGAAATATATTATTAGATGTTAATAAAAAATTAATAATAATATCAAAAACAAATTTACTATTTTTTTGTAGTAATGAGATAGTTTTAGTTATTAAAATACCCCAAGTGTTTTGTAGTTTATAGTAACACTGAATTTTCTGCAGCTACCAACATTACTTTAATGGTTAATACTACGTATTTGGTAATAATCATGAATATGGTAAACATTTAAATCTCAAAAATAAAACTTTTATGTGGACATACCTGTACAATTTTCAACAGGTAGTATGATACCATTTCTTATTACATGTCTTCCCGATGTTATATGGTTCATTAAAGACTGAACATGTGACATTTGGATAGAACCTGCATTCATAGTAGAAGTTCATCTTCAATACTGCATAAATTATACTATAATAATTTATACTATACAATAAATATATTTATAAGTAAAGTGTGATATTTCAATTTCAATTTTTAATATACTTTCCCTTGAAAATAAAGTGAAACCACTACTAACATTATCAGTGAAACAATTTTTGTTAAAAGTGGAGTGTATAAGAAATAATATTGAATTGAGGGAGAAGGCACTGTGTGTTGGAATGAGCTGTAATTACTATGAAAATGATGGAAGTGATGAATATGTAACTATATTAGCATCATTCCTCAAAGCTAGCATTCATAATGAAGTAACATTCAATGAGCACATAATAGTCATATATATGTAGCAAAGTATTCATCATAATGCAGTAACATCATACATAAAAATTGAAAGACCATGTTGTAACATGGTATCTATATTTTGTTTTTTCTTGTTTGATCCAATATATATGGTTGACAAATTATCACATTATTTAAGCACTATCAAATAAAGGGAAGAACAATTTCAGAAATTTATGGTAAATTGAATTTCATGATAAAATAAAAAAAATTATACTACTAAATTTAAATTGAATGAACCATTTTAAGATATAGGTGATAATGACATGAATGTTTGTCTCTATGTCTTGTGATCTGGTGAAAATGTTTTAGGTTTATGATTATAATACATGCTAGTATCTATAGTCAAATAATTTCCAAGAGAATTTGAGGTTGAAATTGTGGAATTGAAATAAATACATATAATAAATTATTCATTAATTACTAAAAAAATTCAAGTAAAGATAAATACCAATATGAAAACTTGTTTTCCATTGTTACCTTAGTACTCTCTTATAGAACCTTGCTTCTCTAGAATGTGATAAAGATTTTACATTTATATCATTTATATTTTTATCTAATTTTCAAGGAGTTCAACAAAATCATGATATGAATAATTATGTGTATACAACATATAATATAATTTTTAAAGGAAAATAGAAATTACATTATGAATGTAATGCAACAAATTTATAGAAATCAGAAATCAAGAGTACATAAAATGTACAGGAGAGAAACATATATATTTTTTTATACACTCTTTAGTAAATAAAGTAATTTAATATTACCTAAACCATAACAAATTTTGATGCGGTGGAACAAAGAAGCGTGAGCCCTAAAAAATGAATAGGTGAATAAATAATGTCCAAACAATTGAAATAGATTTTTTATTGGTGAATGGAAAAAACATACGTATTGTAATGAAAAAAGAAATATTATTAATCAAATATAAATACTAAAAATTAAATAGAAAAGATAAAATAATTAGAGATGATTTGTAGAAGAGAAGATCATATGCAGAGGAAGGGATGATTTTTGGATTTTTGGGGATGTTGTATGAAAGATCATGGTTGGGAATTCACAAAGAGGAAAAAAGTGTTCTGTTGAAATTTTTGTAATCAGAGGATAAGTTAAGGACCACACTTGCAGAATACATTAACAGAGGAAGGAATACCGATAATGAATCTATTGAACATCCTAATATGTTGCTACTAGAGATTATCCAAGTGTCTTAATTAAAATAATGAAATTTGTAACAATTTCTACTCCCCTTTGTCATAAGAAAAAATCATAAAAAACACAAATTAATAATGATGATAATAAAAATATTTATAAAACAAATGAATCAAATCATAAAATTTAGAATTTAAATAAATTTTTTAGCCAATTCAACTTGAGAGGAATTTCACAGTCAGTTCTTAAGTTTCACGACATTTAACATTCCAATAATTTTTAGCAAAATAACAATGAGGATAGGCAATTCCAATTGAGAAACAGTATCAAGAAGATATAAAAGAACTAAAAATACTAGAGGGCAGAACATATCCCTATATACATGTATCCATCAAAACTCTTTACTAGTGTCTCTTTCTAGTTAATAAAGAGTTGATAAACAATGAATCTTCACATTTTATTGAAATCATAGAGTTATTCACAATTTAATTTAATAAAATAAGAAACTAAAAATTTATATATGAAACACAATAGTCTAATATATAAAAAATGAAAGGTATATGCAACAAAATATAGGATAAGTATATAATAAAATTATAAAATTAATGAAAAATAATGTAAATAAATGATTAATTTGAATAATTAAACATGAAAATTATAGATTTCATAAATAAAATAAATTTAAAAGGAATTGAAAAAGGAAACATTAAATTAATATAATAGAATTTTAATAATTTTAATGATTATGATTGAAAAAATTACAATAAATATAAATTTAAAATTAAAAAATGATCGAACTACACACCTTTTCTACAATCCCCCCTACCCAACACTCTTCCAAGTCACATCACTCAACCATTTCCAATACTATTGTCAATGATGCTCTACCTGAAATCATAAATCAAATTAATGAAATAATAACAATACCAATTGTCTCATTGATGAAAAAAGCAAGCATATTAATTTTATGTTTTCAAATAAAGAGATATCACAATTTTAACCTTTGTAAGGCCATTGATGTTGGAATATGTAGCAACTTTAGCTAAACTAGAGATTCCTCCCCTACAAAGCAAACATTAAACAACCAAAATTGAAGCTGCATCATATTATGAAAATTTTAGTAAGGGTAATGAGTATTTAATTCTAAATAACGCATGACCCATGCTTGAAATGAGAAATGCATCACTACCCTCTCCATTAAAAATCTTTTCTAGCATCTATTTAGAGTTAATAAAGAGTTGATAAACAATGAATCTGCACATTTTATTGAAACCATAGGGATATTCACATTTGTGTTTAATAAAATAAGAAAACAAAAATTGATATAAGAAACACAATAGTATAATATATAAAAAAGAAAAGGTATACACAACAAAATACATGATAAGTATATAATAATATTATAACATTAATGAAAAATAATTTTTATAAATGAATAATTTTAAGAATTAAACCTAAAAATTATAGATTTCATAAATGAAATAAATTGAAATGAAATTAAAAAAATGAAACATTAAATGAAAATAAGATAATTTTGATAATTTTAATGTTTATGATGGAAAAAATTAGGATAAATATAAATTTAAAATTTAAAAATGATTGAAATATACACCTTTTTAGTAATTTCCCCCACCCAAATATCTTCTAAGTCACATCGATAAACCATTTCCAATACTATTTTCAATGATGCTTGAACTAAAATCATAAACCAAATTAATGACATGATAAAAATACCAATTGTTTCATTGATGAAAAATTAAATATATTAATTTTAAGTTTTTAATTAAAAAAATATTGAAATTTTAGCCTTTACAATGCCGTTGATATTGGAAGATGAAGAAACATTAGCTAAACTAGAGATTTCTCCTCTACAGAGCAAACACTAAACAACTAAACATGAAACCACATCATATTCTTGAAATTTGAGCAAGGGGCATGAGTAGATAATTCTAAATAAAGCATGATCAAATCTTGAAATGAGAAATGAATCAAAACCCTCTCCATTGTGACTCTTTTCTAGCATCTCTTTCTAGTTAACAAAGAGTTTATAAACAATGAATTTGCAAATTTTATTGAAATTATGGGGCTATTCACATTTGTGTTTAATAAAATAAGACTCTTAAAATTAATACATGGAACAAAATAGTACAATATATAAAAAAGAAAAGGTACACATAATAAAATACAAGATAAGTATATAATAAAATTATAAAATTAATGAAAAATAATGTTTATAAATAAATAATTTGAAGAATTGAACCAGAAAAATATAAATTTCATATATGAAATAAATTAAAAAGGAATTGGATAAAAAGAAACATTAACTGAATATAATATAATTTTGACAATTTTAATGATTTTGATGAAAAAAATTACAATAAATATAAATTTAAAATTTAAAAATGATCAAACTACACACCTTTTCCACAATTACCCCTAGCCAACACTCTTCTAAGTCACATCACTAAACTATTTTCAATACTATTTTCAATGATGGTTGACCTGAAATCATAAATCAAATTAATAACATAATAACAATACCAATTGTTTCATTGATGAAAAAAGTAAATATATTAATATTAAGTTTTCAAATAAAATGGTATCACAATTTCAGCCTTTTCAATGTCATTGATGTTGTAAGATTAAACATCATCAGCTAAACCAAACATTCCTCCCATGTAGAGAAAACATTAAACAACCAAACTTATGCAGTCAATTTTCCATGAATATAAGGGGATTGGTGTAAGGGTTTAATGAAAATTTTGATGAATTAGATAATGAAAATGGATGAAAATAAATGAAAAATAAATAAACTATATCCAAATAAAAATTCAAAACAAAGGAAAATTAGAGAAGCAATGAGATAAGAAATCAATACAAAAAACTATGGATGATGGAAACCAAAAGTGGAGTTTAAATATCTAAACTCAAGAAATCCTACCATATGACTAAAATCAGAGGGTGACCGAGAAAATTGATGCATTGTAGTTCGATAAATATGTCATATATGATATAATTTTTGAAAACTGTATGTTTATATTAAAAAATTATTGTACATGAAAAATAATTTAGCTAAAAGACATGTTAAAAATTATTAGATAAAGATAAATGTGAAACTGAATATGAAAGTTTATTTTTTGAAAAATATTCAAGAACTAAAAACAATATCTTGATAACCGAGAGGTGATGTAAAGGAGGTCAACACCTGAATAGTAATGGTGAACATGGTAAATTGGTTGGATAAGAAGGAATGTATAGGATGTGACCACCTGAAAGCAAGAGAAATTTTCGGTTTATAACCATAAATATGTACAGAAAACTAAGAGCATCACTAACAAGATTGGTTTTAATATGTCATCTTAAAAAAAGAGTGAAATAATCATACAACCACAAATAAAATAAAATGATATTTGAAGAATACATATAAAGGACTATGTTTTCAATAAATGTCAACATTAACTCACATAAACAATAGTAGAAAAAAATTCAATCTTTTTGATAATATGAATAATACTTTGGAATTAAAGAATGGATATTAGAAATATGGAGACATAAATTGAAATAAATTATATACACATCATAGAATATAATAAACAAAAAATAATTCCATATGTTAAATGACTGATTATAATATAAATATTATAGTAGTAACAAATTAAATAATAAAATAAAATAAAAAACTAAAACAAACCTACTTAAGAAATTATGAAGAACAGTGGACTTTGAATGAAAGAGAAGCAAAGATGGTGAGGAGTAATTATGCAATCAATTTTATCTGGAATATAAGGGGACTGGTGCAAAGGGTTAACAAAAAGTCGAATGAATTAGAAAATGAAAATGGATGGAAAATAAATGAAAAATAAAATAAAATGCATCCAAATGAAATTAAAAACAAAGGTAAATTAGAGAAACAATGAGATAGGAAATCGATACAAAAAAAACCTAGATGGTGGAAATAAAAAGTGAAGTTTAAGGATATGGACTCAAGAAAGCATACCAGATGACTAAAATTGGAGGGATACCCATCAATGTGATCCATCATAGTTTGAACAATGGAATACGTGACTTGAAAATAGGGTTCATAATACTAAAAGTCTATGGTGGTAAAAATGGGAACATAATGGAGAGTAGTAAGGAGAGTAGGGTAGAATGATATTGCCGGAACCCTAGGGCATAAGGCCAGGTTCTGGAGAAGAGGTCAACGTGAGTAGGATATTAGGCATGGAGGAGCTGGAGGTAGAGAAACCTGAGGCATAATAGTCAAATGCGGAGATGAAGAGGGGATTAGGGGAGGGAGAGGGAGCCGAATCTGGAGGCGGAAACCGTAGATAGAGAGGATGAAACCTGCAAGAGGGTGCTACATATTTTGGAGGAAAAGTAGGCAAAATTGATTTAGATGGAAATTAATTGATGAGGGGTAGACATGTTTACAAAAGGAAATCTAGATTTTAAGTATTTTATAGATTCAAAATACATAATAAAAGATTGAAATACCTTAAACCCAGGGTGTTTCATTTAATGTCCCATTACTATATTGAAATAGTGATTTCTTAATTCCTTATTTTTATTTTTCTTTATAATATTACTTTGTTATAAACTAATTAAAAAAATTTATATATTACTATAACTTAATTTTAATGTTATTATGATTATTTTTATCACTTATTTATTATATATTACCAAATTCCTCTTATCAAACCCATTTCTTAAGTCGTTATTACATCGAAATACAAGTTTTTTCTAAAATGGGGTATTTTAATTTCAATTCCTCTCTAATTAATTTCAATAAAAAAGATAAAATTTAAAAGTAACCTTGTTAAAATTTCTTGATTATAAATTTTTTGTTTTTATAAAACTGCAACATTTATTATGTTTTACCCTCTTTTAAACTATTTTGAAAAACATCGCTCACCATGGTAGTTTTTCTCAACCTAAGTGAATGATGTTGTTTTCTTATAATTTTTTCCTCATGGATATTATTAAAAATAGATTTCATGATTTAATATAATATTAATATATATTTAATTTTATGTATATTATTTAGGAATGTTAGAATATCCATCGTATCATTAAAATTAAAAGTAAGAAAACATATAATTTTTTTACCATAAAAAAAGCTTCTCATGGATGATTCTTTGAATGGAAATTTTTTAATAAACTATTAAACCCCATAAATTATGTAATTTTATAAAAAATATACCTTTACACATTTGGATTTTGGAACCATTTAAATATTACTTTGACCAATACAAATACACAACAACAATTTTAGAGATTATGAACCGAGCAACGTCAAAACAATTGAAATGAACTATACTAACTTATTCAATGAATTGAACATGATAATGAGTAAATTAAATGGAATAATAATAATAAAATGAATAATAAATTATTTATTAATAAATTAAATAATTAACATAATTTTATTATCTAGGATTTTATAGAACTTATTATCACGAACTAGCCCAAGTAACCTGGTAACCCGATAACCGAGCTGATACTGACATAAAACAAAGGGAGTTTTCGATCCCCATGGGTTGGTGACTAGAATATGTCATCATACAACATACAAGTTGGAACAATTTTTCCACAAGAATGCAGAAACAAAAGATAAAAGACAATATTCATATCAATACGAAAACTCCATCGAGAGTAAAAGTACCCAAATACAACGAGGCATAAAATCCAATGTACTACAACCCAAAGTACTAAAAAAGAAAACATCCCCAAGGTCTCTAAGGACATAACTCACCAAGACCAAAAGATCAACAACTAGATCCACCTCTAAGAGATCCCTTCCCTTTGCTTGAGCCTGGAAGAAGAAAGCCTACAAACACCCAAAGGCAAAAGTATGGTGTGAGCCTAAGCCCAGTAGGATACCACCAAAAGATTCCATAACATATTCCAAATATATATTATCCAAATAAAAGCTTTAAATTTTTCAAAACAAATAGGTTTGGAAAATTTAAAAGTATATTTAAACAAAACATGCTAAAGAGTTTCAAAATGATGAAGACTATATTCAAATCACAAGATTTACTTTACAAGAGATGAAATATTTCTAAAACAATAGCTTATGTAAAACATTTATATAAAACATTTTATATAAATTCAGTAGGCATGTAAAGTAGTTCAAACAAACATTGGTATACATTTGTATCTCAAATATAAATAAACAAGTGAGTAATATGGTCATCTCCCAAAAGGTACAATAGTATTAACCAATTATAGGATTTCGTACTCTCTATGTGAACTCATCAAAATGTGTATACACACGACCCTATGAAACTAGCCAAAGGAGACTCATCACCAACCCATCGGGGTTGTGACCCACTGTATGTATGTTTTTTAATGTTGTAATAGCGTAGAGTGTATCCAAATAACTCACCAACTACCTAAGCCTTTCACGCACTCTTACATGATGGGTGAACTATTTTAAGAACGATTAAAAATAAAATCAATTACATTATTCCATTTCAAAAATTCCAAATTTCTTTCCATTTAAAACCAAAACAGGTTTCATTAAAAAACATGCCTTTTTTCACAAGATAAAACTACCGGGTTTCTATCAAATCATTTTAATCCATTCGCCAGTTTGAAATTCATTCAAAACCAATTCCATCCTTTTCACTATTCTAATAAATTCCATACTTTTAACCATTATTTTTCCAAATTAAATTCAACCATTCAATTGAAAATATTTCCATCAAATCAACAATTTAAAGTCAACAATTTAAATCAGACAATTTTCCACAAACCCACCCCAATTCATTAGAATTTGGTGTTTTCTGAATTTCCGTGCCAAAAACATTTCAAATCCTCAAATTCATTGGAGTTGGATTTTATAAAATCAATTAAAATAAATATTGAGAATTATAATTTAAATTAGTAATTGAAATAATTCAACCAATATGATGGTAATCAATTTGTCAAATCGAGACGGAACCACCTACTTCTTTCCTAAAGAACAACACTCGCAATGACACCCATCAATGAGAACGAAGGTGTAGAAGACATAGAAACTCTAACTAGTATAAAGATCCAACACTAAAAGAAATGTATCCATCAATCCCAAGGTGATCCATTGAAATACCAAGAGAAGAGAAAGATAGGAACTTGAAGAACGAGAGAAAACAAGAGAGAACCCTTACCCGGGAATCGCACCACAAGAGGAGCAATGATCCAAAGCTGTTCTAATCAAACTGGAAGGAGGGGAGCCTCTAAAAATATCCTAGGGAGAGTCTAGGGTCAATATCCAAGAGTTCTAGGAATAATAGACCGAGCAATACTTTCAAACACATTACTTAAGGCTGGGTGCAGACCGAGTCATGACGTGTACCAAAGGGTCACAATGTATAATCCATGCTGGATATGTATGCCAAAAAACCCATCAACTTGGGTTAAAAAACCTCTATTTAACCCTTACATGAAGTATACATTAGGTACACAGTATGTACCAGCTCACGACATGATCTCCCAGTCCACGACATGCAACCAGTACCAAGTACACGACGTGTACTTCAGGTACATGTCGTGTACTTCAGGTACATGGCGTGTACCTATTCTACAGTATACAGTAAACCCAAAAAATAGATAAAATGATTTTTAACTGAAAGGGAACTTAGAAAATGTGGAAAAATTACCTGATCAAGGTAATGGGATGTTACACTTATGAAGTGAGCAAGGATTCGGGGTAAGGGATCTTCTAAACCACCCTCATTACTTTTGGGTAACATGATCTCTTTATTTTTTACCATTTCCATTTATGTTATTATATTGTATTTATTTAAAATTATTTATATATTTTCCTTACATATATACCTAGCCTATGTTTCCTTTAATTGTTGGGGATAATACATGTTCTTCAAGTTCCCTTCTTAATTCCTTCTTTAGTCCAATTCATATCTATTTTCATGTACCATTTAATCTCATGTTTTTCAAACTTATATGGTTTATAAAAACACTTATTATATCATGGAAAACTATTTGGGTTCATTTTTGGTTTTAAGTAAATTCTATGTTCTTACCTTTATTAACGAGTTTTTTCCTTTTTTTAAAACCCCGATTAAGAAGTTTATTTCCAAATTATTTATTCACTCTTTTTATGTAATTACTTTAATTGAACTTAATTTTGACAACCTATGTTTCTTATTTAATTTATAAACATTTAATAATGATTTAATTCCATATTTCAGGGGAATATTTATGATATGTAATTTGGTTATTCTCTAAGATAAGATTATGTAACTCTTTTCATTTTCATAGGTTTTACTTATTCTCATGATTTATAATTAAATTCCTTATGTGGAAAAAATATGCATGTAATGTTATAAATGTTATGGTTGGGTATAAAATTATACATCCCTTCAATGCATTGGGTAATGTTTTAGTCCCTAGAGATATGATTTGGAATTATCCAGGTAGGTGATTCCATTAAGATATGAAGTTGGAATTATCTAGTTAAATGATTCCATTAATATATGATGTTTTAATTATTTGGTTAGGTTATTTTTTTAAGATAATATGTTGGAATTATATAGTTAGGTTATTTAATTAAGACATGATTATTTTAATTATCTGGTTAAGTGATTCCATTAAGGTATTGACAGCGAGCCTTCACTTATGCTTATGATGTCATGTTTTATATCATTGCCACATTACTATGTTTCCATGATATTATGATATAATATTCTTTATTCCATACTTCCATGTGATTAAATATGTTCCTAATTGTTTATGATATCATGTTATTCCCCTTGACCCATATGTTATACTTTATTCATTAATTATTCTATTCCTCACATGATCAAATGGTTTATGATTTGTGTCTCATTATAATGGTTTTATCCCGTATTGATCATTTAAGCCCACCTATTTCTTATATTTTTCCATTTCACTAATAATTTCAATAAAAGGGATACATATAAGAGATATAAATATGTGGAGAATCTTTATAGATTAAATGCATTTCATATTGAGAGTTGAAGATGGAAATGTTCCTAGTTCCCAAAGACACTGAACTTTTGATCTTGGGAATTGGTTGGAACTCTTGAGATATTTGTAAATGAATTTATGTTTCACACCAGACCTAGGAGTATGGTTCTAAGGAATCTAATTTGGTAATAGAGTAGAGTGTGGTTATTTTTTTGAATTAGGATTGTGAATATTTGGGTATAGATCCTTAGAGATAAAACCTTTTTCAATAGAGAACTAGGTTAAGTATAGTTAGTATGACTATATAAGATTAACATTTCCTAGGTATTTATGATGTATAATTACCATATATGATATTTAAGTGAAAATTTTGGTTTAGTATCATGGCATTATTAATTGTTTATCAATGAGTAAAATTTTGAGAATGAAATTTATTTAAGGGGGTAGAATGTAACATCCCAGATTTCTAAGGAATATTTTTAAGATTTTTTTTCTCTTAAATTAAATATGTAAATGTTAAATTCATTTATTTGTTTTTTTATAATGATATATTTATGTCCTATTTTTATTTCTTATATATGTTTTAACTATAATTTTATTTTATTTATTATAATGGTTTTATAAAAACTCTTTTATTATATTCAAGATTCTTTTTACATATATACAATAATTTTATTAATTTTTTTATTTTCATGGTAATTAAGTAATTATAAAATAATTTTTAAATATTATTTTCACAATAAAATAATTCCTTATAATGAATTTTAATTATATTATAGTTCATTTATTTTCTAAATAGTTTTTATCATATTTTGTGTACATGTTTTGTTACTTTAAAAATTTCACTCTTAAAACAATAAGTAACATTTTGATAATAAAAAAAGTATGAAAGATGTATTATATTTAATTATTATATGTAATTAAAATTTTATTACTATAAAAAAGGTTATTATGTTTTTTTATAAAAGTAAAATGGTTATTAACATGGCATTATAATCATGATATATAAAAGTTATTGCACTAAAACTATTTTCCTGATTATGAGTTTAGAAGATAAATTCCACCTAATTTGAAGTATAATTTCATAAAATATAAATATTTTTTTATGTGTAAATAATTAATTAAAAATCATATAATAATGAAGAGATAATAAAAAAGATAAATGTAATCACTGGTAACAAAATAAATAGTCTTTATTCTAAAATAATTTGTTTTCCCATGTATTAAATGAATTTGTTTAAATAATAAATTTATAAATTTTAGAAATTGAATTTTATAAAAAGGTATTATTTTTTTGGATTTATCATTTTGAAATTATATTAGGGTGAATCTTTGATATCTTTCTGAGAAAGTTTATTTTGGGGGTAAAAAGTGAAAATATTATTTTTACAAATAGCGTAAGTTTTTTGACATTATCATGATATAATTGGGTCTTAAAAATTTATTAAAACTTTTTTTTACCAAAAGTTTATTTAAGGAAGAAAATTATAAATTTTAAAATATTAATTTGAATTTATAAATTTATATTTGACATTTTGGACTATAAATTATTTTTTATCCTTATAATTTTTTTAGATTCTTTGCATTCAATTGACGAGTTAGAAGGTATAGTTAGGTTTTGGCCTGATTTAAATGTAAAATAAATTTTATTTTATTAACAAATATCCGATTATTATTTTTGAATCAATTATACCCCTAAGTAGTTGTCTTTAATGATAAATCACTTTATTCAAAAATACCCCCTTTGACTATATAATCACCCCTCTCCTCCTCACACCCAAAGCACTTAGATTGACTATCCCCTAAAAGAATAAATCTCAAAACTTCCATTATTACATCTCTAAGACACTTATATTGATAAAAAACCTTCATCCGAAGGCTTTAATATAAATCAAAGGGAGGTGACACAAGAGTAATGTAAGGGTTCCATATCCTCTTCTTTCCTTTTCAATTGAAATATTATTATTATAAAATATTTTAAAATCCCTATTCATATACTTTTATAAATGTTATCACCATAAATTTTTTATATTATCAATGAGGTATTTATTATTCACTATCATTATATCATTTTGCTAAGTTGTTATTACTTCAAAGTAAAGGGTTCGCAAAATCACTTCCCCTTTACTTAATTGTGACTCTTTATGTTAAAACTCTATTAAATACTCCAATTAATTTGCTTCCATAATTCAATAATAAATTCATTAAAATATATATTTTATCATTAATGAAGGGATATCAATCATTATCTCTCACCAAATACTTTTAATGAACCGTTACTATGTTAAAATAATGGTTTATTAATTCTCACTTTTCATTTTTCTTTATAATATTCATATACTATAAACTCCTTAAAATATGAATTTTGTATGCATCAATGAATTAATTTTAATTTTATTGTGTAACACCCATAAATTATAAAAGAAAAATTTTATTTGATAGTGTATGTGACATGAAACATCAATCTTATATGAGAATGTAACACCCTGAGGCTTTATGATATATTTATTTTTAAATAAATTCGATCTCTTCTATAGCTTTCAGAACACGCAACACCAAGTATAAATGAATCGTAATATAGTATATAGTTATAAATAGATATTATATTGTATGTTATTAATAGTACTAAATAAATTATGAAAATTATGGTTATATATTGATTAGAAATAAAATAAGAATCATTTAAAAGAAAAAGAAATGTTTTTTTTGAAAAATTGTATTTTTCTAAAAGATAGTTTAGTCACACTTTTCACACATAATTTATAATTAATTTTTAACAATTTTAGAAAATTTATTTTATAAAATGAGATTAATTTTCTAAATCATAATATAAAAATCATATTAGTGTTAAGTTTTGAAATTTTTCTGAAAAATTTTATTTTTCAATGAATAGTGAAAAATACTGATTTTTATTGAAAACTATTATTTAATTTAAATAATTTACAAGGTTAAATTATATTTTAAATTGGTTTTAAAGTAAAATTATTTCAATTATATTAAAATTTAACTAATTTATATCATTATAATCAATTTAATATTGAATTTTGATATTAAAACCGTTTATTATTATAAGAATTTTCTCTTTGGAAACCCGCCTTTTCATCACCTCCGTGATTATAATTTTAAATTAGATTCTGTCACTTATGTGAATTGAATTTGAAAAAATGGATTCCATGTTTGGAATAATAATAATTTATATCATCTATTAAGTTCAACTTAATTTTTTACCATTATGAATAGTAAAAGTAATAACAATTTACTACTACAGTTAAGGTAAAAACAAATTTACCAGGGGTTAGACTAAAAAGATAAGGGTTTAAATGACATAATAACTTGTAAAAAACCCATTTTATGGAAATATTTTGACCTTATAACCTATAAGTTTTGATAATGTCCCATTTTTTATCCTTTTTCATGTGAAAAACATGGGTGTAATTGATTCTTTTCAAAAATTCCATGTGTGTCCTCTCCCCCACTTATAAAAACCCACCCCATCTCCTATCCTATTAACAGTTATGAATCCATTTGGTTTGGAAAATACCTACCCAAATAACTTTCTTACCACAATCAAAATATCCTAGATCTATTAGTTTTATTATAAATCCAACCCAGAAAGGCTTTTGGTTCAAACCTAATGAAGTTCTCCAAAGAAGAGGTAACATTCTTAAAAGAGAATTTTCATTTTGTTTATTCTTCAAACTCCTTAAAATATTATTAAAATATGATTATATAATAATATCAATTTCTTACATATAATTATATATTATTATTCTAAGGTATTAATCTATATACATCTCTTCTTCCATCAAATGGGAAATGAAACCATCGATCGTGTGTATGGCGGACTTCCACTGCGTGAAGTGATGCAACTCATTTTCTATAAACACATCTCATGATTGCATATAATTATGAATTTAATTTATATATATAATATTAATGATATTATTATACTTATGAAATTATAATATAACATATACCTTCATACTTTCCATATTTCTTAAATTGCGACAACATCACTCATGTGTATGGCGGAATACCACCTCACGAAGCGATGTGATTTGTTTTTCACTTATGCTTTACATGGAAGGAAATAAGGATAAATTTAATGAATATATATGATATATATGATATATATGATATTATATTTATTCCAAGAAACTAATATATCACATAATTCCTTTCCCTTTCCCTTGTTAAGGAAATGATAACGCCGCTCGTGCGTATGTACGACCTACCATCTTCATAAAGCGATGTGATCCATTCCCCACATTCAAATTTAAATAATGATTCAAAAAATGTATATAATGAACAAAAATATTTTTAATATTAATATAATTTTTAATATGATGCAAAAAATATAATTTTTTCAAGAACCATAACTTTTATGACAAAACATGCATGAGAAAACAAGACAATTAACACATGAAACAATGAAAATAATGAAATATTATTAACAAACAGGTGATAATATGATATAAAAGGATATATATATGATATTATAAATATTAATATGGTTATTTAATAAGTTAATAACATGTTTAAAACCACTATACATGATGTTAATGTCTGTTCATGCAATGTCTCAGATTTTACATGTATTATTTTTAAATATTATACAGATTATTTTTGAGACTAGGTGTTGAGACAACATGTGATTCTGAAGCCTGGTGTGCTCGGAACAAATGTTTGAAAAATATTAAAATATTTAATAGTATGCATACATGGTTTTCCTGAAAAAGCGGAATAGATCCTAAACGAGTGCCTATATCATAAATTTGAAGGCACCATTGAATCTAGAATAGTGAATTTACCTTAGGTGTGACCTAATATTGGTCGACACAGGTCATTTGTTAAAAATTTTTTGGGGATGAAAAATTAATAAAATAAATTGAACTAAATAATTCATTTTATTTTCTTCATCATAGTGACCTGCTCCCTCTATAAGTTTACGACTTAGGAAATTATCCCAGGGTTGGACGCTAAACCCTGGATACCTAGACGACGTTGGAGGAGAGTATTCTTGGCAGACAACAACGGATCAGGATCAGGTCAAGGATCATCATGCCAGTAGAGTCAAAGGATCTCATCAATAGAGAAAACACAACCATTCCTCATCAATGACCTATCCAAAATCTAGGTATGATGTTTCTTTATTTGGATTTTCTTCCCCATTATTGATTCCTATGATGGACACGGATCAATCGACCAACAGATTGATCCATGGACCATGAATATTTGTGGGATGAGTTTATTATAATGTGATTAGGAGAATTTATATGAATCTCTTTATTGTTTATACTATAGAAACTAATTGAGATCGACACGAACATCAATCGAGGTTCATTCCTCTCATTTATTTTATTTTCTTCCTCGATTCATCATTTTTCACGGGCGTTCTTCGTTTGGACCGCGACTCAATTTTTTTGATAAATCGATCGTTGTGCACCCATTTCTTAGCACAGTGATCCAATATTGTATATTTGGGATCAGAATGACATAAAATAGTTGTGATGATGGAGATAGATTGAATTAGATGACTAATGATTCCCAAAATCACGCTCTTCGGTGCATGGTGAAGAATGAAGATTTGATCCGTTTTGTGAGAAGATCCGACAATGGGACATGTTTTTCGGTGATAAAAAGGCATGGATGACCATATATATTAGATTTCATGGAGAATATACCACCAAATCAAAGGTGGAGCACTGGTTGGGACACGTAGAGGAATAATGGTGGTTCTGGAAAATTCCAAAGAACATAGCGTGTAATCCAAGATTACACGGTGTGTGGCCCCCCTGGCTACGGTGCTAGGGTATTGGATGATGTTAAGGATCAAAAAATGTGTGAAACCTATCACAAAACATGTGACCCTCCCCAGTTGACTCATCATGTACTTCGTATGTGCATGGACATAGGTTGGAGTACACGGTCATAGACATGTCGTGTACTCCCACACAGACACGACTTAGCATTCACGAACTGGTACATAGATATAGCTTCGGTACACAGACACGGCTAGGTGATATGGCTAGGGAACCATGTGTCTCTACACACTATGTATATCATTCTACACACCGTGTATATAGAGACTATAAGTCGTTTGATGATTTCCACACGGGCAAGACTTGGGATAGCAGAACAGTCATGTACCCCCTGGGACACGCCATGTACTCCCATAAAAAGTGCTTGAGGCTATTCATTTTATTAGTTTTAACCAGTATAAGTTGAGTTCATTCTCTTGGTCCTTTCCTCGAGGTCACAATAAAACATCACATCCAAAAAACTAGATTATAATCCCCTCTAGAGTCTGGGTCTTAGATAGAGTTGTGGTGTCCCTCCGCGAGACTAGAGTGTGATCCTCTATAATCCCTAGTGGAGTTTGTGGAATCAGCATGACCTCCCTAAGTAGGATGTTGATAATCTATCTAGTGGGATGAATCAGTAGGGTTTATGGAATCAATGTGACCTCCCCGAGTAGGATATTGATCCTCTATCTGGCGAGCCGCATCAGTAGGGTTTGCAGAATCATTATTATAAAACCCTCTATGTAGCGAGATGATCTAGATTGGGTTCATGGTGTCCCCTAGTGGTTCTAGGCATGGACCCCTATCTGTGTATCAAGGTTGATCCAGATCAGGTTCGTGGCGTACCCTAAAGGTCCTGGGTATGACCCCCTATCTGTGTATCATAGTCTTTTTAGACCAACACGTTCTCTTTGGGTGGGGCCTGAATGATTTATATCTCTTAATCGAGTGTCTTAGATGATATCATGGATTGTGGAGTGGGATCTCCCATAATGAGAAATGCTTCGAGCAGAATCCTATGGATGGAAGTTGGTTATGATTTCCTGATGGAATCCTGTCTTTCCTAAGTATATATGGTTTTTTTGTACTACCTGTATCTATAATACATTATTAAATCTTGTATTGAGCTGACTATACTTGGTGCTTCATGTTTAGTGTTTTCTAGGTGTCCTACTAAGTATTGTTATACTCACCTCTGCACAAGAGTTTCCCACACGTGTCATATCTTATGCAGATGGAAGCACTTTTGATAGTGTCCTAAGAGGATAGGGAGTGGGTGGTGCATAACTGGAGCTGGGAAGACTGAGGTGTTTATCGAGAGTGTACCTTTGACTTATTACTCTCTCATGGAGTAGTTTGGTCTCTTTACAGTTTCAGTTGGACTTATGTATAGACTCTCTTTTTGGTGATCATGTATTTGGCCCTGTTTACTTTTCCTTTTCTTCTTATTATAATCCTGTTGTGGGATCTTAGATGTACGCATGCATTCTTTTAGTTGTTTTACATTTTAGCATTGTGTGTCTTGGAGATGAGTGTGTGTGTGCAAGTAATTTAGGCTAATGCCCCCCATTTGTGGGATATTCTTACTTGGTACTGGTTTCCAGCCCATTTCTTGTTAGAGGCAGTCTTGGGGTAGTCATGATATTGGCCCCTCTAGGATGAGTCGTGACAAAGTGGTATCATAGGTGGTCAGTTCTACTTTAGGATCGAGAGTCTGTGAGATTGGTTTGGGGGAATAATATTAAGTGTTTTGAGTTTGGATTTCAGGACAGACACTCCAATATTAGTATGACAGCTGATGTATCCATACACCAGGAATCTGATAACCTAATTTTATACTCATTACATGAGAACACTGGTTATAGGAAAAAACAATGGTACATATATCATATAGTAATGGTTGTGTTTTCCATGTCCTTCTTGAGTCAGCTCCCCAGATATACTCTTTTGGACATGGTACATCTTATTTTATTTCAAGGTTCCCTCTACGTAGACAACCATCTAGGATCCCACTGCGTGATCATGAGGATGATTAACCCAGTGATGAGGCATTAGTATAGGGTCCTGTACCGGAGATAACACCTCTGGGTGGTTTACCAACTATACCACCACCCATCGAGTATTAGCTACTAACAACACTACCAGCTGAGGATGCATGAAGGCTGAGTGTGTTGCATGAGTTTCAGAGGTAGCGACCACCCAGGTTTCAGGGTGATACATACCCCCAGATGGTTGAGGATTAGCTAGAGGTAGGCACCCATGTTTTCTCCTTGTGAGGATTCCCACCGATCAGATGCCAATACTTGATGTGAGTCTTCTTCAAGGCTCTACAGGGTGATGGTGGATCTTGGTGACTCAGTCACATGACGAGACAACTCTCTCCTAGAAAGACTTCAAGCATCTCTTCAGATAGGGGTTTTATCAAGACATAATGTAATCAACATTCATACAGGAGCTTCTACATCTACATAAGGGCAGTATGACCATGGCAGAGTATTCAACGAAGTTTACTGATCTTTCACACTACTCCTTGGATATGGTATGAGACCAATTTTTTAGGAGTTGGACCTTTGATCATGGATTGTGTTAGGACATCAAGAAGTAGCTGGTATACCTTAATATTTCCACCTATGCTAGGGTAATTTAGTGAGCCCTGTTATTGAAAAGTTTTTTAGCAGAGTAGACACTAGTTGTGGGATCTAGTAGTGGGAACCCAGTAGATGAGGCCTTGGAAGAAGGTAACTGATGAAATTCATAGGGATACAAGTGGGTCAGGTGCTTTAGGAGGTAATCCTAGGACTTAGGGTCAGTAGTGCATGGCTCTTAGGGTGGTTCAAATCATCCAAGGGACATGCAATGTTTCTCTTGAGACGGTCTGGTACATCTGAAACAAGATTGCCCAACCCATTGTACAACTGATCAGGATATAGTGGAGGGACTACCTAGATATAGATAGAGATAATGATAGGATCAAGGTGGTCTGTATGGTGGTGGATATGGAATAGGGGCCAGCAGAGTAGTAAGAGGTAGTCAGATGGTCGACCTATTACCACCACTACCCCTAGGCGGTCCATGCCAAACTCAGGGAGCTAGTGGGAAGGGATGAGACTAGTTGTATGCTATGGATTCCTATGACCCTGAGGCTATAGAGATGATATGAGGTACAATCTAAGTATTTTACACCTTATCTTCAGTTTTTATGGACACAAGTGCTACTCATTCTTTTCTTACCATGAATCTTGTTTGATACTTGGAGATTCTGGTTGAACTGTTGACTTGACCCTTACATTTGGACACTCCTACCAGAGGAGACTCGATGATCACACATTGGTGAATATAGTGTGACCCGACTCTTGGAGGTGAGAGTTTTGGTTGAGATCTCTTGGTAGTAGCGTCGAGGCCTTACGATGTCATTCTTGGTATGGACTGGTTATCCATAGTTCATGCTCAAATTGACTATTTGAGGAAAAGAGTGTGGTGTGTCTACAGTGATGCGATTAAGTTTTCCTTTTTTTGGTGTAAAGAAAATATAGGAAACATGGGATGGAATTAAATATAGTAGGGTGTAGGAGATTACTCATCAGTTGGCTAGCCCGACCCTCGGTGCAGTGGATGTTATGAGTCCTCAGTTGCCTATAGTGGTGGCAGAGTATGAGGACGTCTTTACTGAAGATGTTACAGGTTTAACTCCCCATAGAGAGATAGTCTTCTGTATTAATCTACACCTCTATATGAAATTGATATCTACACCTTCATATCATATGGCTCCCGTAGAGATTCATGAGTTGAGGGTACAGTTGGAGGACTTGCAGAGGAAAGGCTTCCTGAGACCCAGTGTTTCACCCTGGGTAGCCCTAATTTTATTTTCCATGAAGGTATACAAGATCTTGAGGTTATGTGTGAATTTTTGGTGCTTAAAACAGGTGACCATGAAGAAAAAGTATCCACTACTGAGGATCTATGACCTCTTTGATCAGTTGAATGGGGATTGATAGTTCTCAAAGATTGACCTCATATTAGTCTATCACCAGATGCGAGTACAAGATAAGGATATACCAAAAACAACCATTAGATTTTATTATGGTCGCTATGAGTACTTAGTGATATTGTTTGGAATGAATAATTCCTTAACAGTGTTCATGGGACTCATGAAATGGATCTTTCAACCTTTATTAGATCAGTTCATGGTGGTCTTCATCGATGACATCCTAGTGTATTCGGATTCTAGGGAGGATCATGTGAGACACTTAAGGATAGTCTTGGACACACTCTGTGAGCAAAAAATTTATGGGAAGGTATCAAAGTTATAATTTTGGATTCGATAGGTCTATTTTCTAGGACACATCATCTCATAGGATGGAGTTACAGTGGATCTATAAAAGGTTGAGATAGTGCTTTCTTGGGAGCCACCGAAGAGTGTTACCGAGGTGAAGAGTTTACTTAGATTTGGAAGGGTACTATCAGAGGTTTGTACCTAAATTCTCTAGAGTGGAATCACCCTTGAAATCTTTGACACTAAAGGGGAAACCTTTCATGTGTATGTAAAAGTGCTAGTAGTGCTTTCAGGAACTGAGGCATAAGTTGATGAGCGCTCCCATCTTGAGGTTACTAAAGGAAGGTGTTGGGTACATGGTATTCTACAATGCATCAGAAATTAGGCTTGGTTGTGTCCTAATGTAGAGGAAAGTGGTGATTTCTTATGGTTTATTCCAGTTGATACTGCATGAGCATAATTATTTGACCCATGATCTTGAGTTAGTAGTGGTGGTTTTCACTTTGAATATGTAGTGACACTACATGATGGGCGAGTAGTTTGTTTTATACTCTGACCACAAGAGTCTCAAGTATATATTCCCCCATAAGGGTCTCAACTTGAGATATAGGTGATGGATAGAGTTCCTCTAGGACTATTACTTTGAGATTATCTATACTCCTAGAAAGGGGAACATGGTGGAAGATACTCTCAATACGAGATCTAGTTTGCAGTTGCTGAATGAGGCATCAGAGTAGTTGGCCTCGTTATAGATGTCCTTTTTGGATGGAGATGGAGCATATTACCTCCATTTAATGGCTGTCACCCCTCCACTATTACAATGATTTAGGGAGACACAACTTGGGGATACTGATTGCGAGACCCTACTTTCTTAGATATCCACAGGGAATGCTTCTGATGGATATTCAAAAGATGGGGAGCACATTGTTCTTTTTAGAGGATTCACGGTAGTACTAGCGATGTTGCAGGAGGAGGTTCTGATGGAGTTTCATATACCCCCTTTGGTAGTAAATCCAGGTGTATAGAATATGTAACAAGATATATGACATCAATTTTGGTGGCCTGTGATGAAGAAAGGAGTTACAAAGTTTGTTTCTCGATGCCTTACTTGTCAGCAAGTAAATGATGATCACCAAGTTTCAGTGGGTTTAGCTCAACCCCTTGATGTGTTAGAATGGAAGTGGGATGAGATATCGATGGAATTCATGATAGCTTTACCACATGAATCTTGGGGACATGCTATCATCTAGGTGATCATTTACCGAATCACCGAGTCTACCCACCTCCTAGCTAACTGAGAGCAGAGTTTAGTAGAGAGCTTGATATGCCTCTATGTTCAGGAGATAGTTTGACTCCATGGAGTTCCATCGAATATTGTTTCAGATCATGATGATCTCTCTACATACCGATTATGGAAGGGATTAAAGGATGTGTTTGAGGCCCAATTGTGCTTGAGCATAATGTTTCACCCATATATGGGTGACCAAACTAAGCGGATCATTCAGGTTCTGGAGGACATGTTGTAGGCTTGCATGTTAGATTTTGTCCATAGTTGGGAAGATAACCTACCATTGGTAGAGTAAGCATACAAAAACATATACCATTCCACCATTGGTATGGAACCATTCGAGGCTTTGTATGAGTGACCCTATAGGTCACCACTTTGCTGGACTGACCTAGGAGAGTCAACACTCATGGGCTTAGATTTGGTGCGAGCTACTACAAAAAAGGTGAAGATCATCCAAAAGTAAATGAAGACTACATAGATCCATTAAAATTCTTATTCTGATAGGCGATAGAGGCCTTTGAAGTTTGAGGAAGGAGACCATGTGTTCCTTTTAGTTTCACCTTAATGAGGATTACAAATATTTGGTCAGGGTGACAAGCTATCTTCGTGGTTCATCGGTCCTTTCCAGATACTATGTAGATTTAGCAAGGCAGCGTACCTCTTTATTGTACCTTCACAGTTTGACTGGGTACACAAAATATTCCACGTGTCGCAGCTGAGGAGGTATGTTCATGGCCCATCGTAATTCATCGACTGGGGAGTTATGGACATCAAGGATAAAGAAACTTTTGTTGAGTACCCAATGGAAATTGAGGATCGATAGGATAGGATCCTTCATAGAAAATTTATTCCTTTAGTGTGTGTCTACTGGCAGCATGGGAATCTACAGGAGAGCACATGGGAGTGGGAGCCTCAGATTCATGGTCAGTACCCTCATCTATTTGAGCAGACCTTGTTTTGGATTTTCGAGGATGTAAATCCCCAAGATAGGGAGAACGTAACATCTTAGATTTTCCGTATATTATTTTTAGATATTATATAGATTATTTTTTATACTAGGCCCTGAGACAGCGTGTAATTCTGAGGCCCAATGTACTCGAAACAAATGTTTCAAAAATATTAAAATATTTAATAGAATGCTCATGTGGTTTTCCTGAAAAAGTGGAATAGATCCTAAATGAGTTCCTTGATTAGAAATATGAGGTCACCATTGAATCTAGAATAACGACTTTACCATAAATGAAACCTAAATTTGGTCAGTGTGGGTCATTTTTGAAAAAGTTTTTGAGGGTGCAAAATCAATAAAATAAATTGAACTAAAGAATCTATTTTATTTTCTTCAGTACAATGACCTGATCCCTATATAACTTTACAATTATTAAAATTGTCCCAAGTTTGGCCACTAAACCCTGTAGACCTAGAAACTGTTGGAGGAGAGAATTCCTGGTAGGTGAAAATGGACCAGGATCAGATCATGGATTGTCGCACCAACAGAGTTTGAGGATCTCATCAATGGTGAAAATTAAACCATTCCCTATCAACGATCGATCCGAACTCCCAATAAGATGTTTCTTTATTTGTATTTTCTTACCCGTTCTTGATTTCTATGATGAACATGGATCAATCGACCAATAGATTAATCCGTGGATCGTGTTTATTTACAGGATGGGTTTATTACATGGTGATTGGGAGAATTTATATATAAGAATATCTTTATTGTTTATCCTATGAAAACAAATAAAGATCGACATGAACATCGATCAAGGTTCATTCCACTCATTTTTTTTTGATTTTCTCCCCCAATTCATCATTTGTCGCGGGCGTTCTTCATTTTCCCCATGACTCAACTTTTACCGATCAATAAATTGTTGCATACCCGTTTCTTGGAACAACGATATAATATCATAGATCTAGGATTTACAAGACATGATGGAGGTGCGATGATAGAGACTGAGCGAATCAGATGATAGATGATTCCTGAAATCGTGTTCTTCAGCGCACGACAAAGAACAATGATTTGATCCATTTTTCTAGAAGATATGATGATAGGATGTGTTGTTCGGTGACAAAAAGGCATAAAAGATGATTTTTTAGTGAATCGATCACCAGATTGAAGGCAGAGCACCAAATGGGATGCACGGAGGAAGAACATAGGTTTTGGAAAATCTCAAAGAACATGACTTGTAATCTGGGATTACACGGTGTGTGGCCCCCCTAGATTCAGTGCTAGGGTTTCAACTAATGTTAAGGATCACACGACGTGTGACCCCTATCACACGATGTGTGACCCTCCTTGGTTGACTCAACATTTACTTCATAAGTACACAGACATGGGTTGGAGTAAACGGTCACAAACACATCGTGTACTCCCACACAGACATGGCTTGACATACAAGGACCGGTACACGGACATGACTTTGATACATGAACATGACCAAGAAACATGGGTAGGGAACCATGTGTCTCTACACACCATGTATATCATTCTATATACCGTGTATATGAAGACTATATGCCATGTGGGGATTTCCACATGAGCACGACTTGGGATAGCAGAACACGCTGTGTACCCCCTGGGACACACCATGTACTCCCATAAAGAGTACTTGAGGCTTTTTATTTTCCTAGTTTAGACCATTATAGTTTGAGTGTGTTACCTTGGTCCTTTCCTAAAGGGTACAATGTGACATTACATCCACATCACTGGATTATAATCCCCTATAGAGGTCAAGTCTCATATAGAATTGTGGTGTCCCTCTGTGAGACTGGAGTGCGATCCTTTATCATCCCTAGTAGAGTTTTTGGAATTAGTGTGACCTTCCTGAGTAGGATGTTGATCCTATATATAGCATCCATAATCAGTAGGGTTTGTAGAATTGTTATCATAATATTCCCTATGCAGTGGGCTGATCTATATTGGGTTTGTGGTGTCCCCCTAACGGTTCTGGGTGTGCCCCCTATCTGTGTATCAAGGTTGATCCAGATCGGGTTCATGGTGTCCCCCAGTGGTCTTGGGTGTGACCCCTATCTATGTATCATAGTCTTATTATACCAATGTGTTCTCTTTGGGTGAGGCCAAAATGAATTAGACCTCTTCATTAGGTGTCTCTGATGATAACATGGCTCATAGAGTGAGATCTCTTGGAATGAGCGATGCTTAGAGAAGAATCCTATGGTTGGAAGTTGGTTATGAACACCTGATGGCATGGTGTCTTTCCTAAGTATATCTAGATTTTTTTTACTACTTGTATCTGTGATACATTGTTACATATTTTATTGAGACAACTATACTTGGTACTTTGTGTTTAGTGTTTTTGGGGTGTCCTACTGAGCATTGTTATACTCACCCCTACATGGGCTTTACCCGCACGTGTCATGTTTTGTGTAGAAGATGAACCTTTTAATGGTGTCCTAGGAGTATAAGGAGTGAGTGGAGCATAGCTGGAGCTAGGCATACCGAGGTGTTTATCGGGAGCATACCTTTGACTTAGTCCTTACCCTTGGAGTAGGTTGGACTCTTTAGAGTTTTAGTTAGACTTGTGTACAAACTCTCTTTGTGGTGGGATTGTATTTGGACCTATTTTATTTTCCATTACTTTCTATTGTACTCTAGTTTTGAGATCTTAGATGTATGCATGAATTCTTTTAGTTGTTTTACATTTCAATATTGTGTATCTTGGAGATGCGTGTGTACGGGTACTTTAGGCTAATGACTCCCATTTTTTGGGATATTCCTACTCGATGCTGGTCACCAAACCTTGGCCTATTGAAGGCGGGCTTGGGGTATTCATGACATAGACCCCTCTAGGTCAAGTCATGAAAGTTTAACTAAAAAAAGTGTGAGGTAAGGGACTTTATTTCAATTTCCCTTCATTGAGGCATATTGTAATTTTATGCACCTAATCTATTTTATATGGTGTATATACTACCCCTTTGACAAGTAATATCATGATTAATTAATAATTCATTGTATTTTAAGTTTCAATTTGAATTATTTCATCCAAATGTATTTGAATTGAAAATTATCAAGTGGTAAAGAATTTCATAACTCAATTTCTTTTCATTTGGTTATATTACTTTTTCATTGTCTTTGATATTCTATGATTATGTGTGTAATTATTTTTGATTATATTATATTTTATTTATAATTTTTTTATGTATATTTACATTTGATACACATAATCTAATCAATTCTCAATGTTACGATCTTTGTGAGGGTTCATTTCACAATCTCATTTTAATCGAGATTGTTCATGATTGGACTTCCATTGAAGGAAATTATTTGATAATTGAATTATAAAACCATTTAATTTTATTCTACTCTGGTTATTCATAAAATTTTCAAGTAATATTACCATTTTCCCACTCTTTGGAACTTAAAATGATTGAGAATTTTTTTTAATAAAATCCAACTTCATTCCTCTCTTTGGTCGAAAATAATTTTTCTTCCAAATCCATGTTTTCATAAAATGTTTTTAAAAATATTTTAAAATTATCCAAATGATTTATTAAAGAAAATTTTACCCATGTTTGAATTTTTATAAAATGTTTCAGAAATGAATCTTTATTTTGTTTACCAAACAAGTCCTGTTTGTCTTTTACCGAAAAAGCGAAAGTAATCTTTGTTTTAGCATGTATGTCATGAACAAAATTTTAGATTCTCATGACCAATAAATGTTTTAAAGAATAAATTATAAGTTTCAAAGGTTAGTTTAAAATAAAATTATTTTAAAAATATTTTATGAACTTTTAGTTTTAAAAATATTTTCAAAGTGAAAAGGTTATTTTCCTCAAGAATGTTTTAATGAAATTTTATGGTATTTCTATTCATCAATGATATCAACCCTTTATTATACTCATGATGCACTGGGGACATGTTGTATTGATACCTCCTAATTATTTATATGGATGTTTTATGATCATTTAGACTAAGGAAAGTATTGACATTATCTTTCTTGGTTATTTTTTGTAATCATTAACTTTTCCATGTAATATTCACTTTCCTGTTATCATTGGACATTACATTTACTTTAAATATCCATATCATTTATCATGGATATATTTATTACTTAAATTTTATATCATTTGTACATAGTGTATTTTACTTTAAAATTTATATGATTGATTGGGAAAAAATATTTTTAATCTGCATTCCTTACTAAATAAAGAAGTTTGTTGATAAGGAGTATTAATTCATGAATTAAACTGATTATTCAATATATAAGGAATGATTTGGACATGTAAATATGAGTGGGTCATGGTTATTGATAACTCCTCAATGAATTGATAGTCTCATGATATAAATCAATTGGCTAGCCTTAGTTAAATGGGTTTTTGGTGTATACCTACCCTTCAGTTTTAAACTGTCTTGTGCAAGGACTTAACAATAGAGGTATCATGATGCTTGGTATCACGGTGTCCAATAATTAAGCATTTACTTCATTAAGAATTAAATTATTATTATCCTTGATATTTTCGCAATGATATTATCTCTGTATGCATTTCATTCTTAGTTTATT
Source organism: Viscum album (assembly GCA_963277665.1). Taxonomy (NCBI): domain Eukaryota; kingdom Viridiplantae; phylum Streptophyta; class Magnoliopsida; order Santalales; family Viscaceae; genus Viscum; species Viscum album. Next base: position 1,596,014,086 of record OY728130.1, on the reverse strand, counting down.
TATTAAATGACATGTGTTTTTAGTTATTTACCTTGCTATATTGATTATGCATTATCTTATTATCAATTAGATTTTCACAATGGTATTATCTATGGATTCATTTCATTATCAGTTTATTGATGAAATGGAATGTGTTTTCAATTATTTACCTTTCCATATTGATTATCCCTTATCTAATTATGAGAGTTAAGTTATTGATTAAATGAAATGTGTGTTCAGATATTTACCTCGCCATATTAATTATAACTTATTTATTATTATTCATTTACTCATGATAGATTCTTCTTTACGTAAATCTTACTAATCATTTAATCTCACCCTTATTCTATTTTCTTTCCTAGGAATCTAAGAATTGTACTATTAATGATATACAAGTATATGTTAGAGGGATTAATGATATCCTTGAAAAAAAATTATGTTGTAATTTGTGTATTCAAATTTAATATGGGAATCATTTATGTTTCCATTTTACCAAGACTAATAAACTATTAGGTCCTTTGGGATACGATTCCTTGTATCATATGACAATGTAATAAAGTAGACACTGACTTGGGGCTACTAAGGTTGGGGTCGTTATATTTTGTATCAGAGGAAGTTTAGTAGAAACCTTGAGAAATATATTTAGAAAAACATATATTAGAAACTATAACCCTATGATAGAATTTGAGGATAAATATAGAAAAACATAATAAAGTTTTGGTAAGGTATATATTATGTGGTTTTTCCTAGAAATACATCCCTATCTAGATACTATAAGTAGATGTGATTCTGGAACATATGTACCTAGGGGTAATAACTCTGAAAAAGGAATGTTGGGATTGAATCAATCATTACCTAGTACACAACAATTAGCCTTACTGTACACCTAGTTTGAAACTCCTAGGGGATATGCTTTGGACAATTCACATTTTATTTACAAACCATTATGAAATATTTTAATAGATAATGACAATGAATGCCCTAGGTTGAAACTAAGGTGTCTTATATTGAAAATAAAGTGTCATGATTTAGACACCCTATAAATAAATACATGGTTTTACCACTATGATTATTATTTCTCACACCATGTTTTTTGGTTTTAGCTAATGGATAAAACCTGAAGGAATCATGTTGATATTGAATATGAAGGACAATGTGGTGACTATGAGTAACTAAATAGTATGATTATTGAAGTGAAATATATAATGATTATGCCTAATCAATTATACAAAAATATGAATAAAAACCTCTACCTTAACCAACTATTAGAATCTCCAAAGAAGCTAATAACAGAGTTCATTAAGAGCTCTAGTGGTGGAGACCATAGAGGAAAGAAGGATCGATTTTCTTCAGGTTAGAAATGTGGAAAGAGATACCTAGTAAAGTATATCAATGTAACAATAATTTTTTTATGTGTGTAAAATAAGGGAATAAAGCAATGAATTACCAAGGAAAAATGAAGAGTTTGATGGAAGGAAATAAATTTCATTATAGGGATCCATTTATAGTTCATTTCTTTAAATGTGGGGAACCAGGTCATTATCTGAGTTAATTACCTCTTTTGAAGGTTATACCTTAGAACAAGGAAGGACCTATGTTGAAATAAAATGGTTGAAGTATTTATTAGGATTCTAAAATTATATTGTTGAAGTATTTTTACCAATGGTACTTTGATTATAAGAATCATGAAACATCTAAGGATTGTGTTAATTTTAGAAGCATATATGTCTTCATTAACTTAAATGTTATGGATACCATCGTGGGTTTATGATATTAAGATTGATTATAAGTTCAAATTATTAAACACCCCTTTTTAGTCTTTATGTGATATGCATCTTCCAAGATTAAGAATATTTTAGGAAACATTTATAGAAAAACACCCCATTGGTTTAGTATATGTTTTAGTGAAAAAATTATTTAAGAACACCCTTAAATTTTGTGGGCATAAGTTTAAAACTATCGGTAACCTTTAGGGTTTATATTATCTTGATTTTAAGGAAATTATGGGTTATTACAGTTTGGAAACATTATAGGAATTATATTAATATAGTTTTAGAAAAAGGGAAACCCTTTCATGACCCGTCCCCCAGGACCCATGTCGTGACTACCCCAAGCCTGCCTTCCATAGGCCAGGGGCTGTCGACTAGCACTGAGAAGGAATATCCAAAAAGGGAAAGGCATTGCCTTTAAACCTATACACACGTACACAACACAAACTATGAAAAGGTAAATATTAAGTAAACCACAATTGTCACTGAGACAACTATTGAAGGTACAATATAAACTGAAAAGTAAAAAGGGACCAAAATACAAGCCCAAAACCCCAATAGAAAGTACAACTTCCAAGGTCCATCTGCTCAAATTCCAACTAAAGGGTAGGTGGATGGTAGCTATCTGTAGCCGTAGAAGTATGTCTTATCTGTCCAATATCACTGTGCACCACCTGGTCTTGAACCACCATAGTCTCTATCGAAACGTCGATCACCTGCATGAGACATGGCACATGTGGGAGAATCCTGTGCAGGGGTGAGTAAAACAATACTCATTAGGGACCCCAAAACACAAAGGAAAGACCACAAATCAAGACCACACAGCAAGACCACAAAGCAAAGACAACTCACACTAGGTATAACTCAAAGTATAGAAGGTAAAATTATTATTTGTAGAGCTGAATCATATTGTACTACTAAGGGAATAATCTATGATGAATCACCGAGGTTCATTCAGCTGCTGGACCACTGAGGTCCACTTGTTTTCTGGACCACTGAGGTCCACTTTTTTTCTGGACCACTAGGGTTCCCTCGGCTCTTAGACCACTGTGGTCCGCTCGACTACTGGACCACTGCGGTCTGCTCGTCTGTTGGAAAACTAAGGTCCGCTAGTCTGCTGGACCACTGAGGTCCTCTCTTCTGCTGGACCATTGAGGTCCACTCCTCTACTGGACCACTGAGGTCCACTCATCTATTGGACCACTAAGGTATGCTTATTTTTAGAACCACTGAGGTCCTCTCCACTTATGGACCACTAAGGTCCGCTCGTCTCCTGGATCACTGAGGTCCACTCATCTCTTGGACCACTGAGGTCCGCTCGTATGTTAGACCACTGAGGTCTGCTTGTCTGTTGGACCAATGAGGTCTGATCTTTATATCCTTTGTGTCACAGCTAGCCGTATGATTTCTGCTCGTATCACGTTTGATTCTGGGCGAATCTACTCCTAAAGCCATCAATTGTATCTCGACTGCCACAAAAACTCACTTAGGGTATATCCAAGGGACCTTCTTGTTGTAAGGGTACCAACACTACAGGCGGCACATCGATCAGACACCCGGTCTAAAATATATTGGCGTTTTAGTAAACAGGGCCCATTTGCGTCTGGGCCCAGTCCAACTTGGTCGGAACACTCCGACCAACCCGGCCCAGGGGTCTCGCATGACCTGACCCGTTTTGGCCGACCTGGTCTGGCCGGGCCTAGTGGCTAGGCCCATTGGGCATTGCTGGACTCAACCCGATTCGGCCATGGGTCTATCCCGTTGGGTCGCCTAGTGACCCAATCCGACTTGGTCAGACCAGTTTATTTCCAACCGAGCTACATAGCAGCCTGGTTCTCTCCATCGGCCTAACCCGATGTTGGGTACAGCCTGCTACTCCAACCCACCCCGTTGGCCGGGCTGGTCTGATCCACCCATGATGCAGTGGGCACCGCGTCCCTACTTCACCGACACGACTCGATAGAGCCATGCCCACCTCCGTCGTGACATCAAGCCGTGGCCTTTGATGCCACACAACCAGCCTGGGGCCAGCCTGGGGCCAGCCGGGTCCTCCGCATGCAGTCTGTTGACCATGTTCCACAACCTGGCGACGTGGTGTTGCACCGCATCACCCCTGATCTATCGTGGTCCGACCTTTCCACAAACCACATCGCCACTCGCGGCTACGCCGACGTGGGTCCCTGCCGCCTCAGCGCACCACCGGGGAATGCCGCCTCCTGCCTACCACTACGACTGGGTGCCGCGACCCTTCCTGCCTGATACTGCCATCTCCCGTGACCTCCTACTATAGGCTGATGTGCCACTGTGGTCCCATATGGATTGTGGATACCGTCACCACGAAATTCATTATGCCACGAATAATAGAAAGAATGCAATAGGAGGAGAGGGGAAAGAGTCACATATAAGAACACCCAAAAAATGATCCAGGTATTTTTTCATATTGACCGAGATGCGTTCTTGTTAGCAGGATCACAAAGAACCAAAATAAGGTGGAATAATCACTAAGAGAGATATCTTCTTTATCCTGTATCATTATTGTTGGGACCACTTTGTGTTTGAAGATTGTATTTATTGTCAACAGTTGTCAATACTCGTCAAAATGAAGAAGGTGATGAAGAAGGAATAAAAAGTTAGTGGAGATTGGCTGAAGTGAGGTTGTCTGGAAAATTGTTATGGAATCATAGCATTGGATTTCATACTTTACAAATTCTCTATGAAGTCAATTCAGACGATTGTTGAACTGATCCTAAGTTTTAAGAACTTGTGTCAAAGGTGACACATTGTTTACAACAATGAGGAATAGTGAGGTATCATCCATCTAAGGATGATTTCAAAAGAATTTGAAGAAGACCATGAAACACTTCATGATTGCATGAGAACCATGAAAGATCTTACTTGAAGAAAAGAATCATATGATTTGAATGAAGTAGAGAATGATGGTTGAAGAATAAGAGAGAGTGTGGAAGGGCTTGGCATTCTAAGAAGGTATTTGAAGAAGCTTCAAGCCTCCACTTTTTTATGAAGAGAGATGATTGGATTTCTTTTGAATTAGCACTCCAAAAGTATTCGAGGATTTGAAGTGAGGATGAATAAGTAATTTGGAATTCATATTCCAAAAAGAATGGACTTAAACTATGATGATGCTTTGCTGATTTGTATTTCACAAATATCATAAGTTTGGAGAACTTGTGATGCAAGCCTTATGAAGGAAAGGGAGAGAAAAAGAAGTAGGTGCGCAAGTATGCAGTAGGCGCGCAAGTATGTAGAGGCGTGCAAGTCATATTTTAAATAGCATTATTTCAAAAAAAATGGCAAAGGAAAGAAGGCGCGCAAGTGCCAAGAAGGCGCACAAGTACCAAGAATGCGCTCAAGTACCAAGAAGGTGCACAATTCCCAAGGAGGCACACAAGTGCCAGGGAGTCGCGCAAGTGCCAAGAAGGCGCGCAAGTACCAAGGAGGCGCGCAAGTGAATGTGACACGCAGGTTGCCAAAATGCATATAAAAAGGAGACTACTCTCCTCATTTCTTAAGGCTCGAGACTTAGATAAATATTTTGAGCTCTGAGCATGCAAGTCGAAGAAGTGTGGCACGCAAGTGGTTGAGGTGAGCAAGTTGAGCCTCAATTTTAGGTGGCGCGCAAGTGTTGTGCTCTCCACAAAGAGGCGCGCAAGTATAAGGGTGGCACACAAGTATTGCCTATCCACAAAGAGGTGTGCAAGTATAAAGGAGGTGTACAAGTGGAAGGAGGCGCACAAGTGCAAGGAGGCGCACAAGTGGAAGGAGGCGCGCAAGTGTATGGGTGTGCAAGTGTATGGGCGCGAAAGTCACCAAAATGCCTATAAATAGATGACTTGCCTCCTCATTTTTTTAAGGCTCCACACTTAAGAGAAAAATTTGAGCTCTGATCGTGCAAGCGTAGAAAGCAGCGCGCAAGCTGAAGTGCCACGCAAGCTGAGGGTTATTTATAAGGCACACAAGTATTCCCACACAAGTATTTCTGCACAAGTATTGCCGCACAAGTATTTCCGTGCAAGTATTTCCGTGCAAGTATTACCGTGAAAGTATTTCCACGCAAGTTTTGGCGTGCAAGTTGTTAGAGGTGCGCAAGCGAATAGTGTGTTTAAACCAAAGGTGGTGTGCAAGTTTTGAGTTGGGAATAATTGTGGCGCCCAAGTATTTGGTGGCGCGCAAGCAGGGAGGCGCGCAAGTAGGGTGGCGCGCAAGTAAGGATTGGCGCGCAAGCTGTGAGTTGTTCTAGAAGTTCCTACCATCTTCTGTTCAACTTTGATGATGCTGAGTTGATCTAGACTTCATTGTTTTTACAATCACAAATAGAACTTGTGATTCTAGCAAGAAGAAGAAGAAGAAGAGCTCAGTGTATAGGGTTTTTCACTGAAAGAAAACGTGTGAAGAAGATTAGGTTTCAGTGTAGCTGGTTGTGCATTGAAGAAGAAGAAGAAGAAGAAGAGTGTGCAACTTACAGGTTTGCTGCATAGAAAAAAGTGAAGAAGAAGAAGAAGAACAGAGTATGCCCAACTGAAGGTTGAAAATTATTCAGGGCAGCTTAATTCAGATGATGCTATGTGAGCGGATCCTCAGTGTCTGAATAATCACATTGGAGTATGTGATTCTAGCCAAGAAGAGAGAAGAATTTTTAGTGCAGTTGGTTGTTGCACTGAGAAGAATAAAGAAGAAGTTTAGTGCAGTTGTTAGAAAAGAAAATAAGGAAAGAAGGAATAATTGCTTGCCTACTTCTTTGAAAGTAATCAAGTGAGTAGCACTAAAGAAGACCAAGAGAAGAAGCTACCTTTTGAAGAAGGAAGAAGACTGTCTCCTTAGGCAGTATAAAGAACCAGCTAGAGGATGTAAGTTGGACTAGGCTATCACCAGTCCAGGGAAGAGGATTGTTTCCCAACCCCCTTTAAAGTGTAGGGGCTCACACTAGCTAGAAGATTGTTTTCTTAGCCACTCCATTGTAAAAGAATATCACAATATAATGGAGAATCCATGCAGTGTTCATACCCATGCATGGAAAGGACGTAGCTACTCTTATTGAGTGGTGAACCTTGTAAAAATATCATGTGCATATTTTTACTACTTTCTATTATTGCATATGACAGGGAAAATATAATAAGAGAATCAATATCCTAACAGGTCAAGAGGTACAGGGATAAAAGTTGGAATTGGTTTAAAATTTCCCCAACACTGATTCACCCCCCCTCTCAGTGTTATACATATCCGAAACTGGTCATCTCAATTAGTATCAGAGGGAGGTTCACCTCTGTTGGATTCTCTACAGTTAAGTCATTCTCTTTTGAAAACTTGAGTTCCTTTCTTGAGTCAAAAATGAAGAGTAGTGTTTGTAAAGATTTATCTATCTCTGAGCATAAAAATATATCTACTAAGACCATGATGAATAGGAAAAATAAAGAGAAGAGAAAATTGAAGAAGAATTCCCTCTCATCTAAAGAAGAGGAAGCATCTGGGTCTCCATATCTGGCTGACATTGAAGACACACTAGACTTGGAAAGTAATGAGAAGGTGGATCAAGTCCCCACCAAGAATATGGACAACCTTCATACCTCAAATGATAAGGAGGTATGTGTTAGTACATTTGTAAATTATTCTCATGATGAAAATTCTAGCACAAGTGGTGATGATCAATCTATAACAACTCAAGAAATATCAGTTGATAGATTAAGAATGATTCTGCATGATATTCCTGAAGAAAGTGCATCCCTGGTTTGTGGAGTATTTCAATGCATGCAGGAAAATATCACTCAGCTGGAAGAAGAAACTGATGCTTTGGAGAAAGGCTTACAAGAAAAAATTGTCCAATGTGTAAAGCTCTCAAGACAAGTTGGAGCCTTTGAAGCAACAAAGATGAGATTTGAAGAAAGTTATTCAAAGTGGATCAAAGATGTTGAATATTAGGAGGGATTCAACAATATTCTAGAACAAAAGATCTATACACTTGAAGATGAGCTTAAAAATATCAATGTTTTCAAGATGTTATATTTGGAAGAAAACTCCAAGAAGATCAAAGAACTTGGCTCTTTGTTACGAAACAAAGTAAAGATGCATGAAGATAAAGTTAGAGGATTAAAGAAGTACTGTGAAGAGAATATGACTATGATTGAAGACCAGAAATTCATCCTCAATATGAGATGTCTAGACTTGGAAGCTCAGTTGACCAATCTTGAGAAGACACATATTGAGTCTCCACAAAAGAAGGAAATTTTAGCTGTTGGAACTTAATGTTCTCTGGAGGATTCTACTATCAAAATACCTACAACATGTGATACGAAGATCATGGCTTCACTCATTGATCTATCACAAGTAGCTGATACGAAGGTACTATCCATACCAACTTGTACTAATGTTTCGAAAATTGTTTCTACAAAAAGTGCAGGTTGGAAGAAAAAATCTAAACAAGTATGGATGAAGAAAAGTGAGAAGAAACCTACCACCATGACTAGGGTGGATAAGGGAAAGAGTGTGGAAGATAGATCCCCACAAAAAGCACAACATACTAAGAAGAAGACGCAGAAAACTTATCAAGGATATGACAAGAAGTTAAGGTTTGTTGGTCAATGCTGGTGCTACAATAGGTTTGGGCATTGTGCACTGGATTGTGGGTATAATCCCTTAAATGTAAAAGCACAGAGAAATCCCATCTCAAGGGGGAGAAATCCAGAGAAGAAGAAGCAACACCCACAGATCCAGAAACATCTGTATACTGCAAACATATTTGGAATGTTAGATAAAATCTATGATGTATACAATAGGAGTGGTCATATAAATGGTGCATGTTCATATAAGAAAAGAAGACCACAGAAGCTGGGCAAGAATAAAGAAGAATCCTTGGGAAGAAATCAGACGAATAATGTGAAAACAAATTCTCCCAAGAAGATTTCAAGAAGGAAATATGAGATGTCCTTGGATTCTAAATCCAAAAAGGTGAAGGGTGGTGCCTCCAAAAGAACTAATAAGAAAGAAGCCACTCAGAAGAATCCATGTAGAAGATCTAATCTTAATTCCTCAATCCCTAATGATATATTGGTGGTTTGGACAGAAGATTTGGACAGAATGAGGAAAATAGAAGATGCACAAGCTAAGGCTGGTTTTAAATGCAAAAAGAAGATTCTACGTGAAGACGATGAAGTTTTGTGTGTGAGGTGCAACAAGGCTGGTCATACTGTGAGAAATTGCTTTGAATTTATTCCAAAACAACAAGAATTCATGAAGAGGATGAAAGTTTCACCAAGAGATTCTAGTGCTTGGAAATCTCTTGAAGAAATGAGATTCATACACAAAGAGATAGAAGAAGTATTGAGATCCACACAGCCACATTCAAAATTAAATATCAAATGTGAAAGTGTGAGGAGTGGAGAAAATGGAGCATCTTGGTTGAGAAAATCATCTCAGCCTTCCTGCTCACATTGAAGAAGCATGGAGGATCCACCTTATTCCCTTAAATATTTGTGTATTATATTTGTTCTGATAATACAGGGAATTGAAGGTGAAGCAAGGTCTCAGGGGAAGAACCTGAGATTCAGTTATGAGAAGTGTTCCCTTGAGGAGGAGACACGTGAATAAGTTTCTAGAGTCATTATCTTAATAATTATCAACTTCAGTTGGTACTAAATTCTACTACTCTGAAGATTGTATGAAGATCACATCATTGGAAATGGTATGTTATTTCTAAATCTCTCATCCTTGGTTACTCAAAATAAAATCATTCTAAAAAGGGGGAGTAATAAAGATAATCAATGAAATAAGAAGAGTGAAAGTGCCTCAAGGCCACTTATCCTAGAAATTTCACTTGAATGTTTTTGATCTGTTTGTTGAAGCGAGTATAGGAATTTCAGGTTGATTATTTCTTATCACATTCAATATCTTCGGTTTGGAATGGAAGTGGAAAACCCTTGAATACAAGTGTATGAGTTCTCATCTCATGTGGTGTCATATTCAGTGGGTAATGGACAACTTTGTTGTCTAAATCAAATCCTCTTGTTTTCTACACCGAGCATTGCTCAAGTAGACATAGAGTGAAATGATTGATGAAACATTGTTTAAGTATGGAATGATACCCTCTCTACCATGAACTTTGTATTTCTTGTCAATAAGGGGGAGAGAAATGAAATGAATGTCTAGGGGAGAGAAAGAAGTAAAGGGGAGAGATAAGATTCTCATTTTGACATTGACACATTCATCTGAGGATACTTTATGGTATTGAAAACAAAATACAAAGGGGGAGATTTTTGGGACCACTTTACGTTTGAAGATTGTATTTGTTGTCAACAGTTTTCAATACTCGTCAAAATGAAGAAGGAGACGAAGAAGGACTAAAAAGTTAGTGGAGATTGGCTGAAGTGAGGTTGTCTGGAGAATTGTTATGGAATCATAGCATTGGATGTCATACTTGAGAAATTCTCTATGAAGTCAATTTAGATGATTGTTGAACTGATCCTAAGTTCGAAGAACTTGTGTCAAAGGTGACACATTGTTTACAACAATGAGGAATGGTGAGGTATCATCCATCTAAGGATGATTGAAAAAGAATTTGAAGAAGACCATGCAACACTTCATGATTGCATGAGAACCATGCAAGATCTTACATGAAGAAAAGAATCATATGATTTGAATGAAGTAGAGAATGATGGTTGAAGAAGAAGAGAGAGTGTGGAAGGGCTTGGCATTCTAAGAAGGTATTTGAAGAAGCTTCAAGCCTCCACTTTTGTATGAAGAGAGATGATTGGAGTTCTTTGGAATTAACACTCCAAAAGTATTTGAGGATTTGAAGTGAGGATGAAGAAGTACTTTGGAATTCATATTCCAAAAAGAATGGACTTAAACTATAATGATGCTTTGCTGATTTTTATTTCACAAATATCATAAGTTTGGAGAACTTGTGATGCAAGACTTATGAAGGAAAGTTAGAGAGAAAGAAGTAGGCGCGCAAGTATGTAGAGGCGCACAAGTCATATTTCAAATAGAATTATTTCAAAAATATGGCGAAGGAAAGAAGGCATGCAAGTGCCAAGAAGGTGTGCAAGTACCAAGAAGGCGCGCAAGTACCAAGAAGGCACGCAAGTCCCAAGGAGGTGCGCAAGTTCTAGGTAGTTGCGCAAGTGCCAAGAAGGTGTGCAAGTACCAAGGAGGCGCACAAGTGAATGTGATACGCAGGTTTCCAAAATGCCTATAAAAAGTCAACTACCCTCCTCATTTCTTAAGGCTCGAGACTTAGAGAAATATTTTGAGCTCTGAGAGCGCAAGTCGAAGAAGTGTCGCGCGCAAGTGGTTGAGGCGAGCAAGTTTAGCCTCATTTTTAGGTGGCGCGCAAGTGTTGTGTTGTCCACAAAGAGACGTGCAAGTATAAGGGTGGAACGCAAGTATTTCCTGTCCACAAAGAGGTGCGCAAGTATAAAGGAGGTGTGCAAGTGGAAGGAGGCACACAAGTGCAAGGAGGCGTGCAAGTGGAAGGAGGCGCACAAGTGTATGGGTGCACAAGTCACCAAAATTCCTATAAATAGATGACTTGCCTCCTCATTTTTTAAGGCTCCACACTTAAGAGAAAAATTTGAGCTCTGAATGCGCAAATGTAGAAAGCGGTGTGCAAGCTGAAGTGGTGCGCAAGCTGAGAGTTATTTATAATGCGCGTAAGTATTGCCGCGCAAGTATTGCCATGCAAGTATTTCCGTGCAAGTATTGCCGCGCAAGTATTTCCACGCAAGTTTTGGTGCGCAAGCTGTTAGAGGTGCGCAAGCGAATAGTGTGTTTAAGCCAAAGGTGGCGCACAAGTTTTGAGTTGGGAACAATTGTGGCGTGCAAGTATTTGGTGGCGTGCAATCAGGGAGGCGCGCAAGCAGGGTGGCACGCAAGTAAGGATTGGCGCGCAAGCTGTGAGTTGTTCTAGAAGTTCCTACCAGCTTCTGTTCAACTGTGATGATGCTGAGTTGATATAGAATTCATTGTTTTTACAATCACAAAGAGAACTTGTGATTCTTGAAAGAAGAAGAAGAAGAAGAGCTCGGTGTATAGGGTTTTTCACTGAAAGAAAACGTGTGAAGAAGATTAGGTTTTAGTGCAACTGGTTGTGCATTGAAGAAGTAGTAGAAGAAGAAGAGTGTGTAGCTTATAGGTTTTCTGCATAGAAAGAAGTGAAGAAGAAGAAGAAGAACAGAGTATGCCCAACTGAAGGTTGAAAATTATTCATGGCAGCTTAATTCAGATGATGCTATGTGGGCGGAACCTCAGTGTCTGAATAATCACATTGGTGTATGTGATTCTAGCCAAGAAGAGAGAATAAATTTTAGTGCATTTGGTTGTTGCACTGAGAAGAATAAAGAAGAAGTTTAGTGAATTTTTTAGAAAAGAAGAGAAGGAAATAAGGAATAATTTCTTGCCTACTGCTTTGCAAGTAATCAAGTGAGTAGCACTAAAGAAGACCAAGAGCAGAAGCTACCTTTTGAAGAAGGAATAAGACTGTCTCCTTAGGCAATATAAAGAACCAGCTAGAGGCTGTATGTTGGACTAGGCTATCACCAGTCCAGGGAAGAGGATTGTTTCCCAACCCCCTTTAAAGTGTAGGGACTCACACTGGATAGAGGATTGTTTTCTTAGCCACTCCATTGTAAAAGCATATCACAATATAATGAAGAATCCATGCAGTGGTCATACCCATGCATGGAAAGGATGTAGCTACTCTTATTGAGTGGTGAACCTTGTAAAAATATCGTGTGCATATTTTTACTACTTTCTATTATTGCATATGACAGGGAAAAGAGAATAAGAGAATCAAGATCCTAACAGGTAAAGAGGTATAGGGATAAAAGTTGGAATTGGTTTAAAATGTCCCCAACACTGATTCACCCCCTATTAGTTTTAGACATATCCCAAACTGGTCATCTCAATTATGTTGGATTAGATTATACTAAATATACACAACAGGGGGGGGGGTGAATTGTGTCTTTTCAAAAATCATCACGAAATCGTGTTCTGTCCTTTATCTTTAATCAGATAGATTAATGCAGTGGAAATATGAAGTGTAGAGACACACGATGTATAGTGGTTCGGGGAATAAAAGGCCCCTAGTCCACTCCACCACCGCTCTACTCCATGAGCTTGGTGATTTTCACTATCTGGTCCTCGTTTCAATAGACCTTTCAACAACTGAGTACAGGAAGTTAACACCTTTACAATCTAAGACAAAAAAGCCTTCTGATTCACTCATAGAACCTACACAGCTTAGTACGAGAAGCCGATCACTCAAGAATATAAAAGAAATATTTTTGTACTTTGAAAATACTTTCCAGATGTTCTTCACAATTGAAATAGCATGCAATTGATAGTAGATGGATCGTCGCCATCAGAAATAATGATCTTCACAAAAGAGTCATTCTGAGTCGATCCTGTTGCAGTAAATATAGAAATATATTTCACAACTTCAGCAGTAGAAGATTCACAGTAGATCTTCAATGTAGAATGAGTGAATCTTCTATCATGATTCTTCTTCTTCAATAAACAGAGCTTTGTAGCTCCTTTGAATCAGTAAGTCTACATTTTTGATAGTCTCTGTTTTTCTTCCTTTTTATGAATGATTGATTTTTTTTTATAAAACTTCTACTTCATTTTTCATTTCAGAAAATCTCATATATAAGAATGACGAACACTTCTCCTACAAATTTAGATCCATAAAAGTCCCCTTTTGACTCGCGATATTCAAACATTTGAATTTACAGAGTAGTCGTAACTTACCTAAAGACTCAGCATAAAAAGATCCTTTTAATTTGATCCTTAAACTATTGATAAAATGGATTTGAATCATTAAAAGTTGCGCTTAAAAAAAACTTTAAATCCATCTTTAAATCATCCTAATAATCAGCTTACTGATTGTTGCAAAATAATATCGACTTTAAACTCTTTGACGCCAAATGTAAGGTTGAGTTGTACAATATGCATCCTCTGAATGTAACATAGATCATAAACGTAAGGTTGATGTCGTAGCATTCACACGTAAGGTTTTCAACGTATGGTTGATCACAAACATAAGGTTCATGTCACTTTATTCAAATATAAGGTTGATAAAAGATCCATACTTTTATAAGCTTCCAAATGAAAGATACTTGATCCATACTTTTCTAAGAATGCATGGTTGTTTACAAAAGTAAGGTTGATGAACCATACTTTTGAGAAATAAACGTAACGTTTAACACTTACTTATGGTTCTCCTTCCATACTTTTCTAATATCCCAAACACAGGGTTCCTTACTAAAATAGGGTTCCTTTTCATACTTTGCTGATAACGTATGGTTGATTAGCCACACTTTTCTCTTATCTCATAAAGTATACACCACATTTCATCCTTACACTATGTTTCTCCACGTAGGGTATGAACAGTGTTTCCAGAACATGCTAAAGCAGATCCCGAATATGTGGAGTATGAATACCTTAGAAATTAATTCTCATTGTTCAAGAATCTATATATTTCATCTAGAAATAAAAATATAATGAATAATAAATTTCTGCAATATTCTTAAAAAATAAAATCATTAGAAAATATTTAAGGGTATTTGTGAGAATCAAAATTATCATAAATAGATAGAGTATTGTTCTCAACAATCTCCCCCTTTAAATAACAACATTATGTATTGTTGAAAACAACACTTTATCAACAATCTCCCCCTTTTTGATGATCACAAAACCCATAAAATAACCAATGAAATTAACTTAAAAAAATTAATTACATATAGTTTTGAATTTTGAAAAGATAAATAAAATATTATATTTAACCTAATTTCTCCCCCAATAAAAAAAAATAAAATGAAACAGACAAAAATGTTGTGCTTATCCAAATTTTCCCCCTTTTTGTGATATAAAAAAGAATGAAAAAATATAGAATATAATACAGATTAATGTAGCACTGAATGTAAGTAAATGCTATAATTAACTATTTATCAATTAGTGAATCTGGATTACTAGCTTAGCTAAACAAAGACAGTAAAACAAAATAAATATAATGAAACAAATTTTCATTAAAAGTACAAAATTGAGAAATACAATAATCAAGGTTTGGTCAGGGTTCAGATATAGTCTATCTAATTCGAATGAATTCCTTGATTTCTGATAGTTTCTCCCCGAGTCTTCTCATCATTCCATCACCAAGCCTAACAATAAGATCCCTATTCTCTTGAGTCATATGAATGTCTTCTATGAGGTTGAATCTGAAAAACTCATGTAATATTTCTTCTTTATCCAAAAATAAAGAGAAATTCTATATGAATTTATTTAAGACAGATCTAATTCCTGGTTCATTTGAGGTGAGCTGATCAACCAAAAATTTCTGATTGTCTAACAAGACTGATAAAGGAGCACTGTTACATTGAAGATCTTGCAATCTGTCATTGATGTTGCTCATTACAGTTGTGATAGCCTGAAACCTTTTGATTAAATCAGGAGAAGTAACTGATCCACTATCTTCACTAGTCCCGACAAATGCAAATTTTGTCTCCATAAATAATTTGAGATCTGACAAATCTGACTTCATAACCATTTTAGACTTTAAATTTTCAACCGCATTCAGCATATCCTTCTTAAAAATTTCAACTTCCTTAGTTTCTATTTCATGGGTACTTTGTGATTGATTCTCCTTTTCAGAATGAAAGGGATGTACCAAAACTTGGGGTAAGGATTCAACATATTCTTTCTCCTTAGCTTCTCTAACCGGTTGGTCCACAGATTTTTCCTCTGAGTCTTTTTTAGACTCTTCCACATAAAAATACTCTTGAAGAACTTTTGTTTGTACTTATGAAGTATTTTCATCCTGTATATCAACAATCACTTCTTCTATTTGAATCTCTTGAAGAATTTCACCTTTAGATAATTGAGGACTGGCCACTTCTACTCCAGTCACTGCCTCTTGTTCAATGTCAGCTTCAACTTCTAGTTCTGTTCTTTCAACTTTAATTATTTTAGAGTCATCTTCTGTAACAGCCACATCTTGTTCCTGATTCTCTCCTTCAGCTTCTTCTTGAATTCCATATTGAATCTGAGGTCCTTCCACTGGTTCTGACCTCTCAATAATAGCTTCCATTTATTTTTCAACAGAAAATTCTCTTACAAAACTGTAAGAGAGTAAATCTCTTGTTGTCAGTATAGGGGAACTAAGTTCCTCATTAACAGTTCTTTTTCTTTGAGTCTAAATGCCCTCCTGACTTCTTTCTTCTTGAGTGTCTTCAGTTTCAAATCTTATTCTTCTTGAAGTAGTGCTTACTCTCGATTCAACCTGTCCCTCTTTGGACTTAGCAGACTGAGCTTGATCACTATCTTCTTCTTCCTCAGCTCCTACTAGAAAAAGTTTCCCTTTTAATGTGCTCCAGAAATATCCAATTTTTCTTAAATTTCCAGCATTGAAAACATTACTGTGATGACATCTTACTCTGGCATCCACCAGTATCACTATATCCTTTTAGAACAAAAGTTTGGAAATGAATCAACCAAAAGGGTAGAAATTCATTCTGTCTTCACTATGACAGTAGTAACTCAGGTACCTCACCATGTACCTAGGAAAATTTAATTTTATATCACTGAGAAGAAGATACATTATATACAAGTCAGGATACAATATCTTCTCCATCTCTGACATTCTTGGTGCTATCCCTGTTTGTACAAATTTCACAAGAATATTCTGATCTGGTTACAAATCCTTAACTAACATTTTCCTTATGTTAGTAGAGCCAAACAGAAAATACATAATGTCTTTAGATTTATGCATAGAATCTTTTATATTTTTCAAATCAAAATGAAACACTCCCTTATGAGGGCAGTTCAGTATCTGACTAATTTCAGCTAAAGAGATCGAAAAATATCTATCCTCTATCTTAGCCAGCATGGTGTCAGAATGATCTTTCAAACTGAATTGAACAGTTTTAAAGAAATATCGATGTTCTACCTCATACAAAAATTCCATATGCTCACTATTGAAGGTTTGTTCGAGATTCTGAAACGACAGTTCTTTTTTTAACAACAAGTTCGTCTGAAATAACCAATCTAGATTAATAACCTTTCCCTATAAGATTTTTATTCCTTCTGAGCACTATTTCTTGGCATTGCTGGTCTTGACTTCATTGGCTCTCTTAGTCTTTGCCATTTTTGTGAGAATCTTTGAAGGTTTGAAGGTTTGAAGGTTAGGATTTCAGAGGTTTGAAGATTAGGGTTGACAAGTAGTGGTGTAGTTTTGTGGGTTCGAAAGGGTTTTGGTGGAAATGAAATGGTTCAGAATTAGAAAGGTTTCTGACAGCCTTGATTTCTGTGTTTTCATTAATCATTACATATATTTTAAATATAAATAAAATTGATTATGTGGGGAAAAGAAGAAGAAAAAACTTATTCTGTTTGAAAAAAAAATAACTAAATTATTTCAAACATTATTAAAATAAAGAAACAACATAGTAAAATAAAAATTTATTTAAAACTAAATAAACCTATATCCCCCTTAATAAAATCAAACCTTGCAGTGGGAAGTGGTTTAGTAAAAATATCAACTAATTGAATTTCAGTACTTACAAATTCCAAAGATATATCATTTTTAAGAACATGGTCTCTTAGAAAATGATGTTTGATATCAATATGATTAGTTCTAGAATGATTAATAGGATTTTTTTGAAATATTTATAGCACTAGTATTATCACATAAAATAGGCGTATTATTAAAATTTAGTCCAAAGTCCATAAGAGTGTTTTTCATCCACAACACTTGTGCATAGAAACTGCCAGCAGAAATATATTCTGGCTCAGCTGTTAACAAGGAAACTAAATGTTGTTTCTTACTTGACCATGAAACTAAGGATTTCCCTAAAAAGTGTCAAGTACCTGAAGTGATTTTCCTATCTAGTCTACAACTCCCAAATTCTGCACCTGAATATGAAATCAAATTAAAATTAGAAGTTTTGGGATAAAGAAGAGATTGAAAAACAGTTCCTTTTAAATATCTAAAAATTCTTTTAATAGCAGTTAAATGAGATTCTTTAGGATTTGATTGAAATCTTGAACAAAGAAATACTGAATACATTATATCTAGCCTGCTAGTAGTAAGATATAATAAACTACCAATCATACCTCTATATAACTTGTTGTCAACTGATTTTCCAGTTTCATCCAAATCAAGTTTTATATTAGTACACATAGGAGTTGTATATGTCTTGCTATTTTCAATTCCAAATTTCTTTAATAAATCAGTAAAGTATTTTCTTTGATTCAAAAAATTTCCAAAATCTTTTTGATAAATTTGAAGTCCTAAAAAGAAATTTAATTCTCCCATCATGCTCATTTCAAATTCTTTTTTGCATTAACTTTGAAAATTCATGACAAAGGGATTTATTAGTTGATCCAAAAATTACATCATTTACATAAATTTTAACCAATAAAATATTAGTATTTATAGTTTTCTTAAAAAGTGTTGGATATTCCATTCCAACAGTAAAATAAATTTTCAATAGAAAAAAGCTTAATCTTTCATGCTGAGCTCTAGGTACTTGTTTAAGTCTATAAAGAGCTTTAGTATGTTTAAAAAAAGAATCTAGTTTTTGAGAATTTTCAAAATCAGGAGGTTTCTCAACATAAACTTCCTCCATTAAATAATCATTTAGAAAGGCAGACTTAACATCCATCTAAAATAACTTAAAGTTCATATGAGATGCATAGGCTAAAAGGATTCTAATAGATTCTAATCTAATTACAGGTGTAAAGGTCTCATCATAATCTATACCTTCTTCCTGATTATATCCTTTTGCTACAAGTCTTGATTTATTTCTAGTTATTATTTCTTGATCATCTTGCTTATTTCTAAATACCCATTTGGTTCCTATCATTGGATAATTATGTGGTCTTTCAATCAATTCCCAGACTTCATTTCTTTTGAACTGGTTTAATTCTTCTTTCATTTCTATTATCCAGCTTTCATCATCTAAAGATTCTTCTATATAATTGGGTTCTAATTGGTATAGAAAGGCAGAGAATTCTACAATATTCATTATATTTCTTCTAGTTTTTATTCATATGTCTAAGCCACCTATTATAGTTTCTAAAGGGTGATTATTTAGGGTTCTAGTCTATCTAGGTAGTACACTCATAGGTTCTTCAGTATCATGTTCTTCTGAACTAGAATGAATTTCATTTATATCTTTTTCAAAATCATTTTTCAAGTTCTCAAGTCTCATGTTATCATTAGAGTCAGATTCATCCATTTGATCATGTCCTTTTCTCAAAGAGATCAGATTCATCAAATTTCACATGAACTGATTCTTCAACAATCCTTGACTTCTTATTATAGACTCTATAAGATTTGGAGGTAGCTGAATATCTTAAGAAAATGCCTTTATCAGATTTTGGATCGAACTTACCAAGATTTTCCTTGGTGTTCAAGATGTAAACCTTGCATCCAAAAACTTTAAAGTAATTTACTTTAGGTTTTTTGTTATTCCAAATTTCATAGGGTGTATTTTTCAAAAGTGGTATAATTAAAATCTATTCATTATATAGCAGGCTATGCTTACAGATTCTACCCAAAAATAGGTAGGAAGACTGTATTCATTTAGTATAGTCCTAGCAATTTCCTGAATAGTTCTATTTCTTCTTTCAACAATTCCATTTTGTTGAGGTGTTCTTGGTGAAGAGAAGGTGTATTTAATACCCATATTTGAGCAGAACAAATTAAATTCCTGATTCTCAAATTCTCTACCATGATCACTTCTTAATGAAATTATTTTATAACCTTTTTCATTTTGAACAGTTTTACAGAAACTTTCAAATAAAGTAAAAGCTTCATTTTTAAATTTTAAAAAGAAAATCCATGTAAATATAGAATAGTCATCAACTAAAACATATACATATAATTTACCAGCCAAGCTTGCTACTCTTGATGGTCCAAACAAATCCATATGGATAAGTTCTAGAGGTTTAGATATAGCAATTCTGTTAATAGATTTGACGGATGATTTGTGTTGCTTTCCAAGATGACATGCATCACAAAATCTGTTACTTTCAAATATGAGACTAGGAAAATCAGAAACTAATTGTTTATTAGATAATTTATGTAAAACATATACATTATAATGTCCAAGTCTCCTATGCCAGATCCAAGATTCATTCACTTTAGCAGTTAATCAGTTTACTTATTGTTTACAAAAGGAATTTAAATCTAGGGTATACACATTGTCAAAACTAGGTTCTCTAAATTTAAGCCATTTATTTTTGAAAACATAACAACAATTTTTAGAAAAATCAACAACATAACCATCATCACATAGTTGAGAGATACTTATCAGATTGTGTTTCAATCCTTGTACATAAATTACTTTATTGATTGAGATAGCTTCTGGATCTCCAACTGTTCCAATACTAATGATCTTACCTTTGGCATTGTCACCAAATGTAACTAGTCTACCATCTTTTTGTGTTAGTGTAGTGAATTTTGGTGAGATTCCACTCACATGTCTTGAGAAACCACTATCCATATACCATATGTACTTTTTGTTTTTGTGACCTGCTTCCTGCAAAGGCATTTAGACAATTTTCTTTGGTACCCATATTCTGTTGGGTCCAAGGGTGTTAGCCAGCAGAGATCTGGGAATCCAGACTTGCTTTGTTTTTCTAATTTCACAAGATTCAAATAAATAATTTGATACAAAATAATTATTAATACCACTTATTTAGGGTTTTCTTAAGAAATAGTTTTTAAAAATATGTCTCCTTGTTCCACAGTAATTACAATTTAGTCTTTTTGCACTTGGAATAAAATAATTATTGTACAACTTGGGTTTTTCACCTTTACCGCCAATTCAAAATCTTTCCCTTTTAATAACATTTTTCCCAATAATTTCATTAAAAGTATTTTCTACTTTAGTAAAAACAAGGGCTGCATTTTTATAAGTTTCCACTTCAGTTTGCATTGATTTTATATTTGATTCATAATCTGTATTATTAGTGTTAATTGAGACAAACTTTTCAGTTAACTCCTTATATTGTTTCAGCATTGTATCTCTTTCATCAGAAACAACCTTATGAATGATCTTTAAGACTTATGATTCTTAAATAGAGAATCATATTTTTCTTCAAACATATTGTAGTACGATGCAAGTTTTCCATTAGAGTAACTAGATTCAGAACTAGAGTCAGAAGAGTAGTAAGATTGTACCTCATCTGGTTCTGCCATGAAACACATGTTGGCTTTCAGATTTACTTCTTCCTTATCTGAGTCTGTTTCAAAAGTTCTACTGGAGTCTTCAGATACAATTCATGTAGCTTTCATTGCTTTCTTGTCCTTTTATCATAATCATTTATTTTGAAGAATTTATTTTTCTTGTCTTCTTTTAGCTGAGGACAGTCAGGTCTGATGTGCCCTATTTTCTTGCATTCATAACATCTGACTTCCTTATTATCCTTTTTGAAGGTTTTTCTGAAGCCCTTCTTATTTCTATAGAATTTAGTTAATTTTCTGGCTAGCTGAGCTAATTCCACATCAGAATTTGATAAATCATAACTTTCTGATTTCACTTTTACACTTTTCTTCATCTTTCTATTTTTTCTCTGTGATGACACTTTCAAGGTAGTGTCATCTCTATTGATAAAAACTTTATGCTCATTAGATTCATCTTTCATCTCAGCTTCATAAATCATTAGTGTTCTAATCAGTTATCTCATGGTTAAGTCTTTGACTGGTGTCGACTGTCTGATTGTAGCAGAGATTCCATTCCATCTTGTAGGTAGTACCCTCAATAGTTTTAAAGCTTGATCAGCTTATTTAATGGGATCTCCCAAAGCAATTATATTATTGACAATCTCTGTCAATATTACATTCATTTGAGTAATAATTTCACCTTCAACCATTCTGAATGTATCTAATTTAAGCTTAGCAGTAGCGTATCTCATTTCCCTAATATTGTTAGTTCCTTCATATGCAACAACAATAGTTTGCCACATCTCATATGTTGTCGGGCATTGAGATACTATGTTGAATTTATCAGGTCCTAGACCACATATAATAGCATTCATTGCATTTGAGTTCATATCATATTCTACTTCAGTAGATGCACTCCATGTTTCAGGTTTTTCTGGTATTTAATATGGAGTTAGAATCTTAGAATATACTATGTATCCAAAGTTTTTCAGATAGATAATCATTCGTGACTTCCAGCATCCATAGTTTTTTCCATTGAAGTATGGTGCTCTGACCATAGACATTCCCTCTCTTGTATCAGTCATCTTGCTCTGTGTATAATCACTTTCAACTTGTTAAGGATTTATCAGAAATCTCAACCTTTGATAACAATTGTTGGATCGGATTATAATAAATATACACAGGGGGGGGGGGGGGTGAATTGTGTCTTTTCAAAAATCTTCATGAAATCGTGTTCCGTCCTTTATCTTTAATCAGATAGATTAATGCAGCAGAAATATGAAGTGCAGTGACACACGGTGTATAGTGGTTCGGGGAACAGAAGTCCCCTAGTCCACTCCACCAATGCTCTACTCCATGAGTTTGGTGATTTTCACTATCTGGTCCTCATTTCAACAGACCTTTCAACAACTGAGTACAGGCAGTTGACACCTTTACAATTTATGGCAGAACAAATCCTTCTGGTTCACTCACAGAACCTACACAACTTAGTATGAGAAGCCAGTCACTCAAGAATAGAAAAGAAAGATTTTTGTACTTTGGAAATACTTTCCATATGTTCTTCACAATTGCAACAACATGCAATTTTCAATAGATGGATCGTCGCCTTCAGAAATAATGATCTTCACAAAAGAGTCGTTCTAAGTTGATCCTGTTGCAGTAAATATAGAAATATAATTCACAACTTCAGCAGTAGCAGATTCACAGTAGATCTTCGATGTAAAACGAGTGAATCTTCTATCGTGATTCTTCTTCTTCAATAAACAGAGCTTTTTATCTCCTTTGAATCAACACATCAACATTTTTGATAGTCTCTGTTTTTTTCCTTTTTATGAATGATTGATTTTTTTTACAAACCTTCTCATTCATTTTTATATTCAGAAAATCTCATATATAATAATAATGAACACTTCCCCTGCAAATTTAGATCCACAAAATTCTCCTTTTGACTCGTGATATTCAAACATTTGAATTTACAGAGTAGTCATAATTTCCCTAAAGACTCGGGATAAAAAGATCATTTTAATTCAATCCTTAAAACATTGATAAAACAGATTTGAATCAGTCAAAGTCGCGCTTAAAAAAAACTTTAAATCCGGCTTGAAATCATCCTAATAATCAGCTTTCTGATCGTTGCAAAATAATATCGACTTTAAACTCTTCGATGCCAAACGTAAGGTTGAGTTGTAAAGTATGAATTCTATGAATGTAACGTATATCATAAGCATAAGGTTGACGATGTATCCTTTACACGTAAGGTTGTCAACGTATGGTTGATCACAAACGTAAGGTTCATGTCACTTTCTTAAAATGTAAGGTTGATAAAAGATCCATACTTTTATAAGCTTCCAAACGAAAGATACTTGATCCATACTTTTCTAAGAACGTATGGTTGTTTACAAAAGTAAGGTTGATGAACCATACTTTTGAGAAACAAATGTAACGTTTAACACTTACGTACGGTTCTCCTTCCATAATTTTCTAATATCCCAAACGTAGGGTTTCTTCCTAACATAGGGTTCTTTTTCATACTTTGCTGATAACGTATGGTTTATTAGCCATACTTTTCTCTTATCTCATAAAGTATACACCGCATTTCATCCTTACACTACGTTTCTCCACGTAGGGTATGAACAGTGTTTCCAGAATGCACTAAATCAGATCCCGAATATGTAGAGCATGAATAACTTAGAAATTAATTTTCATTGTTCAAGAATCTAAATATTTCATCCAGAAATAAAAATATAATGAATAATAAATTCCTGCAATATTCTTAAAAAATAAAATCATTAGAAAATAATTAAGGGTATTTGTGATCATCAAAATTATCATAAATAAATAGAGTATTGTTCTCAAAAATCTCCACCTTTAAATAACAACATTATGTATTGTTGAAAACAACACTTGATCAACACATTAACTATCCCACATGAATGATTGATCCGCGGGTTAACTTTTTTGCAAGTTAACCTGCATTCATCATTTAAAATAAAGAACAGGGAAAAGAAATTCACACAGAAAAACATCAAACCCCTACTTAGAAAAAGAGATTGCTTAAGAATGACCATTATTCATCATCCATCAATCTTTGGTCCCGAATCCACTCTCCAAGGTTGTCGACTCCATCGTCTGATTCGATGACGTTCTTCATTGGAGAGTTTTACTTCGTCGTTCTTTAGAGGAATTATAAGGTTGTTCATCAACCCTAAATTCCCTGTTTAATTAAATAAATAAGACATATGTGCATTGAAGTGTCACCACCTTTCTCTATTAATGAGGTTCATTAATGGGATTTAGCGTCGCCTCATCATTTCACTGCAGTACTGATGAGTCATTATGTAACGAAGAAGAAAATATAATAATATAACTTTTTAAGTTATTTTATTTTTCTTATGAAAAGTACAAAAATTAACTTTCACCCTTGACCCATGCCGGTCAAGGTTAGGCTCTACCTAAGGGAAGCGTGCCCTCACAAGCTCAACGATACTCTCATATTTTCAATATGAGTTACCGTTTAGGAGTTATAAGGATTTGAAAATAAAATAATCATCACTCAATTATTTTATTTATGGCCAAAAACTACTTTCCACTGTTTGCCCACATTGGCCAATGCAAGGCCTTTTCTAGGTGAATCCCAACGCTCTGAGTTCAATGGTGCCCTCAAATTTTTGATTCGGGCATGGATTTAAAAGTTATAAAAACCCACTTGC
The DNA here is from genome assembly GCA_963277665.1 of Viscum album. Taxonomy (NCBI): domain Eukaryota; kingdom Viridiplantae; phylum Streptophyta; class Magnoliopsida; order Santalales; family Viscaceae; genus Viscum; species Viscum album. The sequence goes on along the minus strand of OY728130.1, from coordinate 1,595,989,451 downwards.
ATGATTATTTAATGAACTTTAAAAATAGTTCAAAAATACATTCTGGCCACTCCAGGCCTCAAAATTATGTGTCGTCTCAGAGATCGGTCTCGAAATAATCCCATTTAATTTTCAAAAAATTTATATGGAATTCTAGGTTATTACATTACTCTCCCCTTTAGGGATTTACATCCTCGTAATCCTAAATAAGGGATAATCAAACAAATTGGGGGTACTGAGCATGAATATGAGATTCCCACTCCCATGTGCTCTCCTAGAGATTTCCATGCTTCCAATGAACACACACTATAGGAATCAACCATCCATGAAGGATCCTCTCCTGTCGATCCTCTATCTTCATTGGGTACTCTGTGAATGTCACCCCATTGTCAATCTTCTGCTCGCCGTGGTCGATGACATGAGAAGGGTCGTGCACATATATCTTTAGTTGGGATACATGAAAAATGTCTTGCACCCTCTCTAACTACAACGATAGAGCCAAGTGGTACACCACCTCGCCCACTCTATGCAGTATCAGGAAAGGTCCGATGAACCACAAAGATAACTTGCTGCCCCAACCAAATCTCCATACCCCCCATTAAGGAGAGACCCGTAAGAATATGTGGTCCCCCTCTTTGAACTCCAAGGGTCTCCGTCACCTATCAACATAGGACTTATGTTGGATCTATGCAGTCTTCATCTGCTCTCGGATGACCCGCACCTTCTCAGTGGTAGCTTGTACCATCTCTAGACACATGAGTGATCATCCTTCACTTGCTGACAAGTGAGGCATCTTGAGACAGACTCTACCACTACCTTCTTCATCCCCAGATACCAGTACTAACATCAAGGATCCTAGTATATCTTTTCCACACCTAGATGTACTACCAAATATTATGTATGGAATTCTCTCAACAGTTCCTCTCGTAATGCCACTGGTACAATGGTGTGTTCTCTAAAAAGTATAACGTGCTCACCACCTTTCAAATATCTATCAAGGGAATGCCTTGTGGACATATGGGCACGTGTAGTCTCGTAGCTGGAATCTCTGAGTTGTACCTCCCTAACTCTCTTTAACAGTAGAGGGGAAACTACCATTGACTAAAGATAAGCTACTTCATTTCTATACAAAAAGGATATTTGAAGAGAGGCCAACTGTTCTGAGGCTTCATTCTGTACCTGTGAACTCGATCTCCTACTGAGAGAACCTGCCACCATGTTCCCCTTCCTAGTAGTATAGACTATCTCAAAGTCATAGTCCTGGAGGAACTCTAGCCAACATCACTGTCTCATATTCAGATCCTTTTGAGAAAAGATATACTTGAGACTTTTGTGGTTAGAGTAGACGATGAATTGTTTTCCCATAAGGTAGTGTCACCACATATTCAGTGCGAATACTACCACTTCCAACTCAAGGTCATGACTCCCATAGTTCTGCTCATGTGGTCTCAAATATCTTTAGCCATAATTAATAACTGATTTCCTTGCATCAGGACACAACCAAGGCCGATTTATGATGCATCACAGAACACTATATAGTTGGATCCCTCCTCTGGTAATCTCAAGATAGAAGCACTCATCAAGATCTACCTCAACTGTTGAAAGCTCTATTGGCATCCTTGTATCCATACAAAGGGGTTTCCCTTCTTTTTCAACACTTTCATGGGTGATTCCACTATGGAGAAGTCAGGTACAAACCTCCAATAGCACCCAGACAACCCAAGGAAACTCTGCACCTCAGTAACGCTCTTGTATGGATCCCAAGAAATCACCACCTCGATCTTTTCTGGATCCACCACAACTCTAGCCTCTGAGATGAAATGAACCAAGAAGTGGACCTTTTGTATCCAGAACTCACACTTCAAGAGCTTTCTATAAAGCTGGTGCTCTTGGAGTGTGTCCAGAACCATCCTCAGGTGTATCACGTGCTCCCCCTCAGATGATGAATACACTAAGATGTCATCAATGAAGACCACTAAAAACTAGTCTAAGTATAGCTAGAAGATCCTGTTAATGAGTCCCATGAACACTACTAGGGAGTTCTTCATGCCAAACAACATCACTAGTTACTCGTAGTGGCTATAACGACATATTAATTCCATCTTTGAGATTCTATCATCTTATACTCGAAGCTGGTGATAACATGATCTGAGGTCTATCTTCAAGAACCATCTTGCTTCCTTCAAATAATTGAAGATGTAATCAATCCTCGGTAGAGGATACTTGTTCTTCACAGTTATCTGATTTAGGCACTGGAAGTCCACGCATAACCTCAAGTTTTTATCTGCCTTCTTGGAAAACAACACTAGGGCTGCCCATGGTGAAATGTTGGGCCTTACGAACACCTTTCTCTGCAAGTCCTCCAACTATACCCTTAGATATCAGAGCTCTATGGGAGACATCTGATATGAAGGTGTAGATATCAATGTTTTATTGGGGTACAAATCAATTCATAAGTCTACCTCTCTATGAGGAGGTAGTCCAAGAACATCCTCTGGAAAGACGTCCTCATACCCATCCACCACTATAGGAAACTGTGGACTCATCTCATCCACTACACCGAGGGTCATGCTAGCCAACTGATGAGTGATTGGCTGCTCCCTCCTATGTGCAAGTCCATCCCATGTTGTAAGAGCTCTCTTCTCATCGATAAAGGAAAAACTGGTGCCATATTCGCAGACACACTGCACTCTGTGCCTAAAACAGTCAATCTGAGCATGGACTATAGATAACTAGTCTATACCCAGAATGACTTCGTAAGGCTTTGACACCGTTACTAGGAGATCCCAGTTGAAACTCTCACCTCAAATAGTAAGCTCACACTGCTGGAACTAGTGTGTGATCATCTAATCCCTTCCCATAGGAGTTTCTAATCATAAGGATCGAGCCAACGACTCGATCAGAATCTCCAAGCTCCGAACAAGGTTCATGGCAAGGAAAGAGTGACTAAAACCTGTGTCTATCAGAACTAAAGCTAAAGTGGAGAAGACACAAATCATACCTCATATCATCTATGGGACATCAAAACTATAGGCCTTGACTGCCTGAAGCTGAGCCCACCCCTATCCACCTACTCCTGGAACCCATAGTGGACCACCTAGTGGAGGTGGTGGTAGTACCTCATACCTACGCCCACCTCCTGCCGCTTGTCCCACTCCTCTTCCATGTCCGCCACCTGGAAGACCACCTAGTTCCTGTCTCTGTCACTGCCTCTGCGGTCCCTTGAATATCTACCGGTTCTCTGCGTAGTGAGTCGGGCAATCCCGAGCCATGTGCCCCTGCCCGCCACATGTGTAGCATACTCTGCTCCCCTGATGGCTCCCTCTACCCCGAGAGCCTCATACTGCTAACCTTGAGTCTTGGTCCCATTATCTGACTAGTCTGGCCCGCTTGGGCCTCTGCATCATCTGTCAGCTACCTGCCATGGATCAATCAGCCACCCATCGCCCAATGGTAGCTCCCATCATCAGTTCCTGCTCTACGAAGAAACTCTCCACTAGTAGAGCTCACTCCAACACCCCAACCTGCATAGGGATACTGAGGGAAATCATTGACGCCCTGATCTCCCATTGAAGTACCTGCTCAAAAGTCCAGGCCCTGAATAAATGGTTTTTTACAATATCCGTAGAGTAAAGGGAGAGGTCTATGAACCTCACAGAGTACTCATCCACTGTTAGGCTGCCCTGCTGTAGGTGAAACATCTTCTGTATGCGCACCGAGCGCAAAGCTGTGGGGAAGAACTCCTCCATGAAAAGTTTCTTGAAGTCAGATCAGGTGAGGGTTGCCTCCTCATGAGTCTATATGGTCAAAATCCACCATCTCCCCTCTGATCCATACATAAGGCTTTCTTCTAGAACCTCTATATGTTCAAGTGGCGTTCTCACTAAGAGGAAGCCTCACATCACCACCTCCAGCCAATCCTCAGCGACCTGAGGATCTGTCTCTCCCTTGAACCTGGGAGGTCTCTATCACTGAAACTCGTGTAAGGCACTGAGCCTGCGCGCATCCTCTACCGGTAGCACTGATAGTAAATACTGACCAATGAGCAGTGGTATCACTAGGACACTACCCAAAGGTGCCATCTCAGGCAAAAATCCCTGTACCAAAGCCTCATCACTCTATAAACCATCCTCATGGTCACACATTGGAACCCTAGCTGACTGTATATGTGAAGGCATCCTAAAATAGATCAAGATGAACCATGGTCAATTTATTATATCTAGTGAGCTGACTCTGGCTCAAAAAAGATAACGGGAAAACACTCAAATATGCATGAAACCAGTGTTTTCATGTACCGGGTCGGCAAACAGAATTCAGGGTCTTGGTGTATGGATACGTCAGCCACCACATCAACACTAGAATCCCTAGCCTAAAAGCCAAACTCGAAACACTTAACACTATTTACCCATAAAAATTTATTGACTCTTAGTTCTTTTGAAAGAACCTAACTCCTTTGATACCACTTTGTCATGACCTGTCCCATAGGGCCTGTGGGTGACTACCCCAAGCCCACCTTCCATAGTTTAGAGGCTGGTGACTAGCACCAAGAAGATATATCCCAAAAGGGGAAGGCATTGACTTTAAACTTGTACACATGCAAAAAACACAAAATTCCGAAAGGTAAACACTAAGTAAACCAAAACTGTCACTGAGACAACTATTGATGGTACAATACAAACTGAAAAGTAAAAAGGTTCCAGAATACAAGCCCAAAACCCCAAAGGAAATTAAAACTACCAAGTTACGTATAATCAAACCCTACCTGAAGGGTAGGTAGAGGGTAGCTATCTATAGTTATAGAAGTATGTCCTATCTGTCCCTTTCACTGGGCACCACCTGGTCCCAGACCACCAAGGTCTCTATCAAAACATCGATCACCTGCATGAGATACTACACATGTGGGAAAAGACCGTGCAAGGGTGTGTAAAATAGTACTCAGTAGATACCCAAACCACAAAGGAAAGACCATAAAGAAAGACCACACAACAAGACCACAAAGCAAAGACAACTCACACCAAGTATAACTCAAAGTGTAGAAAGTAAGATTATCAGTTGTAGAGATGAATCATCTTGTACTACTGAGGGACTCATCTCTGATGAGTCACCAAGGTTTGTTTAGCTATTGTACCACTAAGGTCTGCTCATTTGCTAGATCACTAGGGTCTGCTCGTCTACTGGACCACTGAGGTCCGCTCGTCTGCTGGACTACCGAGGTCCACTTGTATGTTGGACCAATGAGGTCCGCTTGTCCACTAGATCACTGAGGTCTGCTTGTCTACTAGACCACTGAGGTCCGCTCGTCTGTTGGACCACTAAGGTCCGATCGTCTTCTGGACCACTGAGTTACACTCATCTTCTGGACCACTGAGGTCCAATCGTCTCCTGAACCACTGAGGTCTGGTTGTCTACTGGACCACTGAGGTCCGCTCATCATATCCTTCATGTCATAGCCAGCTGTAGGATTCCTGCTCATAGCGTACTTAATTCTAGGAGAATCTACTCCTCAAGCCATCTGTCATATCTCGACTGTCACAAAAACTCATTAGGGTATACCAAAGGGACCGTATCATCGTAAGGGTCCCAAATCCATAGGCGGTGCGTCGATCAGACACCCAGTCTGAAAGATATTGGTGTTTTAGTAAACAGGGGCCGTTTGCATCTAGGCCTAGTTTGACTTGGTTGAACCGACCCGACCAACCCTCCCGGGGGTCCTGCATGAACCGAAACATTTTCGGTCAATCCAACCTGACCCGGTTGGGTCTGGTCCATCTCGGTCTGGCCTAGCCTAGTGGCCAAGCCCATTGGGCCTTTCTGGAACCGGCTCGATTCGAACATGGGACCAGCTTGTCGGGTCAACCAACGACTCGATCCACATTATCCGGTCCAACTCAACTTGGTCAGACCATTTTATTTTCAACCGGGATGCACAGAGGCTCAGTTTCCTATCCGCCCCAACCCGCAATGGAGGTTCAGTTATCCTCCAGCCCAGGCTGCCTAGCTGCCCAGTTTGCTCCACCAGCTCAGCCCGCTGGGCGGGCCGATCTGATCCACCCAGGACGCAGTGGGCGCCGCGTCCCTGCTTCACCGACATGGCTTGACGGAGCTACGCTCCCTCCATCGCGGCATCAAGATGCAGCCTCTGACACCACGCGGCTAGCCTAGGGCCAGCCGGGTCCTCCGCATGAGGTCCGTTGACCGCGTGCCACCACCTGGAGACACAGCGCTGCGTCGTCCTTGCTTCGTCATGGCCTTCCTTGGCTGCAAATCTCGTCGCCACCCGCAGTGGCGCCTCTGAGGCGCGCCTCCTCCCACCTGGGTGCTGGCAGCTCCTACTGCCACCGTGACCTTTTACTAATGTCACGGCCTGCCTGGACGTGGCCCTTCTTTCCTGATGCTGCCATATCCCGCGTCCTCCTACCACAAGCCGATGCGTCGTTGTGGTCCCGTTTGGATCACAGATACCATCACCACCAAATTCATTGTGCCACAAATAATGAGAAGAACGCAAGAAGAGGAGAGTGGAAGGAGTAACATATAAGAACACCCAAAGAATGATCTAGGTCCTTATTAATGTTGACCCAGATGCATTCTTGTTAGCAGGATCATGAAGAACCAAAATAAGGTGGAATAATCATTAAGATAGATATCCCCTTTATCCCACATCATTAACCATCCCGCTGAACGATCGATCCACGAGTTAATTTTTTCATGAGTTTATCTCAAGTTCTTCGTTTAAAAGAAAGGATGGGGAAAATAAATTCACACAGAAAATCATCAAAACCCTACCTAGAAAATAAGATTGCTCGAGGATCATTGTTCATCGTCGTCTGTCGATCTTCGGTCCTGAATCATATCTCCAAGTTTTTTGACGCCATCATCTGATTTTCCAACGTTCATCATTGGAGAAGTTTTCTTCATCGTTCATTAGAATAATTCTAGGGTTGTTAATCAATCATGAATTCCCTATTTAATTAAATAAGGAGGATGCATGCACATTGCAGCATCGCCACCCTGCTCTATTAATGAGGTTCATTAATTGGATTTAGCATTGCCTCATCATTGAAATGTAGTGCTGACGATTCACTGCGTAATGAAGAAGAAAATATAATAAAATAATTTTTTAAGTTATTTTATTTTTCTTCTAAAAATTCTGAAAATTAACTTTCACCCTCAACCCACACCGGTTGATGTTAGGCTCTACCTAAGGGGATAACACCATCTCAAGCTCAACGATACTCTCAGATTTCAAATCCAAGTAACTGTTTAGGAGTTATAAGGATTTGAAAATAAAATAATCTTCACTCAATTATTTTATTTATAGCTAAAAACTACTTTCCACTATTAGCTCACGCTAACCAATATTAGTCCCTTTCTAAGTAAATCCCAATGCTCTGAGTTCAACGGTGCCCTCTTATTTTTGATCCGTGCACCGGTTTAAAATTTAGAAAAACCCACTTGCACAATTATTTAATGAAATTTAAAAATAGTTCAAAAATACATTACAACCACTCCAGGCTTTATAATTATGCACCGTCTCAGAGTCTGGTCTTGAAATAATCCCATTTTATTTTCAAAAATTTTACATGGATTTCTGTGGTATTACAAACCTATATGCTAGGTAACAACCAGTTGAATCTGGAAAAGGCCACGGGGCTTGAACCCACAACTGACGGATGTTAAGGGTTTAGTTCCTACCATTGGCCTACATAATGTTCTAGTTAATATGTCATTATTTTTACTTAAATGATTTGATGGATAAATATTAATGATGAACCAGTGGTGTTACTATTGAGGTTTAGATTAATGTATCATATTGGATAACTTATGCTAACCATATTGGTTTTAGGAAATAGTTAGAGACATATGGAAAGACTTTTCACTCTTTTAGGGATCTTACGATCTGTTAAAAGTGAATTTTAGTACATTAGGTATAAAAAATTCATTTTTGGATATTTATTTCTTGGAGTAAGTGATGAATTGGAAATTGATCAAGGCACAACCAAAGGATTAAATTATTCTTATGAAATAGAAAGATATCAAGTAAGGTGGGGAGAATTTAACACCCCAAAATTCTATAATAATAACATTATATTCAATAGAATATGTGACAAGAAACACTGATCTTAGATAAGAATGTAACACCTTGAGACTTTATGATATATTTATTTTTAAATAAATTCGATCTCTTCGATAGCTTGCGGAAAACGCAACCCTAAGTCTAAATGAAACATAATATAGTGCATCATTATAAACTAGTCATTAAATTTATGGGTATGAATAGTAATAACTAAATTATGAAAATTATGTTTATTGATTTATTATAAATAAAATATGAATCATTTAAAAGAAAAAGAAATGTTTTCTAAAAAATGGTATTTTTATAAAAGATGGTTTAGTCTTGCTTTTCGAACATAATTCAAAATTAATTTTTACCACTTTCAGAAAACGTATTTGAAAAAATGAAATTCATTTTCAAAATAATCATATCAAAATTATCTTAGGGTTATTTTTTTGGGATTTTTCTAAAAAGTTTCATTTTTCGATGATAGTGAAAAATAATTATTTTTATTGAAAACCGTCTTTTCATTTAAATAATTTACATGGATAAATTACATTTTAAATTTTTTTTTAAAGTAAAATTAGTTCAATTATATTAAAATTTAACTAATTTAGGCCATTATAATCAATTTCATATTGATTTTTTATATTAAAACCTTATATACTTATGAGAATTTTCTATTTGGAAACCCACTTTTTCGTCATGTTTGTGAATATAATTTTAAATTGGATTCTACCAATTATATGAATTGAATTTGTAAAAATGGCTTCCATATTTTGAATAATAATAATTTATATTATCTAATAAGTTTAAGTTAATTTTTGGCTATTATGAATAGTAAAAGTAGTAAAAATCAATTACCATGGTTAAGGTAAAAAAAGATTTACCAGAGGTTAAAATAAAAAGATATGGGTTAAAATGACCTACCAACTTATACAAAACAAATTTTATGGACCATTTTGGAGCCTCTTTTCATGTGAAAAATTTGAGTCTAATTTATTCTTTTAAAAAAATCTAAGTGTCCTCTCCCCTACTTATAAAAGGAAACCTCCTCTCCTACCCTATTCACACTTATAAAGAAATTTGATTCATCCAATACCTAAAAAAATCACTTCCTTACTCCCCAAAATCATTATAGAGCCCTTTTTTGATTATAAATCCAACATAGGTTGGATTTTGGTATAAACCTAAAGAAGTTTTCCGAAGAAGAGGTACCATTATTAAATGTGCCTTTTCATTTTATTTCTTCTTACACCTCCTTAAAATCTTATTAAACCATTATTATATAATAAAATAATTATCTTATATATACAAAGATATTATTATGTTAAAGTAATTATCTATATACATATCCTCTTCTTTCAAATGGGAAATGAAACCATCAATCATGTGTATGGAGGACTACCGCCACACAAACTGATTTAACTCATTTTCCATAAATACATCTCAAATTTGTATATAATTATGTATTTAATATATATATATAATATTTATGACATTATTATACCTCTAAAATTATAATATTTTATATAACTACTTACTTTATATACCGCTTAAATTATGATAACGTCGCTCGTATGTATGGAGGACTACCGCCTCACGAAGTGATGTGATTCGTTTTTCACTTACGCTTTACATAAAGATAGCATGGATAAATTTAATGAATATGTGTGATATATATGACATTATATTTATTCTATAAAACTATTATATTTCCTACTTCCTTACCCTTTCACCCGTTAAGGAAATGATAACATCGCTCGTGTGTGCGTATGACCTACCATCTCTACAAAGCAATATGATCCATTCTCCATGTTCAAATTTAAATAATGATTATAAAAATATATATAATAAATAAATGATATTTATAAAATGAATATAATTTTTTAGATTATGTAACTATATAATATGCACAAGAAATGGATCTTTTATGACAAAACATGCATGAGAATACAGGACAGTTAACACCTGAAACAATGAAAATAATGAAATATTATTAACGAACATGTGACAAGAAGATATAAAATGATAATATATGATATTATAAATATTAATATTCTTCTTTAATAAGTTAATAACATGTTTAAAACCACTATATATGAGGTTAAAAGTGCGTCCAACTAAAAGGAAGTGTGAGGTAAGGGACTTCATCTCAATTTTTGTTCATTGAGCCATATTGTAATGTTATGCACCTAATTTATTTTATATGGTGTATATACTACCTCTTTGAAACATAATATCATGATATATTAATAATTCATTGTATTTTAAGTTTCAATTTTAATTATTTCAACCAAATGGATTTGAATTGAAAATTACCAAGTGGTAAATAATTTCATAACTCAATTTGGTTTCATTAGGTTATATTACTTATTCATTGTATTTGATATTATATGATTATGCAGGTAATGAATTTTGATTATATTATGTTTTATTTATATTTTTTTATGTGTATTTAAATTTTATACATACAATTGATTCATTAATTAATTCTTACTTCAATGTTACGATCTGTATGAGGGTTTATTTCACAATATCATTTTAATCGAGATTGTTTATGCTTGAATTTCCATTAAAAGAAATTATTTGATAATTGGATGATAAAACCATTTAATTTTATTATACTATGGTTATTCATGAAGTTTTCAAGTAATAGAACCATTTTTACACTCATTGGTACTTAAAATTATTGAGAAAATGTTTTTAATAAAATACGACTTCATTTATCTCTTTGGTAGAAAATCCTTTTCCTTCCAAATATATATTTTTAGAAAATATTTTAAAATTATTAAAATGATTTATTTAATAAATTTTTACCCATATTTTAATTTTTATAATTTTTTTTGTAAAGTAATCTTCACATCGTTTTCCAAATAAGACCCATTTAGCTTTTAGAGAAAAAGTGAAAGTAATCTTTGTTTTAACATGTATAACATGAATGTAATTTAAAAATGTCACGACCACTCAATTTTTTAAAGATTAAATTATAAGTTTCAAAGGTTATTTTAAAATAAAATTATTTTCAAAATATTTTTTGAACTTTTAGTTTTAAAAATATTTTCAAAGTGAAAAGGTTATTTCTTCAAGAATGTTTTTAATGAAATTTTTTATGGTATTTATATTCATCAACAACATCAACCCTTTATTTTACTCATGATTCATTGGGGATATGTTATATTGATACCATACTTATTATTTCTTTGTATGTTTTACATTCATTTTAACCAAGTAAATGATTGAAATTCTCTTTCTTGGTTAATTTTTGTAATTATTAACTTTCCCTTGAAATTTTCACTTTTTTGTTATCATTTGACATTATATTTACCCTAAAATATCCATTTTATTTACCATGGATATACTTATTAATTAAACCATATATAATTTCTATATATGATATTTTACTTTGAAAGTTATATGATTGAATGGGGAAACTTATTTTTAATTAGTATTCCTTACTCGATACATAAATTAATCGATAAAAGAATATTGATTCATGAATGAAATTGATTATTTGATATATGAGGAATGATTTAGACATGAAGATAAAGGTGAGACCCAGTTATAGATAGTCCCTCAATGCATTGGTAGTATCATGAGATGAATAAGTTGTTTAGCCTTAGTTAAATGGGTTTGTGGTGTATACCTACCCACCAGTTTTAAACTATCATGTGAAAGTTCTTGACAATAGAGGTATCATGATGCATAAGATCACAACATCCAATAATTAATCATTTTATTCATTAGAAATTCAGTTATTATTATCCATGATATTTTCACAATTATATTGTCTATATATTCATTTCATTCTCATTTTATTGATTAAAATACATGTGTTTTCAATCATTTACCTTACCATATTGATTATGCCTCATCTTATTATCCATGAGATTTTTGAAATGATATTATCTATGGATGCATTTAATTATCAGTTTATTGATTAAATGACATGTGTTTTCAATTATTTACCTCTCCATATTTATTATCTTTTATCTAATCATGATAATCGAGTTTTTGATTAAATGGAATGTGTTATCAGATATTTACCTTTCTTTATTGATTATTCCTTATTGATTATTCTTTATTTACTCATGATAGATTCCCCTTTATGTAAATATTACTAGGAATTTGAGATCACCACTATTATTTTTCCTTTTCTAGGAATCCAGTAAGTGTACTATGAATTATATGAAAGAATATGTTAGAGGTAATAATGACATCCTCAAAAAAATGTTGTAATTTATGTATTCAAATGTAATATGGGAATCATGTATGTCTCTAGTTTACCAATACTACTAAAATATTTGGTCATTTGGGATGAGATTCCTTGTATATAATGATAGTGTAATAAATAAGATATCAACTTTGGGATAATGGGGTTAGTTTAATTACATATTATCATTATTTTTATCTCTTATTAATGATATATTTCTAGATTACTTTTATCAAACCCATTTTTAATTCATTATTACATCAAAATATAAGGTTTCAAAAAATGGGGTAGTTTTGTTTAAATTATTCTCTAACTCTTTTCAATAAAAAAAGTAAAATTAAAAGTAAAATTGAAGAAATATATTGATTATAATTTTTTATAAAATTTCAACATTTATTGGGTTTCACCTTATTTTAAACTATTTTAAAAAACATTGCTCACCATTGTAGTTTTACACTACCAAAGAGAATGATGATATTTTCTTACATTTTTTAGGTAATAAATCAAGTAATTATAGAATAAATAATTTTAATATTTATCAATATGAATTATATATTTATATTAGTAATAAAAATATTTGGTAAATTATTAATAAAAAAGGAAATAGTTTTAACTAAAATGTTTTCTTATAAGGTTTTTCTTAAAAGAATAATTTATAAATTTTAGAATTTTAATTTAATGAAATTAATATATTTTTAAAATAATCATATAAAAATTTACTATGGGTTATTTTTTTTGTATTTTTAGGAAAGTATTGATTTTTTAGTGAATAGTGAAAAATACCGATTTTTGTAAAAAGTATTTTCTTTTCAATAATTTAACTAATTTAAAAGTACCAATATGTTTTGAATATGTTTTCATGTAGAATTATTATTATTTATTTAATTACCTTTTAATCAACTTCATATTGGTTTTTAGTATATGTTTATTTTTGGGTTTAAAAAATGGGTTTTTCTAAAAACTGTTTTAAAATGCATAATGTTTCTCCATTTTAATTAATTAAAATAATATCTATTTGGGAATGTTTTAAATGAAACTTTTATATTATATATCATTAAATATTAATTTAAATTCATGAAATGATTAATATTACTCATATATTTAATATAGAATCATCTTTTTCATGAAAAATACACTCCTAAAAACCCGCTTTCTCACCACTTCTGTGAGATTAATTTTAAATTAAATTTGGAAAATTATATGAATTGAATTTGAAAAAATTTATTCCATATTTGGAATAATAATATTTTATAATTTATAATAAGGAAAAATTAATTTTTGATCAAAATGAATAGTGAAAATAGTAAAAAATAATTACCACGGTTAAGTTAAAACTGAGTTTACCTGGGGGTTTGACTAAAAAGATAAGGGTAAAAATGAACTATAAACTTGTATAAAAAATATTTTATGAAAATATTTCGACCATTATTCCTATAATGTTTGTGAATGGTCTATTTTGGACCCTTTTTAAATATGAAAAACGTGGTAGCACTCAATTCTTTTCAAAAATACCAAGTGTGTCCTCACCCCAACTTATAAAAAACCACCTCCTATCCTCCTCTTTTCACACCATCAAAACCCATTGGTTCAGACAAGACCTAATCAAATAACTTCTAAAATTCACTCCTATAATCCTAGAATCCTTATTTTTTTCATAAAGTGAACCAAGTAAGGCCTTCAATATTAACCAAAAGAAGTTACCTGAAGAAGAGGTAATGTTCTTCATTGAGCGTCTTTATTTTATTTGTTCTTCCATACCATTAAATTATTATTATACCATGATTATATAATAATATTAGTATATTCATATACTTATATGTTTTTATGTTAATTTAATTACCTACAACCATCTCCAATTCCATCAAATGAGTTAAGAAATCATCGTTATGCGTATGATGGACTATCATCTCACGAAACGATGTCATTTATTTTTTCATTACCACCTATCACAGTTGGGTATGATGATGGATATAAAGTTTATATATTATATTTATAACATAATTATACATATTTATTAATTATAACATGTATAAATTTTCTAACTTTCTATTCTATAGGGGATATGATAAAATCGCTCATGTGTACGATGGACTACTGCCTCACGAAGCGATGTGATTCGTTTTTCACTAACGCATTACGTGTAAGGTAATAAGGGTAATGATAATGAATATATGTGATATAAATGAAATATTTATTATATTAATGAAATATTTATCATTATTTAATTGAATATAACATTTTATTTGTTATCTTTTTACTCATTGAAAAAAATGATAACGTCGTTCATAAACGTGTGGACTACCACCTCCTCAAAGTGATGTGATTCCTTTTTTCATCACCAAATCACAATAATGATATATATAAGTATATATAATTAAATAATATGGTATTTATGATATTATTATCATTCTGGAAAGATAAATGTTACTTACCTTATTTCTATAATAATCATTGAAATTGGAAATGTTACTCATGCGTGCATACGACCTACTTTCTCCATGATCACAACGTAATTAATTTATCAAAACCAAATTTCACAATTGGTATTAAAAGTATAATTGATGTATAAATATTATAATTATTTCATGATTAATATTCTAGATATGTTTAAATAATTACCTCTTTTATCATAGCCAACCTACCAAAGTCATTTTTGACACATAAGCCGAATATGGACAAAACATCCGACATAAAAAAAATAGATTAAGTAATTATATATAACAAGATAATAAGTGAAATAAAAGTAATAATAAACTTAAAAAATTTATTAAATCAATTAAATAATTAACATAAGTTTATTATTTAGGAATATAAAGATACACGTGACAAGTCAGATTCAAGGTAAAGGACTTCATCTCAATTTTCTTTTGTTGAGGCATATCTTGATGATATGTACCTTTATTATTTTATAAGGTGTATATATAGACCCATTGACATTTTATATCATGAATTTACCTATTCTAATGGTATTTAATGTTTTTTAATGTTATTATTTCATGGGGATTATGATTTATATATTTTCAAAGTAAGAAGGGACTTTTATTCTAACTAAATCCGACTGACCGAAAAGTAATTTTTTTAATTATATTCAAGTAAAGGTCTTATACCTTCATTACAAAGGGCCCTAAAGGGGGGCAGAAATAATGTCATCTAAGTGAATCTTTCTACTCAAAAACCTGACCCTCCCACGGAAGAGAAACCAAACTGTCAAAGATGATAACTCCCTCACCAGGGCGACTGTGGCTTACAAGAGAGTATGTAACAAAATTGGTCTAACTCTAGCTATGGCGGATGATGTGTCCAGAAGCAATTTCTTGGACACACCTTCTGATAATTTAAATCAGGTCCCATGGCACATCAGACCTTCCTTGAACCATCTTAACCAGAGTCCAGAAGCAATTTCTTGGACACACCTTCTAAAGTATACGATGAAAAAAATTTTATTACCACCACAAATTTTATATTATTTATAGATTCCTTTAAAATATTACATGTTTTATTAAATGAAAAACCCATTTCCCCCCTTTTTTTGTATTTTGGTATTGAAAATTTATTTTTTCAAAAGAAAAGTGTATTTTCTTTTGAAAATGGTCTTTTGAAAGAAAATGATATTTTAATATCTGAAAGTGATTTGAATAAAAGTTTAAAAGAGTTTTTCAATTGATAAAATGTTTTATTCATTTTGTGGTTCTTGAACATTATATATAATGGGTGTGTCTAAATAATTCCAGGTGATCCTGTTACAACTTAAATGATGGGTACACCTAGATAGAACTCCAATTCATTGGGTAATTATTATATTCTCTGGAGAATTATATTATAAGTTGTTCCTATGGTTATTCAAATTTGTAAGGGTCCTTTAAGGGTTTTATAAGGGTTTTATGAGATTATATCCTAAGGAACCGACATGAATTTTCTATACTTTCTAATGAGTTTTCATGGAAATCATTTGTTTTCAAAAGGTAAAATAATAAGTTTTTTAAAGGAATGATAATTCCATTTCTGGTAAAAAATATATGTTCTTTAAGAGTATTTTTTCATGGTTTTTCATGTTTTCCACTAGACTAATGGTTTTATTTTTTTATTTCCTTTACTGAGATTTTTGTTCTTATCCTAAGGTTTTAATTTTTTTTTCATAGAATTTATGGATGGATAAGGGAAAGGAAGAGGTCAAGTTGAAAGTCATGGAGATTTTTCATGAAAATAAATAATGTTTTGTTTTAAAAGTTTTACATAGTGGGAAAAATAAATACTGATCATAAGTGTGCACTTTGCATTAAATGGTTTTGTTATATATAAGTTATAACCTAATTCTCTAAAACTCTAAACTTGATAATATCATTAAATGTATGAGAATGAATTATTTACTTAAAACTCAAGATTATTTAATGTTTAAGGCCAAGTCCTTATAGTTGGTATCAAAGGTTTTTTAGATAACTTTATTGGTTATTATTAAGTTAATAGCACGCCCTTGAAATATTTTACCTTATAGTCAAGCTAAAATGATATATCATTTGAATACTACCATGTTGCTTCATCTAAACTATGTCTGTTCAGAATTTTTTTCCATAAAATAAATAATAAAGCTATAACGGGAAGCCAACAAGAGGAAAAAATCCTTCCAAATAAACATCCTGAGATGGTTGGAATTGGAATATAATAGTTTGTTATAGTATTGGATCAATTGACCCAATAAATAAATGGTAGTGGTATCTATACCATAGAGGAACCCGATCTACCATGAAAGAACATGTCTATAGTAGATCATTTCATGAGGAAATATTACCCATCATTTAGTGGATCATCTGACCATGTGGTAGCCGAAGGATGGATCAATTCTCTAGAGAAGATATTTGATGTCATGGGATGTTTGGAACATCAAAAGGTAACTCTTTCCATTTATCATTTTGAATGTTAAGATAATCGATGATGGTCTTTGATTAAGAATTTCAGAGAGAAATATATTATTGATTCCATGGAATGGGAAATATTTAAGGATATTTTCCTTGAGAAATATTTCACTAAGTTTTTTCAACTCTGGATGAAAAAATCCCTAGAATTAAAGAAAAATGATGAAGATTCTATGGCTGAATATGAAAAAAATTCACAATATTGGATAGATATGTGCCATAGTTTATTTGATACACCAATAGAAAAATTAATAGATTTTACTTAGTATTGAAACCAAGTCTATGAAGAGGTTTTTCCATATTAGAATTTAAAATCTATGAGAAAGTTGTTTGTTATTATGAAAAATTGAGATAGAGTTTTCTAACTCTTATGTGCCTTGTGATGATGAGAGTAAGAAGCAGTTAGGAAGATAAGTGATGGGGAAACATGCAAAAAAGATATTTGAAGGTAAGAAAATGATGTTCCCATCTTGTGGTAAGTATGGAAAAAAGCACCTTGTAGAATATCTTATGAAGTGAGGGAAGTGTTACCGATGTGGAAAGTTTATCCATATGGCCCAAGATTACAAGGAAAAGAATCCTGAAGAATCAATGAATGGGGTAACCAATAATGTAACATCCTAGCCTGGGTGACACTCAATGATGCCCTGAGCTGGTTCTCCATATGACCACAAGAACGCCTCCCCATATGCTAGAGGTTGCTGACTAGTAGTGAGGGTTTGGTAAGTCATTCATAGGGATACTATACCCTCTTTTATCAGAGTAAAACACCAGCAGAAGTAAATAAAAAATAACAAAAGCATATATAATTAGAAAATACTCATGTCACAAGATAAACAAATTGGAAATATAATACTCAACTGAAAAGTGAAAACATGCTATACCAATATAAGTGTCAAGTATCTATAATGCAACTAAAAATAAAGACACTAAAACTACCTAAACGGGTCCCGAACCATATCTAGTTCCCTTCTCCAAGATCCATCCCCAATCAGCCACCTATCCCAGGGCCTTTCCCTTATCCAATCCCATAAAAATATAATCTATTCGAGTACCGATCAGGTAGCCTGAATAGGATGTGAGTACAATTCAGTAGGCCACCACCAAAGGTATCTAAAACAAGTCTAGTCCAAAAATAGTGTATGCAGTTCTATAAGAAATAAGTAAAACGCATAAATAACCAATTATTATATTATCATTTATTCTTATTAATAACATTAAATCTAGGGTTCCAAAGGAGACCCATACCCCAATACCAACTTCACCTCGTACCGAATTCTGAAGTGTTCCATAGGCAATATCATATCTTAATACCTTATTATTGCCGAAGTTAGAAGTATTTAAAGGTGTTATTATATCTTAGTACCCGATTAAACTCATGCTGGAGTTTGAATATTCTTGTGTGAGGCCATAACTCAGAGTTCCATTATTTCCATTCTTTAATTTCACATTTATAAGCCACATTGAAAAAGTTACCAATATCACAAACATAATTAAGATGACCATGTTACCATGCTTAATACTCAATAGAATGACTGTGTTCCCATTATCTTTACTCATAAGCATAATGACCATGTTACCATGTATACTTCTCAATTTAGAATGACCATGTTCCCATTATTTATCATATAATTAATTTACCAATTAATTATCCACCCCAATCCCATTACTATTTCTACAATTAGTTAAACACATCCTTTCCATTAGTTAACTCAACAATTAACTAAGTGCTTCAAACCATTAATTAATTCATCAATTAATTAATCAGTATTATAATTCATATTCCATAATTAATTTTCCAGAATTAATTATCTCATTATAATATCAACTTTCCATAATTAATCCCACAATTAATTATCTAGATCATATTATCAAAGGAACATCATTAATCCATAATTAATTATCTCAACTTAGACATTTCAATATCTCATAATTAAACTTTTGATTAATTATCTAGATTACAACCCCTACCTCTTATAATCAATTTACCTAAATTAATTATCTAATAGGGTATCCCCATAGTCTCATGATTAATCCTCCAATTAATCACATATTTCAACAAAGCTTCAATAAAAAAAGTGGTCAATCTAATCAATATAATTATAAAAAATAAATTGCTAAAGGATGTTAGAAATTCTAAATTTTTTCACATACATATCAAATCCAAGACTATGGGAATTTTATTTAGAACACCTACCTTGGTTCATTGACGGATTTTTTCCTAACAGAAATCCCCAAAATCCGAGCAGCATAATGACATAGATCAGAGATTCCAAACCTAAATCCCTAAATCAAGATATCAAAATATCAAGATCTAATCAATATAGATCTAGATATACAATCCCAGATCTAGATATCACCACATATATTTAGATCTGAATAAACAAAGGATAAACTCCACTGAAAGATCAAGATAAGAAGAAGTAATGATCAAGATAGGCATCAAGATGAAATCCACTTACCAGGAGAAGAGCAGAACTTTGATTCGGGATTTGAATCTTGAAGAACGGAGGTCGAACGACCTTAGAACCCCTC
This sequence comes from Viscum album, assembly GCA_963277665.1. Classification (NCBI taxonomy): domain Eukaryota; kingdom Viridiplantae; phylum Streptophyta; class Magnoliopsida; order Santalales; family Viscaceae; genus Viscum; species Viscum album. The sequence goes on along the minus strand of OY728130.1, from coordinate 1,595,969,758 downwards.
CAAAAATCTCTGAGATCATCCAAAATACATCAAGCCAGATCCTAGGTTAAAATGTGGGTGTTTCTGGGGTTCGAAGAATTTTTAAAATAATTTTCTAAAGAAATAAAACCATGCACACGGTTTTCCCTGGAAGGGGTGTACGATTACCTGGGTTTAGGCACATGGTTTTTCAAAGCATGCAAAAAATGTGGACAACCCCCCTATCCTTCAACTTTGTTAAAAGCCCACCTGAATGTACCCTGAAACATAAATCCAAACAAAGGTACTTAAAAAAAACCGAAATTACCTGAAAACATGCTCGAGATGACTCTAGAGAAGGTCAGGGTCTTAAAATCTCCTCAACTTATAACAACTCGTCATCGAGCTATACTTCCAAGCCTTTATAATATTTAGATCCAAAAATATTAGTCAATTAAGCCCTCATATCTACTTCTCTTTCCCAATTTTCCTCATGTATATGTCCATGTTTCCATAATGCATGAACTATCAGCACAATATTTCCCCACAATACTTTCTCACTGTGATCTAACACATGCATTAGATGCTCCTCAAAGGATGCATCTATATACAGGTCAACCTCATCCACATTGATCACATGAGAAGGGTTGGGGTGATACCACCAAATTTTTGATACATGGAAAACATCATGAATAGAACTGTATCTATGTGGAAGAGCTAATCAGTATCCCACTGACCCGATTCTCCCCACTATCTCAAACGACCCAACAAACCTGGGTGCCAACTTTCCCTTCCTTCATATCCTACGGTGACCCAACCTAGGCGACACTTGAAGTAACACATGATCACCCTCTGAAAACTCTGGTGGTCATCTTCATTTTTCATCATTCGATTTCTATCTACTATGATCCATATCCATATGTTTCCGAATCAACTATACCTGCTCTGACATCTCCTACACAAGACTCGGTCCCAAAAACTATGACTCACCAGCCTCCATCCAGCATAGCAGTGACCTAAATGGCCTACCATAAAGAGCCTCATATGGTTCCATATATATAGTTTTCTGATAAATATTGTTATAGGTGAACTCCACTAAATCCAAGTGCTTTTCCTAAGATCCGCCAAAGTCAAAAACATATGCCCATAACATATCCTCAAGCACCTGTATAGTATGTTTCAACTGCCCGTTTGTCTGTGGGTGGAAATCCATACTCAATAATACCTTTATACCAAGCACTTTCTAAAAGACCTTCCAGAAGCATGAAGTCAAGCCTGAATCATGATCTAAAAATATAGTTTGTGGCACTCCATGCAGACAAACTATCTCCCGAATGTACACTTCTCCCAACCATTTTACTCTAAAGGTTTACCTTATAGGTAAGAAATTATCTACCTTTTTCAGTCAATCCACAATGACCCAAATAGAATTATTCTTCCTAATATTCTTTGGAAGACCCACCACAATGTACACTGTCATGCTGTCCCACTTTCATTCTGGAATAAGAAATAATTTTAGTAAACCTACAGGCCATTGATGCTACGTCTTCACCTACTGATAGGTGAATCACCTTTTCACAAATCCTAATATTTACTTTTTCATTCCTGGCCACCAAAACTATCTTCATAGGTCATGGTACATTTTGGTTAAACCCGGATTCACTGCCCACTTTGAGGCATGAAATTCCTGCATGAGCTCCTCTAGTATGCTCACAGGTACCATAAATTGATTATTCACATAGATGATATCATACTCATCTATCAACCATTCTGAAGATGTCTCCTCACCTTGAAAACTTTCCCTCAAGTCTAAGAACTCTAGATCCTCATACTGTCTATCCCTAATCCGTCTCAAAATCATAGACTCCTCTGTAACTGAAATTAGAGTAATATACTCTTAACTCTCCCAAACCACCACATGCATTTCAGCTAGTAGGGTCACCATCTTCCACTCTGCACTCGACTCTTGAAGCATCTAAGTATGAGTTTTCTTGCTCAAGGAATCAGCCACATTTTTTCCCTTCCCGGGTGTATATGCTAGTTCAAAATCGAAAGACTACATATAATAAACCCATCTCCGCTGCTGAAGATTCAAATCACACTGTGAAAATATATACTTCAATCTCTTGTGATCTATATAGACTGTAAAATTTTCTCCCAAAATATTGTTTCACCAACACTTAAGAGAATAAACCACTACTTCCAACTTGAGTTCATGCATAGGGTAATTCTGCTCATGATGCCTCAACTACTGAGACCCATACACCACAACTCGATCTAACAACATCAGCACAACTCCAAGTCTGATCCCAGAAGAATCAAAATAAATTGTATACTCCTCACCTGATTGAGGTGGGATCAAAATTGGTGTCGATGTTAAGCGCTTCTTAAACTCTTAAAAAGCTCTCTCACAAGACTCTGACCATTTAAAATTTACTCCCTTTTTGTTCAAGCCTGAAAACGGTGCTACCAAATAGGAAAATTCTTGGATTAATCTACTATAATATCCAACCAATCCCAAAAATCTTTAGATATCAAAAACATTCTTGGGATTCTACCAAGAAACCATTGTCTGAACCTTCTATAGGTTCACTAACACACCTTCCTCCAAGATGATATACCCTAAGAAGCATACCTGGTCAATACAAAACTGAAACTTAGATATCTTGGTGTATAGATGATGCTCTCTTAGTGTACCCAGGACGATGTCAAGATGTTGGGCATGATCGTCATGAGTCTTGGAGTACACCAAGATATTGTCCACAAACACCACAAAAAACTGATCCAGATACAAATGGAAGATTATATTCATCAAATCCATAAACACTACTGGTTTATTTGTCAACCCAAATGACATTAAAACAAACTCATAAAGTCCATACCTGCTTCTGAAAGAAGTCCTTAGTATATCAGAAGTTTGAACTCTCAATTGATGATACCCTGATCTCACATTGATCTTTAAAAACACACAAGCTACCTTCAATTGGTAAAATAGATCATCAATACATGGAATATGATATCATTTCTTCATAGTAATTTTGTTCAAATTCCGGTAATTGACACAAAAATGCAAACTCCCATCAGCCTTCTTTGAGAACAAAATAGGTGATCCCCAAGGCGACGTACTTGGATAGATAAATCATATATCCTCCAACTCCTCCAACAGAGTCTTAAGCTCTTGAACCTTAGTCAGTGACATTATTTATAGTGGAATAGATACTGGATCAGACCCTAACATGAGATCAATAGTGAATTCCACATCTCTCTCAGGTGGTATCCATAAGAAATATTCAAGAAAGACATCCTGAAATAGTTCCACTACTAGTGGAAGGACATCTTGTCTAACAACCTCATCATCCAACAGAAGACAAGAAATATAAGATGTGATCTCTTCCAGTTGCTAAGTAATAATACTTTCTCAGCCTTCCTAGATATCCCACTCTCCACAATGAATATACTAGTCACCCTTAGAAGATGTAAACATAACCATCCTATGGTAATAGTCTATGTGGTATCGGTATGCGACTAGCCAGTCTATAACCATAATTAGGTTGAAGCCTATCATATCAAGGACATAAATATCCCATAGAAAATGGTATTCCCTAATCTCTAGAAAACATTTTTTCATAGACATATTTCTCTAGACCATAATCCCAATGGTGTATCTATAATCATTACCCCAGTCAAAAAATCCACCATTATGATCAAACCATGAACAAGTTTTGCAGATATAAAGGAATGAGAGGCTCTAGTATCAAACAAGGCACTAAATAAAGTAGAAGTTACTATAATAGTACCTCTCACTATCGATGGTACAACCTCTCTATTCACAAGTGTAGGCTGTATTACATGAAACTATGTTACCCCTCTTCCCTGTGATTCTATCTAACTCCCCTGAGTAGCACCACTATACTGATATGGGTGCTCCTTCCCAGAAGCACCATGTCTACTACCTCTACCAACTCAGCCAGTATATCTCCAACTACCAGCCCAATTTGGCGTAGAAGATCCTCTTACTACACTTTGACTCTGCCCAGATTCTCCTTTAGTACCAGTCTATCACTAAGACCTGTAGAATTTCTATAGATGTCCCATATTTCCATAATATTGACACTCTACTGGTGGTTAGGAACAATGTCGATGACATTGTCCTGGTCTACCACACTGATGACAGATCACCTTAGTAAGGTCCTATCTAATTGAACCTCTTGTCTACATACTCTGCTTCTAAAAACCTTGGATAAAGTTATCATAATGACGCTTTCTTCTCTAGGAAGTTTCACCTTCTGAGTTTCTAGTAAAAACTACCTCTCCAACACCAGGAGCCTTCTTTAGGTTCCCTTCAACTATGAGATCCTGACCCACCACTTCCATAAACTTCTTCAGACTGAATATATTCTCTTGGGACTTAATTTTACACTTAAGTCCATCCTGAAAATGTTTCACCGTAACTACCTCATCTCCTACTAATGTTGGAGAAAAATGTTGTAGATCTATGTAGTGTCCAGCATAGTCCATCACCGACATGATCCCCTGTATCAAATGTATGAACTCGATAGATTTATCTTGCCTCAACATATCTGGATAAAAATATTCCAAGAACCTCTCTAAGAAGTCCTTCCACAACATACCTTCTATCTATCCAATTCGCGCCTGGATGTCCCATAAGTGCTTCGCTGATCCCTATAGCATATAAGCGACCAACTTGACCCTCCTCTCAAACAAAGTCTCCAAATGGTCAAGTATTGTTTCTATGGATTCAACCCAGAATTCATCTCCCTCAGGTCTATCCTCTCCAGTAAAATTCAGAGGGTGCTACAACTGAAACTCCCTTGTCAACTCAGAAATATTTTTCACAACTCCCCCTAGGTCTCTTTCCATGAATTGCATGAAGCGAGCGAAGTTCTCTCGAAACTTATCCCCTTCATCTTAAACTATCATGATCTATACCTCAAGTTCCATAACTGGAAAAACATTCCTAGGCATACCCCTCAGTCATCCCCTCAACAAGCATCATGGAGGAATACTCTATATAAAGACAAAAACATGTATCAGGTATCATATCACAACCTTATAAAATTTACATAAGAGGAAATAATCACAACAAGTCTACCCCCACATCACCACACAGTAAAAACTGAGGCGCTATCACAACCCTTAACCATCCTATACCTAGGTTTTGGTTAACAAGGGTAAACACACGATCTTAACAAAGTTTCTCATTTATATACCCAATTATTCTCATTTTTCATAATTTTAAAATCTTACTCAATTCATGTTAGGCACCATTTTTCATTTTAATCTCATAAATAAGGAAAATAGTTCAAGTTCAACAACTTACCCATAACCCGTTTTCCTATGCGTGCCTAAAATAATGCATGTCACAATAACCCTAAGTGCCTCGATGTATGTAGACTCAAATATCATGCCATTTGGGGCCACAAATCAATACTAAAAAATTCTTCAAAACAATAATCACATCACACCACAAGTGAATCACCCAAGGTGAAATAATATTCAATAGTAAAAAAAAAAAACAAAAATCCCACCCTGAGTACTTGGGTTTTCCCCCGTACATGGGTTTGCAACTCTCATGTGCGAGCTCATTACCAAGTCCCGACTCTTCCTAGTCTCCTATATAACTTTCCCAAAATAGTAATACTAAATAATAAGAAAGAAAAATGGAGCCTCTAATACCACTTTGTAATGTCCCATCCCAGGTGCCACCTAACGGTGCCCCGAGCCAGTTTTCCACATGACCTCAAGTGTGCCTCCCTTTATACTAGAGGTCATTGACTAGCAGTGAGGATATGGTAAGTCATTCATGGGGATACTATACCCTCTTTAATCAGAGTAAAACACTAGAGGAAGTAAATAAACAATAGAAAAATCATATATAATTATAACAATACTCATGTCACAAGATAACTAAACCGAAAATACAATACTCAAATGAAAAGTGAAAACATGCTATTCCAATATAAGTGTCAAGTTTCTATAATGAAACTAAAAATAAAGACACTATGACTACCCAAATGGGTCCCGAACCATGTCTGGTTTCCTCCTCCAAACTCCATCCCCAATCAGCCACCTATCCTAGGGCCTTTACCCTTATCATGTCCTATGACAATATAACCTATTCAGGTATCGATCAGGAAGCCCAAATAGGGTGTGAGTACAACTCAGTAGGCCACCACCAATGATGTTTAAAACAATTACAGTCCAAAATATAGTGTATGTAGTTCTATAATAAAGAAGTACAATGCATAAATAATCAGTTATTACATTATAATTTATTCTTATCTAACTACATTAACTTCAAGGTTACCAAAGAGACCCATACCCCAATACTAACTTCATCTCATAATGAAGTCTGAAGTGTTACCTAGGTAATATCATATCTTAATACATTCTTCTTATCAAATATTGAAGTATTCAGAGGTGATATGATTTCATAGTACCTGATTCGACTCATTTTAGAGTTTTAATATTCTTGTGTGAGGCCATAACTCGGTGTGCCATTATTTCCATTATTTAATTTCACATTTATAATCCAAATTTCCAAAGTTACCAATATCACAAACATAAGTAATATGACCATGTTACCATTCTTACTCCTCAATAGAATGACCATGTTCCCATTCTATTTACTCATAAGAATAATGTCCATGTTACCATGTATACTTCTCAATTTAGAATGACCATGTTCCCATTATCTTTACTCATAAGTATGATGACCATGTTACCATTTGTACTTCTCAATTTAGAATGAACATGTTACCATTATTTATAGCATAATTAATTTACCAATTAATTATTCACCCCAACCCCTTACTAATTCAACAATTAGTTAAACACATCCATTCCATTAGTTAACTCAAAAATTAACTAAGTGCTTCAAACCATTAATAAATTCATCAATCAATTAATTAGTATCACAATTCATATTCTACAATTAATTTTCCATAATCAATTATCTCATTATAATCTCAACTTTCCATAATTAATCCAACAATTAATTATCTATATCATATTATCAAAGGCACATAATTAATCCACAATTAATTATATCAACTTAGACATTTTAATATCTCATAATTAATCTCCCGATTAATTATCTAGATTACAACCCATACCTCTTATAATAAATTCCCCCAAATTAATTATCTAATAGGGAATACCCTTAGTCTCATCATTAACTCCCTAATTAATCACCTATTTAAACAAAGCTTTGATAAAACAATTAGTCAATCCAATTAACTTAATTATATAAAATCAATTTCTAAAAAATTCTGGAAATTATATATTTTTTTCATATACATATCAAATCCACAACTATTGAAATTAGATTTAGACCACCTACCTTAGTTGATGGATGTTTTCCCAACAGAAATCCCTAAAATCTGAGCAGCACAATGATGTAGATATGAGATTCTGGATCTAAATCCCTAATTCAAGATATCAAAATATCAAGATCTAATCGATCTAGATATAGATATATAATCCTAGATCTAGATATCACCACATAGATTTAGATATAAATAAATAGAGGATAAACTCGAAAAAAAATATTATTAGAAGAAGAAGGAATGATTGGGATAGGCATCAGGATGAAATCCACTTACCGAGAGAAGATCAAATATTTGATTTGGGATTTGAATATTGAAGAACGGAGGTCGAACGACCTTAGAACCCCTCCAGAAAGATATGGGATCATCCAACATATATCAATCCCAAGACTAGGTCTAAATGAGGGTGTTTCAGGGGTTTGAGGAAATTTTAAAAGAATTTTCGGAAGAAATAAAACTACACACACAGTTTACCTTTGTAGAGAAGAATGGTTAGGGAAACTATGCACTAATCATGCATACCTCACTGTATAGGGTCACAAGGTTATCTGGGTTTAGGCACATGGTTTGTTAAACTATGCACAAATCGTTCACAAACCCCTATCCTTCAACTTTATTAAAACTCCACCCAAACACACCCTAAAACATAACTCCAAAAAAGGTACTTAAAAACAACCAAAAGTACCTGAAAATATGCTCAAGATGACTCTAGAGAAGGTTGGGATCTTACAGATAACCATCAAATGGTAAGATGTTTTAGTTTCAATGAGTTGGGTCATTATGATAATGTGTTCCTTAAGTTAGTAACTCAGGCTGGAAATCATCAAAATTGGAAGAAAAAGGGTGTGGAAAATATTTTTCTACTACTATAGTTGATATTGGTCCATCAAATGAAGTGGAGATAGGTATGTTACTTGTGTATTCAAATTATTTCAATACCCTGTTTGACTCTTGATCTTCACATTATTTCATTTCTAAGAAATTTTCAAGTAAATTGTGAATATCACCTCATGAAAGTAAGATATAAATTTTGATGAAAACTCTGTGTGTAAGTATTAAAGTAACTAATATTTATTGGAATCTTATTATTATCATCAGTGGGATGGTATTTCCTATAAATCTTATTGAACTGGTCATATTAGAGTTTGATATCATTATTGGTATGTATTTGATTTTAGTTTATCATGATAATATATATTTAAGAGCTAATAAAGTTGTGTTAAATGATTTCATGCCTTTTATAACTTACCATGAAGCTAAGAATTTGATTAGATATTGAAGTGAAATTTACCTAGATCATATTGTAAAAAATAAAGAAACTATTCAAATTAGTGATGTTCTAGTAGAGAATGAATACATGGATGTTTTCCTAGATGATTTTCCTAGTGTAATTATTGATCAAGAGGGTGAGTTTACTATTGGCTTAGTTCTTTATGCTAATCCTATTTCTAAAATCCCTTATCAAATGGATCAAGTTAAACTTTTAAAATTGAAAAAGAAATTACTAGAGTTGTTATATAATGGTTTAATACAACCTAACACTTCACCATGGGGTGATCCAGTCTTTTTTGTTAAAAATAAAGATAGTTCAATGAGACTTTGAATTGACTACAGATCTTTGAATAACATCACTATTAAGAAAAAATATCCTTTACCTCATATCGATGATTTATTTGATCAACTTCAGGAAGATTAATTTTTTTTAAAGGTTTACCTGAGGTCGGGGTACCATAATTTGAATGTAAAGGAACAATACATTCTAAAAACCATGTTTCTGACTAAATATGATCATTATGAGTTTGTAGTTATGCTATTTAGATTGTATAATGAACATACTGTATTTATGGACCTTATGAATAGAGTTTTTCATGAGTTCTTGGAAAAGTTTTTGGTTGCGTTTATTATTGAAATTTTGGTATATTATAAAAGTAAAGAAGGACATGAAAGATACATAAAGATTGTTTTGAAAACCTTAAAATAAAATAAATTGTATGGGAAATTTAGTAAGTGTGATTTTTTGTTGAAAAAAATTTCTTTCCTTGGAAATATTGTTTATAAAGAGGGAATAACTATTGAACCTATAAAAATGGAAGTTTTTAGGAAAGTAAAAGACCCATAAATATCATATACATTCACAGTTTTCTTGGATTAATGTATTAATACTGATGGTTAATTGAAAATTTTTCTTGGTTGTTTAGACCACTGACTAAGTTAACTTGAAAAGGAGTTAAATTAATATAGAAAAAAGAATGTGATGATTGTTTTCAAGAATTAAAAGGAAGATTTGTAAATGATCTAGTTTTGTCCTTGATATCAAAAAATGGATAATTTTTCATCTACAATTATGATTATCTAAAAGGACTTGGTTATTTCCTAATATAGAATGATCAGGTAATTGCTTACGCTTCATGTCAGTTGAAACCTCATGACTTAAATTACCCTACACATTTTCTGGAATTAAATGTTGTGGTTTTTGTCTTTAAAAATTTGGAGGCATCATTTATATAGAGTAAAGTGTGAAATATACACCGATCACAAAATTTTTAGGTATATATTCACTTAGAAATAATTGAACATGAGATAGAGAAGATGGCTAAAGCTGATTAAGGATTATGATTGCATGATTCACTACCATCCTGAAAAACTAAACAAAGTGGATGATGGTTTGAGTCAAAAAATAATTTTATATTAACCATATTATGTTTGGAACATGACCTTTTGGTTAACAATTTGATATATTTTGGCCTAGAAGTTGTGAATGTAGCAACATCCTCTATTTTTTTTTCAGGTTTTAGTGTAGTTGACTTTGTTAGAAAGAATTAAGAAATCTTATAAGGAGGATCAGTCTTTATAGGAAAAGTTAGAATCCCTTAATAAAGGTAAGTTTCCTAATTTTAATATAAATGAAGAATGTTTTATAATTTTTGAAAAGATTATGCATTCCTTATGATTCCTAGTCGAGAAAATATTTGTTGAGTGAAGCTTATAGTTCTCTATTTTCCATTCATTTGGGAAGCACTAAGATGTACGGTGACCTTTGGGAGTATTACTGATGGGATGGAATGAAAAGAGATATTGCTGAATTTGCCATGGAGTGTTTGAATTTTCAGTAGTTTAAATAAGAATAAAAATTACCAAAGGGGATGCTTCAACCTTTTCTAGTGCCAGAGTGGAAATAGGAAAATATGTCAATGGATTTTGTGGTAGGATTGCTAAAGACTTCTCAAGGTAATTATGTGATTTGAGTTATTATTAATCGATTAACTAAATCTACACATTTCCTTCCCATTAGAGATATAATGTATTTAGATCATATTTCTCAACTATATCTAAATTAGATAGTTAGGTTACATGTAGTTCCTCTCTCCATTATATCAGACTATAATATTAGGTTCACATCTAATTTTTTGAAAGGACTTCAGAATTCATTGGGTACTGAATTAAATTTTAGTACATCTTTTCATCCTCAATATGATGGATAGTCTAAAAAGATAATTCATAACATGGAAGAAATGATTTATTTTTTTCAATGGATTACCAGGGAATTTGGGATCAATATCTTTCTTTGTTTGAGTTTTCTTATAATAACATTTTTTATTCTAGTATACAGATGGCACAATTTGAGGCATTGTATGGAAAACGGTGTTGAACAACATATTTTTGGAATGAAGTATGATAAAGGAAGTTTACTGGACTATATTTAGTAGAGTAAATGGATGAGAAGGTGTATTTTATTTAGCAACACATGAGGATGGCTTAGAACAAGCAGAAGAGTTATGTGGATAACCATAGGAAAGAACTTTCTTTCATGGTAGGTGATCATGTATTTATCAAAGTTTCTCCATAGAAAAGTGTTATAAATTTTGGTAAAAAAGAGAATATAATCCTATGGTTCATTGGAATATATAAGATCCTATATAAATTTGGACTAGTTTCCTATCAAGTGTCTTTACCTTTAAGTTTATCTCAGGTGCACAACATATTTCATGCGTCGATGTTAAGAAAATATATGCCAGATTCATCTCATGTTTTGAGCCCTGAAGTAGTTCTGTTGGAAGAGAATATTTCTAATAAGGAATAGACAATTTAGATTCTTTTCCAAAGTTAGAAAGTGTTGTGGAATAAGGTGATTTACTAGGTTAATATTTTATGGGAAAACCATATGGTTTAAGAGGCAACATGGGAGTATGAAAATTCTATGAGGGAAAGATATCCACACTTGTTTAATAAGTGAATAAAATTGCGAGGACATAATTTATAAAAGGGGGGAATAATTTAACAATATAGTTAATGATAGAATAAACCATTTTCATATTTATTAATATGAATTAGATAGTTATTTTAGTTATAAAAATATTAAGTAATTTGTTAATCAAAAAAGAAATAATTTTAACTAAACTCTTTTCTTATATGGTTTTATTTAAAAGATTAATTTATAAATTTTAGAATTTTAATTTGATAAAATGAATATAATTTTTAAAATTATAATATAAAAATTTAATTTGGGTAACTTTTTTGTGATTTTTTGGAAAATATTGATTTTTCAGTGAATAGTGAAAAATACATATTTTTGTAAAAAGTATTTTATTTTCAATAAATTAAGTAAGTTAAAAGTACCAATATATTTTTAATATATTTTAAAGTAAAATAAATATAATTTATTTATATTTAATCAAATTAATTACTTTTTAATCAACTTCATATTGGTTTTTAGTATAAGTTTTTTTGGGTTTAAAAAAAAGTTTTTTCTAAAAACTGTTTTAAAATGCATAACATTTCTCCATTTTAATTAATTAAAATAATACCTGATGGGGAATGTTTAAAATGAAAAATTTATATTATATATACTTAAATATTAATTTAAATTCGTAAAATTATTAATAGTATCAATAGAGTTAATATTGAATCATCTTTTGCATAAAATATACACTTCTTAAAAACCCGCTTTCTCACCGCATCTAGAGGATTAATTAAAATTAAAATTTTCCACTTATGTGAATTGAATTTAAAAAAATGGATCCAATATTTTGAATCAGAATAATTTATAATATATAATAAAGTAAATTTAATTTTTTTACCAAAATTAATATTGAAAATAGTAAAATTTAATTACTACAATTAAGGTAAAAATGAGTTTACTGGGGTTAAACTAAAAAGATAAGGGTACAAATGATCTATAAAATTGTCAAAAAACTATTTTATGACCATAAATAGACCATTAAACCTATAAAGATCAATAATGGTCCATTTTTTTATCTTTTTTAAATATGAAAAATGTTGGAGCACTCAATTCTTTTCAAAAATACCAAGTTTGTCCTCTCCCTCACTTATAAAAGGACACCCCTTCTCCTCCTCTATTCATACCTTAAAAAACCATTGGTTTGACAAATAACTTCTAAAATAACTTCCTAAATTCCCTATTATAATCCTATAATCCTTATTTTGGGAATAAATTCAACCAAGGAAGGTCTTTGGTGCAAACCAAAAGAAGTTACCCAAAGAAGTGGTAACGTTCTTCAACGAGCATCTTTATTTTATTTATTCATCCACACCATTAAATTATTATTATAACATGATGATATAATAAAATTAGTATATTAAATATAATTAGATGTTATTATATTAATATCATTACCTAAACGATCTCCACTTCCATCAAATAGATTACAAAATCATCATTCGTGTGTACGAAGGACTATCGCCTTGCGGACCGATATCAATTGTTTATCCATTACCACCTATCAAGGTTGGTTATGATGATGGATATAAAGTTTATATATGATATTTATAAAATAATTATACCTTTAGAGTCATTATATAATTTATACCTTTTTTTACTTTCCATTCTATAGGGGATACAATAACGTTGCTCGTGTGTACGACATACTACCGCCTTGTGAAACGATAAGATTTGTTTTTCAATAACATGGGTAATAAGGGTAAATATAATTAATATATGTAGTATAAATGAAATATTTATGATATTAATGACATATTTATCATTATTTAAATATAATATATCAATTTATTTCTTACCTTTTCACTCACTGAAAAAAAATATGATAATGTCGTTCGTGGACGTGTGGATTGCAACCTCCTCAAAGCGATTTGATTTCTTTTGTTATCACCACATCATAAGAATGATATATATAAGTATATATAATTAAATAATATGTTATTTATTATATTATTATAATTTTTTAAAGATAAATTTTACTTAACTTCTTTCCATAATGATCATTGAAAAATGGAAATGTTACTCATGCGTACGTACAACCTACCATCTCCATGATTATTGCCTACTTAATTTATCAAAACAAACTTTCATGATTGGTATTAAAAGTAAAATTGATGTATAAATAATATAGATTTTTTTTTATTATTATATATATTTTTAAATAATTACCTATTTTACCATAGTCAACCTACCAAAGTCATTTTTGACCCATAAGCTGAATATGGTCAAAAAATCCGATGTAAACTTAATTGATTAAGTAATTACATATAACATGATAATAATTGAAATAAAATTAATAATAAAATTTTAAAAAGTTATCAATCAATTAAAAAATTCACATAATTTTATTATTCTGGAAGATAAAGACACACATGACAAGTCATACTCAAGGTAAGAGACTTCATCTCAATTTACTTTTGTTGAGGCATATCTTGATGTTATGCACCTTTATTATTTTATAAGGTGTATATATAGTCCATTTGATATGTTATATTATGAATTTATATATTCTCATGGTATTTAATGTTTTTTAAAGTTATTATTTCTTGGCTATTATGATTTAAGTATTTCAAAAGTGAGAAGGTACTTTTCTTCTAAATAAATACTCTTTTAGAGTTTTCCTTCAAACTACCTTTATCTTTTTTGTTCATGTTTTTAATATTACTTTTGAAATGTTTTTATATGGACATAAAATATTTATAAATTTCATTTTATTTCCCTTTTACTTTATTACAATGGTTTTCAAAAGGAATATTTTTATGTGTTTTTAAAAAAAATGTTTTAACAAATGTTAAATGAAATGTTCTAAAGTATACAGCGATAATGACTTTTCCTTCCATCATGAATTTTATTTGATTTATAGATTAATTTTCAATATTACATGTTTTATTAAATTAAAATCACTCTTTCCCATTTTTTGGTATTTTGGTATTGAAAATTGTTTTTTTCTAAAGAAAAGTACAGTTTTTAATGAAAATGGGATTTGAAAGAAAATGGTACTTTAATATCTAAAAGTGAATTGCATATGAGTTTAAAAGAGTTTTTAAAATGATAAAATATTTTATTCATGTTTTGGTTCTTGGAAATTATATACTATGGGTGCACCCAGATAGTACTGGGTGATCCAATTATAGTTTAAACAACCGGTGCTCCAATATAGCGCTCCAATGCATTGGGTAATGGTTATGTTCTCTAGAGAATTATATTGGAAGTTGACCATATGGTTATTCAAATTTTTAAGGGTTATGTAATGGTTCTATAAGAGTTCTATGAGATGATATCCCAAGGTACCTACATGAATTTTCTATTCTTACTAATGAGTTTTCATGAAAATAATTTGTTTTCAAAATATAAAATAAATGATCTTTTTAAAGGAATTATAATTACCTTTTTGGGTAAAAAATATTTTTCTTTTAAAAGGATTTTCATAGGTTTTCATGTTTTTCACTAGACTAATGGTTTTATTATTTTTTATGTCCCTTACCAAGGTTTTTTTCTCATATCACATTTTTAAAATGTTTTTCACAGGATTAAAGGATGGGTAAGGGAAAAGAAGTTGTCAAGTTGAAAGTCGTGAAGAGTTTTCGTGAAAATAAATCGTGTTTTGTTTTAAAAGTTTTATATGGTGGAAAAATGGATATTGATTGGATGTGTCCAATTTTTATTAAATGGTTTTGTTATGTATAAGTTATGACATAATTATCTAAAACTCTAAACCTGAAAAGAGCCTAAAATGTAAGAGAATGAATTCTTGACTTAAAACTCAAGATTGTGTAATGTTTAAGAATGTGTCCTTATATTTTTCCTTATGGAAATTATTAAAATATTGATTTCATGATAGAATATAAAATTAATATATATTTATTTTATGTTTATGATTATATAATGGTAAAATATTTGTCATGTCATTAAAATTAAAAGTAAGTAAATATATACATTTTTTGTCATAAAAAACAAGATTATTAAGGATGATTTTTTGAATGGTAACCAATTCATAACCTATTTAACTCCATAAATTCTGGAATTTTATGAAAAATATACCTTGATATATATTGAGTTCCTATAACTATTTAAATATATCCATTTAACAATACAAATACACTATAATAGTTTTGGATATTATGAACTGAGCAACCTCAAAATGACCAATGTGAACTATAATAACATATTAAATGAATTAAACATGATAATAAGTTAATTAAAAGGAATAATAATAATAATAAAATTAACAATAAAAATGTTCTTAATAAATTAAATAATTAAAATAATTTTATTATCTAGGATGTTAGATAACTTATGAAGTGAGCCGAGATTCGAGGTAAGGGATCTTCCGAACCACCCTCATTACTTTTGGGTTACAAATTCTCTATCTTTTCCCCCCATTTACCTTTATATTATTATCATGTATTAATTTATTATTATATATATTCATTAAATATATACCCAATATAATTTACCTTTCATTTTTGGGGATAATACATGTTCTTCAAGTTCCCTTCTTAATTCCTTCTTTTAAGTAAACTCAAAAAAGGGAACTAGTCTAATTCTTATCTATTTTCATATAATACTAAATATAATATTTTAAACCTTATATGGTTTATAAAAACACTCATTATATCATGTAAAACCATTTGGGTTCATTTTCATCTTTAATAAAATACTACGCTCTTACTTTCTTTAACATCTTTTTACCCTTTTTTATTAAAACCCCAATTAAAAAGTTCATTTACAAACTTATTTCTCCACTCTTTTTATGTCATCACTTTAATTGAAATTAATTTTTATGACCTATTTATCTTATTTAATTTATGAACATCCAATAATTATTTAATTAATTCTTTCATGTTAATATTTATGTTAGGTCATTTGGTTATTCTCTAAGACAATATTATGCAACCCTTTTCATTTTCATGGGTTTTATTTATGCTTATGACTTATAATTGATTTACTTATATAGAAAACATATGAATGTGTATTTTATGAATGAGTTGGGTGTTCCCATAATTATATATACCTCCAATGCATTGGGTAATGTTTAAGTCTCTGGAGATATGATGTTGGAATTATCCGGTTAGGTGATTCCATTAAAATATGGTGTTGAAATTAACCAATTAAGTGATTCCTTTAAGATATGATATTGGAATTATCTAGTTATATTATTACATTAATACATGACTATTTTAATTATCTACTTAGCTGATTCCATTAAGTTCTTAGTAGTGAGTCTTGACATATTTTTATGATATAATGTTTTATGTTGTTTCTATATTCCTATGTTTCCATGAACTTATGATATCATATTCTGTATACCATGATTCCATGTGATTAAATATGATCCTCCTCATTTATGATATCATGTAATAACCCTTTAATCATATGTTATACTTTATTATTTAATTATTCCATTTCTCTCATGATCAAATGGTTTATGATCTATGTCTCATTATAATTATTTTACTCCTTACCAAGCATTTGAGAACACTACTTTCTTATGTTTCACTATTTCCCTAAGAATTTAAATCAAAGGGTTTTGTATAGACTATATAAATTCATGGATAATCTTTATAGGTGGAATTTACTTTGCATTGATAGTTAAATATAGAAACATAACTTATTCCCAAATACACTGAACTTTCGATCTTGGGATTTGGTTGTAACTATTTTGATACTTATAAATGAATGTATGTTTACCACCAGACCCGAGAGTGTAGGTTTAGGGAATCTTAGTTTGTATTAAAGTAGAGTTTTGTTATTTTTGAGAACTATGATTGATAATATTTGGGTATATATCCTTATAGATAAAAACTTTTCCTATTGCAAACTTGTATAATTATAGCTAGTATGGCCATATAAGATTAACATTTACTAATTATTTATGATGTTTCCTTAGAATATATGACAATTAAGTGAAAATCTAGGTTTAGTATCATGGAATTAGTAAGTTTTTATAAATGAGTAAAATTGAAAGGGTTCGATTTATTTATGGGGAGTATAATGTAACATCCAATATTTCAAATGAATATTTTTAATAAATTTTACTCTTAAATTAACTATATAAATATTATAATAATTTATTTGTTTGTATTAATAATGATATATTTATTTTCTCAATTACTTTTATATTTTTCAACTATAATGTAATTTTATATATTATAATGGTTTTATAAAATCACTTTTACTATAATTTTATTAATAGTTTTATTTTCATGGTAGTTAAGTCATTATAAGATAATGGTAAAATATTATTTTCACAATAAAATAATACCTTATCATGCATGTTAATTATATTATATGTTATTTAAATTATAAATGGTTTTTATCATATTCTATATACATTTTTTTACTATAAAAATTTCCATTTTAAATTGATAATTAACATGTTTCATCATAAAAAAATATAAAACTTGTATTATTTTTATTTTGAATATGTAATTAAAAGTTTATTATTATCAAAAAAATTTATTATGTTTTTTTAGAAAAGAAAAATGGTCATTGGCATGTAATTATAATCATGATATATAAAATTTATTACACTAAAATCATTTTCTCGATTATGTGTTTAGAATAAAAATTCCACCTAACCAGAAGTATAATTTGATAAAATAAAAATATTTTACATGTTTAAATAATTAATTATCAGTCATATAATAAGTAAGATATAACAACAAAGATAAATGTAATCACTCGTAACGAAAAAATAACCTTTATTCTAAATAAATTATTTTCCCATGTATTAAATGATTTTATTTAAATATTAAATTTATAAATTATAGAAATTGAATTCAATAAAAATGTCTCTATTTTTTTATCTAGTTTGTTTAAATTAGATTATGGTGAATCTTTGAGTTTTTTCTAGGAAAGTTAATTTTTGGGGTAAAAGGTGAAAATACTATTTTTACGAATACCATAAGTTTTATGAAATTATAAAGATATAACCAGGGATTAAAAATTATTAAACATTTTTTTAGATCAAAAATATATTTGAGGATTAAAATTATTAATTTTAAAATATTAAGTTGAATTTATAAATTTATATTTGACATTTTGGAACACAACATTTTATCCTTATATTCTTTACATTAAATTGAGCGTTTGGATGGTCTAATTTATTTTTAGCCTGATTTAAAATTAAAATAATCATAATTTGATTTGTAATTATCCAAATATTTTTTTTGGAATCAATGATTCCACTAAATAGTTTTCCTTAATGATAAATTAATCAATATATTATTCAAAAAGACCCCTCCCCTTTGACTATATAATCACACCTCCTTTACCCATCTTATCCTCAATCCCATAGATATTATAAAGAATATCCCCTTTAAAAATTCTTTTCCATACTTTCCTTAACACATCCTTAAGAAATTGGTCTTGAAAAAAACCCTTCCTCTGAAGGCTTTAAGATAAATCGAAGGGAGGCGACACAAGAGCAATGTAAGGGTTCCCTATCATCTTATTTAATTTTTCAATTTCAATATTATTATTATAAAATGTTTTAAACTCCCTATTTACATAATTTAATAAATTTTATTACCATCCCATTTACATATTATCAATGAGTTATTTCTGATTCACTCTCATTATAGCCTTTTCCAAAACCGACATCACATCAAAGTAAAGGGTTCCTAAAATCACTTACTATTTACTTAATTGTGATTAATTGTGTTAAAAAGATATTAAATAATATAATTTCTTTGCTTAGATGATTATAAATTGAAGTTATGGTTATATTTTTTTATCATCAATGAAGTAATATTAATCATCACTACCACAAAACATGTTTTTATCAGTGCTAAAAAAGGCCTTTATCAGCGCTAAAAAACTATTGTTAATAGATCCTATATTAAAGGGGGGGGGTAACCTTCAGAAAAGCACTGATAAAGCCCCCCCTTATCAGCGCTATTCTAAGCACTGATAAAGTTACCATTTATTAGCGCTTCAACTAG
Organism: Viscum album; assembly: GCA_963277665.1. Taxonomy (NCBI): domain Eukaryota; kingdom Viridiplantae; phylum Streptophyta; class Magnoliopsida; order Santalales; family Viscaceae; genus Viscum; species Viscum album. Next base: position 1,595,950,268 of record OY728130.1, on the reverse strand, counting down.
TGCTGATAAAGGATTCCCTGTTTGGGTGTGTTTCTTATATAACAACACACCCAACAACCTACAAAAAAAAATAAACAACCAACCAAAACAATAAAACCTACAAAAATAACATGAAAAAACTAGCAAAAACATGCTAAAAAAATAACCACTCGTAGTATATATATACAAAATAACCACATAGACAATATAAATAATGAAAAAACAAGTAGTGAACACAAAAGTTTGGCAAAAAATTCTATATAAATTTAATTAAAATCATGAATAAAAAAATATTCACTCATGGTATATAACAAAAAAACACTTCTATATACAATTTGAACAATGTTTTATAAAATTACATTTACAAATATCCAACAAATCATTAAAAACATTAATGTTTTCTCTTTTGACGTCTCTGGACCCCTCTAAAAAATGTCCTTCGATGGTAATAGTCACCAAACAAATCATCCCAACTCGAGAAAAAGGTTCCACCTATATAAGAAAACAAATATTACATCAGTAATACTATAAATAAATTAATTAAACATTAATATGAAGAATACATTAAAAATGTCAATTTTTAATAAAAATGTCACATTTGGAGTCATACTGGTGGCACCGTGTGTCATATTGAGGTGAGGTTGATTCATACACATAAAAAATGACTGGTGGATAGTTTTACTAAAGTATCAAAACAATCAGAACGAATTTCCTTGGTTTTTAGTATGTCAGTTGTGTTTTTTTACTAAAATGTCATTTCGAACCGAAAACATGCAATTTGAGTAATACCGGTCGCATTGTGAATCGGTTTTACGTGAGACTACTTCATATACATCACAAATGACTTACAAATCACTATCCTTAATTTTAAAGACAATCAGAGTGCATTTTCTTGGTTTTAAGTGAGTGTCACATTTTGAGTTAAAATGTCAATTTTAGACTAATAGCGGACACTTTTAGTCATATTAGTCACATAGTTCATTGGATTGAGGTAGGGTTGATTCCTACATGTCAAAGATGACTCATGGATCGTTTTCATAAAATATAAAAACAACCTAAATGCATTTGATCAGTTTTCAGTATGTTAGTTGTGGTTTTTTACTTGAATTAATGTTAATTTTAAATAAAAGGACACATTTGGAGTCATACCAGTGACACCGTGTGTCAGATTGAGGTGAGGTTGATTCCTACACATCACAAATTAATGATGAATCATTTTACTAAAGTATCAAAACAATTAGAATGAATTTCCTCAGTTTTTAGTATGTTAGTTGTGTTTTTTTACTAAAATGTCATTTCAAACTGATAACATGCAATTTGAGTCATACTGGTCGCATCATGCATCAGTTTGACATGATACTACTTCATACACGTCACAAAGGACTTAGGAATCCATTTCCTTAATTTGGAAGACAATCAGAGCACATTTTCTTGGTTTTCAGTGAGTGACACGTTTTGAGTTAAAATGTTAGTTTTAGACTAATAGCGGAAAATTTTATTCATAACGGTCACAGCGTTCTTCGAATTGAGGTGGGGTTGATTCCTACATGTCACAACTAACTCATGGATCATTTTTCTAAAATATCAAAACAGTACGAATGTGTTTTCTCGGTTTTTAGTATGTCAGTTTTGTTTTTTTACTTGAATTAATGTCAATTTTAAATAACAAGGCACATTTGGAGTCATACTGGTGACACCATGCGTTATATTGAGGTGAGGTTGATTCATACATGTCAAAAATGACTGGTGGATAATTTTCCTAAAGTATCAAAAAAATTGGAATGCATTTACTCATTTTTCAATATGTCAGTTGTGTTTTTTTACTAAAATGTCATTTCAAACTAAAAAAAATAAATTTAAGTCATACCGGTCACATCATGCGTCGGTTTTATGTGATAATGCTTCATACACATCAAAAAATACTTATGAATCATTTTCCTTAATTTTTAAGACAATCAGATCTCATTTGCTTGGTTTTAAGTGAGTGACACGTTTTGAGATAAAATGTCAATTTTAAACTGATAGTAGAAATTTTTAGTCATACCAGTCACACCATTCATCAGATTGAGGTGGAGTTGATTCCTGCATGTCAAAACTGACTCATGGATCATTTTCCTAAAATATCAAAATAATTTGAATGAATTTTCTCAGTTTTTAGTATGTTAGTTGTGTTTTTCTACTTTAATTAATGTTAATTTTAAATAACAAGACACATTTGGAGTCATACCGGTGACACCATGCATTGAATTGAGGTGCAGTTAATTCCCACATATCAAAAATTATTGATGTATTGTTTTACTAAAGTATCAAAACAATTTTAATGCATTTACTTGGTTTTTAGAATGTCAGTTGTGTTTTTTTACTAAAATGTCATTTCAAACCGAAAACATGAAATTTGAGTCATACCGGTCGCATCGCGTGTCAGTTTTATGTGAGAATACTTCATACACATCACAAAGGACTTACAAATAACTATATTTAATTTAGAAGACAATCAAACTGAATTTTCTTGGTTTTTAGTGAGTGACATGTTTTGAGTTAAAATGTCAATTTTAAACTGATAGCAGATACTTTTAGTCATACCGGTCACAACATTTATCGAATTGAGGTGGGGTTGATTCCTATATGTCAAAATGACTCATGGATCATTGTACTAAAATATCAAAACAACCAGAATGCATTTTCTCGGTTTTTATTATGTCAGTTGTGTTTTTTTACTTGAATTAATGTCAATTTTAAATAACAAGACACATTTGGAGTCATACCGGTGGCACCGTGTGTCGGATTGAGGTGAAGTTGATTCCTACATATTAAAAATGACTGATGTATCATTGTAATAATGTATTAAAACAATAGAAATTCATTTCCTTGGTTTTCAGTATGTTTGTTGTGTTCTTTTACTAAAATGTAATTTCAAAATGAAAACATGCAATTTGAGTCATATCGGTCACATCATGCATTATTTTTACATGAGACTACTTTATACATGTCACAAAGGACTTAAAAATTGTTTTCCTTAAGTTGGAAGACAATTGGAGCATGTTTTCTTATTTTTTAGTGAGTGCCACATTTTGAACTAAAATATCAATTTTAAACTCATAGCGGAAACCTTTAGTCATACCAGTCACACCGTTCATTGGATTGAGGTGGGGTTGATTTCTACACTTCACAAAAGACTCATGGATCATTTTCCTAAAGTATCAAAACAATCCGAATTATTTTTCTTGGTTTATAGTACGTCAGATGTGTTTTTTTACTTGAATTAATATCAATTTTAAATAACAATACACATTTGGAGTCATACCAGTGACACTGTGCATCGTATTAAGGTGAAGTTGATTCTTATACATAAAAAATGACTGATAGATCATTTTCCTAAAGTATCAAAACAATTGGAATTCATTTCCTCAGTTTTCAGTATGTCAGTTGTGTTTTTTTACTTGAATTAATGTCAATTTTAAATAAAGACACATTTGGAGTCATATCGATGACGTTGTGCATTGTATTGAGGTGCAGTTGATTCCTACACATCAAAAATGACTCATGGATCATTGTACGGTTGACATGGAATAACATCCTCCTTCTATAGCATAACTTTAGTCATCCCAGTGAAGAACCAACTATCATATTTTTAGGACCTCCAAATTAATATATGATAGTTGGTTATTTACTAGGTTTACTAAAGAGGGGAACTACCAATTTTGTTGACATCATGCATAACTCAAGATGGATGGTAAGCTCAGATTCCACTGTGAACTTCTAGCTTGACAACTGGATTGGAACCCCCCCTCATTTCCATGTTATCTCCGAATGCTTCTCCGGATAACATCAACCTCACCATAAATGATGTAATGCACTCTAGTCCATCTAATATCTCTGATCACATTATGCACATCGTGGACAACTAACCCTTTGTAAATGGGGATGATTTCCTCACTTGGGACCCTACTCACAATGGTATTTTGGATTCAAAAAACTTCTATAACCATTGTTTCACTAACTCTAACCCCACTTTTTCATGGTTGAAGTTTTTTGATAGACCTTGGATTAATCCTTCAAGGATTAACCTTGTCTGGAGCATTGCCCATAAACATATTCCTACAGAGGTTTGTCTTTAGTATTTTGGTGTCCAACTATGCTCTAAATGTAAATTATGGCATCAGCACAGGGAGGAAACCAATCATCTTTTCTTGTCTTGTGCTACAACCTCTACTATTTGGAATTATGTTACTGACCTGTTTGACAGCAGATGGTTATCCTATGACTCTATATGCTCTCAGTTAAAACATTGTGTGGATCTTGAATCTTCTCAGAAAATCAAGAACCTATTTCTTTCCACTATTTCTGAGCTCCTACATGTGATCTGGTATGATAGAAATGCAATTATTCACAACAATTACTCATTTAATCTTAATGCAGGTCGGAGGAGGATTCTTATTACCATCAAGGAAGCAGCCCTGCTTCAGAAATCCCACTGCGAGAATTCGGTTGGGGACTTTTTGATTCTTCGATGAATTAAAATTGATGGTGTATACACTAAGACGAAGCATTCTCTCGAGGTTTTTTGGCAAGCTCCGATCCCTGGATGGATCAAGATCAACATAGATGGAGCTTCCAGAGGAAACCCGGGTCCTGCGGGATGTGGGACCATTTTCAAAGACTCTCTCGGACAATGTCATGGATGCTTCTTTGGGAGCTGTGGAAATTCCTCTGCTCTTGAAGTAGAAATGATGGTGGTGATTCAGGCCATTATTTTTTTCAAGCTAAAAGGATGGAATAAAATCTGGATAGAAAGTGACTCCACCACCATTGTGCATGCTATTTGGAATGGGGTGATCCACCTTCCCTGGCCTCTCACCGCACGCTGGATGAACCACCTCAATTCTCTTCTTGAAATCAGATACATTGCCACCCATACATATCATGAAGCAAACATGGTGGCAGATGGCCTTACCAACAAAGGAGTCAACCAAGCTATGACATGGAGTGATACTTTTCCGGTTGATCTTCTCCCTCTTTTTGTAAGAGATTGTAATAAGATACCATCGTTCTGATTCATGTAACTCATCTCTCTTTTTTTAATAAAATTTCCTTGATCATTAAAAAAAACTCAAGGGATGGGGAAACCCCTTCTAGATACTCATTATCTTTTATGGTCTATCAACAACAAACATACCCTATAAATGAGGACCATCAATTTCTTTTAAAAAACTAATCAACATGCAATTCATTTAGTGCGCAAACAAGGACCACCAAAAACCATGATTTTCAGTGGAGCGTTTAGCCCATAAAAATAACAACATTACCATCAAACAAAGGGAAAGATAAGGCATACAAGATTATTAAAGTCAAAATTATTTCAGAAGTTTACCATCTTCATTTTATATTTGTACATTCTTCCATCAGGTATGCTTCCCATTCATTTCTAAGAATATCTATATCATCTTGTGAATATGACTATTTTCAGAAGTCATGGTAGTAATAAAAAAATATAAATACAAAAAGGATTAATAATTATTTTAAATTAAATAGAAATTATCTTTGAAAATACCTATTCAGGGATGCTGGTTTGTTCATGGAATATAATCTCTTTCATAAATTTAAAGACATAATAACCATAGTCTTTACTGTTTGTTTCTTTTGGGCACTGTAAAAACATTTAAAAAAATAAGTAATTTTTTATATGTGTTTGGATAGTGAAATATTATTATATATACCCTGATACTTATCCAGTCGTATTACTTTTTAGGTTTCTTGTCCTTTTCCCCTGGCTTCATTCCATGATGTAGACGATATTCATGCACCACCCTATCATAAAAGAATCCTTATTAAAAGATAATATAAATTATATAACTGGATGTTTAGTTCTAAAATGTTGGATGTAGTGTATAAAAAATTGACAAATGCCTCCATTTGTGGTCAGTTTGTTATATATCCATGCATTGAATCTAGAAAATAAATCTTTGGAGTATCCAAATTGACTGCAATGAGCATCCAATATTGCCTAAGAACACAAAAAAGAATAAGTAATGAAAGAAATTAAAATATATTTGATATGATTAAATTTTAGAGTTTTATCCCTTCATCATTGGTATTAAGAAGAGTCTGTCATCCATAATTTTTCTATTAAGTGATTTGAGCAGTCCTACCACTATTTCACCATGTTACTTGGAAGTTATGTCTTATTATTCTTTAGAGGTGACGTGAGGACCAATGAGTCCAATTTTTTGTTCATGGAGAAATCCCTTCAATTGTTTTTCATATATACGCCTAAGAAAAATTTGAAATGTATTTAGTTATAATTATCCTAGTATATCATCTTTTGGAAAATCAAATCATGAAAACATACCTCATGTAAACATTTAAAACTGAGCCGCCTAACCAATCATAGTCGAGGATTTCAATTGCACTCTCAACACCAATGAAGTCTGGATCTTCCCCTCTAAACATATTTTCTTCAAAATAAATTATGTGATTACCACCATATTTCAACTTTGTATCCATATGAGCCTTCATTGATAATAAATGTGGATATAGAATGGGAGGCGTTAAGGTGCTTTGGGTAGATCATTTTGATCGGTCAGTTGATCCTTGAGATGGTTTTGAATCAGTATTTAGTTTCACTCCCTTAACTTTGTCCGTCTATAATAACATGCATCAGTTCAAACGTTTTTTCATTAAATGTTTAAGGTTTATCTTGAAAATTAAATTGGAAATGAATACCTCATTATCGATATGTTCTTTTACAAGATGTGACAGCCATGCAATGAATGTTCCTAGATATTGTTCGACAGTATGAATATCTGCATCATCAATTGGAACAGGTAGCTTATCACTTAGCTCTAGGGATACAGTAATTGATACTATGACATGATCTTTTATAAGTGGTCTACTGTGCAACATGTCATTCTGGATATTGAACACTATAGCCCTTGCTACAAGGCGATGGGTGGTTGTTGATAGACATAAATCAAATTCATTTTCACCATGTAGAATATAAATATAGGAAAGGTATCAGTGTCTAGTGTCTATCTTATTCACATTTCACAAAAACAATTATTAGAAAATTGACTACCTCAGTTAATAATTGTTTTTGATAGGAATGGATCGCATCAAAACTGGTGGGGGTGGGGAGGGATCTTCACATGTGGGTTGTTCTTGAGTTTCTTATTCTCTTTTCCCCCTATAAAACTTTCTATCATCTCTCTCTAGTATTTTAATTATTCTTGAAACATAGATAATGTCACTATCATCTTTTTTATTTCCTCAGTTTGATCCTCCGCTTGTTTTTTTCTCAAAATATGTTTGGGGTGTCACCCCAAAACCCACACCTCTGACGTGACCATAATTTTATGGATACTTTAAGGACATTGAAAGTATGTCTGCATCCGATGTGGGTGTTGTTGATTCTTGTGACTATGTCAGATATAAAACATTGAAAAATGAGTAATATTTGTTAGGTAACAGTGATTTAAAGAAAAACAAATTTTTATTATTTCATACTTACACATGTTTCCCACACTTTTTATGTGTTTTCATCTATTATTTTTCCATATTTAGTTACAAATTCCTCCTTCCATAGAACATGGCGTGGGATGGATGTGGATGTGGATTTGGACTCTTCAAGCTTCATATAAACAAAAGAACATAGTTATTGTGTTGTTTTATGTCACATAAAAGTATTATGGTAGATTACTATTGTGAAAAAAATATCACTACATGGAAGTGGATGTTGTTTTATGTCACATAAATCATATCATAATAACATATAAATTGTGACTAAAACACAACTACATGGAAAACAATCCTAAGATGATAAATATAAGTGAAAATAAAAACCTTTTCACAACAAATTTTTAAAACATTGAAGTGAAAATTATATTTAATTTTTTTGAAGGGAAATAGATTAATATTGAAAACATTATTATAAATGGATTGGTCCTTGAGTTATTCCATTGGGTTCAGTGATGTGAGCATGTATGGGAGTTGATGGAAATGATTTTGAGTGTCAATATTCAGCTGACAATGAGATATATTCATGCTTATGTTTTGGTAGTGATGGAATTTCTTGGTGCACATTGGGAGTGGTGTGTTGGTGAACCTAACCCATATGTATAGGTGGTTGGTTTTGTGTGTGTGTATAAGTAGCTGAGTTGCACTGGTATATGATAGACACTCATGTAAGGGTGTCAATTAGAGGAGTTCAATAATGAATCAATGATGTCAACCTATAGATCAAGGCTTGGGTTGTTAGGGGAACTTGGTGATGGGAGCTAGTATGGTTTGTCACCTAGTTCATGGGTTGAATCATGTGACAAATAATAATGAAGTTTTATTTAGACATATACACTTGGGAAATTAATAAAACTTGGTATTATTTAGACATCGTTTGAGAAACATATACTATGAATTATCGATTGGATTGAAAAGGTATTGAGAAGGAAGACGGTAAAACCACCAAGGTCTTACTAAGACACTTCACAAAATGTATAAACTCCCCATGACATAAATAACTCTTAAACATTCCCCTCATAGTGTGCCCATTATTACCATTACATGAACATATCTTATATATAAATGGAATTATCTATATTACCAATAAAATTTTCATGAATATTGATATTCCATCTCCCATAGTGTGATCAACTAGTCACCTTCAAAACATCTTGGATCTTAATTATCATGGGTACCTCTACATGGTGTGAATTATTCCTCATGAAACAACTATAGTGTAACACCCCAAGATTTCATAGTAAGTTATTTTCTTTAAAGTAATTCAATAGATTGTGCTACACGCAACACCGAGTTCGAGCACACCACGACTTACCAAACTACCCGTTCAAAAAACTGTTATGAATAGTATTAACTGGATTTTGAATTTTATATACTCCATATAATTTTAACATCCATATTATGAGATTCTTAGACATAATATAAGAACAAATTAAAATTTTCAAATAAAAGAAGTATTTTTCAAAAATTGCAATTTTAATGCCTTTTAATGGTGAACCCTTTTTAAATCAAATATTTGAAACTTTTATATATTAAATTTGACAAAATAAACTTCTTTTTCAGAATCAGGACATAAAAATTTAGTTTTCATAAATTTTCGGTGCTTTTCTGATAACCTTCAATTTTTTGATGAATAGTGAAAACACTACGTTATTTTTTAAAGCCGACTTTTTATTTAAATAATTATTTTTAATTTAAATTTATTTTAATGTCAAAATAGATTCATAATACCTATATTATTCCAATTTAATTCATTAAAGTCATTTTATAATAAGATTAGATATATAAAATTTTATTGAACTTTTTACCATCTTTTACCCACCTTCTAGGCACACTTGCAAATTTGTATAAAACATAATTTTACCACTTCTGTGAATTGAATATCAAAAATCCGAGAGACACAGTTGACATCAGTAAGTAAAATTTGGTTCAATAGGATGAAAATAATTTTTGGTAAACAATAACTTTTGAATTTTATTTACCACGGTTAAAAGTAAATAGGGTAATTAAAGGTAAAAAGGATATTATAATCACCCTAACACATGTCATAATTATATTGGATAAGTTTATTTCGACCAAAATCAACCTTATAAATAAAATATGATCCTTTTGGTCCACTTGGATTAGATTAGGACATTTATTATTATTTTATTTAAAGAAGAGTTAAAAGAGTTAAATTCAAAGTTTAATAACTAAACAATTTTTAATATAGTGTTATACATAAGATAAATTTGACTATAAATATTCATTAAAAATATAAAAATATTTCCTACATAATGGTATTTTATTTATAATTTTTAGACATTAAATAATTAAATTTATTTATGACATAATGATGATGTAGTAATTACCTTATTATTGAAAGATTAAAATAATTGATATTATAAATATTAATATAATTGTAAATTTAGACTTTTGATGTATTAAAAAAAATTTATAGGTTAATATGAATTTTTAGGGTTTATTAAATATTTTTTTGAAGTGATAAAGTTGTTATGACTTTCACAAAAACCAAATACTAAATAGTTTCAAAATTGACATAAATGAGTTTTTAAAACAAATACTATATTATTAATTGATATAATATTCCTAAAAATCTATGGTTCAGCCAAAGGACTTATATAAGGTTATATATACTAATAATGAACCACTTTGGGATATATTTTCTTTTTATAGTAAGTTTATTAACCATTTATTATAATAATACAAGAATTCATGGTAAAAGTTAAACTATTTAACTAAGAGTTAAATCTAAAAGATAAGGATAATATGATGAACTAAACCTATCTAAAACCTATTGGTTGAGAGGATTTAGACCCATCCACACCTTATCCTAAAAATAAATCCATTTGGATCCATTATAAACTGAAAATGATTTTATAGCAAAATAATATTTCAAGCTTTTCCTAAAGTGACCCTCACCTCTCTTATAAAAGGGTACTTCCCATTCTCTCAAAATTACACCTGAAAAGACATTTGACTCGGCCAAAACTTGCTAAAATATACTCCCAACTACCCTCAATTGAACCTAGAGTCCTTACCTTGAATAGAAATCCAACATAAGGAGCCATTTTGATCAAATCAAAAGGAAGCACCTGAAGAAGAGGTAATAATTTCATCACCTCTTTCAATGTTCTTTTATTCTTCCACTTCCTCTTTATTTGTTGTTTCTATATCAAAATAATAACTCCAGTACCTTATACTTACTGTGATGCTATTATAAATATGGTACAACCATATTCATTATTTTATCCATCGTATGAATGAAAAAGTCCCCATACGTGCGAACATACGACTTACTGTCTCCACGTCGTGGTGTAGTTAGTTATTCAACACTTCATTATTTGTATGGGTATAATAATGAGTAAAAATTATGTGAATAATAAATATTACATGTTAATTATTATTTATATATAATATACCATCCAATTACATACGATTTTACCACTAATAGAATGATATTTTCACTCGTGTGTACGCACAACTTACCATCTCCACGACACGATGAGATTTCATTCCCCATCGTAACCATTCAAGAATAATTTTCATTTGATGATTAAAAATAATATTTAAAAACTTAAAATCATTCTGGATATTAATCAAATACATCCTATCCATAACAAACATATAAAGGAAAAAAAATTAGTTAACACCCAAAAGAATGATACTACTGAAATATCATTAACAAAACAATATTATAATATCATATATGATATCATATTTATGTATGTGGTTGTTGTATAATTTAATAACAATGATTACACCATTATACAGGAGTTTAACCTACCATCTACTATGGAAAAGTACAAGGTAAGGGGTCTTCATCTCACTTCTTATTCATGTGAGATTCATGCTATATTGCCACTATTTCCTTTTGTGTGGTGTATTTACTACCCATGATTGTATTATTTGTGTAATATACTTTAATTTATGGGTATTTACATATTCATTTTATAATCCTTATTTCATGGGGTGTATGTTTTGTAAGTTACCAAATCAAGGGAATTTCTAATTTTGATTTCCACTCATTGGGTTTTACACGAACTTCATTGATTATTTTAATCCAAGATTATGTGTAGAATCGATATTTATTTATTTATGTAGTAACTTCCACTAATATTTGTGTGGATATAATTTTGATACACATAATCACTCCATTGATAAATTCTCAAGTCATCAATATGAACTTGATAAGAGTAATCTTAATTCAATTTTCATTCATTGAGTTAAACATCCAAGTCATTGGTGTTGTTTTTACAAGAAAATATGTGAATGCCCTATGATTGATTTACACTGAATATACAATCATATTGAGTGTATTTATATTTGTCACACATAATTATTTAATTTATTTATACTTAATCTAAGGATACAATCTTTATAAGGGATTTTATCTCAATTTACATTCCATTGAGACTTTTTTGTTGTTATGTGCCAATTCACTTTTATATGGTGTATATACTGTACTTTAACATAGTATATCATGAATCCCTTTATTCTAATGATATTATAAAGTTTTTATTACCTAAATTATTTGTATTCAATCTTCACTCATTTGGTTAGAAAATCTAACTAAAATATCATTTTAAATGTTTTAAAGATTTATTCATCTAAATCTTTCTCATTAATGTCCATGTTTTAAAAATGATTTTAAGGAATTATTTATATGGACATGAATGTTTAAAAATTAAAATTCCTTTTAAAAGTTTCAAAGTGGTATGGGACACTTTGATTCAAAAATATATTTTAAATTGCTTCTTGATAAATAGTGATACTTTTAAATGTTTCCAAGAAAAAAGGGGATATTTCTCTCAAATAGTTTTACTGATTATTTTTATCTATGTCAATATCCATAATTATTATTGATTGATGTTGATTTATTATAATACAATATTCCATATTGTATTGAATGAGTTATGTTTGACTGTGGATGTGCTATTTTTATACCATTCATGGTTTGTGGTTAAAATATTGACATTTCTTATGCTAGTTTTAGTATGAATGTTTAGATTATGTTTCAACCCTTTCATATGAGGAATGAATTGGACTTAGTAAGTGATGGGTGGAGCCCGATATAGCTTCTCGATGCATCGGTAGGTATCATGATACAAACTAGTGTCTTAGCACAAGGCCTGGAAGAAATCTTATTTGTAGTATTGACACGAGACCTTAAATATGTGGTTACGATGTATGGAATTATGCATTCCATCATTATGAAATTGACTATTTATATTACATATGATTATTCGACTAGTAAAATATCCATGTGAATAAGTAAATGGAATTATTTAATTTATCTTTTCTATATTATGCTAAAGTTTAAGTTTAAAAGGCTTGTGTTTTAGTCTTATACATTTCCTTAAATGTTTATTCTTATTTGTGATATTTTCCACTATATTATTATCCTTAATGAGAATTTGTGCTCACCATTTTCTATGTTTTATTTTTCCCAGGATGTGAAGAAGTATATTATGATTAACCTGCAGGAATAAGCTAAGGGATATGTGTGTGTTCAAAGGGGACAAAATTTTGTATTTTTTCATTTCATGATGTAATGTAAAACTTATGTATGTATCTAGCACTTCCAAGGATACTAAACTAATCGGCCTTTTGAGATTTGATCTCTTGTGATCATGCCGATATTATGTAATAAAGCACCGACTCCGGGTAACTAGGGTCGGGGCGTTATAGTTGGTATCAGAGGGAGTTTAGTACAAACCTTGTAAGCTATATTTATAAAAACTATGATTAGAAAACACTACCCTAATATATAATTTTAGGATTAGTATACAAAAACATCCAAAATTTTTGGCAATCTAAATATTATGTGGGTTTTACAAGCAATACATATCTGTCTGGATACGAGCAGGTAGAGGCGGCTCTGGCACAAATCTACCTAGGGGTAAAACCCAAAAACACTACTTTGATCTAGACTCGAACAGGAACTGGTGCACGATAACGGGCCTTGCTACACTCTTGGTTACGCCACTCTCATGTGATATGATTAGGATAATTCACATTTTCTTTACAAATCAATTTGAAGGATTTTAATATAAGATGTGAATAAATAACCTTGGTTAATAATAAGGTGTTTTACATTGAAAATATGGTGTCATGATATTCTCTAAATGATTTTATGACTCACACTATGCTTTCTGGTTTTAGTCAATGGCTGGATTCCATGGAAGTCATAGTAACATTGAATATGATGTACAAGGTGGGCACGATGGTGGAAATGATCAAATAAATGGAATGTTGATAGGAGTAAAAGATATCATGTTCATGTCGAAGAAGGTTTCCAAAAATATGGTCAATAACATATACATTAACCAACTCCCAAACTTAGAAAAGAAGAGAAAGGCGGAGAATGATAAGATCTCCAGTAGTGGAGACTGTGGAGAAAAGAAAGCTCAATTTCTATCATGCAAGAAATGTGGAAGGAGACACCTATGAAAGTGTCTCAATGGAATAAAGAAATTCTTTATGTGTGGGAAATAAGGACATAAAGTAAATAATTATCGAGGAAAAATGAAGAGTATTATAGAAAAAATAAAAATGATCCTAATAATCCATTTATAGTCATTTGTCGTAAATGTAGGGGACCTTGGAATTACCCAAGTCAATGCCCTATTATATAGGATAACCACTAGGTCAAGGAAGAACCTATGTGGAAATAAATGGATGGTGAAATGTTTAAAAGTATTAATTCTCTTTGTTGATGTGATCACTTTGGAAGACTTTTCTCTTGTATGTATAAACCTACAGTTTGTTATGTGAAAATTCTACTTGAGGAAGAATTATCTTTTCTTTTGTGGATATAGTTATAAAGAACCATTTAGGTTTATACGATCCTTGAATTTGAGGCAATTATAGGTTATTAATTTTTTGGATGAAAATGTGAGGTATGAGATAAAATTTGTGGTTAAATTATGTTATGGTTATTTTGAGGAATTTATCTCATTTTGGAAATGTTATAAAATATAGTTTTTGAAAAATGACAGCATGCAGACTGTGTGACAACCCGTCACATCGGACAAAGCTGTGAGAATCAAACCCACAACCAAAGTGTGAATGGGATTTATCACCTACTACTGGACTACGTGAAGTCCATGGTTAGTGTGACTAATTATTTTTAGTTAAATGATTTTATTGATCAATAATAAGTTTATTTGGGATCTTATGTTTTATCAAATGGATATCTTTTGTATAGGAAAATGATTTGGTGATTAATTGATAAATGTTATTTTGGAAGACGTTCACTCTGTTGGGAACACTATATGCCTAAGGAAAATAGAATACTATGTGATTTTATTTGAGGAGTAATGGTGGATTTTTTTTATTTTGGAAGAATATATGTTTTTATAGAGATTCAGGTTATTAATGGAAATGATTAACCAATCATAGAGAATATGTGATTTGGTTAATTACACTTCTATGTGAGACTTTAAGAGCAGTTGATGTTATTTGGTGATAAATGTTAAGATTTACTATGAAATACTATGTGATTAAATTCTTATGAGTTTTGGGTTTCAATCTTAGTTTGGATTATATTGAAGGATTTTAAGGACAATTGTTTATTGAAAGGTATTTATTGAACTTTCGGTATTGTTTATTTATTTTTGGAAATTAAGATTAGTATTTATTTCTATAAAGGATTATCCATTTTTGGGATAATCTGATCTTGTACTAACCATTTTGTTTTGCTTAATCTCTAAAGACAAGGGAACTATATAGTTCAACCTTTGTGGATTATGCGATTCTCTAGAAGTTGATTCTAGCGCTTTAGGTGTGACCAAGTCATCTTGAATACTCATCATTTGGAGAAAAGATGAGTTAGTGGTAGAAATTTATTAAAATATGAAACTATACTTGAAAAGTAAGTATATCTCTTTATGTTATTAGTCAATCTCATAAATAAATTCCCCAACTCTATGAAATGGAACTTAAAACTAAAACATTGTCCGTTTACTTTTCCTACTCGGAAACTAATGACAGTTTAACCCATCACAAGTTTGTGGTTTTCTTGTTGTTAACTTTCTCCTGATCATGTTTTATAGCATTCTCTATTAGAACTTGACACTTAGTTTATCTTCCATATCCCTGTTTACCTACATGGAATCCAAGTATGAGTTATCTCGGGTGACCTTTGTACTTCCCTTTCTTTCTTTTAAAGTGATAGTTTTATTGACTCTTTTTCTGATGCGGGACTTTCAATGAAGTTCCCAAGCCCAATTTTAAAAATTGCGAGGATAGAATTTACAAAAGGGGGGAAGAATGTAGCACCTCAAGATTTCATAGTAAGTTATTTTCTTTAAAGTAATTCAATAGCTTGCGCTACACGCAACATCAAGTTCGAGTGCACCACGACTTACCAAACTAGCCTTTCAAAAAATAGTTACGAATAATATTAATTAAATTTTAAATTTTATATACTCCATATAATTTTAACATCCATATTATGTGTTTCTTAGACATAATATAAGAAAAAATTCAATTTTTCAGATAAAAGAAGTATTTTTTAAAAATTTCAATTTTACCGCCTTTAAATGGAGAACCCTTTTTAAATCCAATATTTGACACTTTTATACATTCAATTTGAAAAAAAAACTTCTTCTTTAGAATCAGGACATAAAAATTTAGTTTGGATAAATTTTTGGTGCTTTTCTCATAACTTGCAATTTTTTGATGAATAGTGAAAAACACTGCGTTAATGTTTAAAGCCAACTTTTTATTTAAATAATTGTTTTTAATTTAAATTTATTTTATAGTAAAAATAGATACATAATACCTATATTAGTCTAATTTAATTCATTGAAGTCATTTTATAATAAGATTATATATATAAAATTTTATTGAACTTTTTACCGTCTTTTACCCACATTCCAGGAACATTTGTAAATTTTCATAAAATGTAATTTTACCGCTTCTATGAATTGAATTTCAAAAATCCGAGAGACAAAATTGACATCATTAAGTAAAATTTGGTTCACCAGGATGAAAATAATTATTGGTGTATAGTAACTTTTGAATTTTATTTACCATGGTTAAAAGTAAATAGGGAAATTAAAGGTAAAAATGATATTATAATTACCCTAATACATGTCCTAATTCTATTGAATAAATGTATTTGGACCAAAATTAACCTTATTAATTAAATAATATCCTTTTGGTCTACTTGGATTAGATTAGGACATTTATTATTATTTTATTTAAAGAAGAGTTAAAAGTGTTAAATTCAAAGTTTAATAACTAAACCATTTTAATATAGGGTTATACATAAGATAAATTTGACTATAAATATTAATCATAAAGCTAAAAATATTTCCTACATAATGGTATTTTATTTATAATTTTTATACATTAAATAATTAAATTTATTTATGACATAATGATGATGTAGTAATTACCTTATTATTGAAAGATTAAAATAATTGATATTATAAATATTTATATAATTTTAAATTGAGACTTTTGATGTATTAAAAGAATTTTATAATTTAATATGATATGTTAGAGTTGATTAAATATTTTTTTTCGAAGTGATAAAGTTTTTATGACTTTTACAAAAACCAAATACTAAATAGTGTCAAAATTGACATAAATGAGTTTTAAAAAAAATACTATATTATTAATTGATATAATATTTATAAAAATATAAGGTTCAGAAAAAGGACTTATATAAGGTTATATATATCAATAATTAACCACTTTGTGTTCTCTTGTATTTTTATATTAAGTTTATTAACCATTTATTATAATAATACAAGAACACAAGGTAAAAGTTAAACTATTTAACTAAGAGTTAAATCTAAAAGATAAGGTTAATATGGTGACCTAAACCTGTCTAAAACATATTTTTTGAGAGGATTTAGACCCATCCCCACTTTATCCTCAAAATAAATTCATTTGGAGACATAATAAATTGAAAATTATTTTATAATAAAATAATATTTCAAGCTTTTCCTAAAGTGACCCTCACCTCTCTTATAAAAGGGTACTTCACCTTCTCTCAAAATCACACCCCCAAATCCATTTGTATCAGCCAAAAACTACTCAAATATCGTCCCAACTACCCTCCATTGAACCTATAGTCCTTAATGTAATCAGAAATTCAACCTAAGGATCCATTTTGATCAAATCAAAAGGAAGCACCTGAAGAAGAGGTAATAATTTCACCACCTCTTTCCAAATACTTTTCTTCTTCCACTTCCTCTTTATTTGTTGTTTCCATACCAAAATAATAAATCCAGTACCTTATACTTACTATGATGTTATTATAAATATGGTATAACCATATTCATTATTCTATCTATCCTATGAATGACAAAGTCACCATACGTGCGTATATACGACTTACCGTCTCCACGTCGTGGTGTAGTTTGTTATTCAACACTTCATTATTTGGATGGGTATAATAATGAGTATAACTAATTTAAATAATAAATATTACAGTTTAATAATTATTTATATATAATATACCATCCAATTACATATTATTTCACCACTAATAGAATGATATTGTCCCTCGTGCGTACGTACGGCTTGCCGTCTCCACGACTTGATGAGATTTCATTCCCCATCATAACCATTCAAGAATAATTTTTATTTGATGATTAAAAATAATATTTTAAAACTTAATATAATTCTATATATTAATCAAATACATCCTATCCATAACAATCATATAAAGGAAAATGAATAAGTTAATACCCAAAACAATGATACTACTGAAATATCATTAACAAAGAAATATTATAAGATCATATATGATATAATATTTATGTATGTGGTTATTGTATAATTTAATAACAATGATTTCACCATTATACAAGATTTTAACCTACCATATACTAAAGAAAAGTACAAGGTAAGGGGTTTTCATCTCACTTCTTATTCATGTGAGATTCATGCTATATTGCCACTATTTCATTTTGTGTGGTGTATGTAGTGACCATTATTATATTCTTTGTGTAATATAATTTAATTTATTTATATTTAAATATTCATTTAATGATCCTTATTTCATGGGGTGTATGTTTTTTAAGTTACCAAATCAAGGGAATTTCTAATTTCGATTTCCACTCATTGGGTTTTACACGAACGTTATTGATTATTTTACTCCAAGATTATGTGTGGAATCACTATTTATTTATTTATGTGGTAATTTCCACTCCTATTTCTATGTATATAATTTTGATACACATAATAACTCCATTAATAAATTCTCAAGTCATCAATATGAACTTGATAAGAGTAATATTAACTCAATTTCCATTCATTGAGTTAAACATCCAAGTCATTGGTGTAGTTTTTACAAGAATATGTGTGAATGTCCTATGATTGATTTACATTGAATATCCAATCATATTGAGTGTATTTATATTTTTCACACATAATTATTTCATTGATTTATCCTAAATCTAAGGATACAGTCTTTATAAGGGATTTCATCTCAATTTATATTCCATTGTGACTTCTTTGTTGTTATGCGCCAATTCACTTTTATATGGTGTATATAATATACTTTGAAATAGTATATATTGAATCCCTTTATTCTCATGATATTATAAAGTTTTTATTACCTCAATTATTTTTATTCAAGCATCTCTCATTTGGTTAGGAAATCTAACTAAAATATCATTTTAAACGTTTTAAAGATTTATTCATCTAAATATTTCTCATTAATGTCCATGTTTTAAAAATGGTTTTAAGGATTTATTTATATATACATGAATGTTTTAAAATTAAAATTATTTTTAAAAGTTTAAAATTGGTATGGGACACTTTGATTCTAAAATCTCTTTTAAACGACTTCTTGATAAATAGCGAGACTTTGAAATGTTTCCAAGAAAAAGGAGATATTTCTCTCAAATAGTTTTACTGATTATTTTCATCTATATCAATATACCTCATTATTCTTGATTGAGGTCGATTTATTATAATACAATCTTCCATATTGTATTTAATGAGTTATGTTTTACTGTGTATGTGCTATTTTTATACCATTCATGGTTTGTGGTTAAAATATTGACATTTCATATGATAGTTTTAATATGAATGTTTAGATTATGTTTTAACCTTTTCATATGAGGAATGCATTGGACTTAGTAAGTGATGGGTAGAGCCCTCTATAGAAGACATTACCTCTAAAGAATATTGAACAATCATCGTTTTGTGAGGCAGTAATTCGCCACCCACAAAAACAGTATGTTCTTTAACCATTAGACGGGGGTGTGTGTAAGTGTAGGTAGAATACTTATCATAACAAAATACTAGTATATTGAGTATACTGGTGTTATTATGGGATAAAATAATAAGAATATAGTGGTGAGTGAAGAAGGAAAATAAAAGAAAGAAACTCGATAGAAGACATTACCTCTAAATCGGGTAACTCTTTTTGATTTGAGCCAAAGGCTTCCTTGGAAAGACTTCTTCCCAAAGTGAGGCTTCTAGGATTAATATAGGGATGTGGAGAGATAATATGAGTAGAGTTTAGACGATCCAAGGGCTTGAGAGGTGTGGGTAAGGGGGTATAGGTGGGGGCCTTTTATAAGAGGGAGGAGGGTCACTTTTGGAAAGTCTTGAAATGCTACTTTATTATAAAATGGTTTTCAGATTTTAAAGGTCCCAAAATGACATATTTTGAGGTTAAGGTGATAAGGGTTCGAAATACACCCATCCAATAGGTTTTCGACAAGTTTAAGTCTTAGATTTTACCTTATCTTTTCATTTTATTTAAATCGTTCATTAATGAGGTAATTAATGCATCATCATGGTGTCATAAATAAATAAATTTATTTAATGTCTAAAAATTATAAAAAAATAACATGATGTAGAAAATATTTTTATCTTTACAATGACTATTTATAGTCTAATAGATCATTTATGTAAACAAAATTAAAATTGTTTTACTTAGGATATATAAACCTTTGTTATATTTCTCTTCTTTTTTAAAAATAATGTCATAAATGTCACTATCAACCCCATGTGACTCCATGGGCCCTAAAGTTTGGTAAAAAGATTCCCATGGTCGGAAATTACTCAAAAAATAGGATTTGGACACATGTTGGGGTCAATTTATATTATTATGATATTGTTTTATTACCCTTAACTACCCGATTACTAATTAATCATGATAATTAAAGATAATTATCGTCGTTACTATTCATAATGACAAAAAAAGAGTCTTAATTAAATAATTTGAACCTTATGATTCAAAATATGGAATCTATTTTACTAAATTCCAAACATATAAATCTCAGTAATTAATTTAAAAATAATTCCCATTGTCACAACCAAAGACGAGTTTTTAAGAAGTAAAATTTATCAAAATATTGACTTATTTTTACCTCCCATTGAAAAGTGAAATTACTTACAATGAACGAAATTGTATTAAGTAATACAAAAATAATTCAATTAAACTTTAAAAACAATTAAAATAACAATATAACTATATAATTTAATTAGATGAAAAAGCAGTTTTGAAGTAAAATGCAGTATTTTTCACTATTCATTAAAAATGAACATTTGTCAGAAAAATACAAAAAATTAATCCAAAGTAAATTTGATATTCCAAATTAGAAAATGATGTTTATTTTACCAAATTAAAAACATATATGTTTTATTAATTAATTTTATAATTAATTCCCGCTGTCAAAACAAATAGCGTGTTTTTAAGAAACAATATCTATCAAAAGATTGACACTTGTTTATGTCCGATTTCAAAGTGAAATTAATTCCAATGACCACCATTGGATTAAATGGTAAAAATATATTTTAACTACACTTTAAACCCAACTAAAAAAATAATCTAACCATATATATAAATTATATTAAAATGAGGTTTCGAATTAAAATACATCATTTTAACTATTCATTAAAAAAATGAACTTTATCGGAAAAATAAAAACAATTTAGACAAAGTAAATTTTGGTGTCCCGATTATAAAGAAGGATTTTATTTTGTCAAATATAACATATAAAATTGACAAAAATTAGTTTAAAAAAGGGTTCACCATCAAAAGGCGGTTAATTGACCTTTTAAAGAATATTAGAATATTTATGCTTAAAATTGGATTCATTCGCATTTTAACTCTCTATAATTTATTGGGTAATTATTAAAATATTTAACAAACATATATAATAATTTTGTAGTTAGTTCTGTTCATTCCTTCTATTACAACGGTTAGACGTTAACTACCATTTAAAATAATATTATTATATTATGAGTGTGCAACGTAAGATTTCAAAGGAACTCATTGCTACATTTTGGGTACGCCATCGAACATAGCATTCTCTTTAAAGAAATATTAAAATTTTATTCCCAAATATTAATATATATTAACATTTAATATTCATTATTTACCTGGGATGTTACATCCTCCCCCCTTTTGGGAATTGCATCCTCGCAATTTTAAAATTGGGCTCAGAAACTATATTGAAAACCCCACATCGGAAAAGGAGTAAATTAAAATATCACTTTAAAAGAAAGAAAGAAAAGTAAAAAGGTCACCAGGGACAACAGATACTAGGATTACATGAAAACATGGATATGGAGGAGTAAACAAACCATCAAGTTCTAATGGAGAGTGATGGAAAATATGTCCAGGAGAAAGTTAACCACCAGAAAATCACAAACTTATGATGGGTTAAACGGTATTTGATTCCCCAGTAGGAAAAGTTAATAGAAAACGTTTTTGTTTTAAGTTACTTTTCATTGAGGGATATATTCATGAGCTTTACTAAATCATAAGGAAACATACTTGTCATGTAGACTTTCATCTCTTACTATATTTCTTACACAAACTCATATTTTCTCCAAAAGATGAGTATTTAGGATGACTTGTTCACATTAAGAGTGCTATAATCAACTTCTTGAGAATCACCTAATCCACAAAAGATGAACTATATATTTCCCATGTCTTTAGACCTTAACCCAAAACCAAAATTGTTAGTACAAGATCAGATAATCCCCAAAAGGATAATCCGTTATAAAAACAAATACTACTCTTAATCTCCAAAATTCAACAAAAAGAACCCAAGGTTCAAGAAAGACCATTAAATAAAAAACTATCCATAAAATTCTTTAATGTAATCCAAACTATGATTGAAACCCAAATCTATGAAGGATTTAATAACATAATCTTCCAAGGTAAATCTTAATGTTTATCTCCAAATAACATCAGTTACTCTTAAAGTCTCATATTGAAAAGTAATTAACCTAATCACATATCCTCCATGATAGGTTAATAATTTCCCGAGATAACCCAAAATCAACTTATTCCTAATTCATAAGATCATCTAACTAAAAATAATTAGTCATACTAACTAGGGACTTCACATAGTCCAGTGGTAGGCGATAAATACTAGTCGCACTTTGGTTGCGGGTTCAATTCCCATAGCTTCATCCGACATGACGGGTTGTCACAAGGTTTGCGTGTTGTCCCTTTTCAAAAACTACATAATTTTATAACATTCCCAAAAAGAGATAAATTCATAAAAAATAACCATAACATATTTTAACCACAAAGGTTATCTAATAACTTTCGTTTTGCAACCCAAAATGTATTAACCGATAATTACCTCAAATTCAAGGATCATATAAACCAAAATGGTTCTTTATAACTATATCCACAAAAGAAAAGATAATTATTCCTTGAATAAAATTCTCATATATCAAACTTCAGGGTTACACATACTATAAAAAGTCTTCTAATGTAATCTCATCATCAAAAGAGCCTTAATAATTTTAAGAATTTCACCATCATAAAATCTACCATAACTCTTGAATCCCTTATATGTTGACTTCTTACTCATTTAAAATTATTCATGATCCATTAACCATTCCTTTCCAAATTATTATGAAATACTTCTTGCCTACAAGAAAAATAATGAATCATATCCTATGATTTCAATAATAGGAAAACATATGTTAAGAAATAATCCATACCTTTCACTGGTCATTGTTAGTTTATTCATCCTCAATCTGAATGGCATTTGGTATTGGTAAACAAATATTTGTACGATCCTGGTGATCCCATTCCCAAAACTTCTTCGTAGGAAATGTTTTTGCATAATGACCATGCACACCACATTTAAAACATTGAATTGATCCTTCGGAAATAACTTCTTTTCCTTTCCTAGAGTCAACTAGATGCTTCCTTTTTCCATGGAAGGTTCTTGCTTTATGGCCTTCATTTCTACATCTAAAGAATCTTTCTGTCCCTTTGAAACATTTTCCTAGGTGTTTCTTTCCACATCTTTGAGACACAGGTTTTTGAACATACTTACCTTTATGATTATTACATGAACTTCTGTAGGGATTTTTTTCTCGCATATATGATGCATTATAGAAATCACTAAGGTTCAGGTGTTAAATCATGAATCTAGATAGTTGGTTGAGAATAACCACAAGAGTTCTCATTGCAGCTCCTATATCATTCAATTGCTCGTTCAGAAAATCATCAGAGTTTTCTTCACATGCACTATTACTTTGGTGCCTGCTAGATCGAGTAATTTACTAAAACCAAAATGGTCAGTGTGAGTATATCATTAAAATCATCATATAATATTAAGATATAATTATTCATGTTATCTTAAACTCGTTCACTTTATCAAAAAAAACTATGACTCTTTCTCAAATCCTAACCATTATGGTAGTGTCACTTATGCTTAAAGAATACCCTAACCTCTAAAGTTATCTAAACTGAACTCTGATACCAACTATAAGGACCCAACCTTAAAACATTAAATAATCATGAATTAAATTAATAATTCACATTGGGGATATTTTCAGGTTTAGAGTTTTTGAGAATTAGGACATAACTATTACATCTCAATGATTACAAAGTAGACACATCTACTCAGTTTTCATTTTTTTTACAAAACAAAAACTCTTGAACAAAAGAGTCATGTCTAGTTCCATGTTTTAGATAGCATGACATTTTCTTGATCGCATCCTTGACCCTATTCCACTTTAAGTCATGTGGAAGACATTTCAAAAACTTGGGATGAGCATAAAAAGCTCAGTAAGGGATACACAAAGAGAGAAAACATTAGATCATCAATATATACATAACATAAGATTTTTAACATACCTCATGAAATCATAAGATTTGTGAAATAAACATAGAAATCATAAATCATAAAGGTAACTTAAAGCATACATATCATACTTACATTGTAGCTATCATAGCTACATAGGGAGTCACATTTGGAATACCCATCACAATATATTCCCTAAATATCTTAAAAAAAACATTAAAGTTTACCACTGTCAAGTTACCCAATGCATTGGAGAGATATCTCGGGCTCACCTGCCCTAGGTTTATCACTAAACCACCCGTATACGTAACAATGGCCAAGAACCATAATATAATCATAACACATAACTTAAGCATACATGAAAGATAACATTCCCACATTGCAATAACAATATAACATTTTAAGATATTGAAATAATGAATCCATTCTAAAAACCATTTTCAATACCAAAATATGTAAAAAGAGTATATCGTATTTATTTTCCTTTTAAAAACATTACGACTTGTTAAGGAATCCAAAGATCAAATAATACTCACAGCGGCGGAAAAGGTCATTGTCACCACTTACGTAAAAAAAAGAAAAATTCCTTTTTGTCGTTTAGTAAAACGCTTCATAGAGAAAATATTCCCTTTGAATGAAATGAAAAGTCAAAAGGGTTTTATACACTTTATAAAATAAAGTCATGTAGAAATCAAAAGATTTCTTAATTAAAGGAGATTGAGATGAAGTTCCGTACAAAGTCGATATCCTTAGATTAAGGATAAATCAATAACATAATTATGTGTTACAAATATAAATACTTCCAATATAAGTGGATATTAAGTTTAAAACAATAATAGGTCATCCCCACATATTCATAGTATGACATAATCAAGAAGTAGAGGTTTAACCCAAAGAATTGAAATTGGGTTAAGAAGTTCCCTTATAGAAATTCGACAGCCTAACGACGTCACTTTAAAATTCAGAAAATGAGTTGATGAGAGATAAAAATGGCATCTCAACACTTGGACATAAAATTTACAGCAATAAGGATATATAAGAACATATCCCAACATTAAGAAGATGTAAATTAAAAGACCTAACAAAAATAAGTCTTTTAAAAAGAGGAGGGTGAAAGGTTCCCTTACCGATTTGGGTAACTTTCGAAACGTACACCCCATGAAAGAAGGACTGTACAATGTTGATGTAAATACCCATAAATGAAATTATATTACACAAAGAGTAGAATAATGTGCAGTACATACACCACTCAAAGGAGATAGTGACAAATATATCATGAATCTCAAATAAATAAATAGTGAGATAAAACCCCCTCATCTCGTTGTAATAAATCGATTCATATGACCAAAAGATAATAAGAACCAAATTAATCACATAATACCATGAATATAAATAGAATAATGATAATATATATCAAATGGAATTACACAATACACCATATGCAATAAATAATTGGCGAACATTTGAAATCTCACAGAATTAAAAGTGAGATAAGAAATACCCTTACCTCAAGTCTGACTTGTCTTGTTCGTTTCTTTCTATTCCTAAATAATAAACCTTGGTCAACTTATAATTTCTTAAGGAAATACTTTAAAGTTTATTATTTAATTCAATTCATATATTATCATTTTATAATAATTAGTTAATTATGTGAGTTCATATCATACGTTTTGTCGATGTTCGGTAATGAGTCAACAATGAACCTGTTTGAAGAGAATTGTCCATGTAGTTATAAGTACATCATATATAGAATGTTGTTCATGATTTAAATATAATATATATCCAGAATATATGTATTTAATAATATTCCATAATGTTTGGAGATAATAAATTAAATGTACCATTCATTGAGACGGTAAGCCGTACGTACGCATGAACGCTACTTTCATTTTTTTGTCATATTAATGGAATTTAAAACTAAATGAGACATAGATATATTATAATTACAGTATAATATATATTTTATATAGGTAACATAAGTTCATTAATTTCATTCTTTATAAATTCCATGTTTGGAATGAACGAGTCACATCACTTGAGGGGGCGGTTGTCCACACTTCCTCATATAAAATTATTGCATTTGAACAACATGAAAAGCATAAAGGTATGTTTTAAATATAAAATATAGAAGCATTGAGAGGACATAAATATAATATATATCATATATAAATATAGTTCCATCATAATGGCCACCGTGAGAGGTGTTAAAAGAATATTGAACAATCATCGTTTCGTGAGGCAGTAATTCGCCACCCACAGAAACAATATGTTCTTTAACCATTAGACGAGGGTGTGTGTAAGTGGAGGTAGAATAATTTTCATAAAAACATCCTAGTATATTTAGGATACTGGTGATATTATTGGATCAAATAATAAGAAGATAGTGGTGAGTGAATAAGGAAAACAAAAGAAAGAAACTTGAGAGAAGACATTACCTCTAAATCGGGTAACTCTTTTTGATTTGAGCCAAAGGATTCCTTGGAAAGACTTGTGCCCAAAGTGAGTCTTCTAGGAGTAAGATAGGGATGTGAAGAGATAATATGAGCAGAGTTTAGATGATCCAAGGTCTTTAGAGGTGTGGGTAAGGGGGTAGATGTGGGGGCCTTTTATAGGAGGGAGTAGGGTAACTTTTGGAAAGTCTTGAAATGTTACATTATTATAAAATGGTTTTTGGATTTTAAAGGTCCCACAATGATATATTTTGAGGATAAGGTGATAAGGGTTTTAAACCCACACATCCAATAGGTTTTAGACAAGTGTATGACTTAGATTTTACCTTATATTTTAATTTTATTTAAATCGTTCATTAATGAGGTAATCACTGCATCATCATGGTGTCATAAATAAATTTATTTATTTAATGTATAAAAATTATAAAAAAATACCATGATGTAGGAAATATTTATATATTTCCAATGAATTCTTATAGTCTAATATATCACCTATGTAAAAGAAATTAAAATTGTTTTACTTAGGATATACAAACTTTTGTTATATTTCTCTTCTTTTTTCAAAATAATGTCATAAATGTCACTATCACACCCATGTGACTCCATGGGCCCTCAAGTTTGGTAAAAAGCTTCCCATGGTCGGACATGACTCAAAAAGAGTATTCAGACACATGTTGGGGTCATTTTAAATTATTATGATATTATTTTATTACCCTTAACTACCCGATTACTAATTAATCATGATAATTAAAGATAATTACCGTCATTACTATTCATAATGTCCAAAAACAAAAGAGTCTTAATTACATAATTTGGACCTTCTGATTCCAAATATGGAATAAATTTTACTAAATTACAAACAAAAAAATTACATTAATTAATTTAAAAACAATTTCCTTTGTCACAACCAAAGATCGGTTTTTAAGAAGTAAAATTTATCAAAAGATTGACTTGTTTTTACATCCAATTGAAAAGTGAAATTACTTCCAATTAAAAACATTATATTGAGTGATAAAAAAATAATTCAATTACACTTTAAAAACAATTAAAAGGAAAATCTAACTATATAATTGAATTCGATGAAAAAGCTGTTTTGAAGTAAAATGCAGTATTTCTAACTATTCATTAAAAATGAACATTTGTTAGAAAAAGTTCAAAAAATTATCCAAATTAAATTTGATATTACATATTCAAAAATGATGCATATTTTACCAAATTCAAAACATATAAGTTTCAT